>OY720230.1:12088197-13316947 GCA_963082605.1 Rhodophaea formosa
ACAAAGACAATATAATACTAACGTAATAGACTGCCCACCTCATACAAAAATATTGGACCAAAATTAAGGTTGCGAAAAGCAGGCGAATGTATGGCGCAGGAGAGTTGCTTGGTAGTCGATACTAGATGGCGGTAGTCTGCGTTAGCCTTTAACTTACTAAATATACGGTGTCATTTTTAAATATTATGCCTAAAATATTGTTTTGATTTTTAATAAGATATATTTTGTGAATCATGTTTATATTCACATAATATGGTAGATACAATGTTGTGTAGTTTCGAGTGGCGCCATCTATGCAAGTCTCTGAGAACAAATCGTACGATTAAGGCGTTGAGACCACATGACTGGGAGAATGGGATAAAGGTACGTATTTGGGATGCTACTTTCTCGGATGGATTGGGGATGAGAAAGTAGCAGCTCGGGAGACCGGGCGCGCGTACCCGATGCCATACCTGCAACCACCGAACAGGCAGTTGAGGAAGACACCCCTGACCGTAGATATACCTGGGTTATAGAATGGTGGTATCATCTTTGACATGTCCACGAGTTTCTATACAAACGGGAGATGTACTCTAACTACACATAGATGGCGCTACGTGCTATGCTTAATAGATGTCAATTATTACAACCTACTAAAAAGCATTTTCGATTGTTACATTACATGAATTTCTTAAAAATAAATGCGTACTATTCATTTTTACGCTTGAAAAACATTGTAATTAGTCTAGTTGACTAGTTAGTGAACCTACTGCCATCTAACGGTGGCTTCTTAAAACTGAATTTGCCAGAGCGTATGTCTTCAGATAAGTCATGTATTCTTGTAGAATTATAATATTTATGGTTATAGCAAAGGGTCGGCGGACTAACGTGTAAGTATTAGACATCTTTATTATTACAAAAGTGTGGAGTGTGCTTTAGAGATTTACCAATTGAATAATTTTAATAGGATTATTATAAAAGGAAGAATTAGCTTCGCCCTTCCCTTGTTGTTTATATAAATTACCAATTTGTAAAATAAATGATTAGGTGGCTTGTTTACTCTGTGACTGATTTTGAAGCGAGAAATTATTGATTAATTCGTAGTGTTAAAAATAATGGGTATTGTACGTACTTGCTTAATGTAATTGAAATAAGTGCTTGGGTTATGCGCTTGGGAAAATTATTATTTAAGACGAAAAGTTGGAAAGAGTCATATGTGTAGAGTTCCGTATATTTCCATCCCTTTATATGCTGTATATGCTGCGTAAAGACATGGTGGTGTCATCTTTGATGTTTTCACGGCGTTTCAAATAAAAATAAATAAATATATATATGGACAAATCACACAGATTGAGCTAGCCCCAAAGTAAGTTCTTATGTAAGACTTGTGTTATGGGATATTAACTCAACGAAACTATATTTTATAACAAATACATGTATAGATAAACATCCAAGACCCAGGTCAATCTGGAAAAGATCGTTTTCCATCTTGACCTGACCGGGGATCGAACCCGGGACCATCCGTGTCGCAGGCAGGCGTGATGACCGCTGCGCCACGGAGCTTGTCAAACTATAATTAATTAGAGTTGCGCTTTATTATTATTTTTGATGACTTTAGTTACATTACTTTATTCATACTAGAAATAACAATTACAAGCAATTTTTGACCGACTTAAAAAAAGGAGGAGGTTGTCAATTCGTCATAATCTTTTTTTTTAATGTATGTTCCCCGATTTCTCGAAGACGCCTGGACCGATTTCAGAAATTCTTTTTTGTTCGATAGGTAATAATTTACAGATTGTCCCATTAAATATTTATCAAAATATGACGAGCGCTTTTTGAAAAAATACACAAAGACCAAAAAAATTTTTACAAGTTTCGGTTTACACTTATTTAAAAATTTTATTCTTACGCTTATTTAAATAAATTGATAGGGTTGAAGTAGGTTTTTGTTTTTTGTTAAAAATATCTTAAATTATGATAATTAGATTTATTCAGATTATTTTTATACATACATACTATCACGTCTTTATCCCTTGCGGGGTAGACAGAGCCCAAGGTCATAAAACCTACAGGCCACGTTTAAGGTGGAAAGCAGTATTTTTAAATCTTTTCAATAAATGGTATAGGTATCTATCTAGTTTTACGAGTTAACGCAATCTAAGGTACTGTACTGGAGCCAAATAAGGCCTACTCAACTTCGAACCACTTTATTATTATTGCTTCAAAAAGCAATATTTTGAGATCAGCTTTTTTTATGTCATAGGACGGCAAACGAGCAAGCGGGTCACCTGATGGTAAGTGATAGCCGCTGCCCATGGACAACTGCAACACCAAGGGTGTCACAGGAGCGTTGCCGGCCTTTCTTTTTTTCCTCCCCAGAGAGGAGAGTGAGATGGGCCTCCGGCTCTCTCACTCACCGAACGAAGCATAGTAGCGGTAAAGCTACTACTCAAACGTCGATTTTCTGTGAGAGTGTGGTACTTCCCCGGACGAGCCGGCCCATTCATGCTACTAGCAAAAGTGATTTTCGCCGGTAGCGAGGCTCTACCACAAAATGTAATGCTTCCTGTAAATTTAAATCCCACCAAAAACATAAATGTAAAAAAGGAGAGCCAAGTTCAATACAAAAATTATGCTTGGCTTCGCCGCAAAAAGAATTGAGATCTAAATGAGTGCCAAGTTCTATGGTAGGTAGTAAGTTAGATTTGACTTGGCCAGTTTTCGATACATCAGCCATTTTATAAAGCTATTCAACATTATATTTTTTTAATTCTGATAAAAACTGGCCAAGTCAAATCTAACTAGCTAACTAGCTGGATTCCAAATTTCATCCTTCTAGGTCATCTGGAAGTTGGTTAGGTTTAGGTACTTGTTTTTTTTGTTTGTTTTTCGTATGTATAAGTGGCCAACACTGGTGTCAGATTTTTCAAGCTGCCTTAAGGCATCTGACATAGCTTAACGACTGCCATCAACGATGACAGCCGGGACCAACGGCTTAACGTGCCTTCCGAAGCACGGAGGAGCTCGAGATATTTTTATGCCACTTGCGGTCACCCATCCAAGTAGGGACTGCACCAGGGGTTGCTTAACATACGTAAGCGCTCACAGAGCTCACACCCACTGGACCATCAGGCTCCTTAGCGGTTTAGGTACTATATGTCAGTCAGTCAATAGAAAAATTTACGACTTTTTGACCTTCATATCTTTATAACTGGTTGAGCTTGCTTCATGAAATTTCGGCTTCTGGATATCCTCATGGAAATAATTAAACACACGTAGTTTTATGTGTTTACGTTAAAGAGGTTTTGAGTTATAGAAGGGTTAAAAGTGGCACCAAGTGGTTCGTGTAATATTACACTCGACGCTGGCTAGCCAGTTCCTTTTCTTGATCTTTGGCTTGACACGCTGCCGCGTGTCTAGACATGCATATAGATAAAATACATGAGTTCAAACGTTATAATTTTTAAGACAAATTAAACAAAAATCACGTACAAGGCAGTCTAATAAGGCCCGGGTAGGTACTTAATTTAAGCCCTATCCATTTTTGTGTTTTCGAAAAAGTGTCAAACCATTAGAAATTATATACTTTATATATTTAAACTGAAAGCTTTCATCGTTGTTTACTTAAATTAGGTAGGTATTATTATTTATGTATGAACCTTATTACTTATTCGTAGGTATGAACAACATTTTCAGCAAAATCGGTTTCTGTCAATGTAATAGGCTTTATTGCGCGTTGCACATGGGCCTTATTAACCGCAATTTTAATAATCTTTTTTTTATATAAATATATAAGTAATTTATATATGGGTAGTGAATATGTTGTCAGCTTTCCATTATCATTTTGTATGTTCTTTTTATTAACCAAGACGTTTACACTGTTGCAAGTCCATTATTTTTCAGGTAGGTTTTTTTATATTTCAGGCCTTATTGGGCTCCAGTACCTTATAAGTCTAGTTAACTAGCAGGAACATGGGCATGGGCATGTTGACTAAATTTTTTTTCGAGTTGCCATGTACCTAAAGACCTGCAAAAAATAAACACAATAGTGACAGAAATACATTTCTAAACAAAAAACTCTTTCACATATAAAAGTTTTAAAGACACATGTTTTTAGACGTTTATTTTTAGGGTTCCGTAGTAAACTAGGAACCCTTATAGTTTCGCCATGTCTGTCTGTCTGTCTGTCTATCTGTCCGTCCGCGGCTTTACTCAGAGACTATAAGTACTAGAAAGCTGTAATTTGGTATGAGTGTGTATATTAATCATGGCAAAAAAGTCGTAGAATAAAATCTTGAAAAAAAATTTTTTTTTGGGTAGCGCCCATACAAGTAAAGTGGGGGAGTATTTTTTTTCTCTATTTACCCATCGTGTGGGGTATCGTTAAAAATGTCTTTGAAAAATATTGTGAGGTTGAGACAACCATTTTTCGATTTAGGGATCCGTTTCCGAAATATCCGGGTTTTAAAGTGCAAAATTTTGTTAGAGGTACGTGTCCCCCCTCTCTATCTGCTAAACGGTTATATATAGATACGTGAAAAAAATTACATCCGTAGTATATATACTGAAGTTGAAAGGAAAACTATCAGAGCTAGGTACTAAGTGCAAACTAAAAAGTAATAGGCAACCAACTTATAAAATGTACTGGAAAATGTAAAATTTCATACAATCTTCATTGTTAGATGTTTTTGGTCGTTAAACTGTGAGGTGCGAGTGTAAACAGTGTGAACTCAAAGTTGTCATTCGCAACTACGGAACCCTACACTGCGCGTGGCCCGACACGCACTTGGCCGGTTTTTTTTAGAGGTGAAAACGCGCCACTGAAATGCCTACATCTTTGTGACGTCACAAGCTTGTATTTTGTATGGGTGGCGTGAACTTTGTTTGGTAGCTATAAGAAATATTACTTTTGTGGTTATGGTTTCATAATAAAAGTTGCTATAAATTTAGCGGACTACAATAGAGTATAATTGTAATTAAAGATTTTCATACTTTTAAAAATGGTCCTATTCATCAAACTTTAAAGAAGCTTTAAGATCACTTAATGAATCGATATCAAATTAAAAATTTCTTTATAGTGTTTTTAGATAGACATTGGTATCATTAGAAACAAATTGTATATAATTTTAACATTAGGCTAGCCGTGTAGTTCCCGGCAGAGTAGAATAGGACCACTCCAAGTCATCCCGTGGATGTCGTAAAAGGCGACTAAGGAAACACAAGCTAAACAAAGCTTATTAACATCAAAGATACCTCTCCAACCCGTCTGGCCAGCGTGGAGAGTGCAGGCCAAATCCTCTGACTACTCAGGCTAGTATATGGCTCTGGTAGTACAGAGAGGGTCGTGCTCCTGCAGTGGAGACTAGAAAGACCTGATGATGATGATGATGATAACATTAGGCAACTACCGTATTATCAACTTTAGGAACTGTTTGTTTTTGTTTGTTTGTTTGTTTTTCGTATATGTAAGTGGCCAACACTGGTGTCAGATTTTTCAAGCTGCCTAAAGGCATCTGACATAGCTTAACGACTGCCATCAACGATGACAGCCGAGACCAACGGCTTAACGTGCCTTCCGAAGCACGGAGGAGCTCGAGATATTTTTATGCCACTTGCGGTCACCCATCCAAGCAGGGACTGCACCAGGGGTTGCTTAACATACGTAAGCGCTCATAGAGCTCACACCCACTGGACCATCGGACTTTAGGAACTAAGCTCGCCAGTGCATTTGCCTGAGTGCGTGCCGAGAGACGATATATCTATACCTGTAGAATAGTATTTATGGTAGTGCCAATAAAGTGTAACTTAATATACGGTGTTTTGTACAATCGAATTTTCTAACCCAAAATGCTGGTGTGTAAGTTTGGAAGTAAAATCTACAAAATTTACGTGGACACAAGAAAATCGTATGCAAATTATACGTCTTGTCGATGACAAATTATCACCATACATCCCATACATCCTGTTTTGTTTTGTAATCACGCGGAAGTTACAATGGTTTTTGGCACCACTATCCTCGGTAGATCTTACTTTAGGTCCTAGGAACCACACGGCTAATTACTATTTCTTATAAACTGTGATCCGCCGTGTGGTTCCCGGCAGAGTAGAATTGGGCCACTCCAAGTCTTCCCGTGGATGTCGTAGAAGGCGACTTAGAAAATACTAGCTAAACAAAGCTTATAAACATCAAAGAGACCTCTCCAACCCGTCTGGCCAGCGTGGAGAGTGTGGGCCAAGTCCTCTGACTACTCAAGCTAATAAATGGCTCTGGTAGTACAGAGAGGGTCGTGCTCCTGCAGCGGAGACTGGAAAGACCTGATGATGATGATGATGATAAACTGTAATCTGCCGTGTGGTTCTCGGCAGAGTAGAATAGGGCCACTCCAAGTCTTCCCGTGGATGTCGTAGAAGGCGACTTAGAAAATACTAGCTAAACAAAGCTTATGAACATCAAAGAGACCTCTTCAACCCGTCTGGCCAGCGTGGAGAGTGTAGGCCAAATCCTCCGACTGCTCTGGCTAATTATGGCTCTAGTAGTACAGAGAGGGTCGTGCTCTTGCGGTGGAGACTAAAAAGACCTGATGATGATGGTTAACAATATATGATAAATCGTTACAATGTAGGTAATATATAATCTTTATGCTAAGTTGTGTGAAATGTGTTTGGTATGATGCTAGGCATATTTTAAATTCACTTTTTTACAAAAACGAAGTTTTTTCTGTGAACAAGCCTGAAATACCTAGTAAATATTCTGATATCTATGCCTGAAATGGAGAAAAAAATATCAACTGCTCTATACATTTTAGATCATTAGATATTCAACGTACTATGGTAAAGCTCATACATTTTTTTTTCGATTTCAGACTTTGTGTCAAAGCAAAAGTTTTTCGTTTACATTTTGAGAACGTGAATTTAACCAAAAACATCTTATAAATCGGTTATAGAGTCACTAAATGATAGATGCTCAAAATCTTCGGTACCAATGGACAGATAAAAAATGCGCTAGACTTTTTTAAATAAAACGTAGAAAATAACAAATAATTAGGTATATTGTCTTTGGAAAATAAAAAAGGTATAAATAAGGAAATATATTGTTGATGGCAGTCGTTAAGCCATGTCAGAAAATCTGACACCAGTGTTGGCCACTTACACATACGAAAAACAAACAGGAAATATGTAAATCACTTCCCTAGCAAATATTTGGCTCGGTTCTTATATTAATTCTGTGATATAAAGATAACTATCAATAAAATGTACTTTTCAAAAATTGATGCAAGAATGATAATATGGTATCAAATACATTGTTAATAATTTATTTACTAGTTTCATACACACGATTTAAAATTCAGGTGAGTAAATAAGCCTGTATTGCTAGTTTTGTACCAGTACAAACAAAAAAAAACCGTTTTCGTCATTTTTGAATGGTCAAAAATGACGAAAATGGTTTTTTTTGTGAATTTCAAAATTAGTTCCCTGTAAACTTAGTAATAATCACTATTTTAGCTAAGTTTAAGTATTTCATTCAAATAGATAAATGTTTATTAGATATTGCTAAGCATCACGTCATTGCTATTATTTTCCTCACTGCAGTCAGTCACTCAGTGAGTAAAAAATATAGTCTAATTAATGTAGGGTTCAATCATAATTTTAACCCTAAAATTATAACTAGTATTGAAAGCGTTTTTTTTTTTAATTAACTCCGTTTTAATTTTCAAGTAATGTTAATGATGATGATTGAATTGATTTTAAGCATTAAAACTTCCAGACATTCACTTTTGGGCCCGCACAGAGAAACGCAGAATTCTGGTTAAAATTGGTGATTTAATAAATTGCCTTCCTAACCGTGAAATTTCATGCGAGACAAATCGATTATACTTACTTAATACCTATACTTATTGCTATATTTCATAAATAATGAGTATTTGAATAAATCCTGTCAACAAGTTGTTACAAAGCTATTAATTTCGGTATTCTATAACCCTCGAAAAATTTGAAGTAATATTTCTGTTCAATTCAAAAGACCTGTTCCTGAAATTGCCATTTTACGGCAATCATTTCTAGTTTCATTTATAAAGTCATACTGAGAACACTATGGTTAGTAGTGGCAAATAACTGCTATTCGAAAATGGTTCTCCTAAGTCTTATATTAAGCATTGGTGTAGCCACGACCACGGCACACAATTTGGTAAATATATTGATTTTCATAACTTATCAATAATATTAATGTAACGACCATGAGAAGACGTGATTTTGAGCCTCGAAATTCCTTTATTAGTTTTATTCGCAATGAGTAAGATACGTTGTTTTGCCTTAGTGAAATGTCATTTATTAGAAGTCATTAATGTTTATTTGAAATTAACTTAAGTTCAGGTTGATAAAACATTAATAGGAGTTTGTGGTGGGAAGTCAAGGGGTCCAGTTGGTGTTTGCCTTATATGATTTTGCAAATTGATTTTAGTGGACTTTATAATACAAAATCGGTGTTATTTGGTATTATAAATGCTCGTGCTCATGAACAATGCGTGAAATAGTTACACCGTCATATGGACTCGTTTAGATTTGTCACCAGCAGCTCCCACGAAGCAATCAAAGGCCCTTTGCCATCTTTAATTGCTACTTGTTAACTGTATACCGTACAACACCGTTTATTTGACATTGGTAGAATCTCCGATACCTCGGTGGAAGCCATAAAATTAAAATATACTTAAATAGAAAATAAACATACAAAGAGAAATGTTGCAATATTGCTATTGTTATTTAATCACGTGTATATAATTATGATAACTTGAATATTAATAAGGGAATTTCGTTAATCTTAACTATATTGACGACGTTTCATCAGCAATTTTATTTTATTTTAGAAAAATGATTTCGTGGTGTAGTTGGAAATTATTTTCCGTTTTCGCTTTCGGTGTTATTTTCACGTTGTTAACTGTCACATTGCTTAAATTATTTGATCAGGTAAGAATAATAACGTTTACCGTTCGGCCGTGATAATAAGCCACAATTGTATTATATTCATCATCATCATCATCTTTTTTAGTCTCCACTGCAGGAGCACGACCCTATCTATACTACCAGAGCCAAAGCAATCAGAGGATACTGCACTATGGGTTGCACAGGTCTCTTTGATGTTTATAAGCTTTGTCTAGCTTGTATTGCCTAAGTCGCCTTCTACGAAGTCAAAGTCAAAGTTAAAGATTTTTAATCAAGATTGGATAATTGAATCTCTTTTTGAACGTATTTTTTTTTCTTTCTTATTATTTTTAATTTTTAATGTGCGAAATCGAAAAACTACTAGCATTTCGTAATGACATCCACAGGAAGGTCTTGGAGTGGTCCTATTCTATTCTACCGGGAACCACACGGCTATTATTATTATTCATATACTTTATTTCAAGTCACAAGTAAATAAATGATAATCGCTCATTAAAAAAAAAGATAGAAATAATAAATAAATAAATATTACATAGTATAAAGTATAGGTGACGCCCTACAAGGACATAGCAAACATGGAGGCAACTAGATCCCAGTTGACTTACATAATTATGAGGCATGGTGGTATCAGCTTTGCGTGGCCACGAAGTTTCATACAAACTAGAGATGCGCTACAACAAAACACAGATGGCGTTTCGTGTTATATTTATAAGATATTCATATAACAAGTAACTATAAACATGTATTTTCGGTTCTTGCATTCGTTCAGATTAAATTTTTACCTATCCATTAAATGCGTATATTATATTATCCTTTTACACTGTTAAAAACATTCTGATTAATTTAGTTACCTAACAGTGGACCTACTGCCATGTAACGGTGACTTTTTGAAACTTAGCTTGCCATAGCGTTTACCAGAGCGCGTACTTACAGCTTTTATAAGTTACACTGATGTACCTGCGCAGAAGTCAAATTTTTGCGTGGCGCAAAAATACCCGTCCGCTATTGGCTGATGTGTACGCGCCATGCGGCGTCTCGACCACTCACGGCAGTCGTACGAGTATTGCGAGCGAGATAGCACGAGTCCTGTTGTTTTTGGATTTAAAATCTTATTTTGTAGCAATAAGATCTTTATTTGATTGATGTTTTCAGTCGGCTTGAGTCGGCGGTAGGTTGCGCTATTCTGCGCCATCGAACAATGCCGATGTAACTTATTAAAGTGGTAGTACTGTACCTCCAGATGAAACCTCTTTTCCTGAAGACTTTGATTATTTGAGATTATTTGAAAGCCTGTAGAATTATAATATCTATGGTATAGGTCAAGGACGTATATTATCCCTGGATAAGATCTGCACAGGATTGGGAGGGATGGTGGAAACGAAGAGAGGCCTATGCTCAACAGTGGGCGGATGATGGGCTGAGATGATGATGATGATGATTAGTATGGAAGCGGCCGGTATTTAGGTAAATGTTTTAAAAATATTGATTGACGCGTTTTCAAAACAGTAAAATAATGGTTAACCAAGAATTAACGTCTAGAATCAGCACCGTTTAATAGAATTATAACGTTTTAAGAAAAACCGAACGGGACTTCTTATCACGGCTGTATAGGTAGACGTCTGTTGACGTTGTTAACGTCTGTATGTCTTATTCTTAAATCTGTTAAAAATTTAGGACGGATATGATAGAATGTAATCGGAATTAATTTTAATTTAAGCCGAAGGCTCTTGTCACAACCCCCGGTGTTGTAGATGTCCATGGACAGCGGTGATCACTTACCTTACCATCGGGTGCGCTTGCTCGTTTACCGTCCAATGAAATAAAATAGTCGACAATAGTAGATTGTTGCACTGAGCAGAAAGTAAGTTATTGCCAGCGAGGGCTCTAAAAAGCACGAGTGCAATTTAACTTACTTAATGCGAGGTGCATAATCTGCTTTTCTTTCAACTACTGCAATGAAAGTAGTTGAAAAATAAAACTGAAGACAAATTACAATAGTTAAAAATTTGTTGTTCACATTCCCGCTTTTTTTCTATGGCCAGTATTTTTTTTTAGGCAAGGCAATACACACGTCCCTTTGTTAACTCCATACGGCCGTTAGGTTGGCCAACCTTCTTTATGACAGGTGACAACTATTGTCCACGATTTAAAAAAACTAAACAGTGCAGTAAAGGATTTCCATACATTTTTGCTGCTCTATTGCAGCAAAAATGTATGGAAATCCTTCGGAAAGTAAGAAGAATCCTTAGTAAAGGATTTCCATACATTTTTGCTGCACTAGAGCAGCAAAAATGTATGGAAATCCTTTACTGCATTGTTTAGTTTTTTTTTTAACTTCTAGTGCACCAAAGTTCAGCTTTGTGCTGGATATGTAGTGCAGTTATGATAGAATTGCAGCGTAGTTGGAAGAAAATAAAATTTGATCTTTAAAGAGTCCATTTTTACTGCCTTAGTAAAAATAGTAAACTTCTTTTCTAATAATCAATATTATTTTTTAAGCTAAATGGATCTTCACCCGCTGGATCTCTATTTTCATCGTCATCGCCACTACAAATTTTCAATAAGAATCTGAAAAATCGTGTACTTGAGGTATGTTCCTAGCAATTGTTTTTCATGTGTGTAAGTGGCCAATACTGGCGTCAGATTTTTCAAGCAGTCTAAAGGAATCTGATATTGCTTTACGAATGCCATCAATGACGACAGTCGGGCTTAACGTACCTTCCGAAGCCAGCAATTGAAATATTCATGTTAATTTTTTCCATTAATTAGATCTTGTTACTTCGGTACAAGAATATTGTTACTATCACAGAACAACAAACACATTAGAAGTGTTATAACGCGTGATTTCTATGAACACCAGCGTCGCCTCATTTCATGCATACTACTAACGCAACTTAATACGCACACTATTTGCAAATTCGAATGCCGCTTCGTGATTGCGGGATAGGCGTCACGTGACATTTACTTCCAATCACGTAGAAGTAATGCATCCAACACTGGCAGACTTGTACCACTATCATTACATACTGGACTTTTCGAACGTAATGTATTACATTGAGCGTTTACTTCGTTACTATCGAAAGTCAGACGAGTAAATTACCCGCAATGTATAGTTTTTGCAATTTTATTTTTAATATTTTCGTTCAGTCGCTATGTTGGATGAATAAAACCAATTAAATATCATATTAATATGTTTTCTGATTTGCCGGTGATAAGAAACACCTAATTTGATCAAAGTTGCACGGGCACTTGTCACTTTACACGTTACAATAGTTCACGCCGGCATATTTTTGTTTTTTTTTCACATGTCAATGCACTGTTGTTCCTTTGACGATTGCGGGACAACTATTAAGGTGATTCGCGGGGTCGGAGTGAAGTGCGATGATCGAGCGTAGTGTCGGCGCGCCGGCCACGTTCCCTTGCCATTTCTAGTGTGTTTGTTGTTCTGTGGTTACTATTAAGGCAAAATAATTATGGATCCAATCGGGCATAACATCATGTTTGGAGAAGGTGACAGCGCACAACAAGTAAAATAAATGAAAAGAGGGAAGTTATTAAACCAGAAAATTCGTATTATTACGGAAATTTTCTAGAGTTAGATGGAAGACTGGGTCATGTCGGGAATATAATGTGATTTTTTGTCTTGTTGTTTCAGGTATCTCCCTTGGACGTAGAAAACAATACTGCACCTTTTCTGAGACAAGGCCCAACCTTAGACAGCTTATTAGGATACAGAGATTCAAGCAGTGCTCTAAGTTCCTCCATGGCCCAGCTTAATGATATAAGCTCTGGTGGATTAGATCTAAGCAGTCTGAATATGGGATCAAGTGGCCTAACTGACGCTAGTATGCAATCAGTAAATCAATTACTGGGTGGTCAAACCTCTTTTGAAAGTTCAGCCCAAGGTTTCGGCGGCGGTGCATTCGCAACAAATACAAATAATGATCAAATGCTTAACTTACTGCAATCTGCTATAGGTGGACAGTCAGTTACAAGCCCATTGTTGCCAAGTGTTTACGGATCTCCATCACAGTACCAATCAGTAGTGTCTACTGGCAGTGATCAACTTCTAAATTCGTTGCAATCAGTTATAAGTCCACAATTGTCTAATGATATTTCAGTAAGCAACATGGGTAATTATGCATCTTTATTGGCTGGCAGTGGCGGTTCACTAGTCTCACAACAATTTCCTTCAGTGACAGATCAAACTAGTATTTTGGGTTCACTACAGCCTACTCCAGAATTGCCTATTGATTCAAAATTCAGCCCACTACCAAACTTGAATCTGGACGATTCATTTTTATCGGATTTAAATAATAGCCCAACGATAGATTCGTTGCAATCACTTATAAGTCAACAGTCAGGTAGTTCCTTAGCTTCATCAGCTTCAGCTACTGCGTTATGGCCTCCACTCCCATTTCCAAACACTCAAAATCCGGTAACACAACTTATATTCGAAAATCAGGTGCCAAATTTGCACGTATACGCTTGTAAACTTGCGTTCCAATCTCTTGTCTACAAAGCATACAGAGACTATCTTAAACTTGCTGCTTTTCCTTCTTGCCACAACCAACAGTCAATTATGTACCCGTCTGTACATGTGCCATTCAAAATAATTGTTGTCAAAGAAAAAGTTGAAAGGCCCTCACTTAATCCCATTTTACTAAAATTCTTGTGGCTTTTACTACAAAGACAACAGAGACCAGTTAGTCCCCCAATTATTGTACCACCACCATTTATAGTTCAACCTCCTGCACCAGCACCACCGGCTATTCCATTAGAATATCTTATAACTATCCTAAATCATCTCAACACTCCGAAGTATAGACCGAATAACCAATATTTGATTAATTTGATACTAAATATCATAAAGAGGAGACTACCAGATCCTGTGCCAGTGCCTTTGCCATTACCAGGACCAGACCCATTGCCTTTCCCTCTACCTTTCCCAGACATTTCAATTATGGATAACGAATCTAAGTTTGTAATGTTGATTTTCCAAAAATATTTCCCTCAACGTCGTTTTACATCAGCAGAAATTCTATTCTTGGTAAGACTGATTCATTTACTTCCAAGGACAATAAACGAGCTGTTACTTAACACACAGCTTCTCAGAACTATTCTTTATGAATTGACAGTCCGAAATTTGAATCCAAGACTAGCTCTTGCTATAATTTATAGTCATTTAATTCACTTTAATTCTTTCAACTCCAGAGCTGTGGAATTGGTATATAAAGTAAAGAAACATCCAGCAATTGTTTATCAGCCATATTATTATGTTAAATACTTAGTTCCTTATAACACATTTGTGCAAAAACTCTACAGATTACTTCTTTATAAGCCGCAATTGATTAATAATCGTGATCTTTTGTTCAAAGAGTTGTTAGTCTTTGCTTTGTCTAACAGCGGACTTTCAGCAGAACTGAATGGTGTCCCTAAAGAACATTTAGTTCAATTGGTCACGAATACTGGCACTGTAGTACCATTAGATGTCAAAGTAACTACGAGCACTGTTCTAAACGAACAATTGAAGGTGCTAAATGATTTAAATTCACTTTCCTTTAATTCAGGACTATTAGATAGTTCTTCGCTATCTAGCTTTTGGGCTTCATTAGCTAGCCAAAATTCTAATTTTGGCAGTTCCTCAGGATCTGGTTTACTGTCGGCTCTGTTAAGTCAGAATTCAGGAGGTATTGATAGTAGCTCAGCTTCTCTTTTACTATCTGCCTTGTTAAGTAAAAACTCAGGACTGATAGGAAATTCCGGGCTGATAAACGCAAATCCGATAAATCCTGGGGTAAACGCATGGCCACTGATAGGCAATTCAGGACTGATAAATGCGAACCCGATAAATTCCGGGGTAAACGCATGGCCACTGATAGGCAATTCAGGACTGATAAATGCGAACCCGATAAATTCCGGGGTAAACGCATGGCCACTGATAGGAAATTCAGGACTGATAAATGCGAACCCGATAAATTCCGGGGTAAACGCATGGCCACTGATAGGAAATTCAGGTCTGATAAATGCGAACCCGATAAATCCCGGGGTAAACGCATGGCCACTGATAGGAAATTCAGGACTGATAAATGCGAACCCGATAAATTCCGGAGTGAACGCATGGCCTCTTTTGCTTAACCAAAACACAGGAAACTTTGACACTACAGCTCCTAACATATGGTCTAGTTTCATGAATCAGAATTCAGGAGGAGGACAAAGTGTTATTGGATCGGGGATTGGATCAGTAGGTTCAAGCTTTGGAGCTCAATCGGGACAATCAGGGGTAATATCTGAGGCACAGTCAAATCTTGGATCGAGTCTGGGATTGGGGCTGACTTCAGCAGGATCAGGCTTAGATACAGGATATGGATCTGGAATTGGATCGGGGATTGGATCAGGGGTAGGATCAGGACTTGAGTCAGTTCTTGGATCCGGGTTTGATTCAGGGCTTGGATCAAGCCTAGGATCTGGTCTTGGATCAAGCCTAGGATCTGACCTAGGATCCAGTCTAGGATCTGGGCTTGGATCGGCTCCTGTTGATGCGACAAAGTGATATTAGTAAAATTTTGATTTAAAACAGTAATATAATTTTTGGGTATCGAAAATTTCTATTTATCATTACTTTATGCAATAAAAAAATATATATTTATATAATTATGTGTAACTATTTATTTTTATATTATGAAAATAGTTTTATTAATATGATTTTTATTTGTATATTATTATGGTTATTATTATTGTCGTAAAGAATGATACTCTGTACTTCTGTAGAGGTCAAATAATAAAATGTCAAATGTAATTATATTAAATTGTTTTATTTCAAACTAGCAGCCTTCGTGGGCTGCGCACCGGCATGCATTATATTTAAAACCTTCCCTCATGAATCACTCTATCTTTTAGTGAAAATCACATGAAAATCTGTGCAGTCCTTGTTGTATAATATGTAGTGATATACTGATGAAGTGACAGTCACAAAACTAGATTAAGAGGGTACTATTTAATCCTATATCTATAAATTTCCTTTTTTCAAACAAAATATTCAAAAGTCGCACCAAAAATACTGACTTGCACACTAATTATGTACGAAATAAATTAAATCTTAAAACTATTAATCACCCTTTTCAAACAAAATATTCATAAGTCGGTCTGAAAATACTTAATTGCACACTAAATAAATCAAATTTGCTGTTCTGTTTAATAAGATTACTGTTTTACTAAGTGATTATCTATTATCTGAAAGTACCTAAATCTAATAAAATAGTTGTGACACTCGGACAGACAGACATGACAAATATATAAGGGATCTGTTTTTCGCTGTTTGGCTACGAAACCCTAATAATACTTTGAGTTACATACAACTACAACAAACCTATCCTATAAAAAATCACTTATGTTGTTATGGGACCCCTCCTTAAATATTTATTTTATTTCGTTTTTAGGGTTCCGTAGTAAACAAGGAACCCTTATAGTTTTGCCATGTCTGTCTGTCTGTCCGTCCGCGGTTTTACGCAGAGACTATAAGTACTAGAAAGCTGTAATTTGGTATGGGTATGTATATTAATCATGCCAAAAAGTGGTAGAAAAAAATCTTAAAAAAAAAATTTTTTACATGTAAAGTGTGGGAGTAATTTTTTTTCTCTATTAACCCATCGTGTGGGGTGTCGTTAAATATGTTTTCAAAAAATATTGTGAGGTTTAGACCACCATTTTTCGATTTAGGGATCCGTTTCCGAAATATTTGATTTAAAGTGCAAATTTTTGTTAGAGGAAGTGTGTCCCCCCCCCCCCCCCTCTATCTGCTAAACGGATATATATAGATACGTGAGAAAAATTACAGCTGTAGTATATATACTGAAGTTGAAAGGAAAACTATCAGAGCTGAGCACTAAGTACAAACTAAAAAGTTATAGGCAACCAATTTATAAACTACGGAACCCTACACTGCGCGTGGACCGACACGCACTTGGCCGGTTTTTTTTTAAGTATTTGTTGTTTTAGCGGCCTCAGAAATACAGCATCTGTGAAATCAACCATTAAAAATTGGCCAAGTGCGAGTTGAGCTTGTCCATGAGAGGTTCCGTAGAAACCAGCTTAGATTAGCCAAAAACCTCTATAAGTTTTCGTCAGCAAAGATAACTTTGTTTTTTATAGTGTTTATATGAATGACAAAGTTATGTTTGCGGTTTACGAAAAAACTCACCTCTAACAAAAAATTGCTTTTAAAAACCAAATATTTCAAAAACGGATCCCTAAATCGAAAAATAGTGTTCTCAACCTCACAGTATTTTTAAAGACCTATTTAATATACCCACACGAATGGGTTAAAAGAGAAAAAAAATTACTCCCACTTTACTTGTATGGGAGCTACATAAATTGTTTTTTTTTTTTTCAATATTTTTGTCTACCACTTTTTTGGCATGATTAAAATACATCCATACCGAATTACAGCTTTCTAGTACTAATAGTCTCTGAGTAAAACCGCGGACGGACAGACAGACGACAGACCGACAGACGGACAGACAGACATGCCGAAACTATAAAAATAAAATTTGCATTGTTCTGTAAATTTTTGTTTGTTTGAGGTTTTCAAGTATTTGTTATCTATCAAACAATTATCGTGAACTTAAGAAAATAATAAAAACCATAAACAAAGAAAGGACAAGCGAGTAGTACATAATCTGATAAATTCTTAATTAATTTAAACACTTAGGTACTTACCTACTTACCCACTATGAGATCGCCTCCTCAGGCAAAAGACAGAAATTAGAAGAAATTTTAACAGTACTTACTACCTATGCACACGAATACCACTACATACATACACGATAAAACATTTTTTCTGACATTTGCACATAGATGGCACTACTGGTAGCGGAACTTTTTGTACCTACCATATTATGATGACCTCATTACATCATCATCATATCTATTTTAGTCTCCACTGCAAGAATATGACCCTCTCTGTAGGTACATCTCCAGAGGCATATATTAGCCTGGGCAGTCAGCATTTGGCCTACACTCTCTACGCTGGCCGTGTGGTTCCCGGCAGAGTAAAATAGGACCACTTCAAGTCTTCCCGTGGATGCCGTAGAAGGCAACTTAAGAAACTCAAGCTAAACATAGCTTATATGTTAATATCAAAGATACTTCTCCAACCTGTTTGACCAGCGTGGAGAGTGTAGGACAAATCCTGTGACTGCTCTGGTAGTACAGAAAGGGTCGTGCTCCTGCAGTGGAGACTATAAAAGACCTGATGATGATGATGATGATGACGGACAACGGTGTTTACCCTAACATCCAGTATATATCCTGTAGATCACTTAAGAGACTTTGGATTTGTTTGTTTGTTAATACTTATTGTTAATTAACAACCAAACCAAATGACGCATCATCATCAAGTCTTTCTAGTCTCCACTGCAGGAGCACGACCCTCTCTGTACTACCGGAGCCATATACCAGCCTGAGTAGTCAGAGGATTTGGCCTACACTCTCCACGCTGGCCAGACGGGTTGGAAAAGTCTCTTTGATGTTAATGCTTTGTTTAGCTTATTCGCCTTTTACCCGGAGTGAGAGTTTTATGCCGGAGTGGTCCTGTTCTACTCTGCCGGGAACCACACGGCGAATGACGCAATAAAGATACAATACAAAATAAAACTGTGGTATTTTTTTTTAAGCCGCCATAGCTTAATAACAACCATCAATGATGACAGTTGGGACCAACGGCTTAACGTGCCTTTCTGAGCCACGGATTAGCTCGACATATTCTCATGCCTCTTGCTGTCACCCATCCAATTGGGGACTGCGCCAGAGGTTGCTTAACATACGTAAGCGCTAATATGATGCTCACATCCACTGGACCATCGGGCTCCTCAAACTAAGGTGACTTTTATACTACGCGCAATGGAGAAATGCAACTTTAATTAGCGTAGCGGCGATAATTAGATTTGTTGATAAGAGTTACGAACAATCATTAATCTGCATTCCTCATCAGTAATATATTTATGCCTATGCCTTATTTAGTTACTTATTGTAGTTTTATATCTTTATCATTGTCCAAAATTCTTGAAATCGGTCATACCCTCTGTTCTTTTTTACCTGCCCTGCCCTTTTCTTCCTGTCTATGTTTTCTGTGTTTGTATGGCAATTTACATTTGGATCAAAAGGTCGAACGAATCTGCAAGTTACCTACTTTTATTTACATTTTGCGTTAACCCCTTGGTTGCTTAAGCACTGATCAGTTCTCTGTGAAGTTTACTTTAAAATTTTATGGAATAAGGTATAAAATAACCTCAAAAATAACATGAATTTTCCGCAAATTCGTAATTTGCAAATTCTGCCGCTGTTCCGCAAGTACCTACTGAGAAGGGTCGACTCGACTGGCAACACTGATTACATTTCTTGTTGACATGTTAAGATTGACATTGACAGTTCAGCAATTGCAAACAAAACAAACGTTTCACAATATTTTTATTCCTTAGAAAAATCGTGATAAATATCATTACTAAGGTTTAAAGTGAGTGTTGATTCTTAAACATAGTAGTGTTGGACTAAAATCATTTAACATGCACGGATCACGGCCGAAGTTCGTGAGACCGGGTAAGTTTCTTATTGTATTGATTTTCATACATTTTATCGAGTATCTAATGACTTATATTGATTTAATGTAGTTTACTCATGTAGCTATGTTTTAAATGCATGTTCTAAACGCGTACCAAACTGTCAGTTATAGAATTGGCTTTGTTTGTACCTACTTTTGATTTTGGAACCTAACCTTAAAAAGTATATTTTGCAAAGTTTTTACGACTGAATAATCACTACGCATAAACCATGCCCTATATATATACGTTTGTGGATACTTAATTCAGACAGTATTTAGAGGTAGACCTCTCTAACCAGTCTGGCCAGCGTGGAGTGTGTAGTTATGCCAAATCGTGTGACTGCTTTGGCTAATACTTGGCTTTGGTAGTATGGAGAGGATGGTGCTTCTGCAGTGGAGACAAAACAAACAAAAACAAAGACTTGATAATATGGTGATTTCGTTTTTAAAGCTCAAACTGAAAATGAACTAGTAAATTTTTTATTTTCCTTTTTGAAGGTTAAAAATCTAGTTAAAAATAACCAACAAACTGGTCTGATAACGATACCTTTCAACAGTCAATAAAAGTTGTTTTGCTAATCACTCTTTAGTATACATTTTTACACATAATCATTTTTCCATTAAAACATTGTATTTTAATTTCAGGCGAAGAATCCCTCTACCCAGCCAGAAACAAAGACGGCTCAGTAGAAGTCCTAACAAACCCCACATTAGACTCCGCACTGATAACGGACAGTGACTCCAAGTCCACCTTTGTGTATAACCGTTACCACCATCTACCGTTAGACACTCAGCGGCAGAAACTGCCCGTGTTCCAGTATCGGAATCACATATTGTATTTGTTGGAGAAGTATCAGACTTTGGTGCTGATTGGAGAGACGGGGTGTGGGAAGTCTACACAGGTTCCACAGGTGAGTTTATTAACGACTTAAAATAGAATTTATATATATGTATTTCCAAAAATGCCAATACACTACATGAAAAAATTGTTATCAGATCACAAAATTTTGGCTTTTGGTAAGCTTCAACAAAAAATTAGTGAGCCTCACTGAAAATAAATGTGACTGATGGGATGGGTTATTGTAAATTCGTCACCCTTGTAAATTCGTCAACGATTGGTCTGGCTAATAAGTTTAAAAACTAAATTCTATATTTCTTGACATATTGTGAAGATTCAAGGGAGCATGGTAGTTATGCATGCATATTGTGATAATTTTTATATTTTAGAATCTTCATAAAAATATCTTTCATTTGATACCACACACATAAGTAGTATTTAAAAAAGAGACTTTGTATTTTATAGTGTACCATTTTATATTTTGGGCAACAGTAAAGTTTAAAAACTAATCCCTGGTTAGGTACATATATTTCTGGGCAAAATGATATACTTAGGTGTAACAAGTTTATTGTGATATTTTTTGGGAATCTACATAAAAACACCTTTCATTTGATACTAACTAACCATATTTCAGAAACCTTTTTTTCAAGTTTGCAACTTTTTGTTCTTTGTGTTTAATGTTTACGTATATTTTGGAGTAGGGGGAATAACAACATTTCTTACTTTTGCTGACAAGGAGGAGTTAAAAAACAGCTAAACAAACTAGTTTTAACTATACAATCAGGTCTTTTTAAGGATGCGCTAGTCCGGAACTAGAACTCGTCGGCGCACGTGGCTAATTTGCGTGCTATTTCGCTGAGAAAGGGATAGACTCGGTTATGAAAAGTGCGAAACTATTTATAAGCACATCGGAACTACAGTTTAGTGTGTGCAAACACAAATATTGTTGAAAATCTAAATACTCGTCGTCTAAAAATTCGCGAGTATGCGTTTGGGAGAAGTGTTCTTGTGATAAAACAACTGAATGTTTTATTTAAAAGTAAAGTTATTTAAATTTCTTAATAACCAAACTATTGATTAATTATTTAATAACAAAACAAAATTCATACAATATGCTTGTATGAATTTTGTTTTAGAGATTTTATACTCCTTCCGGTATTTAATTGTGCCCAAAAGTTGCGTTAAAATTACGTGTTGAAACGGAATGTTTTGAGACTCATAACTTTTAAAGTACTTATAATTTTACAATTATGATTCCATACAAGCATAGATAACGACAAGACAAATTGATAGAATTAAAAACTTTAAACAGACAATACCGAACAAAGGAGTCATCACCCTACAGAATTTGTATGGTGAAACACCTGACTAGCGTACCCTTAAGTCTCAACTGCAGGTGCACGTCCATGTGTGACTACCAGAGCCGTACATTAGTCAGAGGATTTCTATACGCTGTCTACTCTGGCCAGACGAGTTGGAGAGGTCTTACTGATGTTTAAAAGCTTTGTTTAGCTTGTGTTTCCTAAGTCGTCTCTACGACATCCACGGGAGGACTTGGAGTGGTCCTATTCTACTCTGCCGGGGCGGGAACCACATGGCGAGAATTCTTTTAAAATTTTGAAAGTCGGTCCAGTTTTCCTCTTTATATAATCTAATATATAATAGTATAGATAATTGATTTTGGAAGATGGAATACCTAATGCAGAACCATAATAGTTAAACTATATAAGAAATATAAAAATGAGTTAAACTATAAGAAATGTAAAAATCAGCAAAAGTTGTTTAGCCTGATGAGCATTTTTTGTTGAGGTATTAGGGAACGCGGTTCAAAGTCAAAGATTTGTAACACCTGATGCAGAAGATAGTTAATTTTTTTTTGCATAAATATGCGCAGACAAAGGGAGGCTTATGCCCGGCAGTGGGTTATGGAAAGCTGCTGATGATGATGATGATGTGTTACAAATATTTCTTATGTTAAGTTCGTATTTACATTAATACGCCGTAAGTCCACTTGAACGAAGTCGCGGGGATCAGCTAGCTGTAAATATATGAATTGAATAAAGAGATCCTGAGAATAAAAAACCCTTCGGCTCAAAGCAACTTTGCCTATGATTAAAGAAAGCACACCGAAAATCGGCGATAGCACAGATTTCATACATATCAGAATGTTTACTAAGTACTGATTCTCTCAATAACACCGCACCCTTACTCCCCAGCCTTACGTAACCCTTAAGTAACCCCGTATCAAGTTACAAAATTCAATTAATACCAGACAAAAGACAATTAAGATCAAATGCACACGACAACCTTGAACCCGCTGAAAAAAACGTGTTATCTGTATCAAATTAGCTCACACAACACCCATGCATTGACTATTGTTTTTATATTAAATACCATGCGATAATGACCTTTATTGGTAGACGGTTAAGGCGAGTAATGGACTGTATTGTGTGCGTGTAACCGGCTAGCGTAAAAACGAGACCTTGTTGGGGTTGCCAGATGTAGGGATTCACGTTAAATTCTGGTAAATTATTAGAACCTAATACTTTCGATGATTAACCAAATACTGTTTTGTAATAATTTCTTTCAACATTATTTATAACGAAATTTTTTATTGGGCTTTGATATATTAATAAGTTTTCAATATAAGCATAATTTGTAAACATTAAATAAATCGAATAAAGTAATTAAATTTGCAAGTTTGCTTTATATTCAACGGAATGGAATCTGTGTATTTTAAGATCTTTAATTTATTTTGCGTTTATGATGATGATGATAAAGAGAACAAATTATTTAATTATGTATTCTATACATAATTAAATAATGCGTTCTCTTCAAAATTCGTTCTCTTCTTTAAAAATAAAAACTAAATATAAACAAATGTAGTAATTAAAAATCCAATACAGTTTGAAAGTTTTGATAAATTGATTTCCAATGATTTAAAAGTGCTTCTCAATTCGGTGGTAGTATTTATTATTTTATTTAAATATTTATCTCATACCTCCGTCATTTCAAACTTTTAATCAAAATTTTTAATTAATTTTAAAGAAATATCGCCTGAGTAAGTACCTACCTAGTTTGATTGAAGTTGGGTTTTTGACCGACTTCAAAAAAGAATAATAATAACTTATAAAATACGTTTAATATAAAGGCATGAAGTTTAATTTTAATAATATTTCCACAGATATTTCAAGTTTAAAATATCAGCTAAATTTATTACATGAATTAAACAATATATTAAGTACTCATTTAATTTTATTCAATTGTATTTTTCATTAAGAAAATTCTATTTTACTATGACATCAGAAACCTAGAAAAAAGCATTAATAAGTATTTTAGGACAAAAATAATCGAAACATTCATTTTATAAAAATGCAAATTAATTTATCGAGTTGTAAATATTTGTCATAGGTAGTAATGTTTTCTAGAGATGCTGAAACCGGAAGACGCTATGTTATAACGTCAGCTTATTTGATCTGTAAGGCATTTATATCAATTTACAAAAAATCTATTAAAAATTGTAGTGAATAATTAAACCCAAAGGATAAAAATAAATGTCAATTCAAAAATTAGAATAATGCCGTATTGAAAGAAACAATAAGCTCTAACAAAATTATTTACGATTCGCTCGATTCGATTTTGGCAATAAGGAAATCAGTTTCCGTCTAGTTTGTCCTCAATTTACAAGGACCAGCAGGCCTATTTACTAACTTTTGACAGCTACGGTGTACATCATTTTCATAGTAACTTCAATATTCATTACGGCTTTGGTATGAATGACTATTTTTAATTAAGATATGAAAACCGTAATGGATGCTAAAGTGACAATCAAATCGTTGTACACCGAGTTAGCAAATCGGCCTGCAGATGGTAAACTCTGGGAGGCATTATTCAGGCTCTGGCAATACAGTCCCGCCCCTCGTAAAGGCAGAACGCGCCGGGCGCTTTTAGAATGCGCGCGTCTAGACGATCGCCTGCCGCGATTCATTCGATCTCAAGTGAAGTGTTGACAAAAACCAACCATTGTTTTACCGAGTGTTTCCGATACTGTGACAGTGACGACGCATGTACTCCTAAGAAATGCGTATAAATACGACACGAAGCCGTACAATTCAAGATGATGTGGCCTTCCTCACAAGCCAGCAAGATTCTAACTCTGCTGCTGTTCGTGGGGCTTGTTTACTGCATTTGTATGGACACGTTCCTATTTTTGCGGATACAGAATTATAAGATTGATCAGTTCGAAGTGCCTGAGAATGGGACTGAGTCTTCGACGAAGCCTGATAGAGTTCAGAGTTACGAAGAAGTGACATGGGTTCCTTGCAGCATAAATCCTCTGTGCCATCCTACGGTGAAGGGGCTGATGGTGGATCATATAAACCACTACATCTACGCTCCACTGTGCTCCATGCTGGATATGGGTTTGGGAATTTCCGAAAAACTTCTGTTCCTGACGCCAAATATGATTTCGTTTTCACATGTTATCATTGCATGTATTGGTGCTAAATTGTTGACCTGTCAAAACTTAGCAGCTAGGAGAATAGCAATAGTATTATTCCAAATAAGAATGTTTTTAGATGATCTAGACGGACATGTAGCTAGGGAACGTAAACATATTAAGGGAGAAAGATCTGAAGTTGGTACGTTAGGGTATTGGGTTGATGGATTATGTGATTTACTTGGTGTTATAGCTATGATGATAGGTATACTTTTATATTTAAAGAATAATCCTCCAAGAAGAGGCTACAAAGGTACTTCAGTCACAACGTTGCCGTACCATCAATTAAAAGAGATAAACTCTTTAGAAGATATAGAAAAAGATCACACTACTGAAATAGGAATAAGTTACAAAACTAAAGTGACGTTTCAAAGGATAGTTCAAGTTCTAGGCTTGTTTTCTGGTCAAATGTTGCTGTCGTCGTTAGCGTGGAATAGATATATAGATGTATACCAGGAAGTTTTAGAGAATTCAACTGAATATGATATAGTAAGACGAGAAGCGGCGTTCAAGTCGGGTATATTTTTCTTCGCGACGAGTCTCTGGAGAGTGGTGAATCCTCACAGTTATTTACATTTGTTATCGTTAGCTGTTTTTTGCGACAAGACGTGGGGTTTCCTTAAAATAGTCCATTATAGTGGATACTTAGCTCTTGTTGTTGCTGTTGGTACATCGGAGTATTTAGTAGAGAATATTAGATCGTTTGTGATTAACGGAGCAGGGTGAAAGGGCCTTAGTAGCTTGGCTGTGTACCAAGATCTGTGCTAGGTAAATGTATGCTGAATACGTAAAATATTAGCTGTACTTAGAGGAAACGAGTTGACGGGTGGTTATGAACAATTTTGTAAAGTGAATGAACTGTGGTTATGAACAATTTTGTAAAGTGAATGAACTTGACGCATTTTTAATATTACACACTCAAATTCCTTTATTTATTGTGTTGAAAATGAGGGTAAGATAATTGTTTTCGTTGAATTATATGTAAGGATAAATAAAGTCACATTAACAGAAATACGAATAGTTAATCTCGAAATCTTCCATTGTGTTGACAAATGTCATATTATTGTTATCATATTTTTAATAATTGAATAAAAAAATATATTTTACATTGCCATGTTATCATCATGTTTCTGTTTTCCTGATAATGATAAAGCACTGCCTTGTCCAGTTCAGTTCACCTATTTCCTTCTAAATTACAGCCTTAACATTAGCTTTCATTACCATTAAGCCCTATATTAAAATACTTACCAAGTTTATTTCAATAAGAGTATAATCAAAATAGCATTATAAATGCATAAAAACACTAAGAAAGTAGGTACTTACTTACCAAGTTTATGGTCGATGCAAAGATTAAATTGGCGTTGGTTGTTTATAAAAGCTTTTGGGTTAAGGATGAAAATTTCTGATCGTCACAAAAAATGAGTGCTCTGTGCAGGCCTATTGATATTGGTGTGACAATGAACATTAGTGTAATCTATAATCATTGTCACAAATTTTGCTCACACAAAGTCTGAGAAAAGCGGCGAACAGACGGACGGACGACCATAGTGAAGTTTGGATTCCGTTGTCTCTGGCTGTGAAATCCTAAAACGAATCCATTCATATGGTAATTCGAAATGGCACAAAAACTTAGGACCTGTATTGTCAACTTACTTTTTCCTGTTAAGAATATCTTGCTATTGTCAATTTCAGACTACGATAGTACGATAGCGATAAATTAATTGACTCACACTTGACGCTTCGTTTGACGTTAGTTTTATAAAATACTAGTTATTCTCCCGCGACTACGTTCACGAAATTATGGGCACTGTCACCAGCAAATAAATTAGATTAAGCAACCATACCATACCATGTATTTCCATATTTTACCGGTCACTTAATTTCTATCGTTATTATAACAAATACTCGGTTTTAACTTTATTTTGTTTTGGGAAACCCATTACTATTAATTCCGATTTTTTTATGTTCTTACTTTGATATTGTTAATTGCGTGCGTGTTATTGTTTACTTTGACATTGGCAAAATCATCGTTTAGGCTAAAAATGGAGCCGTAAACCTAAAGAAAGAAAGAAACAAAGAAGCAAAAAAAATTTTTTTCAAATCGTTTCTCTACTTTCAGAGCCTATTCATTACAAACCAACAATATTTTTTTTTCTCTTTATAATATTAGTATAGTATAGATGATGAACTAAAGTATGACAAAGAACAAGCCAGTCATAAGATTGCCAACAGAAGTAAACTCAAAACAATAGAGCATTGCGTCAAAAGTATGTCGCGAATTTCGGTAACGCGAGCACTTAAATTTATTCCCTACTAAAAATCGCTGAACGTAGCTAAATAAATTTTACTATCACGTCTTTCTTCTCCAACCCGTCTGGTCAATGGAGAGTGTAGGCTTAATCCTCTAAATGCTTTGGCTCTGGTAGTACAGAGAGGGTTGTGCTGCTGCAGTGGAGACAAAAATCTGTCTTACACCGAACAAACGATAAAAACCTCTCTACCTGTCGGGGATAAAGATCATCACGTCTTTATTCCTGACGGGGTAGAGAGAGCCTATGGCCATAAGGCCCAAAGGTCACATTTAGCAGGTTGGTGAGCGTACAAGTTGATAACGGAATCAAAATAGTGATTTACTAGCCGCACCACCTTTTAACATGATTCCTTAGATTATTGAACAGTCAATCAAATAAGTTTTCACTTTCATCATCATCATCATCAGGTCTATGTTAGTCTCTACTGCAGGAGCACGACCCTCTCTGTACTACCAGAGCCATATATTAGCTAGAGCAGTCAGCTTTCACTTTAATCAATAATATTTTGATCACTACATAAACATCAGGATCGATATTCATAACGAAGAGTGTTATATTTTTTTTCTCAGTATAGATACCACACCGTGCCTCAGAAATCTAAGCCATTAAATTTAGTTATACTTGGATGATTCAATCGCTCGTGATGATCTGACTTTGTGCATTTAATTATTGCATTGACATTTCACATAATTTGATTGACACTAACGTAAGATGAACTCTATTCTATTTTTTATTTTATGGCTTCCACGAAGGTGTCGATTCTGCCATGTACAGTTTAAAGAGATACAAAGTATCGGTGTTGTACGGTTAGCAAGTAGAGTAGAAAAATGGCGTAAGTCCTTTTTCTTCTGTTTTATAAAATGGCTTCCACCGAGATTTCAGTGATTCTGCCAATGTCCAGTAAATTAAGATACTAAGTATCGGTGTTGTACGGTAAAGTTGTAACAAGTAGCATCAAAGATGGCGTATGTTCTTTGATGCCTCGTGGTCGGGAGGTTATGGTGACAAGTCTATACGAGTCCATATAACAGTCCACTTTAACTATTTCACAAATTGTTCCATGAGTACGAGCATTTATAACACCAAACCAAAGTACACAAATTTCATATTATAAAGTTCACCAAAATCAATTTGCCTAATCGTCCAAGGTAGTCAAGGGGTGTAGACCAACTGCACCCCTTGACTTCCCACCACAAACCCTTTGAATACTTATGGGAGCTTCTGGCGACAGATCTATACGAGTCCATATGACAGTCTAACTATTTACACATTGTTCATGAGCACGAATATTAATAACACTAAACTACAAAAATTTCATGCTATAAAGTCCACTAAAATCAGTTTGCAATATCGTCTAAGACAAACCCCAACTGAACCCCTTGACTTCTCACTAATAAACCAATACTTTTGTGAGAAGATAGGGTTTCTTCCAACAGGAGTCTATAAATCAGTTCACGATATTCATGAAATTAAATCATATTTGGATGATTTAGTCATCCGTGTTGATTCAACTTTCTTCTTCTTCTGTTTTATATTATGGCTTCCACCGAAATTTCAGTGATTCTGCCAATGTCCAGTATAATGAGATACTAAGTTAGTTAAGGTAAAGTTTTTCCAAGTAGCATCAAAAATGGCGTATGTTCTTTGACGCCTCGTGGCAGCTTGGGGCGGCAAATCTATACGAGTCCATTTCATCAGTTCACTTTAACTATTTCACAAATTGTTCATGAGCACGACCATTTATAACACCAAACTACACCAATTTCATATTATAAAGTTCACTAAAATCAATTTGCAAAATTGTCTAAGGCAAACTTTTACTGTAACCCTTGACTTCCCACCACAAACTCCTGATTCAACTTTGTGCATTTAATTGTTGTATTGACATTGACATTTCGCATAATTTGATTAACACTAACGTGAGATGGACTCGTTCAGTGTTACAAAATGATGTTATAAGTAAGACAGTTGCTGTCCAGAAATAATTGACAACGTCAATCAAACATTCAATGTCAACGTTTAGAAAATATGATAGACAGATTTTAACTAGAATAAATGGGTTAGTTGTTTAACAAATAAGATGTTTAGTTACACATTGTGTGTTAAACACTGCTTTTATCCCATTTCTCCCTGTCAGTGGCCATCTCCTTTGATACTTCTTTGCTTTCCATACTTTGCTTATACAGTCCATTCATCTCTTCTTAGATCTTCCTCTGTTTCTAGTCCTATACATTTGACATAGCGTTGCCAACATTTTTTTGTCAGAATAAATTAGACTAATATATTTTAACTCATTTATTTTCGGTTACACGCACACATAAATGTACGCCTGTCGAACAAAAGGCACGTTCAAAAATTGCGAGATCAATTTTTTTATTAATTAAAATATAAACAGTGATCTATTGTACTGAAATATAAAATATATTGGATTTGTCGAGATTCGAGAATGGAAATAGGATAGGTAAGTGAAGAAAAAAAAAATTAAATAAATATGGGATGAAAATTTGAGGGTTGAGTCCGTTGAGTTGAGTTTATGGGAATTCCATAAACTGAAATGCTTACTAGACACGTGAGTTACATATACAACAAACAAGTAGTTTCTTTTTCCTCTCCACAACATTATTGCAAAAGGAAAATGTACATGTTGATAGAAATTTCCTCATATTTATATAAAATATACCGTCCAATCCTTAAGTATTATTTTCTACTAAAGATACTTCATCATTATCATTGAATGAATGAATTAAGTAAGTTTATCAAATAGTCATCCAACATTTTACTTTTAAAAAAATCTTCCTGTGGATGCCGTAGACGGCGACTTTTTTTTTTTTTATGTCAGAGGACGGCAAACGAGCAAGCGGGTCACCCGATGGTAAGTGATCACCGCTGCCCATGGACTAATGTAACACCTGGGGTATGATAAGAGCGTTGCCGGCCTTTTGTTTTCCTTCCCCAGAGGGGAGGGGGGATGGGCCTCCGGCTCTCTCACTCACCGAACGAAGCATAGAAGCTGTAAAACTACTACTCAAACGTCGATTTTCTGTGAGAGTGTGGTACTTCCCCGGACGAGCCGGCCCATTCATGCTACCAGCTGAAGTGATTTTTGCTGGTAGCGTGGCTCTACCACAAGCTAAACAAAGCCTATAAACATCAAAGAGACCTCTCCAAACCGTCTGGCCAGCGTATAAAGTGTAGGCCAAATCCTCTCACAACTTTGGCTACTATATAGCTCCGGTAGTACAGACAGGGTCGTGCTCCTGCAGTGGAAACTAAAAAAGACTGATGAAGAACTCAGAAATTAAGATATGGCCGGTTCTCGATTCTACTAAAACCATAATCAACTTAAGTAAGTTATAGTAGTAAAATACTAGTTCATTATATTTAACCTTCTAGAAAGTATAATCAGGTGAACACGTTACATCCAATCCTTTATCTCAGAAAATCACAGTAATTTTCGTTCACTGAATTGATAAGTATAATTCTCTTGTATTTAACAAGATTACTGTGGGTTTACTGTACTTACAAGACCTATAGTTGAATATATCCCTGCCAGTCTGCTCTGACTTTCGATACCTCGGTTCTCTCTTACAGAGTGATGGCAACATAGACCGGGACGTTAAAAGTCGCATTAAGAGGGTATACTAGCAGTGCGTTTTCCATACAAATGTATTTCTTTATTTTCTCGCTGAAAACTGCTTCTAGAGGCACAATTCTTTTTACATACAATCTATTACTAAAATAGGTATGTCCCTATGTTTTATTTTTTTCTAAATACCTGTTTAAAAGAAGAAAAAAATGTACAACAGGAGTTTTTTCGGAAAAAATAAAAAATAGGGGCATTCCTATTTTAGTACTAGATTTTATGAAAAAAGAATTGTGGCTCTAGGATCAGTTTTCAGCGAGAAAATAGAGAAATACATTTGTATGGAAACCATATTGAAAAAATACTGCTAGTATACGCTCTTAACGCCGGTTGGGCAAAGTGGCGACAAGTTACTGGGGTTATTTGTGATTCACGCATGCCCCTTAAGCTCAAAGGTAAAATTTATAAGAGCGTGGTAAGACCGGTTGTTTTGTATGGTTCGGAGTGTTGGGCCACCAAGGTAACGGATGAAAGGCGACTGCATGCAGCGGAGATGAGAATGTTAAGATGGATGAGTGGGGTGACTAGAAGGGATAGGATAAGGAATGAGTATGTGAGAGGTAGCACAAAAGTAGCCCTAATAACAGAAAAGCTTAGGAGTAATAGATTGAGATGGTACGGCCATGTTATGCGGAGAGAAGAGAGCCATATTACTAGAAGGGTACTTGGAAATGAAAGTTACTGGAAACCAGAATAGAGGAAGGCCAAAGAAAAGATGGATGGAGTGTGTGAAGGAGGATATGGAGAAAAAGAAGGTGACGAAGGAGATGGCTCTTGATAGAGCGAAATAGAAAAGGCTTACATGCTGTCCCGACCCCACATAAGTGGGATAAGGTGAGGAGGAAGAAGAAGAAGACCTATAGTTGAATCTACAAGAGTTATAGTTGAATCTAATGACAGTTCTCTGAAAATAGTGGTGGCAACACCGACTCGTAGGGTTAGATAATCGCTAGCATTGATTATATTCCATAAGGCCCCACACTAGGCACACTAGCGACGCCAATAATTTTATTTCTAATACTTTATAAATAGAAATAAATTCAAGAATGTAAATCATATAAGCCTTAGTAAATAGCCTGAAGTATTTTTGGAATCATTAGATTTTATTAGGTATTATAAAATATTAGGAATAAAATTATTGGCGTTGCTAGTGTGCCTAGTGTGGGCCCTTAAAAACATTAGAAATAAATAAATAATTGTAAAATACTGTAATCGGAGCCCTTCAGGCACGTAGAGACCAAGTCTGGATTAAGTTTCTTTCGGCGTATTCTTCTCACCAGTGGTCATTACGAAACGCTAGTAGGTTTTCGAATTTGCCTATTAAAAATTAAAAATAATAAGCAAGAAAAATATGACGTTCAAAAAGAGATACAATTATCCAATTTTGAATAAAAATCTTTGATTTTGACTTTGCCAGCGACTCATCTGACCCTACGATTCGGTGTTGGGTATTGTACCACTAACAAGAAAACATAAAAAAAAAATCACTATTTTCGATATTTAAGTCGTATTGAGATATAGTCAGGTACATAAAAAACAAATAAAAATAGCTATTATGTAAATCAATTTTCCGTAATGGTCATTTTACGATTTTTCAATACATTTGCTATTAATACGGTCCTTATGACATCAAAACTTGGATCGTAATGTTGTATTTACGGGACTAGGCCTTTTTACTTTACACCAATCACAACTGCTCAAAAGCCCAATGGCACAGATGCACTTTTCATAGAATTTGAGCAAAAAGTTTTTATGTTCAGCATGAAAACTATATTGGTGAATAATGACATAACCTATAAAACTTCTAAGCATCATATCATTCATAACTCAAAAATCTGGCCGCTTATAATTATGATTTTTTTACCTTTAGAATCAGCAAAATATGTTGGTTCTATAAGACAAGGTATATTTCATTCATAGACACTAACTTTGGTTTTTAACTAAAATGATGTATGGGAATGCGTTAGTGTATGCGAAAGAAAGGATAGAAAGACGACTTAGCTGGGTGGAGGCAGAAGTTATAGAAACAACTTTCAAAGTAAATCATATACTCGTGTAAAGTTAGTCATCATCATCATCATCATCAGGTCGTTATTAGTCTCCACTGCAGGAGCACGACCCTCTCTGTACTGCCAAAGCAGTCAGAGGATCTAATTTTGGCCTACACTCTCCACGCTGGCCAGACGGATTGGAGAGGTCTCTTTGATGTTTATAAGCTTTGTTTAGCTTGAGTTTCCCAAGTCGCCTTTTACGACATCCACGGGAAGATTTGGAGTGGTCCTATTCTCTGCCGGGAACCACACGGCAAAGTTAGTTCATGTAATCTATTTCTATTGTCCACGTCAGCGACGAGCTCCGTGGCGCAGCGGTCAACACACCTGCCTGCGACACGGATGGTCCCGGGTTCGATCCCCGGTCAGGTCAAGATGGAATATGATCTTTTTCAGATTGACTTGGGTCTTGGATGTATATCTATATAAGTATCTATTATAAAATATAGTATCGTTGAGTTAGTATCCCATAACACAAGTCTCGAACTTACTTTGGGGGCTAGCTCAATCTGTGTGATTTGTCCGTATATATATAAAAAAAAAAAAAAAAGTTGACAAATAGGTAACTAGATCTAAGTTATTAGTTACGAAAACAAATTTGACTCTCAGTGATACATAACGCATGTCTTAGATTAGAATCGCACTGTCCCGGGTACGATTCCTGGTCGGCTAGAAAAACGATAATCTTTAGATTGGCCTGGGTCTTTATCTACAAATATATTTTGAGGCGCCAAGACGATGACTTTAACTTTAAATTTCATCGAAATCGGTTCAGTTCTTTGTGTCGATTTTCGCAATTTTTGAGGGTCTCAAGTCGACGCGTTTATATTTCTTATGTATGACCAAACGACCACGCATAACTATTTAGAATAATCCGATTTTGATAAATCTTTATTTACTGGAAAGGTTATATTTCGAAGTTGGTCCCATATAGAGGATAAATAAATTAAAAAAACTTGAGTGTAGAAAAATAAAGAATAATTGAATTTTGCTTTTCAGTTTATTTCCGAGGTTTAATTTTTTGTCAAAGAGTTTAAAATCTTTAATCAACAATTACATATCTTTAAAGATTAGAACAAAAATAATTATCACCAATACGGAAATTCCAAATGTTACACAACAATTTTATCTTCATGCATATTGCAGACAAATTAATCAATTACCTAATTGTTGCCGATTTTCGTACGGATACTTAATTATTTTTAAACTGCCTCCGTGGTCCAGTGGTTAAGGCGTTTGCCTTGTTGACCCGGGGGTCGTGGGTTCGATTCCACGGGAAGCTGTTTCCAGTTTGATCAGGACATTGCAGGCATGAATCACCTGATTGTCTGATAAGAAAGATGATTCCGTGCTTCGGAAGGCACGTTAAGCCGTTGGTCCCGGCTGCCATCAGGTAGTCGTTAAAGGAACCATGTCAGAGGCCAAGAGGCGGTTCCGCAGAACTGACACCAGGGTGTGCATGGTCGACTGACCGTGTCACCTACACGAAATGATGATTATTTTTAAAATAAAGTTAACTCACGCTGTCCGAATTGACACAAGTGAAAGAATTTTTCAAATCCGTTCAAAAGTTTTCGATTTTCTTCCATCACAGATAAACACTCAAATATATTTTTTTTCTTTATTGTGCGAGTGAGCGCTAAGCGAGAGCGTAGCGTCCACAGGTAGCGTCTCTGCTTTAGATTGGAAAAACATTTTTTTTATATCTACTCAATACGTCTGGCCAGCGTGGAGAGTGTAGGCCAAATCCTCTGACTGCTCTGGTTGATATATGGCTCTAGTAGTACAGAGAGGGTAGTGCTCCTGCAGTGGAGACTAACAAAGACCCGATGATGATGACGATACCACCGACACACACGTTAAACTTGTAACACCTTTTTTTGTCGGGGGTTAAAAATAGGTGAAATCTGGTTATTGAGTCGGCATTGGATCTCGAATCGGATTTATCCGTGGATTTATCGCTGCACCAAAATACGCTACTCGCTCGCCTACACGAATACGCGTATTTTTAGAATCGAGGAAAGCCACAACACGTGCCGAATATGAGTTAAGCGGTCACTATTCACGATATTTACATAGTCTTAACTGTTTCATGTTTTTCCTTCTAAATCGAGAAAAAAATATCGACTACTCCATACATTTTGAATGAATGTTCAACGTGTTATGGAAAAGCTCATAAATTTTTCTCGATTACAGCGATTTCTACATAGTCTAAACTGTTGCTTGATGCTGCCATACATTTTGAATCGGTATTCAACATACTCGTGTCCTCTGTCTGTTCTGGTTTATATATGGCTCTGGTTGTACTGAGAGGGTCGTGCTCCTGCAGTGGAGACTGAAAAAGACCTGATGATGTCAACGTACCTACTATGGAAAAGCTCATAAAATTTTCTCGATTTGAGATTTGGTCACAGAACAAAGTTGTTTATTTTCATGTTGAGAACGTGAATTTAAATTATACCTAGTTCAATACCAAACACATTCTATAATATATAATTTTAACCGACTTCAAAGAAAGGAAGAGGTTCTCAATTCGTCATAATCTTTTTTTTTATGTATGTTCCCCGATTTCTCGAAGACGCCTGGATCGATTTAAGAAATTCTTTTTTCGTTCGATAGGTAATACTTAACAGATGGTCCCATAAAATTTTTATCGAAATGTGTCGAGCGTTTTTTGAAAAATACACAAAAACAAAAAATAAATATATTTTACTAGGATGCCGTTTGGTTTACACTTAGGTACTTCCATTTTATTTTTATGCTTATTCAAACGAATTTGTAGGGATGAAGTCGGTTTTTATATATGAATTTAAGCTTTCGCGATAGTGATGGTGATATGAAGTTGGTTTTTGATTTTTTGTTAAAAATATCTTAAATTTTAAATAAAACAGACTAGTGTTACGGAATTCGGGACCTATAGTTTTCGCCAAAAACGGCTATTTTCAGCGAAAATACTAATTAGAGCTTCATGTATTTAGTTTATAAAAGTTTGAGGCCTAGGGCCTCCTAGATTTTAAATGATTTATTTAAAATGGGGGAGCACTAGATTCCGAAGAATTCATTTATCGTCTAAGACAATATTTAAGATATCGTCTCGTGATATTAGAAGAATAGCCGATGTTCATAGTGTCTAGTTACCATATCAATCTAAGGATTAAGTTCGTTATACTTTTGCCAAAACAAACATTGACACAGTCAATATTATACACCCGTCTACACAGAGCACAAAATAACGCTCATATATAGGATAGAAAGATTTTTTGCATGCAAAAAAAAGTTAACATTTCTTCTTTTTATTTAAGAGCTTTGATGGAGCTTTGTAGCTCTTGTCGATGGAGTACCTATGCACCAAACTTCTCTTACAACATACTGGAGGGATAAAATATAGGATTTTTTAGACATTTTGTTTGAGCCATCGACACGAAAAGAAGAAGAAGACTTTCTTGATACGACATGACACCAGCCTTCTTCTTTAGTTGATCAACAAAACTTTTTCTTGAATAAATAAATATATAATATATAGGGACATATCACACAAATTGAGCTAGCCCCACAGTAAGTTGTGAACTTGTGTCGCAGGATACTAACTCAACGATACTATATTTTATAACATATACTTATATAGATAAACATCCAAGACCCAGGTCAATATGAAAAAGATCTTTTTCCATCCTGACCTGACCGGGGATCGAACCCGGGACCCCCGTGTCGCAGGCTAGCGTGTTGACCGCTGCGCCACGGAGCTCGACGAAAGTCGCCTTGGTCTCCCTGGACCTTTCTACGTTTTTAAAGAAGGCATCATTTCTTAAAGTGACCCGTCATCCTCCCCCTCCTGTTCTCTATTTCGCTTATCAGTCTTCTTTTCTCTACTACAATTTCCAGCACCTCTTCATTACTTTTTGCTGTGTCAAACTTTAAATTTAAGATTCTTTAATCTTAAGTACTTATATGCAATCAGCCTCCATGCAGGCGCATAAATATATCAATAATTTATGTGAATTAAGAATTAAAATATGTTCATACAATCATCTTATTTTCATAGCGTCCAAAGGTAATTTCTCTATATTTCATTCATCATAATAAGTACATTAAAATTAATTAAATTCAATGTTAGTCGTCCATAAACTCTTTATGCTCTAAATTCTACGGTCTTCATAACATCGAAACTTGGATCGTAAAGTAGTACGGACTAGGCCCTTTTTCCTCACTCGAATTAAAATTGTCTAATTTATTTTATGATAATCGCAAATGTATTGCAAAACGTCGTATAATCGTTCTCAGTAAGCTGGCAATTACAGTCCTCGGGTTATTATATTATAAGCACTCAGCTTCGCCATATGACATGACAACCCACCCTATGACAGTTCGGGGAGAAAGACGAATGTAATGACGTTAAAATCAAGACGTTTAGGCTACAGGTGGCGCCAATGAAACAAACATGCCTACATTCTACATACATATATAACCATGCATACGCGCGAAAAGCATTACCCACCTTCTTAGTGAGGCCGTCGGGTAAAACCTCAAATATTGCGATGTTTTAGCTTAGTTTGAAATCAAACGTCGACCTATGTCTAGATTTTTTCCCTAAACCGGTCTTTGCAGACACGTTGCCGGTTTCTCAAGGTCATTGGCTTACGTCATCTTGCGGGGGTCACCCCGAATCTCCGATGTGGACGGGCACAGAGCAGGGAGACTAATGTTTTCGCGATTGTTACACATTTAAATAAAATTAATTTTAATACGGTTTAATTTTTTTCCATTCATCTCGAGGAAATAAGAGCAATTGGAAAGAATAGCCCTCAAAAACAAAGATTTTTTGAATTGGTTCATAAATCAATAATAAATTGGATAACAAGGTATTATATTAATGCAAAAGTGAGTTTGTATATTTGTTTGTTACTTTTCACGCTTTATCTACTTTACCAATCTTCTTGAAAATTTGCTTACACATAGGTTAGAGTACTGAGAGGGACATTGGGTACCATTCATCCCGGGAAAAAGGACTGTTCATCCCGGGAAAAAGGACTGTTCCCGTGATTTGCGATAAGCGACTCTGCAAATTTATATTTTTACTTTTTTTTAAAGTATGTTAATAATTTGTAATTTTTTACCCGTTGATTACCAAAATTACTATTATAATACTTTGTGTAGTTTGCTATTTAAATATCAACATAAAAACATTAACATTATGATAATATTTAAGATGGTCCGTGTGTGTAATGCGACAATTTTTTTTTTCGACATGTCACACTGATTGAGCTAGCCCTAAAGTAGGTTTGAGACTTGTGTTATATTATAACACAAGTCTCGAACCTACTTTGGATATATTATATAGGATACTAACTCAACGATACTATATTTTATATTGTCCCAGGTCAATCTGAGAAAGATCATTTTCCGTCTTGACCTGACCGGGGATCGAACCCGGGACCATCCGTGTCGTAGGCAGGCGAGTTGACCGCTGCGCCACGGAGCTCGCCAAATTATTGGAAGACTGCAATTTTTGACATCTGACACGTAACAGCTGTTTAAATATTGAAAAAGAAATGAAACTCCAAATAACAATTCTACAATTCATTATCAATTGTCATCAAAAATATAATTTGGTTTAGATACATATAATATTTGAGTAGAACAGGACCACTCCAAATCTTCCCGTGGAATTGAGGAATCACATTTACCTTTAACAAAAATTTCGGAAATGGATCTCAAATCCTAAAATGATGTTCTCAAACTCACAATATTTTTTAAAATCCTATCTAACAATACCCAACACGATGGGTTAGTATCTTAGAGCATTTAGTTTGTATAGAAAAAAAATATTACTCCCTCATTACTTGAATGGGGTTACACTAAAAAAAAAATATTTTCAAGATTTTCTTGTACCACTTTTTAGACATGATTAATATACATACCCATACCAAATTTCAGCTTTCTAGTACTTATAGACAGACAGACAGACAGACATGGCGAAACTATAAGGGTCAATAACGGCCACAAGTAGATTAGATGCTTGAAATATTCACAGAATATTTAGTTGTACATTCACTTTAAAAATAATCATTAAATTAAAATAAAAAACATAAATTAGCTGTCTATAGGTGGAACAATCTTGAAAATAGGTCCCGTGGTTACAGAGCTTATTCAATTCAAACAAACAATCAAATCGCTCCTCCTTACAATATTTTAGTAAGTATAGATGTAAGGCGACTTCTGTGTTTTTCTCGCTCTCTGCATTAACACTTGTAATAGTTTATCTTCCACTGTAGTGCTTCCATCGATTCCCTTCCAAGGCCAACATACCGGCCCTCAACTGTTTGTAAGTATAATGACAAATTATTCTACATGGCGAAATTTTGATCGTTCCGGACCATTAAAGGGGTGATTCAGCCTGTCAATATAAACAACTTTTCGTATGGGACAAATGCTGTAAACTCGAAAAAAATTCGACATTCCTATACAAATTGCCCGGGCGGCTGAACACTTTTTTATGAAAATGTCGAAATAAAATTTGAGTTTCAAAATTTCGCCATGTATACTTTTGAAGTGAAAACTTCTTTAGCAGCGCCGTGCACTGTTTGTGATGGGGAAAAAATGTGAAACTCGCGACAGGTCACGTGACCGACAGATTCGTCAGATTAAAAAATTAGTAAGACGGACACGTGACCTGATCGAAAAACAACGGTAATATTCAAATTTTACTTCTGCCGGCACTCCCGGGTTGCAACCGGTTGTTTTTTATTTTGTCTTATTATCCCCCGATCGAAAAAATAAGGTAATGAAAGCTTGTCAGTGGCAGTGTAGTCGCCAAATAATTGGGCAGATTAAACTATGGTCTCTGGCTAACATATAGCTCTGATAGTACAGAGAGGGCCGTGCTCCTGCAGTGGAGACTTAAAAGACCTGATGATGATTATTTGCTTGAGATGATGTTTTTTATTCTTTTACCTTTCTTTGCAGAAAATCGATTGGTGACAGGTTTTATTTCACGTATTATGTTAGCTAGCTTCGAAATTGATTTTTAGGGTTCCGTACAAAAGTTGAAAAACGGAACCCTTATAGGATCACTCGAGCGTCTGTCTGTCCGTCCGTCCGTCTGTCACAGCCGATTTTCTCCGAATCTACTGAACCAAATTAGATGAAATTTGGTAAGATTGTGTAATCCTATGACCCAAACACGGATGTGCAAAGTAAATAAAGATTTTTTTGAAATAAGGGTCATTTTGAGGGGACCAATTACAAAATTAAAAAAAAAAGTTTTGCAAACCTTACTGTGTCATATATCAAATGAAAGGGCTCATTATGAGGATCTCAAAAATGTTTTTTTTTGTTCGGGTAAAATCAATACTTTTGATTTTATTCACGAAAGAAGACAAAAATTGACCATTCCCCCCCCCTGATCTCCGAAACTACTGAGACGAAAATTTTGAAAAAATTACAAAACATAGTTCATTCCTTGAAGATTACAGGAAAAATAATAAGAATTCTATCACTTGAAAATTAAGTGGTAAACTCACAATAATAAGTTCATCTAGGGAAATAGTTCACTAAAACACCACTAGATGGCGCTAGTCAATTGAATAAATGCTAGTGTGTTCACGAAGCATATTGTACGGAACCCTCATTGCGCGAGTTTGACTCACACTTGGCCGGTTTTGTTTTATTCCCGTACTGAAGCCAGCTACGAATTGGTCCGAAGGGTAGTTTGTTCGTCTCTTTCGTAACTGAGTTTTAAAGTAATGCAAAACAAAATAAACGCTGAAAGTAACCACAACAGGGCGAGATGGGATGGGTAAACAGTTAAAATATTTGCAATCTTATATATTTTATTATGTTACTGCAATAAATCGATAAAAAGATTGTCTCACAAATTATTTTTATCTACAATAGGGGTAGATAGAATTGGGATGGCATTACATGTAACAGCTTGACTGTAGTGTCTCATAAATTATTTTGAACTACATTATGGGGAGATGGGACTAGATAGTAGCTTAAAAATATTTAAATTTGTACTTGTATTACATGTAGCGTGGGGAGTATGGCTCTGGTAGTACAGAGATGCTCGTGCTCTTGCACTAGGAAAGACCTGACGATGATGAATACATCCGTAAAAAATTTTGATAGTTGTTGCGTGTTACAGTGCCCCCACTAAACCCTCATTGCGCAATTTTTCATTCTTGAGACCATAGAGAAAAAATATCTAGTCCTGATTTTAGTTAATATAAAACCGGCCAAGTGCGTGTCGGGCCACGCGCAGTGAAGGGTTCCGTAGTTGCGAATGTCAACTTTGAGTTCACATTGTTCACACTTGCACATCACAGTTTAACGACCAAAAACATGTAACAATGAAAATGTATGAAATATTACATTTTCGAGTACATTTTATAAGTTGGTTACCTATAACTTTTGAGTTTGTACTTAGTACTCAGCTCTGATAGTTTTCCTTTCAACTTCAGTATATATACTACTGCTGTAATTTTTTCACGTATCCATATATTACCGTTTAGCAGATAGAGGGGGGGGACACGTACGTCTAACAAAAATTTGCACTTTAACACCAAATATTTCGGAAACGGATCCCTAAATCGAAAAGTGGTGTTCTCAACCTCACAATATTTTTTAAAGACCTATTTAACGATACCCCACACGATGGGTAAATAGAGAAAAAAAAATTACTCCCCCACTTTACTAGTATGGGAGCTACCTTAAAAAAAAAATTTTTTCAAGGTTTTTTTCTACCACTTTTTTGCCATGATTAATGTACATACCCATACCAAATTTCAGCTTTCTAATACTTATAGTCTCTGCGTAAAACCGCGGACGGACAGACAGACAGACAGACAGACAGACAGACAGACAGACAGACAGACAGACATGGCGAAACTATAAGGGTTCCTTGTTTACTACGGAACCCTAAAAAGGTTGTCTCATAAATTAGTTTCAACCACAATAGTGGGGAGATGAGACTAGATAGTAGCTTAAATATTTAAATTTGCACTCGTATTACATGTATCAGTTTGTTACTGCAGTGTTGCATCGATTCTCGTCCAAGGCCGACACGTGGCCCGCCCACATGGTGGCCTGCCACCTATCATTCCTCAAGTGTGTTTGTGTTTTACCAACACTCTGACTGCTCTGGCTAATATATGGCTCTGGTAGTACAGGGAGGGTCGTGCTCCTGCAGTGGACACTAACAAAGACCTGTTGATGATGATAAAGGTGACTGCATCCATAAAAAAATTGTCTTTTTGACTTTTCCATACATTTTTCATTTTGTATGAAAATGTCGAAAAAAGAATTGAGTTCTCAACATTGATCAATCACATTGTAAAAGTTGTTCATATTGACGGGCTGAGTCACCCCTGTAAGGGTGTGTCGAGAGTCGAGAGACATGTTATACTCTGTTTAATACGTAATATTATGACGTCAGTTTCCCCTACGGGGCAGACAGAGCCCAAGTTTATAAGACCCAAGGCCACGTTTAGCTTGTTAGTGGGCGTTAAGGTGGAAAGCGTCAAGTACCCATTGCCAATGACAATATAATACCAAAGACAATATAATACTAACGTAATTGACTGCCCACCTCATACAAAAATATTGGACCAAATTAAGGTTGCGAAAAGCAGGCGAATGTATGGCGCAGGAGAGTTGCTTGCTACTCGATACTAGATGGCAGTAATCTCGTAATCGTTAGCCGTTAACTTACTTAATATACGGTGTCATTTTAAAATATTATGCCTTAAAATTTTTTTTGATTTTTTAATAATATATATTTTGTGAATAATGTTTTTATATTCTCATAATACGGTAGATGCAATGTTGTATAGTTACGAGTGGCGCCATCTATGCGAGTCTCTGAGAACAAATCGTACGATTAAGGCGTTGAGACCACATGTTAACCATTGCGTACACGGATAATATAAAACACACTAATATTCGTGTTTGAAATCATTACTACAGGCACATATTCTTATCGAGCAATTAAAATCCTTTGTTTCCTAGGTCAATCTGATAGCGTAAGTGGTTCTCCAATTAATAACTACTTTTTGTTATCAAAGTTTAAGCAGTTTTTTTGACAGTGTTTCGACTTCGTCCGCGTAAATTATAGCCCATCTCACCCGTAGATAAATAACATGTCACATAGGTGAAATAATATTGAAGATCGATCCACTGGTTTCGGAGCCTATTCAAACATCATCATTTCGTGTAGATGACACGGTCAGTTGACCATGCACACCCTGGACCATACACCACAACCGCCTCTCGGCCTCTGACGTGGTTCCCTTAACGACTCATCATCATTTCGTGTAGGTGACACGGTCAGTCGACCATGCACACCCTGGTGTCAGAGTTCTTCGGAACCGCCTCTCGGCCTCTGACGTGGTTCCTTTAACGACTACCAGATGGCAACCCGGACCAACGGCCTTCCGAAGCACGGAATCATCTTTCTTATCAGACAATCAGGAAACTACCAAACAAACAATCAAATCTTTATTCTTCATAATTTTAGTACAGATGAAAAAAAAAGAATCAATTGTAAATAGACTTTCACCTCCGTCGTTCTAGGGCAGAATGTTTGTTACAATATAACTAGATATTTAGTCACTGAATAAAAGAAAGAAAATGAAAAAACTATCAATAGCCACAGTCACAGTCTATGGTTATTGCAATAATTCGCTCCTAACAAAAGTTGTCAACCATTGATTTGAGAAAAAACTACAACAGCAAGTTTTTTATAGGTCATGTTTGCAAAAAACTTCAAAATCTTTTGTTAAGGAAACAAATAAGAGTTTAATACGTGTTCTAACGAAAGGTCATAATTATTTATCACTACATACTTACTCTTGCATGAAAGTCTAAAAATAAAGATATTCATATTGTTGTTAGGTAAGCTTTGTGTTGCCAGCCCCTATTGAGAACCTTTAAATCCAGACTAGGTTGAAAGCGTACATCCTCATTTTAAGTTTAAACGAAACTCCATTGTTTTCCGTAGGAACTTCAAATTATTATATTCAATTCATTCAATTTAACATTTCTCAATGACCTTCAGGCTGAGAATGACAACTTCCTATAACGACAACATCCCATAACGACTATTGCCAGGTAGTCAATTTGCGAAAATGAACATACATACATATCCATACTGGTCTTCTATGTTCTTCCATTCATCCATCCATCAGGTCTTTTTTAGTCTCCACTGCAGGAGCACGACCCTCTCTGTACTACGACAGCAATTGTTCTTATAAAAATAAAAATATAGAATATACCAGCTGATTTTCTTCCCGCGCAGACCGTAAAAGCTTGTCAAGGGATTGGGCAAAAATCTAAGTAATCAAATCAATAGGCGATGCGGCTAGCAACCCATCGCTATTTGATTCCGCGTTTCACTTTACGCCTACAATGATGCTAAATGTGGCCGGGTCTAATAACCTTCGGCTCAGTATACCCCGTAAAGATGTGATAATATGTATGTATGTATGTAACATACATTCTTTTTTCAAGTCTCATCCCTTGCGGGGAAGACAGAGCCCAAAGTCATAAAATCCAAAGGCCACGTTTAGCGTGTTAGTGGGCTTTAAAATGGAAAGCGGAATCAAAATATCTATCTGCTAGTCGCATCGCCTATAACGTCCCTTGACCGGCATTTACGGCCGAAAATGAACGAGTGTGTAGTTAGCTATTGTTTTTTGAATTATCACTGTGACCTTGGCATCCTTAGTAAAACAGCTGTTTTCCGCTGCGTTAAGGTTAGCTCACACCGAGACAAAATGCGTCGATTCGACTCGACTTCGATTATACATATTAAAGACGCCTATCGAGCATGACGTTTTCAACCCAGTTTCAATAAAGGAGAACATTTAAAAAAAAAATATTGCTAAGCATTTAGAGCCTCTAAATACTTAGCAATATTTTTTTTTGAAATGATAATTTCTTTAGGCGCGTTAGGAAGGAAATAAACATTGAATTCGCGACACCATTACCAAAAAAAACCGCCATCATTTCGGTATAATATAATATAATATTTCATGCACAATATAATATTCCCTACCGATTCAAAAAATACACACGTAATTATCCAAGTTTTCACTTCTATTGGCACTGCCGGAGTGCCGATGTATTTTTTTTATAAGTACGGTATCTCGTGTACTAAACAAAGCTTATAAACATCCAAGAGACCTCTTTAACCGTCTGGCCAGCGTGGAGAGTGTAGGCCAAATCTTCAACTAATAATAATATAGGGCTCTGGTAGTACACTGGTAGCAGTACGCTCCTGCAGAGGAGACTAAAAAGACCTGATGATGACGTCTCTTCACTCCGACATTTTATTCAGATAATTAAAAAAAAAATCTTAATTTTTTATCTTTGGAATGGCATTCTTTTTGATAGGTCTGGTTTCAAATTCATCAAAATTTGTTCGGTAGTTTTTATTATTCGGTTTTTATAACTGATCATCAAAAAATTAACATTTACATGGTGTTTTCGAAGGTACAATAGTTTGTGTTGCATCCCATTAAAATGCTAATTTATGAATATCCTTTGTTTGTGTCATTGATATGTCATTCTGTAAATATATATTTCAAAAGCAACATTGTATGTTAATGTTTTGTCATATTTTCAATCGTTCTATATGAAAATTACTTTTGTATGACATTTATGATCTATTGTCGGGTGATTTATTGAACAATAATATTCAAGTGTCATGTTAATGGAACTAACAATTTTGCCAGCAACTTAGCCCGCGTTAAACCTCACCCCCCTATTTCATTCCCTTAGGCGTTGAAATTGAACCTCGACGACTCAGCCGGTCAATATGAACAACCTTTCCTATGGGATCAATCAATGCTTGGAGCGAATTAGTTTTTTTGTGTGTGATCAGACCTTATAGTTCATCCGCTAAAATGTAGTGCACGCTTTGTCAAGGCGTCGCGGGCCGCCGACAAAGCAGTGTCGGCGCCCGTCAAAAGCGGTATCGGCGGCTTCAAAGACGCCGTATAGACGCAGTGTGCGTTGGGGCATCGCGCGGAACGGACTTTTAATTTCATTAGTAAATTACACGAATAAGAATGTTTTTTATTCGTGTAATGTACTAATCAAATTCACGAATAAAAAAAGTATGTGATTGACGAAATGGCGGCAAGGAATGGTTTCGAAGTTGTGCTTCTTCCGCCATATCATTGTATATTTCTTTTTCTTTCTTCTTTGTAATTATGGCTTCCACCGAGATTTCGGTGATTGTGCCATTGGTCCAGTATAATGAGATACCTACTAAGTATCGGTGTTGTACGGTATGTGGCATCAAAGATGGCGTATGTTCTTTGGCAGCCTCGTGGGAGATTTTGGCGAGAAATCTATACGAGTCCATTTAACAGTCTACTTTAACTATTTCACAAATTGTTCTCGAGCACGAGCATTTATAACACCAAACTACACCAATTTCATATTATAAAGTCCACTTAAATCAATTTGCAAAATTGTATAAGGCAAACGACAACTGAACCCCTTGACTACCCACCAAAAACTCTTTGTATATTTAATCCAATAGAGCAAGTTTGGTCAAAAGTCAAACATGACATAAGGGCGCGCAATTGCAACCCGACTAACAGTAATGCCGTCAGGTTATGTCACGAGCTCCGTGGCGCAGCGGTCAACACGCCTGCCTGCGACACGGATGGTCCCGGGTTCGATCCCCGGTCAGGTCAAGATGGTAAATCATCTTTTTCAGATTGATCTGGGTCTTGGATGTTTATCTATATATGTATTTGTTATAAAATATAGTATCGTTGAGTTAGTATCCCATAACACAAGTCTAGCTTAAGAACTTACTTTGGGGCTAGCTCAATCTGTGTGATTTGTCCGTATATATTTAAAAAAAAAAATGTGACACCCGATTTATGGAATAGATATGTTGAACATGCGAAATAGATATTTCTGTGCAGACCACGATGTTGATCTTCATCGAGAATCATTTATTATAAATACAGGAAGTGATTCGGAAGACTCTGATTAGGAAGCAATTTTTTTTAAATATTTCATGTTCTGATTTCGGACTAATAAAAATATTTTCCAAGTTAAATAATTCAATTATTACTTTTAATTTACTTTCCAAAATCTCTTGTGGGTGTACTGCACATCATTTGCATACATACGGGATACACTTTAACATACTTTGAGCGTGCGCGGTTTTTTGCACTACATTTTTCACATTTATTGATATTTCTCACACATTAATCTTCTTAGATAAGGCTGTAAATAAGATTGAATTTTTATCTTTCTATTACCTTATTGGCACACGTGCGTTGACACGGAGCGACTTGAATTATGAACGGTTAATACAGTCGCAAGTTATATTTCTACACGTGGTATTTATTAAGTTACCGGTCGCGCTTAACTTTATTGCGGATAGAATAATAGCTGCGAGCTGCGCAGTACGCGCCCCGCCTTCCCGCACGCCCCGCGCTTACCTTATATCGTGTACTGGGCATCGACTCGCGCTATTTCCTGAGCCGCAATAAAAGTTTGCCGCAAGGGGTGCTATTTTTGAACGTGTCGAACGACTCGTCTACGAACGATTTTTAAATCGAAAAACCGCTCGTTAGCGAACGGGGAAATTTCAAAAAACGGTACCCCAGTTGTAATCTCCGAGCGAACTATTTTTATACTAATAAAATTAGGTAGTTGAACAGTACTTTTTGACACCGTGTATTCACGCGCTTTTGTGTTCATCAACATCACGTAATAGTTTTTTGATACACATTTTAATTGACAAGTCAATATACATTGCGGCTTTCATATGATTGACTATTTTTATTTAAGATGTATAAACCGTAATGGATATTGAAATGACCATCAAAATGTTGTAAGTAGACCTTCCGGGGTATCTGTATAACTATTTTTTAATGAACGATTGTAATAAGCGTTTCTTGTAAAAAAAAAGAAACTTCATCTGCCTACAATGTCCATTCATACTCAGGACAATAAAACGGCAAGTCTTGACTTCATCGTGGAAGTAATATTGATACTTTGTATTTCCTCTACAGGAATTATGGGCAAAACAGCTTTTGAGCGGATGCACATCGACACAATGTGTATGTACACGAACATGTACACACACAATATACGTATACATATAGTCGCCGGGGCTCGTGAGATATTATATTTTAAAGGCCAACGGTATCTTATATTTTCCCAATGTTTCAAAATAGCTGCACAATTATAGCAAATGAAAATAAAAAACAATTTAAAATTAATCACTGTAAAATAAAAAAATTGAATTATATTTAATACTAACGGGAGATATAGACGTTATTCAACGGGTTACTCAAACAAATGTTATTTACATGAGTCACCAGTTGTTCAATATTTTAATAATAATAAAAAGTTGCAGCCGTCAGCGGATTGATGAATTTATCCGGGATATTTAACTTAATGTTTTCGCTATATATAGCAAGTATCAATTATTCTTCTTCTTCAATCATCTTGTGATTTTGGCAGTTGAATTCATCATCGTCATCAGGTCTTTTTAAGTCTCCACAATTGAATTAAAAAATATAAGTAACAATTTTATTTATCATCATCATCGTCCTAGAGAATCTTCCGTCCACTGCTGAGCATAGATCTCTCTACGGTAAATCCATTGGGGTCCTGACTCTTGTGCTTGTTTCATCCCGGAACGACCCGCGACTTTTTCTATATTGCCAATCCATATATGAAGACTTCCGACGCTTCGGTCACAATTTGATCAATGCTAAAAATCTATAAGTATAAAAAAATGTTAATATCACCCACTGTGCCAATAGAATGAATGTTAAAATTGTGTGATATTCTCATTAACGCTAGCTCTCGACTGATATTTGAGTAGGTGTTGGTATATGGTTGGTAGTAGTTTGGGTACAATGAAACTATTTTTAATTTTTTTTTATTTTATAATTGGGCTGTCTTTATACACGAATAAATGAAAAAATAAAAACAAAGAAAAAAAAAAATGAGTTGGCTTTTATTCAAAATATCTATGGAATATGTTGATCTTTTAATTTTTTCGTTCGGTATATGGTTGTTAGTAGTTTGGGTAGAAAGGAAACTGTTTAAATATTTTACGTGAAAAAATTTATTTATTTTATAATCGGGCTATCTTTATACATTAATAAATAAGAAAATACAACAAAGAAAAAAACAGCGTTGATTTTTATTCAAAAATCTATCGAATGCGCTAACCTTTAATTTTTTTTTTGTAATCATCTCTTAATATTTGTACGAGTAGAAATTGATTATTGTGTTGGATAATGCATAGTGGCTTATTTAGGAGAACAAGATTCATTCATGGTAGACTTATATTTACATGAAAAAGAACAGAAAACAAGCGTTGACCTTGCGTTGCGTTGAAAAAGTTATTTTTCTGAAACATATTTAAATTTTCTTTTGTATTATGTATTTTTTCCTCTTTCGTAGACATTTTCTGCGATAGTTATATCGTGTTGTAAAAAGAAATTTAAATATATTATTATTGTTATTTATTCATCGTATGACGAAATGTAAAAGGAAAATATTTTATAAATTTAAGAAATAAAAATAAAAATTAAACACAATAATGTGCCCATGTATATAAATCTATAATTCTGTTTCATAAATTACTTGAATTTTTTTTTTAATTGCGATGAAAAACTAAGTATGACTTAGTTACATTAATGTTAATATTATATTATATAACTAGATTTAATATACCTATTTATAAAATGTGTGATAAACGTATGAAATGAAAGTAAATTTGTCATACTTTAGGTGCAAATAGTGTAATATCTGTGATTTAAATGTTAAATATTGTTATTAAACGGGTATGTTTACTTACGAAAAAAAAAATGATTTATTTAATGAATAAATCTTCATTTTAGTTGCTATAAGTAACCTTTGACATTAACAGTAATTTGTTGTAAAATAAGATTTAATTGGTTTCAAATTAAAATCAATTTTATATCTGTTAGTTTTTGTAAATAGAAAATTGTAACATGTGTATACATATTTGGATTTTATTAATTTATGCAGGCATTGTGAATGTCTTTTATCTTTGTATAAATAGAATAAACATTTTTATTTAAATGTCAATTAATTATTATATATCACTTTGTTTGGAGTTATATAAAGAAAATCATTGTGTGAAAAGGATTTTTAATTATTATTTTTTTTATATAATTTGATAAGAAATATGCAGAAAGTCTCCCTTATTTTCATACTAAGTAGAAAATTTAAATTGGATTGAATTCCAAGTTAAATAATTATTTTGTACCTAGTTCTTGCATTTTAAAACATTCACTATAGTTAAAATAGTAAATTGAACAGTCTCAGAGCATTTATTTTAAAATTGCATTTCAAAATACAGTCAACTAAATAATTTCTGTATTATAAAAAAAATAATCATAGTAGATATTAAACCTCCTACTTTTTTGGAACGTGGTTATTTTAATTTTTATGCAAAAGAATATTATTTTTCAAGCTGAAACGCGGTTATCTTACTATCAAAACATACAACTGTAAAACACAGTAAAACAATTAACTTAACTTAAAATAGGGAAAAAAGTCAGCAAAAAGTGTGAAATAGTTGTCATTTTTTTGCAATTGTTCCCATAGTAAAAGTTGGTACTTTTGATGAGTGTCCTATTACTTTCGACTATAACATTGTAATACAATGTAATTGTATTAAAATTTGTATAAAATGTATCCCTATATAAAACGTTATTTTTTTAAATAATTGCGATTGAAATTGTGAATTAGTTAAATTTATATTTTAGTAAATATATTTCTTCGTTGTCGAGTTTGCCATTCAAATGTATTTGTTATGTGATAAATAAATATACGACAGAACGGTTCTGTTGATTTTATATGTTGTAATTTTATTATCATAGCCCTATCGTTTTCCGGCGGGAATTGTTTGTGATAGGAGAGTCATCTCCATATACTTACACACCTAAATACATAGGAAACAAGTGGGCTATGCCACCGCTTCCGCTTCGTCCTGATAGAATTCTAATACTTAGGTATACTATAGACTGCTAACCTTATAGTCCAGTGTCGCCCCCATATGAAATAAAATATTTTAAAGAAAACTGCCGTCGTGTGGTTCCCGGCAGAGTAGAATAGGATCACTCAAAGTCTTCCCGAGGATGTCGTAGAAGGTGACTTAGGAAACACAAGCTCAACAAAGCTTATAAACATTAAGAGACCTCTTGATAGTAACCACTGCGCAACGGAGCTCGCCTTAAGGGGGCACCCTAGGCACAGTAGCGACGCCAATCATTTTATTCCTAATACTTTACAAAAAGAAAGAAATTCAAGAATGTAAATCAAATAAGCACTAGTTAGTAAATTACTTTAAGTATTTTTGGAATAATGTTTTAATATTATGAGAATCAGTCATTAAGAGAAAACGTGATTACCGCCAAAAACGGCCGTTTTTGGCGGTAATCTAATTCTCATAATTCTCACTGATTCTGATAATATTAAACATGATTCCAAAAATACTTCAGGTTATTTACTAGTGCTCATATGATTTACATTCTTGAATTTCTTTCTATTTGTAAAGTATTAGGAATAAAATGATTGGCGTCGTTACTGTGCCTAGTGTGCGGCCTTAAGTTGTAAGTCACTTTGCAAACTGGTCCCAGATTAGTCAGCTTTCTTATAAGCTCTGCGGTGACTAACTGATGCGTCAGCTTACGAACGGGAAACTGGTCATTTCGTCCCACTTTAGCATCTTTTCTTGGTTAAATTTCGACATTTCTATATATAACGTGTTAATGACGCAAGGACGCAAAACTTTAGATACCTCAACTTGTTTTATAATAAAATAATTGAAAAATAAATGATGATGGGCGATGAAATTTTGGGGAAGTTTTACGTGGACAAATTCGCGGGAAAATTGCTAGTGTTGCATATGTTGCGCTTTTGCTCAAACTCGCAAACATCGTAAGGTTACTTCGGAACCCTAAAAATCAACCGCCAACTCGGGAACCCCCTTTTTGGAAGTCAACAAAAATTCGAAAGATAACATCATTGTAAGTAGTACAGAGAGGGGCTCCTGCAGTGAAGACTAAAATGACCCGATGATAATGATGAAGGAAAAAGTTTGTTCATTGAGGCCCTAAATAATCCTTCCCCCCCCCCCCCCCCCACCATTTTGGAAGTCAGCAAAAATTCGAAAGATAACATTGTAAGTGATTTCCAACGACACAAATCTCTGCCCACGCTTCGTTGAGTAATCGCTGGGTTTTATGCGTTTCCGTTCGCATTAACATCGGCCCTTTGAGCCGTGACGCCTTCGATAACGTCAGGGTATGCTTGTGTAACTTCGGCCTCCGTGGTTTCAGTAAAAAAATAAACAATTAAGAGGAGCTCGATAGCCCCGTGGGCGGTCCCCACTTGGATGCGTGACCACAAGTGGCATTAAAAATATCTCGAACTCCTCCGAGCTCCGGAAAGCATGATTTAAGCATTGGTCTCGGCTGTCATCATTGGTGGCAGTCGTCAAGCTAGGACAGATGCCTCTAGGCAGCTTGAAAAATCAAATACCAGTGATGGCAACTTCTATATATCTATCTATCAGCCAGGGACGTCCACTACTGTCATAGGCCTCCCCCATAAATCGCCACAAATTGCGGTTTTGTGCATATTAAGTCCACCGACTCCCGGCGACCTTAATAAGGTAACCATGGCAACTTACACGAAAAAAGTCAAGGAATATAAATACACTACGATAAGAGCGACGACACTTAAGCAAGGTGTGCACGAAAAATCGGTTGCGGCGATGTGTGGGTGCCTGGATGTGTGCGGGGGCTTCGAGAGACGCGCGGGGGGCATGAAACGCGCCGTCGCCGACTGCCTTGGGCGAGGGCTGTCTGTCTTTGTTGTGTTTGCGTCTCTCGTACGGCTCGCACCGCAGGCACGAAGTGAGTGACTACCTAAGCGTTGTCAACCCTAGCGCTTACACGCCCCGGCTCAAGATCGCCGGTGCCCGAACTTACGCACAGGGAGTGACACAACTGTACCTTCGTGCCGGCATTAACATCGGCCCTTTGAGTCGTGACGCCTTCGATTACGTCAGGAAATGCTTGTGTAACTTCGGCCTCCATCTAAGGCACTTCTAGCAGACTAGAAGCTTTAAATTTAAATACAATTAGTATTTAGTGTATGCATCAAGGAAAAACTAAAATATTTCGCATTTCCGGTCCAGTTTTCTAGATACACCACAGAGTCAAAATCTTAGTCCTACTCACATAATATATATAAGCTTGTACCAAAAACGAAATTTAAGAAAAATATTTTTTTTCATCTTTTTATAAGTAATAACAAAATTTCTTGAAATATAAAAAAGTAATGACGCCATATATACTGAACACAAGGTCGGCAGAACAATGGGGGTCAAAGAAACATAGCGACGTCTCATATTTTACGTGATCAGTACAGTATTATTTGTGAGAAACATGTTTTTGTTGGAAAACAGTGTTTTTAAGAGTACAAGACGTGAGTCTTGGACTCTTTGGTTGGTAACTTTTATGTTGTTTTTCGTGTGTGTAAGTGGCCAACACTGGTGTAGGATTTTTCAAGCCGCCTAGAGGCATACTGACTGAGCTTAACGACTGCAACCAATGATAACAGCTGGGACCAACGGCTTAACGTGCCTTCCGAAGTACGGACGAGCTCGAGATATTTTTATGCCACTTTTGGTCACGCATCCAAGTGGGGACCGCGCCCGAGGTTGCTTTACATGTGAAAGCGCTTACAGTGCTCACTACCTTTGGGCCATCGGCTTCCTTAGAGACCCATATCTTGAAGGGCAGAAGAAATAACAAAATTTCTTAAAACATAAAAAAGCAATGTCGCCATAGCTACAGAACACAAGGTCGTCAGAACAATGGGGGTCAAAGAAACATGGCAACGTCTCATATTTTACGTGACCAGTACAGTATTATTTGTGAGTAACATGTTTTTGTTAGAAAACAGTGTTTTTAAGAGTACAAGACGTCTTGGACTCCTTGGTTGGTAATTTAATGTTGTTTTTCGTGTGTGGATTTTTTACTTTACCGAATGCAAAATATTGAAAAGCAATACTAAAAATACTATAAGTAATTTTCTACCGCAGTACTGACGTCATAGATTTTAGAAAAAAAATGCAGATCTGTGACTGACGTGGATTTTTCGATTTGATTTAGGAGTACAAGAATAAAATGGCGGAGAGCGCTAGTATTTTGGTCTTAGCCTCTTAAGCGAACTTCAAAATATAAAAGTAGTTCACGAATTTGGTATTTAAAGGTCACATCTGTTCTCCTTATACAGTCTCCTTTCTAAAGACTTTTGAATAGTGACCATGTGGTAAAAGGTTCTAGGTTACGCAGGCCTTACTACAAAATTATCCTTTTTAGACCTCGCTGCGACCACGATGGATGTAACTCCATAGAAACGTCAGTGAAAATAAATAAGTAAAAGGTTCGTGCTAAGTCCTGTTAATATTAATAATTATCCTTTTTAGAGTTCCGTAGTAAATAAAGAATCCTTAAGCTGCTAAATGAGCTTTGTCCGTCCGTCTGTCTATCCGCGATTTGACTCAGAGACTATCATAACTAGAAAGCTGTTTGTTACACCGACAAGGTGGTGAAATAATATACCAAAAAAAATTTAATGGGTGACCACAAGTGGCATAAAAATAATTCAAGCTCCTCCGTGCTTTGGAAGCCACGTTGAGCCGTTGGTCCTGGCTTTCATCATTGGTTTAGACGCCTTTCAGTTTGAAAAATCAAACACCAGCGTTGGCCAATTACACACTCGAAAAATAAACAAACAAGCCACTGCATGAAGTATGGTTTCTTGAATGTTATGCAATCGAAATAACATACCTACACACTTACACATATACATATTATCACGTCTTTATCCCTTGCGCACAGTGAATTATTTGGTTAAGGTGAAAAGCGGAATCAAAATAGTGACGGGTTTCTAGCCGCATCGCCTATCGACATGATTTCTTAGATTTTCGCCAAATCCCATGACCGGCTTTTAACGTCTGCGCGGGAAGAGAAGCAGTTGGTATATTCTATGTTTTTTCTTATCTTCCAAACCAGCATGGAAGTCATTGCATGAAGTGCGGTATGTCGAGTGTTATGCCAACATCGTAATACCATAAAACCACGGATTCTATACACAACACCACTCGACCCATTTTCATAAACTGGAGATTTTGGCGTCGATCCAATTCGTGGCAATTAAAAAAATGTTTCGTAAGCGATACTGAAAATAAAACTGAATAAACGTGTTGTTTGTGTTTCCGATCAAAGCTTGAGTGCGGTATGTAATCGACAAGTTTCGACTTTGAGCCGTGTGGTTTCCAATATATAACACGGCGGACCCCGGGGTAGCTTCCACGCTGGTCTGGGAGTAAAGAAAAACGTAGAATGTGCCTTCTAGGACATCCACGGGAAGACTCGGAGTGTTCCTATTCTACTCTGCCCGGAACCACACGGAAAATTCGGTATGATATTGGAAATCAATGTTAAATCAATAACCGTGAAGGCTAAGCAAAAACTCTGCGCAGTCGGGTAACACAAGATGTTTGACAATGACAATGACTTTTGTTGACGACGACCTCTGTGGCTTGATGGTACCGCAAATGCCTTTGAATCGTTGGGTTCTGGGTGTGATCCCCGGCCAGGTTATGAAGCAAAAACAGAGTGGCCTAGATCTTGGGTGATCTCTTAGTATCGTCGCATCGTTGAGTTAATATCGTATGACACAAGCCTTCAACTTTTGTGGGGCTTACCCAATCTATGTGATTTGTCCCTATACAATATGCTAAACAAAGCTGATGTTTATAACATGAAAGCAACCTCTCCAACCCGTCTGGCCAGCGTGGGTAATGTAAGCCTCCAACCCTAATCCTTTGACTGCTCTGGCTAATGGCTCTGGTAGTACAGAGTGGGTCGTGCTCCTGCAGTGGAGCATAAAACAGACCTAATGATAGTAAACCTCAAGGCCACGTTTAGGATGTTGGTGGGCTTGTAGGTGAGAACGGAATCAAAATAGTGATGGGTTGCTAGCCGCATCGCTTATTGACATTCATGACGCCCATTCCCTCGACCGACTTTTACGATCTGCGCTGGAAGCAGGGTTGGCATGATTAAAACAAGTGATTTTTAAACACATGTTTAAGACAGTGTTTAAAACTGTTTCAATTAAAATCGTGTTATATATTACGTGTTTAAAAACACGTTTATAAACAAGTTTTAAACAATGTATTAAACATTAAGAAAAAAACAAGTTCAAAATTAATTTTCATAGTAAATAATATTAAATAATGATTCAGGATTCTAAAAAGATTATGAAATGTTAGAGAGAAGGGCACTCCTATTTATAAAGAATAAAATTCATAGGTGATTCCCCGCCAGTGAAGTCCCGCTAGGAAAGTCCCCAAGTCGGCCTCGAAAGAAAGTAATTCCCCTGTGGGTATTTCCCTAAATACAAAGCGCTTTTGCGGCTATTCCCCTTATGTAAAGGGGCTTCCCCCGATTAACAAATTTAAAAAACATACAGAGCGAAAGTACTGACTGATTAGAGATAGGCACGCATGACAACATAAAATAAACTTTTATCCATTGATAGATTTTTGTATATATTGATTATTACGCATTTGAAAGCATTTAGTCTAGAAATGAATAATTAAAGGCCTAATTGATGATTAAATTAACGGCAAAACCGAAAAAAAAAAGCATAAAATACAAAGAAAACACTTATTTAAAACAAATTGAACTGTTTGTTTTATAAAATTTAAAAAAAAACTGCTTTTTTTCCAACCCTGGCTGGAAGACAAACAGCTGGTACATTCTACGTTTTTAGGGTTCCGTACAAAAGTTGAAAAACGGAACCCTTATAGGATCACTCGAGCGTCTGTCTGTCCGTCCGTCCGTCTGTCACAGCCGATTTTCTCCGAATCTACTGAACCAAATTAGATGAAATTTGGTAAGATAGTGTAATCCTATGACCCAAACACGGATGTGCAAAGTAAATAAAGATTTTTTTGAAATAAGGGTCATTTTGGGGGGCCCAATTACAAAATTTTAAAAGAAAGTTTTGCAAACCTTACTGTGTCATATATCAAATGAAAGGGCTCATTATGAGGATCTCAAAAATATTTTTTTTGTTCAGGTAAAATCAATACTTTTGATTTTATTCACGAAAGAAGGCAAAAATTGACCATTCCCCCCCCCTGATCTCCGAAACTACTGGGCCGAAAATTTTTAAAAAATTACAAAATATAGTTCATTCCCTGAAGATTACAGGAAAAATAATAAGAATTCTATCACTTGAAAATTAAGTGGTAAACTCACAATAATAAGTTCATCTAGGGAAATAGTTCACTAAAACACCACTAGATGGCGCTAGTCAATTGAATAAATCATTTTTTGCACATTGTGTGTGTCGAAGCATATTGTACGGAACCCTCATTGCGCGAGTTTGACTCACACTTGGCCGGTTTTATTTATTTTCTCTCAGACCAGCGTTGACGATAGTTCTACTATCGTCCAACATCATCATCTCATCGTCATGTCAGCCCATTATCCGCCCACTGCTCAGCATGGCCTCTCTTTTCCGGCATCCGTCCCGATCCTGTGCACATCTTATCCAGGTACAACCTACAAACTTGACAATATCGTCCACCTATAAAACACTTTTTTTATTTAATTAACCGATAATGTCCCACTGCTGGGCAAAGGTCTCTCCCATAAAACACATATAATTCGGTATTTGCCTAATGTTAAGATTATATAAAATTTGATTCCAATGATACTAATTTCTATCTAAAAACACTATAAAAAACACTTTTAATTTGATATCGATTCGTTGTGTTCTTAAAGCTTCTTTAAAGTTGGGTGAATAGGACCATTTTTAAAAGTATGAAAATCTAAAATTACAATTATACTGTATTCTAGTCCGCTAAATTTAAAGCAACTTTTATTATGAAACCATTACCACAAACGTAATATTTCTTATAGCTACCAAACAAAGTTCTCACGGCGCCCATACAAAATACAAAGTTGTGACGTCACAAATATGTAGGCATTTCAGTGGCGCGTTTTCACGTCTAAAAATATGTGTCTTTAAATCTTCTATAACTGAAAGAGTTTTTTGTTTAGAAATGTATTTCGGTCACTATTGTGTTTATTTCTGGCAGGTCTTTACATAGCGACACGAAAAATGTTTTAGTCAAGTAGCCAATTATACACCTTTAACTCCTCACAAAGTTCAAGCAAAAACGAATCCAAATAAAGTTAAAAACGTTCCTTTTGAATGCAAATGACTTTTTTATCTATAATCTGTCTGGCTTACTTAAATACTGGTTTACCTTGAAGTTTTAGGATATAACCTAAAGTCTATTCTATAATACCTATTCTTAGTCCTAACTAATGTTATCGACTAACCTTCGCCCGCGGCTTCGCTCGCATTTATGTCGTTCCCTGAGGAACAATAGTAATTCCTTCTTCATCTTTTGTCGATGGATTATGCGCCAAACTTCTCTTTCCTCTGCTTTATACTGATAAAAGAAATAGAGAAAAGGAGGCGTAGGATGATTGGTCACTTGATACGACACGATGCTTTCTTTAAAAAACTACTAGTGGGTAAGTTTTTCCTAAGATTTAAAAAATATATAAGGCTTTTCATAATTCATGCCATTATTATCGTAACAAAACTGACAAGTGTATCTTAAGGCCCCACACTAGGCACACTAGCGACGCCAATAATTTTATTTCTAATACTTTACAAATAGAAAGAAATTCAAGAGTGTAAATCATATAAGCCTTAGTAAATAACCTGAAGTATTTTTGGAATCATATTTTAATGTTACGAGAATCAGTCATTAAGAGAAACAGCGATTAACGCCAAAAACGGCCGTTTTTGGCGGTGATCTGATTCTCATATTTCTCACTGATTCTGATAATATTAAACATGATTCCAAAAATACTTCAGGTTATTTACTAAGGCTTATATGATTTACATTCTTGAATTTCGTTCTATTCGTAAAGTATTCGGAATAAAACAATTTGCATCGCTAGTGTGCCTAGTGGGATCAGCCAACTAGGACCTAGTTTTATTTCTTTTTTACTCATTAATCAGATCAAATTGAACTAATCTAATTTAGTACTTCGGTACATAATTGTAAGTAGTATTTTTGGAAAAACTTTTCAATTTTCTACATTTGATAAATTAAGGGAACTACTTATTACCGCAAAAAGTGGCCGCTTTTGACGGTATTAATAAGCGAGTTTTTTTTGTGTTTTTCCAAATATTTTTATGGAAAGTAGTTCTGTTTCAGGTACTGTACCGGTCTGATATTGCTTTAAAAAAAAAAAAATATATATATATATATATATTTTATCACGTCTTTGTGCCGTGTGGTTCCCGGCAGAGTAGAATAGGACCACTCCAAGTCATCCCGTGGATGTCGTAAAAGGTGACTAAGGAAACACAAGCTAAACAAAGCTTATTAACATCAAAGAGACCTCTCCAACCCGTCTGGCCAGCGTGGAGAGTGTAGGCCAAATCCTCTGACTACTCAGGCTAGTATATGGCACTGGTAGTACAGAGAGGGTCGTGCTCCTGCAGTGGAGACTAGAAAGACCTGATGATGACGACAACAATTTTTAGATCGGTCCAATACATTTCAAGTTAGTCCCTTACTGACAAACGCATAAATATTAGTCTAGAAGTCTAAGTAATGAATTAAAAGTTGATTACAGTGAAGCAAACGTTATTTAACTTGGAATTTGTTTGATTACTGTTAGTCAAGGACTTGTGTCCAATCAATCTATTGGACATAAGTCCACAAATCCATCACTGTCCCCAAACACGTTGTTTTCTTTAGCTTCATTAGTTGATCAGTTGACGATAGAAATGTAGGGTTAACGAGCTTACTAATGATAGGGATACATACATACACATTACTAACACAACTAATAACAAAGCTCATAAACATCAAATCGACCTCTTCAACCCGTCTGGACAGCGCGGAGAGTGTACGCCAAATCCGCTGACTGCTCTGGCTAATATATGGCTCTGGTAGTACAGAGAGGGTCGTGCTCCTGCAGTGGAGACTAAAAAAGACCTGATGACGATGACAAATAACTAACACGTCTTTTACCCTTGCGGGGTAGACAGAGCCCAGGTCTATAAAACCTACAGACCACGTTTAGCATGTTGGTGGCTTGTAGGTGGAGAACCGAATCAAAATAGTGATGGGTTGCTAGCCGCATCGCCTATTGAAATGATTTCTCGTGTTTTTTCCCTCGATTAGCAGTAACGATCTGCGCGGGAAGAGACTCTGGTGCATTCTAGGTTTTTTTCTTTTTTCCCAGACCAGCGAGGATTATGATGGGAATAATACATGATTTTTTCAGGGGTCCAGTTAACCCCCATTTGAAATAAATCATTTAAAAGATAAGGTAGATGTAATTTAAATTTCTGTTCTGCGAGGCCCTAAATAAACTATGTATGTGAGGAGACGACACTCGCTATTCATAGCTATGTAAGCTGCGTATCTACTTGAAAAGTCCTTGATAAATAGTATATAATGGTATATAATAATCTTGTAACGTGACATCCTATTGTTTTCCGATACAGCTTAATGTCAATTGATATTCCTATCTCCCCTATCTGTTGGAATTAGTATATATAAACCTCACTTATCCACAATGAGAGTGATCAATACGGATCAGTCAGTTTTATTTCCAACAACACCCATCCACGTAATATCACAGAATCATCATGACTTCGCGCCACATATACTCACATCCCTGCACCTGCCACCCACACCATCTCAAAGGACCAGGAGTGCTATTTTTGAACGCGTGACTCACTAAACAAGTGATTGACGAGAGTGTTTCTAAAAGGCCGCATTTTTGAATCATGCGTTGACGAGTGATTGCAACGAGCGGTTGAGACCGCTCGTTTCCGCAGGCGACGAACGCTTTTATGTCAAAGTCACTTTCTGTCATTCGAAGTTCATCTGTCATCATTTTACGTTCCATTTGACGCTACTCTTTTTAAACATTTTAAAAATCCTTAATAACCTTAAAAAAGTTTTTAAAAAATTCTGCGTGAAATAAGAAGAAATAAAATATTTTCGTTGAAGGTTGGCAGCACTACAGTTCAAACGATGGTTTCAAAAATATGGCAAAATGGCATTTCATGACTTGGGAAGACGAGTGTGACTTGTACTCGTACGTGCACGACTTGCGCTTCAAAAATAGCACTCCTGGTCTTCTTTGGGGCCGATTAGAAATCGGAAGCACATCACATATTATAACCTTTGGCTTATTTTAAACTTACCACATACCTTACTTACCCACACGATAATTCACGAAAAAGAACTGCGTAAACTTCAGGATATCACCTGGTGCGTGTCGTCCTCTAAATCAGGATACGCCGATCCGAAGAGGTCTAAACGCTTACCACCCAAAGAGTCACAGTGAGACACAAGATGTTTCTCATTGTCTCATCTGATTCTTCACATTCCCTACATAGAGGGCTTTCGGACCAGAACCTCCTAACGACCAGGTTACCCACCACGCTCGTTTTGTTAAGAAGTACATACATTCGTGCTAACAATGTATCAAATACTTTATTTCCATCATTAAAATACCGGTAATGATTGACATTAATGTCAGACATCGTAAAATCTGACAGCTTCAGGGTCGAGGGTGCTTTGAATAATAAACATGACATTTTGAAATACCTCAAAGTTGACTTCATTGGAATAATTTTGGTGGGAAGATAAGGAGTTCAGTTGGGGTTGGCATTGATGATTTTGCAAATTGATTTTAGAGGACTTAATAATATAAAATTGGTGTAGTTTGGTGTTATGAATAATCGTGCTCATGGTCAATGATGAAATAGTTAAAGTTGACTGTCATATGGACTCCGATAGATTTCCCACTAGAAGCTCCCATGAGGCAGTCAGAGGACCTGCGCCATCTTTGATGGCTATTTGTTAAAACTGTATATCGTACAACACCGATACTTTATCTCCTTTAAACTGGAGATTGGCAGAATCACCGAAACGGCGGTAAATTAATTTAGAACTGTATTAGCAGCTTGTAAATGTTTATAGTTCGGTGTTTCAAAGGTAAGGAACATGGAAATTAAAAAAAAAACTAAACCGGTATAATCCAAAATCGGTTTAACTTAAGTGGTTTTAACAGCTCCATATTATGTCTCGCTGTAAACTTGAGGTATTTTCACACACCCAATTCTGATCTCTGGTTATGAAGCAGAATTAAGAAAAGAAAAATCTGGTTGATGATATCATCATTATGATTAGGTCTTTTTTAGTCTCTACTGCAGGTGTATGACTCTCTGAACTGCCAGGACCATATATCAGCCAGAGCAGTCAGAGAATTTGGCCTACACTCCCCATACGTGTTACAGAGGTCTCTTCGATGTTTAAAATCTTTGTTTAGCTTGTGTTTCCTAAGTCGTCTTCTACGACATATACGGGAAGACTTGGAGTAGTCCTATTCTACTCTGTCTTCTGCCAGGAACCACACGGCTAAAATAAACATCAAACGTCCCAAACCCTGGCCAGCGTGGAAAATGTTCGCCAAACCCACTGCTCTGGCTAATATATGGCTCTGATAGTAAAGATGGTTTATGCTCCTGCAGTGGACACTAAAAAAGACCTGATGATGATATAATAATGTTCTTTTCAGTACCTCCACGAGATCGGTCACAAAGTATGCGTCACGCAGCCAAGAGTGACGGCAGCACTGACCCTCGCCAGCAGGGTGGCAGACGAGCGAGGGGTGCAGCTCGGGGAGGAAGTGGGGTATGCTGCCGCCATGATATCCTCGCGTGGACCTGACACTGGGATTACAGTGAGTAATTTGCTTATAATGTAATCTGATTATTCACTCTCTTCAGGTTTTGAGCTTACTAAGCCCAGTCAAGTATTTTATATGACTAGATTCTTAGAGTCGCCCCTCAGCTCCCTCGTTTGGGCTACATATTGCGACATCTGCGGCTCGCCGTCTACTCCTTCCTTCAACTCGCCTTGGCTTGGCTTATACAAAGTATTTCTTCTTTTTCGAAAAATAATCAAAAAACTTCAAACCTTAACCTGTTTGGACTGGTTTACTTTTAAGAGCGAGCTAAAGCGAGATAGCATCAATAATTTTCAAGTGTGACAAGGATGCAATAACGCACAAAACCGACTTATTTTGTTTAGGGTATTATAATGCAGAGAGAGAGCGTCCCTATCTCCCGGCAAACATAAATAAGGTAGATTGGGTTTGTAGTTTGATTCGCCGTGTGGTCCCCGGCAGAGTAGAATAGGTCCACTCCAAGTCTTCCCGTTGATGTCGTAGAAGGCGACTTAGAAAACACAACCTTAACAATGCTATAAACATCAAAGAGACCTCTCCAACCCGTCTGGCCAGCGTGGAGAGTGTAGGCCAAATCCTCTGACTGCTCTGGCTAATATACGCCTCTGGTAGTACAGAGAGGGTCGTGCTCCAGCAGTGGAGACTAATAAAAAGACCCGTTGATGATGATGATGGGTTTGACAGGGACTATCAGAAACTTTCTTGTTGCCAAATGAGGGGTAAGACGTGTGTAGACTTTGTACTACCAGAGTCTACTAGTCAGAGGATTTGGCTTACAATCTGGCCAGACGGGTTGGAGAGGTCTTTTTGATGTTTATAAACTTTGTTTAGCTTCTGTCCTAAGTCGCCTTCTACGACATCCACGGGAAGACGTGGAGTGGTCCTATTCTACTCTGCCGGAAACCACACGGGGTGGCCATGAAAAATAATATAGTATCACATATTTGACTGAAGCATGACTTCATATTTAACGTTTCATAATTATTATTGCCCTCCAGAGTGTAGATATGCCCCCACGCGGCGTCGCAATTATTAATTAACTAATTCGTAGATTATTATCACCATATGGCCGACAACTTCATGGATATAGTAACATGCTAGCGTTCGAAATGTCGCGAAACAATGTCACACATATTTTCAACCGCCTTTAAAAAAATGAGGTTATCGATTCGACCCGTATGAATATATCATTATCATCATCATCAGGTCCTTGTAAGTTTCACTGCAGGAGCACGACCCTCTCTGCACTTCCCAAGCCATCATCATCATCATCATCAGGTCTTTCAAGTCTCCACTGCAGAAGCACGACCCTCTCTGTACTACCAGGGCCATATATTAGCTTGAGTAGTCAGAGGATTTGGCCTACACTCTCCACGCTGGCCAGACGGGTTGGAGAGTTCTCTTTGATGTTTATAAGCTTTGTTTAGCTTGTTTCCTAAGTCGCCTTCTACGACATCCACGGGAACACTTGGAGTATGAATATAATATTGTAAGAATTAAATGAGTTTTGTGTATTGTTCTGCTTATTAAACATGTGTGCCAAATTTCATAAGTATTGTTTATGTATTCGGTTATGTATGTTTGTATATTTGTATGTTTGTGCGAGCATTATATAAGATTTTTTTGTTGATTAGGTTTAATCCAACTTAGGGAACAGTGCAAGTTTTATCAAAATCGGTTCAATAGTTTTTGATATAGAGGGTGAGGTGTGTGTGTATCAATTACGAGCAAAACTTAAAAATAAAAATGATTTTTTTTTATATATCATCATCATCAGGTCTTTTTTTAGTCTCTACTGCAGGAGCACGACCCTCCTTGTACCACAAGAGCCAGAGAGTCAAGAGACCCCTGATGAGTCCGAAACTATAGTCGGCAATCCCGACAAAGTAGCTCGTGAGTGACCGTTTTTAGGGTTCCGTAGTAAACAAGCCTTATAGTTTCGCCATGTCTGTCTGTCTGTCCGTCCGTCCGCGGTTTTACTCAGAGACTATAAGTACTAGAAAGCTGTAATTTGGTATGGGTATGTATATTAATCATGGCAAAAAGTGGAAAAAAATATTGAAACATTTTTTTTTAGGGTAGCTCCCATACAAGTAAAGTGGGGGAGTAATTTTTTTCTTTCTACTTAACCATCATGTGGGGTATCGTTAAATAGGTCTTCAAAAAATATTGTGAAGTTGAGATCACCATTTTTTGATTTCGGGATCCGTTTCCGAAATATTTGGTTTTAAAGTGCAAATTTTTGTAAAGGTAATCCCCTCTATCTGCTAAACGGTTATGTATGGATACGTGAAAAAAATTACAGCAGTAGTATATATACTGAAGTTGAAAGGAAAACTATCAGAGCTGAGTACTAAGTGCAAACTAAAAAGTTATAGGCAACCAACTTATAAAATGTACAGGAAAATGTAAAATTTCATACAATTTTCATTGTTACATGTTTTTGGTCGTTAAACTGTGAGGTGCGAGTGTGAACAGAGTGAACTCAAAGTTGTCGTTCGTAACTACGGAACCCTACCATGCGCGTGGCCCGACACGCACTTGGCCGGTTTTTAAACATAATGTACCTGTTTTTCTCACGTTAGTTTCAATGATATGACCAATATTTTACTGTGTAAGTCTATCAATATTAAAATGTGTGTTTACAAATAATTATAAAAAAATCCTTATCACCAAATTATGAGAATAACTTGCACCTGGCGATTCAGGTTATCCGTCTACTTTATATCTCCGATACCGCTCCGATACTACACTCGCCTTGAAAATTGGCTCTTGACGAGTCCGAAACTATAGACGGCAATCCCGATAAATGTCTTTATCTCATGATAGTTTTAATGATATAACATTAGACTATCGAGTTTTTTGTATGGGACAAACTTGATAGTCTTTATATATTTATTTTATTTTGTTTTCATTATTTATTTTCGAAGTGAATATATAGATAATTTTCGGTGAATATTTCAAGTGTCTAGTTGTTTTTTGTCGTTATTAATATCGAGCATAAAACGGCAAAACAATCGCGTATCTCTGGTAGTACAGAGAGGGTCTTGCTCGTGCAGTGGTGACTAAAACGATGATGATGATGATGATGATACCGCTAAATATTTTGTGAATATTTTGATTGTCTACCTGTTGCCGTTGTTATTATCAAGCAACTAAACGGCAATAAAATCACGTTTTTAGTATTTTTTGTTATAACGGATAACGACAAGAGAAAAACATAATTCAAATAAAATGAATTTAATACGGAAATACTACATAAATAGAAATACATCATTTGTGAAAATTTCAATTGTCTAGCTATCACGGTTCATGACAGACAGACAGGACCGTCAGTGAAGTCTTGTGAATAGGATCTCGTTTCTAACCTTTCGGTACGGAACGCTAAAAAGTGAATTGCTATTTAACGTGACTCACAGACTCACACATATTCGTTCAAAGGAAATGCCGCCAAAGTGTTAACGTTTGCATTCGAACCGATAACCGATTATGCGAAATAATATATCTATGTGCGATAATGAAGTGTTAGTGGCTTAGTAAGCGCATGGTCCCGGGTTCAGGGTTCAAACCCTACCCGGCCCTCTGAGTTGAATGACTTGACCATAGATATTATATTCTACGCCGTGTGGTTCCCGGCAGAGTAGAATAGGACCACTCCAAGTCATTCCGTGGATGTCGTAAAAGGCGACTAAGGAAACACAAGCTAAACAAAGCTTATTAACATCAAAGAGACCTCTCCAACCCGTCTGGCCAGCGTGGAGAGTGTAGGCCAAATCCTCTGACTACTCAGGCTAGTATATAGCTCTTGTAGTACAGAGAGGGTCGTGCTCCTGCAGTGGAGACTAGAAAGACCTGATGATGATGATGATGATTATATTCTACAGGAATAGATGTCTGATCAAAAGGCATACGCTCTGGCTAACGCTCTGGAAAACTCAGTTTTGAGTCCCCACACTAGGCACACTGGCGACGCCAACAATTTTATTTCTAATACTTTACAAATAGAAAGAAATTCAAGAATGTAAATCATAAAGCCTTAGTAAATAACCTTAAGTATTTTTGGAATCATGTTTTAATATTATTAAAATCAGTCATTAAGAGAAAAAGTGATTACCGCCAAAAACGGCCGTTTTTGGTGGTGATTCTTATAATTCTCACTGACTCTGATAATATTAAACATGATTCCAAAAATACTTCTGGTTATTTACTAAGGCTTTATGATTTACATTCTTGAACTACCTTTTGTATGGAAATTCGTGGACACTTCAAAGATGACACCACCATGACTTGACGCAAGTAAGGCTCATTGAAAGCTTGTTCGCCAAAAGAGGGCGTTTTTGACGAAAACGCTAAGGAAATATTCACGTATACTTTAATTTTTTAAACAGTAGGTCATAAAATAGCTTGGTGGCTTTTCTAGGGCTTCGCAGAGCAATTTTTAATAGATCTCCGTATTATCACTCAAACATCCCATTCAGTATTTTAATTTTCCGCGTTTGAGAAAAGCACCATACAAGCCTTGCTTGCCATCAAATATTGATGGGCTATGTATCTGGGCTTCGCCTCGGGTCTCATAATCTCATTCTCATGAGTAACATATTAATTGCAGGTTTTTCCAGTTATTTTAAACAATGACGTGTATTGATATTACACTTTATCTTAATCGACTTTAAAGTATCGCATTCACTGATATCGTTGACCACATTTTTTAACGGTAATTTACCCTAAATACTAATATGATAATGTATAAGAGTATGACTCACATTAAAAGAAGAAAATATATGTAATATAAGGGATATTAAATTGTTACCTAAACGTCAATTTTCAAAGAACCTTAGACTGTGGCTATTGAATGAGTGCTTTTACTCATCATCAGGTCTTTCTAGACTCCACTGCAGGAGCACGACCCTCTCTGTACTACCAGAGCCATATATGTACTAGCCTGAGTAGTCAGAGGATTTGGCCTACACACTCCACGCTGGCCAGACGGGTTGGAGAGGTCTCTTTGATGTTAATAAGCTTTGTTTAGCTTGTGTTTCCTTAGTCGCCTTTTACGTCATCCACGGGATGACTTGGAGTGGTCCTATTCTACTCTGCCGGGAACCACACGCTTTTACTCAGTAAATGAATATTTCAATAGACCTACTGACAAAAAATACTGTAATTTTTAATGTTTATTTGTTCATTAGTCTTATGGTAATGTGACCAATTTTGTTCTATCTATATTTTTAAGTAACAGAAATATTGCATGCCTGATTGTGGCTAATGTGTTGGTCCTATTCATAATGTAACAACTAATTCTGTGCCTCCTGTGATAAGTGATACAAGTAAAAAATCATAACTTTACAGGAGAGCAAAAACAAGATTTAAAAAATTGTGGTTCGTTAACTGAGTGGAATAGGATAAAATTAAATACCTTGTATTGTAGAGTAAAACGATCCTATTAGCTTTATATTTCAGTTTTTTTGCTACATATTAAATTTTAATAGTAATTAATGAAAAACCTGTGAGTTGTACCTTCTCACAAGTCTCTTATGGGCGAAATTAATGTTATAATTGATACTAGTACAGTTAAATTACATAGCACTAATAAATTTTCTTTGTGCAAACCGATATACACGAAGTTGAAACATTTAATAACTTATAGAATAATGACCGTAGCATAATGCTCCTCAAACAAAATATATTATATGAACTCTTCTATTTTATGAATTTTACTTATCAGTTGCCTATTTACATTTCTTACCTGAATTGTATCAGTTTGCTAAAATTCTAGTGTTTTATATGATGTGTTAAAAGATATAAGTAAAGATATACCCCTCGACAAAAAGGTATGGATTGTGTAAATAAATACAAGTTACCGAAAAATAATAAACGTTTATTGAACTTTTCATAATTATTATTAATGTACTCATATTAATAGCACAGCTTTATCAATATTTTTTATTATAAGTAAATTAAGATCTATCCACCTCAATTCGACAATTTACTTTTACTATTCTTAAAAGGAACTTATCAAGTAAACACACTTGGCAAGTAATAATCTAAACTTAAAAATTGAGAAATCGCACAGGTCAATCTTTTATCTTGAGATATCAAATTAACTTCATTCAACTACTTAGTACAATACAAAGCGTTAAGAGAGACCTGAACGCGCATCTCCATACAAACGGACAAAGGGAATTGTGGCAATATTTGATAATTTTCGTGTAAAATTTAGCATTCCATCCATTAATCTCATTATAATATCTCATAGTAATCTCGTTCCTATACAGTTTAGTTAAAAAGATATCAATGGTTTGAGAATTCAAAATTTGTTTAGAAATTTTGTGAGGCCTGTAATTCTTAAACCATTGATAATTTTACAAAGCTGTACAGGAACGCACGTAGATTATATGATCATATGATGAGATTTAATCTAATAGACAACTAACACAGATGGACAGTTTGTCATAACTGATTATGCAGTTAGCTAAAAAATGCGGAAGTATACTTATATAAATCGGAATGAAACCTGTTTAAATTATTACAATAGGTCCTTTGTAGGAAGACTAACGTTGACAAAAGAATAAAAAGTTAACTTAGTCTTTTATAATCTATAATAAGTTGTATCAAGAACCTTTTCATCATTGCCATCGTTGGAGTCATCTATTATCTGGTGTAGTGTCTTTAACATAATTTTTGCAACTCAGATACTTCTATAAGACGAGCTCCGTGGTGCAGCGGTCAACACACCGGTCTGTGATACGGATGGTCCCGGGTTCGATCCCCGGTCAGGTCAAGATGAAAAATGATCTTTTTCAGATTGACCTGGGTCTTGGATGTTTATCTATATATGTATTTGTTATAAAATGTAGTATCCCATAACACAAGTCTTACATAAGAACTTACTTTGGGGCTAGCTCAATCTGTGTGGTTTGTCCATATATATATATATATATATATATGGACAAATCACACAGATTGATCAATCTAGCCCCAAAATAAGTTAAAAAGACCCAGGTCCATAGATATCACGTAAAGATGAAAAATGATCTTTTTCAAATTGACCCAAATTCTTTAGATACCTACTCGGTTTTTTGAATTTTTTTTTGTGTTTCGTTCTTTTTATTATTGTCGGAAACGCGTCCCGCGTCTTTTCAACTGGTTCTCTTTTTTCTTTTTATGTCCCTTATATATATAGCTAGTTTTCCTTCAATACCTTTCCATTTTTGTGTCCATTAAACTTTAGTTCCGGGACCCTTTCACTAATTTTCTTGTTGTCTCCTCTCTTAATTTGTAGCCATCTTCCTGGGACTGACGATTTTTTTCTTTAATTTCAACTTCTGTGACCAATTCCATTTATCAGGTCGTATTTTAACTAAAACAAAAATTATTCAAACTTAAATTTGGAAAACCAGAGCGAGGAAAAAACAGGTGTCGTTAATAATACGTCAATTGATTTTAATACATTTTCCAAACAAATTAATAGAACCGATATTACAAAAGAAAAGATCAAGCAACTGATCTAAACGTTAACATTACATTATTTTCTGTAAGGTGATTTATTCCAATAACCAAAACAAATAAATAGACTATCAGGAAATTTCGTGTAAAATTATATATCCGTTAACTTACTAATCGATCCATAGCGCAATCGGGACCCGTCGTCACTCCATCCAGATCACAGCACACGGCGTTTCACCCCTGCGCACTCCCACTATCTTCACTCGATCATTAAGCACATTTATTTTTCTACATAATATTTTTAGAATTAGTTTGATTTTTAGATACAATAACACTTATATTTGTTTGCTCATAAAACCAGATTTGTGTAGAAAGATTTATATCATAATGTATCACTTTTCACAAAAAAAAAAGCATAAATTCACATTCGGATTGGTAGGTATATGTCAATTTGTACTCCAGAGATATCGAAAAGGATTGGTGTAAACGGATACTACTTTAGATACATTCATTTTCACGATAAATGAAATAGGAAATAAAATATGAAATTGAATACAGTGACACTTAAATCACGGAGCACGAAAAATAGTTTATTGTTATATTTATTATGAGGGTTACAACTTGACAAATATCGATATTCACGATGTTTTTGCAAAAAATCCGACAGTTATATCGTTTTGCACAAAATTATCTCCGAAACTATAGCAGATAGAAGAACGTGAGTTGGACCCAAAAATCGGGAATTTTTTTCTGATAATGCCCACGTTAAAATCACAATAAAACCGGCCAAGTGCGTGTCGCGGGCCACGCGCAGTATAGGGTTCCGTAGTTGCGAATGACAACTTTGAGTTCACACTGTTTACACCCGCACCTCACAGTTTAACGACCAAAAACATCTAACAATAAAGATTGTATGAAATTTTACATTTTCCAGTACTTTTTATAAGTTGGTTGCCTATAACTTTTTAGTTTGCACTTAGTACCCAGCTCTGATAGTTTTCCTTTCAACTTCAGTATATATACTATTGCTGTAATTTTTTTCACGTATCCATATATAACCGTTTAGCAGATAGAGGGGGGGGGACACGTACCTCTAACAAAATTTTGCACTTTAAAACCAAATATTTCGGAAACGGATCCCTAAATCGAAAAATGGTGTTCTTAACCTCACAATATTTTTGAAAGACCTTTTTAACGATACCCCACACGATGGGTAAATAGAGAAAAAAAAATTACTCCCCCACTTTACTTGTATGGGAGCTACCCAAAAAAAAATGTTTTTTCAAGGTTTTTTTCTACGACTTTTTTGCCATGATTAATATACACACTCATACCAAATTACAGCTTTCTAGTACTTATAGTCTCTGAGTAAAACCGCGGACGGACAGACAGACAGACAGACAGACAGACAGACAGACAGACAGACAGACAGACATGGCGAAACTATAAGGGTTCCTAGTTTACTACGGAACCCTAAAAAGGGTACAACTGAACTTAAATCACCTATCACAGGAGGCACAGAATTGTAAACCACATTATACAATTAAAGAATTTAATTGAATAGGTTACATGCTGCGTATGTTAATAAAACTCTCTTATCTGTGAAAGGACGAATCAGCCCGTCAATATGAATAACTCTTTCTATGGGACTAATTCTGGAAATAAAAAAAAAATACATTCCTATACTAAAGTGTTCAGCCGGCCGGGCAATTAGTATAATTTTTTTTTCGAACTACAGCTTTACTTCCATAGGAAATGTTGTTCATAGTAACGGGACTGAGTCGCCCCTTTTAAGCATCGGACAAGGTTTTATTAACATATTGTATATATGGTCTACAGACTTTTTTTACTACATCCCACCAACATGCTAAACGTGGCCTTTAGGGTTATAGACCTGGGCTCTGTCTACCCCGCAAGGGAAAAAGACGTGACATTATGTATGTATATGTTTGTATTATTATAATGTATGGTCTACACACCATTCTAGGGTATAGACCCTAGAATGGTGTGTACCTCATGTAGTTTTAAGCCTAAACTTAGCCATAAGTAATTATTGACGTCAACAAAAATTTATTGTTGTAAAAATTGTAAACTCAAATATGACAATTAATAAGTGTTCAAAGAAACCTATATTAAATAAACGATTGAATCTTGAATTTTTTACCCTAGAATATACATAGATTCTAGCGTAACACTACATGAGGTATTACTAAACATCCCTCATGCATCTTTCCCTAAAATCATGATTGTTGACAAAAAGGAAGGAATACAATAATAATATTCTTCAAAACAGTCCAAACGTTTTTGTACGGAACCCTCAGTGCGTGTGTTCAACTCGCAGTTTTCTCTCGCGCGATTTTTAAATTTAATACTTTCACAAACGTTAAACATAAAATAATCCTAACTAATATTAAAAATGCGAAAGTGAGTTTGTTTGTTTGTTTGTTACGCTTTCACGCCGTATCTACTGAACCGATCTTCATGAAATTTTGCTTACGCATAGCTTAGGGTACCGAGAAGAACATAGGCTATATATTACTTACGCGGGTAACAGCTAGTAGTATTTAAAGTAATGTGCCGCCAATAGTGTTGTAAACAATGATAGTGAATCAGTACTCCAATAGATAATTGCATAGATATGGTAATATCGAGTATCATATGACGTCCTTCTTGCGGCTAGACTGCTATACCAGGAACAAGATTCAAACGTTTACCTATCCCAACCAACGGCCTACATATTTAAGAGCACTTTCATACCTTAATAAGTTTAATGTACCTAAATATAATAATTTATATGGGACAAGACTTACCAGTTACCTTATACCTAAGTATTTGAACGAGCTTCCCACAAATTTACAAAATATGTACAACGAAAATTTCAAAAAATTTGTAAGATTTTTAAAGCAGTATTACTTACCTTACTATAGCGACTCACCGAAACCCAGATAAACCCTGCGAGGCTTTCGTGGTTCGGTAGCAATAAGTGTACCGGTATTTTTTAAGAATTTTTGAATTAATTATTAAAAAAAAAACTAATATGTATTATAAATGCGAAAGTGAGTTTGTTTGTTTGTTTATTTGTTTGTTTGTTACGCTTTCACGCTTCTTTTGAACCCATCATCATGAAATTTTGCATACACAAAGGTTAGGGTACAGAGAAGGACATATGCTATATATATCACGCGGGCGAAGCCGCGGGTTACAGCTAGTACTATATTTTATTCCTTCTCACGACGAATTAAACCACATGAAAAACCGTGCAGAAGTTTTTGAGTTTATCGCGAACAGACAGAGAGACACGGTGGAGGATTTTGTGTTATAATATGTAGTGATTATAAAGATGATAGATTTGTTTGTTTCTTTGTTTAGATCGAATAGGCCCCGAAATAACTGAACCGATTTAGTAGCAGCGTTTTACCTACCAATAAAACGCTTATTAAGCGATAACCTTATTTGAAACCTAATTAAACAACAATTGAGAGTAGCGAGCTTGACTTCCGGTAGCAGGTCGGCTATTTTACCGATTTTCCCTTACGACGTTGGCTAACTTCCGGTGGCCAGGAGGGGGGGCACGTGGCGCCGCGCCACTGCTCTGAGCCTCATTGGATCTCGAAATTGATTCGCATAAGAAACACCTGGCAGTGATTGTGTATTAGGTTTCAAATAAGGTTATCGCTTAATAAGCGTTTTATTGGTAGGTAAAACGCTGCTATTAAGCTTATGAACCGTTATTTGAAACCTAATTAAACAACAATTGAGAGATTGTCTGTTATCGCCTGGTGAACCGTTTATAGCCAATAACATGATGGATATGATATCATGTGAAACTGAATAGTTAAATAAATCAGATGTGAAAATAAAATGCATGACAAGACTGAGTTACAAGAAAGAATAATAAAAAACGTTATTCTACCAAAGGATAGATCGGACTTTATAAACAAAAAAAAAAAAAAAATATCATAAAAAATAAAAATTATTTGAATGATAATAAAGTAAACAAAGACTGAATTAATAAACACTTGTTTAAGTGTCAAATTCATTAACCACACAGATGGTATAGGTAAAGCTTAAATATCAAATTTACAATTATATAAATGGTAATGAGTACGAATAACTCGTACTATACCTGGCCAAAAATAAATGACGAAATTAAGTATACATTACATTCAGAACCATTATTATTTTTATAATAAAAATATTGTAAAACAGGATTTGCATCAGATCATCAAATAACCATCATATGACGTAGGTACTTTTCCTTTTTTCATCGAAGATCAATAATAACCGGACTACTTTCAATAGTAAAAAACAAAAGAAATCACCTGGAGGAAAGAACTTCAAAAACTCACTTAACAAATTGCAAGGTTTACCTTGCGGAAAATATTTATTTTTCTATAACCTTTTTATCATACAGTCTTGTTGTCACGTGCAATCAGTTTCAGTATCCATGGTATAAAACCATTTGAATTGCATGTTCAAGTCCTATTACGTAGATATGGAAACAAATAGAATAATTTGTTAAAATTAGCCATGAGTAATTCTGTTCCATTTTCAAAATATATGACATATGTACATTGGTTAGAATAAAGCCAAAAAGGTAATTTTAAAGTAAGGAAAATTGAGATGAACTTTGACCGTTTTAATCTTTATAAAGTAAAATATGCTTGTGCACCGCACTCAGCAAGATGATAGCCGTAATTAGGACAAAACAACTTCTTTCTGGCTAAAATATACCCAGAAGATTTGTAATACAAAGGCTATATGGTAGATACAAACAGCTCTCGCAACTGTATTGTCTTTGAGATGATAAAATGCAGAGGAATGACAAACATTTTATTTTTACACAAGAAAAAGTAAAACTAAACCTCAAGTAGTAAGTAAACTAAGAAAGTAATAAATTGAATTTTGACTACAAATATCTTGCTTTTCTGTTGCTAGGCTGGAATAGTACTAGTCAACTTTACAGAGGCACAAACGGGAGACCGTTCATTAGTAAGATGAATAAATAGTCTTATCATTATTGATATTAAAAACAATCAAACCTGGTATTTCAAATACTTCGAATTTTGAAACAGGCAAAAAATATCACATATACAATATACCTTGTTAAAGCAATATGATCTGGATTTCCATCCTAGTATAGGATTAAAGTTCGGATTTGAAAATCTAATTCGGATTGTTCCTATGTTTAAACAAAAATAAAAGTTAGTGCGATATTATCATTTTAAGTGATAAATAGTGTCAAACACACCTTTTAATACCATTTTTGGTAAGACTAAGGCCAGCTAAGAGTTTCTTTATAAATTATTCAGTGAAGATTAGTAGAACCGTTTCAATTAAAGAAGCAAAAGAAAGCAAGTTTAATAAGATTGTTATACGAAATTTTTTATTTATTGTAGTTTCTTTACGTACATTAAATAATTCAATAAACTCCAAATACTGAGATTGCAATCAGATTTGCATTCACTGCTCAAATATATGTGGTCCAATAAAATATTTTATGTTGTCCAATAAATAAACTAATTAAAAAAAAAATTAATAAATTACAAAATGTCAAATGCTGTTGTAAGCCTTAAACCGTGATAAAGTCTCAAAACTGAAACAGATTTAGACTAAAAGAAAATCGAAGATATGTATGTCTGCAGGCCCCGGGCCATGGGTGTCCAAAGCACTCCAGCTGAGAATGCAACCGGAAAAACGCTCACATGAGAGAGGAGTCGGGCAAACGATACAGGACAAACCAATCATCCATCACTCAGCGAAGGGCCTGGATGAGATGTTAAGAAGCTAGCAGCTAAAGAAAACACCGAGAATTATTGCTTAACATGCATGTCTTTTAAATTTTATTCAACTTTTAAAAATATGGTAAACTGAATTTTTTAAATATATTTTTCAATAAACTGATACCAAACATTTTTGTAAGAAATATTACAACATAAAACCGACTTTGCCTTGTGAAATTAGAGCGCATCTTTAACCTGTCAAGCCCAAAAATAGCCTTTTGATATGACGAGGAGGCTAATCTACGACGAAAAGCTGCTAAAGTTTTCTTTAAAATATTAAAAATAATTTGACGAACCGTTATAATCACCGCCTGAGGTCGGTAAATAAAATGAGCAAGGTCAAAAGACGAACTCTCTTTGTCGACTTGAAGTATATTCTAATCTTTTTACTATTGTTGCACATTATGAAATTAGGCAAAATGCTAGGAAATGCTAGATTCTAAAGATAGAAAGGAGGCTTATAGTATGTAGTGGTCGTAGAAAGCTGATGATGATTATGTGTTATACGTTTGCATTAAACACTAGTGTAGCACATACCGTGCATTCCACTTATTCATACATTACGGTAAAGTGACCATAAAAAAAAATCGATAGTCAATTTTCATAGCTAGTGTCATAGTTTGAACATGAAAAATATCTGCGACATTCCATTATAGTGTAATCGGAAAAACTCGCCTGGCCGGTTCGACTTTGCAATGAAAGTTGGTAAAAGTCTTTCTTACATCAAGACAATTATTTTTATACGATATTAATATAAAAATATTTCATTATCAATGAGATGGTGAAGGATAACTAAAAACAAGTTCGGTGCAAACTACGAGTACTTTCGTAGAACACTTTATTGTGAGACTCCGGCAGTGAATGTGTTAACCAGAGACTGCGCCTCTTCGGCAAAGTTTGAGATGTAGCTTTTATTTAAGTTCGTAACTGATTCAAGTGGCTAACTTAAACATTAATTTTATAATTTTTTTGGGATACAGTTCAATTTACTGTGGAAGTTAATAACTAGCTAATACCGCAACAGGTCTGATCTGAGCCTGTGTGTTCAATTTAACGTTAGCATTATTCATAAGGAGCCAAATCTAGATCATACACATTTGGCTTCAAGTATAGCCCAAACGACTCTAAAATTCATAATTGACAATATTTTCAGCATTGGAAATACTGCTTGACCCGAGCCCATGAATTAAACTGAGCTTTCACATTAGTTTTATGATAAAAAAGCCCAAGTAAATAAACATGAAAAATGTAGTTACTTTAATAACTTCATGAATATATTTAAAGAGATCATTATTCGCGACGCAAAATGTCGCTCCACTTATTATAAAAAAAATAATATTTAATGTTATGGCATGACTAGGCTTGCCCTGAGCCTGCGCATTAAGCTGAGCATACGCAACAGCTAATCAATTGCACTTAAATAAAATTGTTATACAACCAGAATGTAACTCCTCTTGATTCATCGCGATTGGCGAGTTTATTTGAGCTTTTGCTGCAGTTTTACTCATCATGATATAGTTCTATTTACGTCATTCATAAAATAATCCGAAATTGCGACATGGCTTGGCTTGGCCTGAGCTCAAGCGTTCAGGTGTGCTTACGTAGCAGCTTTGTTTCAGCAAAATAAAAGTTAATATTAAGAACCAAAATGTATTTTATTTTACTTCATGTATTGCATGTCTATAATTAAAATAGACGCAATAGGCAGCATGACTAGGCTTGAGCCTGAGCCTGCACGTTCAGCTGAGCTTGTGCAGCAGCTTTATTTATTCGCACTATGAATAATACAATGTTTTAGCATGACTGGGCATGACCCGAGCCTGCACGCTCAGCTGAGCTTGCACAGCAGCTTTATTTATTTGCACTATCAACAATACGATGTTCTGGCATGACTGGGCTTGACCCGAGCCTGCACGTTCAGCTGAGCTTGCGCAGCAGCTTTATAAATAATCCAATGTTCCAGCATGACTGGGCTTGACCCGAGTCTGCACGTTAAGCATAGCTAAGCTAACAGCATTATTTCGATAAGGTGGTCAAGGTATCACCCTATTATATAAAATTCACTTATGTATCAATTCTCTATTCCATACAAAGATTTTGTTCGTACAAAGAAATTAGTAAAAAGAAATAAACTAAATTGTCCACCGTAATCGACAATTGAATAAACTAGCAATTCAATGATAAGTTCACACTTCAACTTTTTAATGAATACTATCTTTTAATATACTTAATGAAATGTTTAGTTACCTCTAGAAACAAAATTAATATACGGAATTGATCTCCATATCCTCATCTCCTTGAGGGTAAGTGATATGAAAACAAAACAAAAAATCTTCGCAATCGAAAAGGATTTTCCGTTAATCCTTAAATGTTTTATTGAGTAGCTAAATAGCTAGTTATATTATTCATTATGCAGCAAAGAACCAGTTTCATGAAGTGATATAAATGAAAATCATTCATATCTATATTACGTTTTATTGTTAATCTTGTCAATCGCTTATTAACGTAAAATATTACGCAGTCTATGGCTGCACATTTTCTTGACATATAGTTAATCTTTATAAAGGCAACGGCCTTAATTTCAAAGGCTTAATAAGCAACGCCAACGTGTTAATATAATCTTGAATATCACTTACATGCTCTGCATAGCAACACTACATTCCTTGGTCTGGATAGTTTCTCAATTTATTCACTGACACAGTCACTTTAAATTATATAGGAATATAACAACTTAAGAATTCAACATTTAAATAGTACTGTTTGTTAATCAGATGGACTGTTAAATAACCAATATATAAGTAACGAACGATTTGCATCGTTAAAATCCTTTAAAAAATCCGTTACTATATTGAATTTTTGAATTCAAATAATAACATGTTTCAGGGAAAATCAGTAATCTGAAAAATAAAAAGCTGAAAAGCGAAAATATAAGTAATAAAAATGTAAGTGCGTGCACTTACCAATACAACCGACTGCTACGATAGTCAAGACGCCAATGAGGCTCAGAGCAGTGGCGCGGCGCCACGTGCCCCCCCTCCTGGCCACCGGAAGTTAGCCAACGTCGTAAGGGAAAATCGGTAAAATAGCCGACCTGCTACCGGAAGTCAAGCTCGCTACTCTCAATTGTTGTTTAATTAGGTTTCAAATAACGGTTCATAAGCTTAATAAGCTATATTATCTGCAGATATTGGCTAATATAATTATTTTTAATAAAAAAGTAAAACCGACTTCAAACCTATACGTAAATGGGTGTGGTAGTTCAGTAAATAGAGGAACAACGTCGTAATCAATTTGTCTTGATTTGCGAAAGAATTAAACAGGTCTAAAATTAAACCAAACGGCATATATGTACATTTTTTTTTTGTTTTTGTTGATTTTTTATAAAGCACAGGATACATTTCGATAAAAGTAATTATAGGACCACTTTTGAAGTTCAGTCAAAATAGAGAAGAAACGTTCTCATCAATTTGTCTAGATTCGCATACGAATAAAATACAAATAAGTTTAAACCGAACGGCATCCTTTAACAGTTTTTTGGGTATTTGTTAATTTTTTAAAAATCTAACAAATAAAAAAAGAATTACGAAAATCGATCCATAACCAGCTTAGTAATCAAGTAACAAAAAGTTTAAACCAAACGGCATCTTTTTACATTTTTTTTTGGGTTTTTGTTAATTTTTTCAAAAAGTGCTCAATATATTGCTACAAAAATTTTATGGGACCACCTCTGAAAAATTACCCATCGAACAAAAAAAGAATCACTAAAATCGATCCACAACTGACTGAGTAATCGCGTAACATGTGGCATCGCAAGCCGTGTGGTTTGCGGCAGAGGAGAATAGGACCACTCCAAGTCAAGTGAATGTCGTAGAAGGCGAATTAGATAAATATCAAAAATACCTCTCTAACCCGTCTGGCCAGCGTGGAGAGTGTAGGCCAAATCCTCTAACTGCTCTGGCTAATATACGGCTCTGGTAGTACAGAGAGGGTCGTGCTTCTGCAGTGGAGACTAACAAAGACCTTATGATGATGATGAAATAGCTCATGGTATACATATACAGCTCTCCGACCCACTAGCTATAAAGTTAATGTTTATTTATTTGCCATAAATGTGGCAGCAAAATACATTACATACATACAAATTTATCCATACTCCAGCATGCAAATATTATTATTTAACTAGGCCAAATCCTGTGACTAGTCTGGCTAATATATTGCTGTGGTAGTACAGAGAGGGTCGTGCTCCTGCAGTGGAGACTAAAAAGACCTGATGGATGGATACTATACATATAATATTTGTATCTTTTCTATTTCAGTTTATGACAGAAGGAGTTCTACTTCGGGAGATGTTCGCTTCGCCGCTTCTCATGCAGTACTCCTGTATCGTTTTGGATGAGGTTTGTATTACTATCCAAGACTATTTTATAAGGTGCCGAAAGAACAGTGCTTGCCTGGGCTCGTTTTTCATGGTTCCGTACCCAGGGTAATTAAAAACGGGCCCTATTTACGAGACTTCGATGTCTGTATATCACCAGGCTGTTTATCATAAACCGTGATAGATTGAAATAAATATAATTTTTGACGGATTCTGTATTTCTATTGCCGCTTTACAAGCTTATATATAAACATCAAAGAGACCTCTCCAACCCGTCTGGCCAACATGGAGAGTGTAGGCCAAACCTCCAAACTCTGAAATATATGGCTCTGATAGTAAAGAGAAGGTCATGCCCCTGCAGTGGACACTAAGAGGACCTGATGATGATGAAACAGATGAAACAGATATTGCGTTAGCTAATGAGTAATGATACACGGAAGACGTCAAAAACATTGGGACAATATTAGTCGCTTATGATAAGCGTCAAAATAATGAACAACACATTTTAAACAAATTGTATCTGTGTTTGTACGGATTTTACTCCAGTCAACGTACATATATCCTTTATTCTATGTTAATAAGGCAACTCATTTATGACTAATTCAGTGTTATAAATCTAGTAGTTATTAGAGCATGACTTCATTGTGCTATTATTAATAAGCCTCCGCTTTTCGTCCGTATGTCACAAGATGGAGACTTGAAATTTTCATAGAATGTACACACTCTTGCCTCTGTAATAAAAATTATTAAAAACTAGCTGTTACCCGCGGCTTCGCCCGCGTAATATATAGCCTATGTCCTTCTCGGTAGCCTAACCTATGTGTATGCCAAATTTCATGGTGATCGATTCATTAGATACGGATACGGCGTGAAAGCGTAACAAACAAACTCAGTTTCGCATTTATACTTATAAGATTAGTTGGGAAGTTGGAATGGGATTGTATAGATTAATTCTAAAATTCTTTTTGGTGTTAATTTATGGCGTTTTTTCTCGATTATGTGAAAGTCACTGCTTATTTATTACTGAGACGTCAAAATAAAAAACAGATAAATTTTAAAATTTATGCCGTGTGATTCCCGGCAGAGTAGAATAGGACCACTCCAAGTCTTCCCGTGGATGTCTTAGAAGGCGACTTAGGATACACAAGCTAAACAAAGCTTATAAACATCAAAATGACCTCTCCCACCCGTCTGGCCAGCGTGGAGAGTGTAGGCCAAATCTTCTGACTGCTCTGGCTAATATATGGCTCCGGTAGTACAGAGAGGGTCGTGCTCCTACAGTGGAGACTAGAAATGACCTGATGATGATGATATTTTAAAATATATTTCTCATGCTGAAAAAAACTAGTTAAACAGTACTTATTCATAAATTTATAGCAAAAAGTGACATTGAGTCCTCACCTTTATACGTTACTTTAGTAAACATTATTCGAACTACTCATATGTGAATTCCCGGAATAATAACATGAGGATAATAAGTACATATTAAAGGATTTAAAATAATATGTATTATCCTGTTCACTATACCACATCACAAGAGGTATACTAAAAATATGTACGGACAAATCACACAGATTGAGCTAGCCCCAAAGTAAGTTCGAGACTTGTGTTATGGGATACTAATTCAACCATAACTCAACGATACAATATTTTACTACAAATACATATATAGATAAACATCCAAGACCCAGGTCAATCTGAAAAAGGTCATTTTCCATCTTGACCTGACCGGGGATCGAACTCGGGACCTTCCGTGTCGCAGGCAGGCGTGTTGACCGCTGCGCCACGGAGCTCGTCAAAATTATATATCGGTTTTAGCAAGTTAAGGCGACCTTGTAGTAGACAAATAAAATTGTTGGTCCAATATTTTTGTATGCGGTTGGCAGATTCCTTTTTTTGTATACTTGTTATTTGTATATAAATAAATATATACGGAAAAATCACACAGAGCTAGCCCCAAAGTAAGTTCGAGACTTGTGTTATTGGATACTTACTCAACGATACTATATTTTATTTATTTATTTATTTATTCATTACTTAGTCTATCTTAACAGTTAACCACCAAAACGATAAACAAGCACCTTAAATAATATTATTACATATACTAATATAGATAAACATCCAAGACCCAGGTCATTCTGAAAAAGATCGTTTTCCATCGTGACCTGACCGGGGATCGAACCCGGGACCCCCGTGTCGCAGGCTGGCGTGTTGACCGCTGCGCCACGGAGCTCGACATTACATTAGTATCGATATTATCGGACGAAAAACTATCGATAGTAATCGATATACTGTCGATGATATAATTTTCCTTTTTTTGTTTTTATCCCAAGAACAGCGTGGAAGAATATATTGAATGCATTAGCATTTTAAAACGGTTCTAACTGATATAAAGCAACATGAAAAGAACCTTGAATACCAGAATTTACCCTAAAAGTGATAAATACATAATTGTGTTTGATATCACGATGTCTAAGTGAATTTAAAGTGTGAATGTGCTCGAAGGTTCATTATCTACTGTGAATTCGTTTTCAGCCAATTTGGAAAGGTACGAAATGTTTGAACATACTTTTGTACCTGTAAACAATTCATTAATTTGAAATCTTTTTTAGAGACGAGCTCCGTGGCGCAGCTGTCAACACGCCTGCCTGCGACACGGAGGTCCCGGATTCGATCCCCGGTCAGGTCAAGATGGAAAATGATCTTTTTCAGATTGACCTGGGTCTTGGATGTTTATCTATATATGTATCTATTATATAATATAGTATCGTTGAGTTAGTATCCCATAACACAAGTCTCGAACTTACTTTGGGGCTAGCTCAATCTGTGTGATTTGTCCGTATATATTTATTATTATGTTATTTTATAGTTTCTCAAACACTTCGAGTGCTCTCTTTTTACGTATGAGCATTAATACCGCTTACGTATGTAAAGCAACTCCGAGCGGGGTCCCCACTGGGATGTGTGACCGCAAGTGACATAAAACTATGTTGAGGTCCTCAAGGAACGTTAGGTCGTTAAGCTACTAAGATGCATATATACATACTGTCCCGTCGTTTTATGAAAAAACTAGCGGTTACCCGTGACTTCGCCCGCGTGATATAAAGCCTATGACCTTTTCAGTACCCTAACCTATATGTATGCAAAATTTCATGATGATCGGTTCAGTAGATTCGGTGTGAAAGCGTAACAAACAAACTCACTTTCACATTAATTATAATATTAGTTAGGAAATGTTTTTTAGGGTTCCGTACAAAAATTGAAAAACGGAACCCTTATAGGATCACTCGTGCGTCTGTCTGTCCGTCCGTCCGTCTGTCACAGCCGATTTTTTAAAAAATAAAGCATGTTGCTTTTCTTGTGATGTTACACAACCCTCGCAGTATCTAATACTCTAATCTGTTTTGTAGTCTGCCTAGTCTATATAGGTGGATTAGTCTAAACTTAACACCAATCACAAACTTACTAATTATTATTATAAAACTCGCCAGGCGGCTCCTTTAATAAAACAACACTCATATATTAGTATTCCTCTTACGTCGTTCTATTGATACTAGAAAAGTTTGTAGGTAAATTTTAAATTATATTATGACGTACACAACGGATGTAAAACATTAACAGCACTCGAAGTATCTAATGGTTCAGCATATTTAGATTACTGTTTTGTAGTCTGCTTTATAGGTGGATTAGTGTAAACCTAACACCAATTACAAATTTTCTTACTAATGATTATTATTATGAACATATAAAAATTATTAAGAAACAGTTCTCTAAAGTACTATTAACAGTAAAAAACCGGCCAAGTGCGTGTCGGGCCATGCGCAGTGTAGGGTCCCGTAGTTGCGAATGACAACTTTGAGTTCACACTGTTCACACACGCACATCACAGTTTAACGACTAAAAACATATAACAATGAAAATGTATGAAATTTTCATTATCGAGTATATTTTATAAGTTTTTAAGTTTGTTGTATTGTTATAAGTTTGTACTCAGTAGTCAGCTCTGATAGTTTTCCTTTCAACTTCAGTATATATACTACTGCTGTAATTTTTTCACGTATACATATATAACCGTTTAGTAGATAGAGGGGGGGGGGGGGGGGGGGGACACTTACCTCTAACAAAAATTTGCACTTTAAAACCAAATATTTCGGAAACGGATCGCTAAATCGAAAAATGGTGTTCTCAACCTCACAATATTTTTTAAAGACCTATCTAACAATACCCAACACGATGGGTTTGTATGGAAAAAAAAATGTTACTCCCTCTTTACTTGTACGAGAGCTACCCTTAACAAATTTCTCTGAGTAAAACCGCGGACGGACAGACAGACAGACATGGCGAAACTATAAGGGTTCCTAGTTTACTACGGAACCCTAAAAAGTTCGTAGGTGAATCTAAAATTATACCAAAACGTACACAACGGATGTAAAACAATAAACAGATCTCGAAGTGTCTAATACTGAACACACAATTCGAGCATCTGCCCCCCTATTTACTAACTCGGATGACAGGTGTCGCTGCCTATCAATCTAGAATTTACTGTTACAATGCGGGTTTTGCTTGCTCGAACTTTTTATTTGAAATACAAAAACCGCATTGTAACACTAAATTCTTGATTGATAGGCATCGACACCTGTCATCCGAGTTAGCAAATAGGCCGGCTGTTTTGTGGTGTGAGTGTGACGCATAGTTTGCAACAAAACACATTAATCTAGACTTATATTATAAGGACGAAAGATTCATTTGTTTGTATGTTTGTTTTTGTTACTAGAATTTTTCAAGCAACTTCGTCCGCGTAGATTATAGCCTATGTCACCTGCAGATAAATTAGCTTTCTACAGGTGAAAGAATTTTGAAAATTGGTCAGTAGATATGAAGCCTTTTCAATACAAACAAACAAAAATCAAATATTTGGTGTATAAAGTGAAACTTCAAAATACGCCCGGAATTATAAATATACGGATTTTACTTTTTAAAATTTTTTAGTTTTTGTATCCCAACTAATATTATAAATACGAACGCGAAAGTGAGTTTGTTTGTTTATTCATTTGTTTGTTACGCTTTCACGCCGTATCTACTGAACCGATCATCATGAAATTTTGCATACACATAGGTTAGGGCACCGAGAAGGATATAGGCTATTATATATCACGCGTGCGAAGCCGCGGGTAACAGCTAGTATAAAATAATTATACAAAGCCTTTCAGGCGAGTAGGCGACTCACTGTTGAAAAGAGTTTCTTTCGGCATTTCTTCTCTGCAGTGGTCGGTTCCGAAATGCTAGTAGTCTGTAGCTTTTGAAAAAGAATTAGTAAATGCATAATACTTAATAAGATAATTTTAAATGTGATTTGACGTGAAAAAGTGCCTGCATGGGCCTATTTTCTAAATAAACGTTTTGAATCTTTATTGACTAGTAATTTTTCTGCGACTTGGTCCGTGTAAATTATAGCCTATGTCACCTGCAAATAAATTAGCTTTCTACAGGTGAAAATTGAAACGGTCTTTTTGAAATTTTTTTAAAATCGGTCCCGTAGTTGCGGAGCCAATTCAATGCAAACACATCTTTTTAGAATATTCTGAACTTAATTTTATATACATTATTATGCGGCCGAGCTGCCGCGAGCCCGGAGGGCTCGCTGAGTGGCGAGGCCGAAGGCCGAGCCATTAGGTTCTTGACATTTTTCATCCCCCCCCCCCTCACCCCCCTTAGATTTTAGGGAATTTCAACTGAATATCTAATACTGTTGCGGCCATTCGGTTTTTGACCCTTTTTCAAGCACCACAAGCTACCTCACCCACCTTCGACTGCACAAGGTACATGACCCTCCTCAACAGCTGCACCGACACCTCGCGGGCTGCTCGCAGCCCGCGCCCCCACCCGAAATACTAGTTATTATTATATTCTTCCATGCTGGCTGGGTAGAAAAGAAAAGAAATATACCAGCAGTTTTTCTTAAATCATATCAATAGGCGAAGCGGCTAGCAAACTATCAATCACTGTTTTGATTTTCACTTTCCACCTTTACGCCCACTACATTGCTAAATGTGGCCTTTGGGCTTCTGACCTTGGGCCCTGTCTACCCCGCAAGGAATAAAGACGTGATAGTATGTAACTAACTGTCCCGCCAGGTATGTGCCCCAGCTTTGCCCGTGGAACTGCCTGACCTTCATAACCAGCTATGTCGGCTTAACGTGCCGAACAGATGTTTGCTCCAGCGTACATGTCAACCTCGAAAACTGTTCGCTCCACCTATCACACGCACTATATCGCACGCGCAATCCCCTCTCTGTCGCATGCTTTCAGACCTAAATGAGTTTTTGACACAACAGCCTAAGTGTGATGTGTTCGTGGATGGATATGGTGTTCTTGTCCGGCAATGTTTACTGTTTTGTGAGGGTGATGAACGTGAGTCGTCGTGTATGCAATAAGTTTTATTTTGATTTATTGTACTTTTTTTTTATGAGGGTCGTGCTCCTGCAGTGGAGACTAGAAAGACTTGATGATGAGTACTTTTTTTTTACGTTACTGCTGTACTAATACTGTAAGTGGAACTCAATGTACCGTTGTATTTAGTTCAAATAAATAAATAAATAAACATACCTTGTATCCTATATCTGTCAGCTGGTTCTAAGCTACATCCCCACCAATTTTCAGCAAAATCGGTTCAGCTGTACCTGAGTTATAAATAGTGTAACTAACACGACTTTTTCAAACATAAGACGCTGAAGCACTAAAAACGTGAGTGTTATATTACACTAGCTGTTACCCGCGGCTTCGCTCGCGAGATATATATGCCATAGCCTATGTCCTTTTTAGTACCCTAACCTATGTGTATGCAAAATTTCATGATGATCGGGTCAGTAGATAGGGCGTGAAAGCGTAAAAAACAAACTCACTTTCGCATTTATAAAATTCGTTAGGATTAGGAAGTTAGGATTAGGATAGTTAGGATTAGGATAGTAAGGATTAAGATATTTTGACCTTTTAATGTTTTCAAACATAAGACGCTGAAGCGTTAAAAACGTGAATATAATATAATATTATATTAAACTATTTGCCGTGTGGTTCCCGGCAGAGTAGAATAAGACCACTCCAAGTCTTTCCGTGGATGTCGTAGAAGGCGACTTAGGAAACACAAGCTATACAAAGCTCATGAACATCAAAGAGACCTCTCCAACCCGTCTGGCCAGCGTGGAGAGTGTAGGCCAAATCCTCTGACTGCTCTAGCTTAATACCTATGGCTCTGGTAGTACAGAGAGGGTCGTGCTCCTGCAGTGGAGACTATCAAGGACCTGATGATGATGATGATGATGATTAAAGTAGTCACATGTGTGTATTTTAAAGTAGGTATGAATAATCTGTTGTCATTTCAAATTGACTTATTTTGTTGTATTTTGTCCGATGAGTATGACGTACTTGTTATTGTTATATTTATTTACAGTCTCTTGGAATCCTTACATAGATGAATTAGGCAATAATTTTTCAGATAAAAAGCAGTTAAGTGTGAGTCGGACTCGCGCACGAAGGGTTCCATACCATTTTCTATACAACATTAGATGATTAGAAAAAGCCAATAAAATCACGATTGTTGTATGGGAGCCAATCTTAAATATTTATTTTATTCTGTTTTTTGCATTTGTTATTCTAGCGGCAACAGAAATACATCATCCATGGCAATTTCTACTGTCTAGCTATCACTGTTCAAGAGATACAGCTAGGTGACAGACAAACAGACATAGAAGTCTCAGAAATAGGTCCCGTTTTACCCTTTGCGTACTCTAAAATTCGGATTCAAGCCATCTACTGAATCGATTTAAATGAAATTGAAGTTTAAGTCCTACTTCAATTTCTTCAAAAATGTTTCAATGGACGGTGAAACGGAAGAATTTTCATTTTATAGGGGTCCGTAGCTGAATTGCAAAAAACGGAATCCTGGTAGATTCATCATGTCTGTCTGTACGAATGTCACAAGTTTTGAAACTACTAGGACTACTCTATTGAAACTTGGTCTTTATTATTGATTAAATGTATTCTACAAACCGCCTTTATGATTTTTAAACAAAAATAAAAAGTACGATTGAGCTATTTTCGAGTGGTGTTCATAAATACCTAGGTCTTTTAAAATGACATTGAGGTTCGTAAAACCATTTCTTTGTCAAAATCATGTATGTCAATTAAGTTTAATTATGTAATTTCTCTTATGTTTCAGGTCCATGAAAGGACCCAGATGACTGATGTCTTAATGGGTCTTCTGAAAAAGATAGTTAAGGTAAGCTAAAAACTAAAAAAAAAACAGTATTTAACTACACGCATATCTTAAGAGTCGCCTGGAAGCGCATGTTTCCATACTAACGGAAAAAGGGAATTGTGGCAATATTTGATAATTTTGGTGTAAAATTAAGCATTTAATCAATTGATCTCATTATAATCTACGTACGTTCCTATACAGCTTGGTTAAAATACCAATGGTTTGAGAATGACAAGCCTTTTTATATTTGTATGGAAATCTTGAGAGGCGTATAATTCTCAAACATTTGATAATTTAAACAAACTGTACAGGAACGTACGTAGATTATAATGAGATTAATTGATTGTATGCTTAATTTTGCCCTAAAATTATAAAATATTGCCACAATTCCCTTTTTCCGTTTGTATGGAGACATGCGCTTCCAGGCGACTCTTAACGCCGTGTGGTTCCCGGCAGAGTAGAATTGAACTACTCCAAGTCTTCCCGTGGATGTCTTAGAAGGCGACTGAGGAAACACAAGCTAAACAAAGCTTATAAACATCGAGTAGACCTCTCCAAGCCGTCTGGCCAGCGTGAAGACTGTAGGCCAAATCTTCTGACTGCTCTGGCTTATATATGGCTCTGGTAGTACAGAGAGGGTCGTGCTCCTGCAGTAGAGTCTAAAATGACTTGATGATGATGGATGATACAAACAAGACATTGTACGGTTCACTTTTACCGTTCAAAATTTATATTTTTATTCTTATTTCAGAAACGAAAAAACCTGAAGCTTGTCATATCTTCAGCGACGATGGATGCGGACTTCCTGAAGGATTTCTTCGATGTATCAGACCGCAAGTTACCCAATAGGACCAGCACTTCTGTCGTTTTGTCTATGCAAGGAAGGACTCATCCAATCGATGTTTTCTATGTGGAAGGTACTGTAGCGAGAGCGAGGTGGTATGTTGCCTCCTCCTATATGGCCTGTGTGAAATTGACTTGAAATGTTATGAACAACTGACACATCATGGTGATTGATGGTGATTGCTTCAGAATCTCTCTCATCACTCAGATAAGTAGGAATAGGCATGTTTCCTTAAAAAATATTTCTAAGATAATTAGTATGTCTTATGGATTGTCGAAAAATAGTAGATACGTATTTTTTTATTCTTCAATCAAACAAAAGATCATTAAGTTAAGACGCATCGAACCGTAGGAGTGGGGTCTCAGGTTATGACACAACAGGCCGTCAATAAGTGTAAAGGTCATTGACGTCACGCGGAACTTAAACGGGCTATATCTTTATCAAGTTTTGTTTGAATGACGAAATAAAAAATATGTGTTCAATATTTTTGAATAATCTAACCAACGGACTCATTATTTTCAAAATATATTTTTTTATAAATGTCTGTAAGGATCCTTCATTCGTGTGTACATTCAAAATTTCGAGCGGTCAACACGCCTGCCTTTGTCACGGATCGTCCCGGTATCGATCCCCGGTCAGGTCAAAATGAAAAATGATCTTTTTCAGATTGACCGGGGTCTTGGACGTTTATTTAAATAAGTATCTAATATAAATTTTAGTATCGTTGGGTTAGTATCCCATAACACAAGTCTTGAACTTACGTAATAGACTGCCCACCTCATACAAAAATATTGGACCAAATTAAGGTTGCGAAAAGCAGGCGAATGTATGGCGCAGGAGAGTTGCTTGGTAGTCGATTCTAGATGGCGGTAATCTGCGTTAGCCTTTAACTTACTAAATATATGGTGCCATTTTAAAATATTATGCCTAAAATATTGTTTTGTTTTTTAATAAGATATATTTTGTGAATCATGTTTTATATTCTCATAATACGGTAGATAGAATGTTGTGTAGTTTCGAGTGGCGCCATCTATGCGAGTCTCTGAGAACAAATCGTACGATTGAAGCGTTGAGACCACATGCTTTGGGGCAAGTTCAATATGTATGATTTGTCCGTATATATTTATTTATTCAAAATGATGATTCAAAATACATTTTCAGATCCTGTTCCCGACTACGTAAAAGCAACAGTGGACACAGTCATCAAAATACAAGAGAACGAACCGTTTGGCGATATTCTAGCATTTTTGACCTCACAAGTAAGTATAATCGTAAATTATTTGTATGCTGGTCTTCTATGCTGCTCTGGGAGACAAGAAAAAACGTAGAATGTACCAGCTGCTTCTCTTCCCGCGCAGATCGTAAAAGCCGATCGAGGGAATTGGCATCAGGAATCATGTCTATAGGCGATGCGGCTAGCAACCCATCACTATTTTGATTCCGATCTCACCTACAAGCCTACCAACATGCTAAACGTGGCCTCAAGGTTTTACAAACCCGGGCTCTGTCTACCCCGCAAGGGAAAAAGACGCGATAGTATGTATGTATGTATTTGTATGTTGTACGAACAATGAATCGCTATGGTAAATTATGATTTTATGGTTCAAGTGTCGTGTGGTTCCCGGCAGAGTAGATAAGGACCACTCCAAGTCTTCCCATGGATGTCGTAGAAGGCGACTTGGGAAACACAAGCTAAACAAACAAAAACAAAAAGACCTCTCCAACCCGTCTGGCCAGTGTGGAGAGTATAGGCCAAATCCTAATAAATGACTCTGGTAGTACAGAGAGGGTCGTGCAACTGCAGTGGAGACTTAAAAAAATGTGATGATGATATCAGAATATACTTATATAATACTTAAATAACTCCACTGCTGGACATAGGCCTCCCCCAAGGATTTCCAATACGACCGGTTGGAAGCGGCCTGCATCCAGCGCCTTCCTGCGACCCTTATCAGGTCGTCCGACCACCTGGCCTGTTTACGGTCACTTTAAGGGGGAACACTAGGCACAGTAGCGACGCCAATCATTTTATTCCTAATACTTTACAAATAGAAAGGAATTCAAGAATATAAACAATACAAGCCTTAGTAAATAACCTGAAGTATTTTTTGAATCATGTTTATTACTATCGGAATCAGTGAGAATTATGAGAATCTGATTACCGCCAAAAACGGCCGTTTTTGGCGGTTATCACTTTTTCTCTCAATGACTGATTCTCATAATATCAAAACATGATTCCAAAAATACTTCAGGTTATTTACTAAGGCTTGTATTGTTTATATTCTTGAATTCCTTTCTATTTGTAAAGTATTAGGAATGAAATGATTGGCGTCGCTACTGTGCCTAGTGTTCCCCCTTAATAACTAAATTATTAATAATATAAATATAATTATTTTCAGGAAGAAATCCACACCGCTCTGGAGACGCTCAGAATATACGCTGAACAGAATAACGACAAGAACAAACACAGAAAGTTCTTTCCAAGCGGCATACAGTCGGCAGATATGGAAGTACTGCCGATGTATGGTAGTCTACCGCACTACACACAGGTATGTGTAACCCCTGAATTGTACTATTTTTTCTGACAGAAAAAATTGTCCAGTATAGCCAAAGCCAAAGTTTATTTATTTGCTATAAATGTGGTAGCATAGATCAATCTTTAGCCATAAGTATCACACACACAGTACAAAAACATTGTAGAAGCGAATCCCATTTTGGGTCCAATTATGTTTGTCATGATAAAATTATATAATAATGACAATAATAAAGGAACAATTATGATAATTATACAGTTTTTTTTATTATTTATTTCGTATGTGTACGTGGCCAACACTGGTGTCCGATTTTTCAAGCTGCCTTAAGGCATCTGACATAGCTTAAGGACTGCCATCAACGATGATAGCCGGGATCAACGGCTTAACTAACGTGCCTTCCGCTTGGAGGAGCTCGAGATATTTTTATGCCACTTGCGGTCGCCCATCCAAGTAGGGACTGCACTAGGGGTTGCTTAACATACGTAGCGCTCATAGAGCTCACACCCAGTGTGAACCCTTTTCATTTTAAATACTCATTTACAGAATAAAAACAGAACAAACAAGAAGTGCCTTTGAATCACAGGGTCCTGGGTTCGATCCCTGGTCAGGTGAAGATGGAAAACGATATGTTTAGGGTTCCGTACAAAAAATGAAAAACGGAACCCTTATAGGATCACTCGAGCGTCTGTCTGTCCGTCCGTCCGTCTGTCACAGTCGATTTTCTCCGAATCTACTGAACCAAATTAATTGAAATTTGGTAAGATGGTGTAAACCTATGACCCAAACACGAATGTGCAAAGTAAATTTATATTTTTTTCAAATAAGGGTCAGTTTAGGGGTTCCAAATAGAAAATGTTAAAAAAAAGTTTTGCTAACCTTACCGTGTTATATATCAAATGAAAGGGCTTTTTATGAGGATCTCAAAAATATTTTTTTTTGTTCGGGTAAAATCAATACTTTTGATTTTATTCACGAAAGAAGGCAAAATTTGACCATTGAGAAAATACTGGGCCTAAAATTTTGAAAAAATTACAATATATAGTTCATTGCTTGAAGATTACAGGAAAAATAATAAGAATTCTATCAGTTGAAAATAAAGTGGTAAACTCACTATAATAAGTTCACCTAGGGAAATAGTTCACTAAAACACCACTAGATAGCGCTAGTCAATTGAATAAAACATTTTTGCACATTGTGTGTGTGTTCACGAAGCATATTGTACGGAACCCTCATTGCGCGAGTTTGACTCACACTTGGCCGGTTTTATTTAGATAAGAATGGGTCTTGGAAGTTTATATCCTATCCTAATTCTACATAACTAATATTAAAAATGCGAAAGTGAGTTTGTTTGTTTATTACGACACGATAATTTGAATACTATTAACTATATATTCAAGTTTTAAATTCATCATCATCATCAACAGCCTTCTGCATCCCACCAAGTTTTAAATTACTTCTTGTTAATTATATATGTCAGATGGCTGATAGAATATCGTATATTTTTGTTCGCAGGTGAAAGTGTTCCAAATGAAGAATCAAAATATTAGAAAAGTGATCCTAGCCACGAATGTGGCCGAAACTAGTGTCACCATTCCCGGGATTAGTTACGGTAAGGAAATCTTCCTATTGATAATATTTAAAATTATTTTATTGCGAAGTATTATTTTTTGACCTCCGTGGCGCATTGGCCGGCCTGCAACACGAGTGGTCCCGGGTTCTACCCCCGGTCAAGTCATGATTGAAAATGAAATGGTCGATTTTCGTCTTTTTAGGGTTCCGTAGTAAACAAGGAACCCTTATAGTTTCGCCATGTCTGTCTGTCTGTCTGTCTGTCTGTCTGTCTGTCTGTCTGTCCGTCCGCGGTTTTACGCAGAGACTATAAGTATTAGAAAACTGAAATTTGGTATGGGTATGTACATTAATCATGGCAAAAAAGTGGTAGAAAAAAACCTTGAAAAAAATTTTTTTTTAGGGTAGCTCCCATACTAGTAAAGTGGGGGAGTAATTTTTTTTTCTCTATTTACCCATCGTGTGGGGTATCGTTAAATAGGTCTTTAAAAAATATTGGGAGGTTGAGAACACCACTTTTCGATTTAGGGATCCGTTTCTGAAATATTTGGTTTTAAAGTGCAAATTTTTGTTAGACGTACGTGTCCCCCCCCTCTATCTGCTAAACGGTAATATATGGATACGTGAAAAAAATTACAGCAGTAGTATATATACTGAAGTTGAAAGGAAAACTATCAGAGCTGAGTACTAAGTACAAACTCAAAAGTTATAGGTAACCAACTTATAAAATGTACTCGAAAATGTAAAATTTCATACAATTTTGATTATTTGATGTTTTTGGTCGGTAAACTGTGAGGTGTGAGTGTGAACAGTGTGAACTTAAAGTTGTCTTTCGCAACTACGGAACCCTACACTGCGCGTGGCCCGACACGCACTTGACCGGTTTTTCATGACAAACAAACGGACCGACAGGAAGACGCACAAGTGCTCCTATAAGGGTTCTCTTTTTATTATTTTATACGGAACCCTAAATAGGCCTATATCTTGCAGTAATCGACAGCGGCTTCCACAAACTGCCGTACTTCGACCCGGCCGTAGGCGTTGAAAGCGTTTGTGTTACACCGATCTCTAAGAACAACGCCACACAGCGTGCGGGCCGGGCCGGCCGGACGGCGAGGGGGAAATGCTACAGGTATTATGAACCTTATGGTTGAGTAGATAAGATTCAATTTCATTTGTATCAGTATTCGTTCGGATATCATATTCGAATGGTCAAGATTTTTAAAAGATGACATAGACCTTATGAATGAGTTTTTAAGGTTCAATATTGCTAGAATTCGTATGTTTCTATATACTTCAAGCCATCTAGAAATGTAGAAAGTGTTTGTGTTACACCAATCTCTAAGAACAACGCCACACAGTGCGCGGGCCGGGCCGGTAGGACGGCAAGGGGGAAATGCTACAGGTATGAACCTTATGGTAAAGTAGATAAAGTTCAATTTTGTTTGCATTTTTAATGGATCGAATGTGAAAATACAAAAATAGGACCAGTTGGGTCCTATTTTTGTATAGATGACATAGACCTTATGTTAGAGTTTTAAGGTTTCATATCGCTTAAATTAGTAAATTGCTGTACATTGATCCGGCAGCTCTGCACGGGAAATTGCTACAAGTATCGTGAACCGTATGTCTGAGAATATAAGGTTAAATTTTATTTGCATCTGTAATCGATCAGACGTCAAAATCGACTGGCACTATTTTTTTAAAGATGTTATGAATATTGTTATAGAGTATATTAGGTTTAATATTGCTTGAATTTGTCAGTTTTTATACTTTGAGCTGCCGTAAGAGTGGCATGCGGTGGTTTTACAACGAACTCTACATGGCGAAATTCGATCGTTTTGGTGATGAAAGTGGTGATTTAACCCGTCAATATGAACAACTTCGCCTAAGGGACCAACGCTGGAAACTGAAAAAAAAAACTTTTTCATACAAAAATATTCAACCGAACTGTCAATTTGTATGGAAATGTCATTTTCGAAGATCCGGGAAAATTGCTGGTTTATCAATTAATAGAGTCATCATCATCATTCGGTCTTTTTGAGTCTCCACTGCAGGAGCAAGACCCTCTCTGTACTACCAGCGCCATATATTAGCCACAGCAGTCAGATAGGGACAAATCACAAAAAATAATTAACAAAATGAATGGGATATTAATTTCAATCAATAAATACTCATTCTTGTTTCTTTCAGATTATACACAGAGGCAGAATTTGACAAGCTTCCACCCTGTGTCCCTCCAGAGATGTCCCGAAGTGATCTGTCGTCGATGTTGTTACAACTGAAAGCCCTGGGAATACATAATGTTTTAAAGTAAATAATAATAAAATAATAAAAAATATATACGGACAAATCACACAGATTGAGCTAGCCCCAAAGTAAGTTCAAGACTTGTGTTATGGGATACTAACTCAACGATACTATATTTTATAATAGATACTTATATAGATAAACATCCAAGACCTAGGTCATCTGAAAAAGATCATTTTCCATCTTGACCTGACCGGGGATCGAACCCGGGACCATCTGTGTCGCAGGCAGGCGTGTTGACCGCTGCGCCACGGAGCTCGTCAAGAAAGTAAGTTCTTAAAACTTCTTTTGACTGTTTGCGACAGGTCGGCATTGCAATACGGTAGTTGCCTAATGTTAAGATTATATAAAATTTGTTTCTAATGAGACTAATTTTTATCTTAAAACACTATAAAGAACACTTTTAATTTGATATCGATTCGTTAAGTGATCTTAAAGCTTCTTTAAAGTTGGGTGAATAGGACCATTTTTTAAAGTATGAAAATCTTTAATTACAATTATACTGTATTTTAGTCTGCAAAATTTATAACAACTTTTATTATGAAACCATTACCATAAACGAAATATTTAGTATAGCTACCAAACAAAGTTCTCACGCCACCCATACAAAATACAAGCTTGTGACGTCACAAATATGTAGGCATTTCAGCGGCGCGTTTTCACGTCTAAAAACATGTGTCTTTGAAACTTTTATAACTGAAAGAGTTTTTTGTTTAGAAATGTATTTCTGTCACTATTGTGTTTATTTTTGGCAGGTCTTTACATAGCAACATGAAAAAAATTTTAGTCAACATTGGAGTGTGAGGTGAGGCGAGGGGAGGTTATGTATGTGCCTCGGCTTTTCTACCTATACAAAAAGTTATTTTGTATAGGTATCTTAGAACACTTATTAATTGTCATACATGCTTGTTTTGTAAAATATATCATTTTAGAACTAAAAAATTATTGTCGTCAGTAATTTACTTATAGTTAAGTTTTATTATTTAAGAATTACTGATTACCGCCAAAAACGGCCGTTTTTGGCTATTTCTCTTAATGACTGATTCTCATAATATTAAAACATGATTCCAAAAATACTTCTGGTTATTTACTAAGGCTCATATGATTTACATTCTTGAATTTCTTTCTATTTGTAAAGTATTAGGAATAAAATTATTGGCGTCGCTGGTGTGCCTAGTGTGCCTTTACGCCGCTTCCAAAGTGGAGTGCAGAATAAGCGGCAATAAACTGCATAGTGCATTTTCTCCAATCGACGTTAGCTTACAATTTTAGAATAACCTTAAAAACTACTAATAATAATAAACCAATTAATAAGTGTCATTTTCAATTGAATAAGAAAAAAATATGTGTTGTTGGCGGCCGCTGCAGTAATATACTATTTCTTCACTTCATAGTTTGTTCTTCAGATCTCCATCCTAACTAATATTATAAATGCGAAAGTGAGTTTGTTTGTTTGTTACGCTTTCACGCCTTATCTACTGAACTGATCATCATGAAATTTTGCATACACATAGGTTAGGATACTGAGAACGACATAGGCTATATATCACGCAGCCGTAGAGTAATAATCTTGACTATTACCCTTTGTTTCGTTCCAGATTCTCATTCCCCACCCCCCCGCCAGCGAAGAGTCTCCTCGCTGGCCTTGAAACTCTATACGCGCTCAAAATTATAGACCGAGACGGCAATTTGACAGAGTCTGGAAAACTGGCCGCCGAACTGCCCTTAAGACCCATGTGTTCTTCTATTTTATGTAATAGCGGTATGTATTTAGGAGACATATCATCATCATCATCAGGTCTTCGGTCTCAGACAATTTTATTTTGTTTTATGCCAGTCAATATTAACTTACTGTATTACGTCATGGGGTGGCAAAGCTAAAACCTCACTATTAACTATTGAGAGGGCACAGCGAGCCATTCTTAAGGTTTCTACTTACCGCCCTTTCCTTTTTCCCACAGATCTTTTATATAACCAGTCAGAAGGCAGTCAGAGGATTTGGCCTACACTCTCCGCGCTAGCCAGTTGGAGAGGTCTCTTTGATGTTTATAAGCTTTGTTTAGACCACATTTCTTTTTCGATTATGGTAGAGTAAGAGTAGTGGAATAAATGGCTTTGGTAGAATAGAGAGGGTCGTGCTCCTACAGAAGAGACTTACAAAAAAGATCTGATTATAATGACGACGATTTATAATCCCAACTAATAATATAAATGCGAACGTTAATTTGTCTGTAGACGTCGTAGTCAAATCTAACTTACTACGTCTACCATAGAACTTGGCACTCGTTTAGATCTCAACTCTTTTTGCGGCGAAGCCCACAGCTAAGCATAATTTTTGTATTGAACTTGGCTCTCCTTTTTAGGGTTCCGTAGTAAACAAGGAACCCTTATAGTTTCGCCATGTCTGTCTGTCTGTCTGTCTGTCCGTCCGCGGTTTTACGCAGAGACTATAAGTACTAGAAAGCTGTAATTTGGTATAAGTATGTATATTAATCATGACAAAAAAGTGGTAGAATAAAATCTTGAAAAAAAAAAATTTTTTAGGGTAGCTCCCATACAAGTAAAGTGGGGTAGTAATTTTTTTTTCTCTATTTACCCATCGTGTGGGGTATCGTTAAATAGGTCTTTCAAAAATATTGTGAGGTTGAGAACACCATTTTTCGATTTAGGGATCCGTATCCGAAATATTTTGTTTTAAAGTGCGAATTTTTGTTAGAGGTAAGTGTCCCCCCCTCTATCTGCTAAACGGTTATATATAGATACGTGAAAAAAATTACAGCAGTAGTATATATACTGAAGTTTAAAGGAAAACTATCAGAGCTGAGTACTAAGTTCAAACTAAAAAGTTATAGGCAACCAACTTATAAACTGAAAAATTTCATACTATTTTCATTGTTACGAGTAGATGTTTTTGGTCGTTAAACTGTAAGGTGCGAGTGTGAATAGTGTGAACTCAAAGTTGTCATTCGCAACTACGGAACCCTACACTGCGCGTGGCCGGACACGCACTTGGCCGGTTTTTTTTTACATTTATATTTTTGGTGGGATCTATATTTACTCAATTACGTTTCTTTAACAGGTGAATTTGGCTGCATAGAAGAGATTCTATCCATAGTGTCAATGTTACAAGTGGACAATGTTTTTATCAAGTCCAGCAGTGGGAAAGAGAATTTAGCAGCCAAAATGTCTAGGAGAAATAATTTTGAGGTAAGTACTTACTATTATTTTAACACAATTTGATAACCTGAACTGATTTGTATGTATTTTTTTATGTGTTTTTGTATGTGTTGTTTTGTTTTTTCACCAATAAAGTCTATTCTATTCTATTCTGGTGAAATTTAGCACATCTCATGTTGTGACAGTTGTACACAGATGGCACCACTGGTTGCGTCACAACTTTGTTTCAACCATATTATTAAAATATTACTACACGGAATTTATTGATCTTAAATTTGAAATATTTTTGGGATAATATATAAAATGATATCGAAGTTAAAACTTGCTAATGCATGTTTAAGCCAACTCGGATTAACGCCATCTAGTGAAGAGTGGTAAACAAATCTGTAGCACCGACATCTGTGATCGCAACTAATGGGTATTAGTTGGCCTTAATATGTTAATGTTATACTAACGTATAGTCTGCCAACCTCATTCAAAAATATTGGACCAAATAAAGGCCAGCAAATGTAAAGCGCTGTAGAGTTGTTTTCCACCCGCTACTAGATGGCGGTAATATGCATTAGCATCGGCATGTCATCGCAGCGCGCAGTGTTACTTCACGATTGACCGTTGTCCACGGAAGACCAGCGTCGGGGTGTTGCAAAATGCCTTGACTTATGCTGAGTGGAGTTCGGATTAGCGTTACATTTAAGCTTATATGTACCTACATAATTGTAAACCGTAACATGTCAAATGTCGCTAATAAACATTTTTCTTTCTTTCTTTCTTTCTTAGCCTAAACCATGGTGGAATTTTAAAATATGCCCTAAAATATTGTTCAAATTTTTAATAATATAGGTATATTTTGTAAATAATGCTTTTACATTCTCATATTACGGTAGGTACAATGTCTTGTAGCAACGAGTGGCGCCATCTTATGTGAGTTTGTTAAAACATGATTTGGTCCAATATTTTTGTATGGCGCTGGCAGTCTATACGATATTATCATAATATTATCTTTGCTTATACCTTTTCTTTTGCAGGTAGCGGAAGGTGACATACTAATGTATTTGAACATATTCGATGCGTACCAAAAGGTGAAGGCTTCGTATTCCGACGACAAGAGAGTTAAAAAAGCATGCAAAGACTGGTGCAACAAGATGTACCTCAACTACAGGGTTATGGAAAAGGTATCAATGTTTTTTTGTTATAACACTAACAAATTTCCGTATATTACAGCCTATGTCACCTGCGGATAAATTAATTTTTTGTAGGTCAATTTTCAGCCGTGTGGTTCCCGGCAGAGTAGAATAGGACCACTCCAAGCCCTCCCGTGGATGTCGTAGAAGGCGACTTAGGAAACACAAGCTAAACATGTTAATGTTGACATCGTGCGTGCTTTAAAGTCTTCTTTTCATGTTAATTTAATTTATTATTATTATAATTACTAACTTATTTATTAATTTCACATGCTTGTTAGCTATAAGCAAAATAGAATAAGGACATGTTTATTATTTAAGATCGTATGTACTCTATTTTATGTGAATAAATTATCATTATCATTATAACAAAGCTTATAGATGTCAAAGAAACCTCTCCAACCCGTCTGGCCAGCGTGGAGAGTGTAGGCCAAATCCTCTGCCTGCCCTGGCTGATATATGGCTCTGGTAGTACAGAGAGGGTCGTGTTCCTGCAGTGGAGACTAACAAAGACATGTTGATGATTGATGAGGTCAACTTTCGGACCCAATCCAATTCAAACAAACAACAGATCAAATCGTTTCTCTTTCTTAAATTAGTATAGATATAAATAAAAACATGAAATTAAAATGCTTTGTTTACTAAATAAAGAAAATAAGAAATGGTGAAAAAATTCCACGCGGGCAGGACTTGAACCTGCGTCTAGATCTCAGTACGATCTATGCGTTGCCAATTACGCCACCGCGCTTCAAGCCCCGGCGCCGAATTTCTCCACCATATCCCATTCCTCTTACACGCATCAAGGCTTGCATCACCCAACACAACTACCCCACTTTTACAAGTGCGGTATTAGATTTCAACTCATTTCTTATTAAAATTTTCTTTATTTAGTAAATAAGATAAAAAGCATTGTGAATGCAAAATAAATCCCATATAAACTATAAAATGCCTTAAACAGGCCCAACACATTATTACATACATTTCTTTTCATAGAATCTGAAAAGTACGGTCCATTTAAAAAATCATTGTAATAAAATAATTTTATTGTTCCGTATTTTAAATAATAATAATTTACTAGCTGTTACCCGCGGCTTTGCCCGCGTAATATATAGCCTATGTCCTTCTCAGTACCCTACCCTATGTGTATGCAAAATTTCATGATGATCGGTTCAGTAGTTACGACGTGAAAGCGTAACAAACAAACAAACAAATAAACAAACGAACAAACAAACTCACTTTCGCATTTATAATACTAGTTGGGATAACAATTAATCTTTTTTATTCCAGGCTGCAGAAATAAGGGATAGTTTAGAGAAGCTAATCAAGACTAAGTTCAACTTGGAGAATAAAGTTTATGAAGGTTTAGAATTGGGAACAGGTATATATCTTTTTAAACTTATTTTACTTTTATACTTAACTATAAACTTTTTAAGGTTTTGAGTCAAAAGCTGGTTGTAACTAGAGAGAGAGTAACTAGAGGGCTGGTAATTTTCTAGGACAGAGGATAAGCATTGCCATTCAACGTGGCAATGCTGCCAGCATTCTGGGTACCCTTTCGTGTGACAACGACATGCGGGACATTTTTCATTTATAGCTTTGTTTTATATGTATCTAGTTAAGTTTGTATTTAATAGTTTTAATTTTTGTTTTTTAGTTAAGTTTTAGTTTTTAATTAGTTTTAGGAAAATGTATTAGTACATATTTAAAATTGAATAATTGTATAGTTCAAAATATGTTATTACCTTTGTTTATAATTATTATAATCATAGAACTATAGACTTAAATAATATAAATATTTAAGTAACACGATCAGTCTAGGATATTTCATTTTCTGTTAAATTGACAAACAAAAAATTACGTGTCAAATATTTTTATTTATCTTACTAATAAGTAAGACTAATAGGGTTTTTTAGGGAACTAGCCTATTCTAAAAATTACGTGTCAAATATTTTTTTTTTATCTTACAAATAAGTAAGACTAATAGGGTTTTTTAGGGAACTGGCCTATTCTATGTGTAATACATTATTATTTCTGTTGATTTATAATCATGAAATTTGGCATAAAACAAAGTCTTTTATGACAAACTAGATGTTACCCGCGGCTTCGCCCGCGTGGTATATAGCCTATGTCCTTCTCGATACCCTAACCTATGTGTATGCAAAATGTCATGATGATCGGTTCAGTAGATTCGGCGTGAAAGCGTAACAAACAAACAAACAAACTCACTTTCGCATTTATAATATTAGTTAGGATTAAGGAAAAAAACCGGCCAAGTGTGAGTCAAACTCGCGCAATGAGGGTTATGTACAATATGCTTCGTGAACACACACACAATGTGCAGAAATGTTTTATTCAATTGACTAGCGCTATCTAGTGGTGTTTTAGTGAACTATTTCCCTAGATGAACTTATTATAGTTAGTTTACCACTTTATTTTCAAGTGATAGAATTCTTATTATTTTTCCTGTAATCTTCAAGGAATGAACTACATTTAAATTTTCGGCCCAGTAGTTTCGGAGATCAGGGGAAATGGTCAATTTTTGCCCTTCTTTCGTAAATAAAATCAAAAGTATTGATTTTACCCGAACAAAAAAAAATATTTTTGAGATCCTCATAATAAGCCCTTTTATATAATAAACACAGTAAGGTTTGCAAAACTTTATTTTAAAATTTTATAATTGGGCCCCTGAAAATGACCCTTATTAAAAAAAAATCTTTATTTACTTTGCACATCCGTGTTTGGGTCATAGGATTACACTATCTTACCAAATTTCATCTAATTTGGTTCAGTAGATTCGGAGAAAATCGGCTGTGACAGACGGACGGACGGACAGACAGACGCACGAGTGATCCTATAAGGGTTCCGTTTTTCAATTTTTGTACGGAACCTTAAAAACGAAATCTGAAGACTGTAATTTGTAATAAAAACTAAAAACTTTTTTCGAAACTGGTCTTTTATGATTTACAATCTGATTTTATATAATTTAATGTAGTCAAGTGTCTATTGGTGACAGACGCATTTTTTTTTATCGCATTTAATTATTTAGACGCAATTTGAAATCTATGATTTTTAGTGTGTTTTATACTTCTTTTTATAAGTTTGTCTGGTCAAGTTAAGTACGAATTTTGGAGAAAAAAAATATTTTATATATATTTTTTTAATTTATTGCCATCAATCATAATATTTTTGTTAGTAAAATGCGAGCGCAAAATGAAATGCAAAGTGACTGGTTTTTTTGTTTTTCACCTTTTTTGATTTACAAATTACCTTTGTTAAATGTTTGTTAAAATCGATATCTAATTTATTTCATTTAAGTATAATATTTAAATGAAAAAAAAAAAAATATTTTTCAGTAAAATGCGAGCGCATAATGAAATGCGTAGTATCCGGCCTGTTTCCACAATCAGCGTATTTAGCCACGGATAGCACATACCGCGGGATCCGCGGCGCTGTGCTACACATCAGTCCGGATAGCTGTCTGTATAACGTTCAGCAACCTAAATGGTAAGAAAGTCAATCAATCAATTATTTATTGCTTCCTTAATGTACAATATAGGTGTTCAATGAAAATACAGCATCAATTAAGAGGGCCCCTCCCCGATCGACTATCGTCAACGCGAGCATGGTCGAAAAGCTTGTTCCGTCCAGCGCAATGTCAGATAAAGAGGTGAAGCAAAAAGAGCCCCTTGCCCTCGTCTCCCGCACACCTCTTACTGCCACATGGTAACAAGCTAGTGAGTACGCAAAGACATTAAACGAAAAATAGTGTGCGGAAATTTCATTAAACTTGTTTGAAGAAATACGTGTTTATTAGTAAGCCTTACAAGTCTATGAAAAAAACATTGTACATCTAGAATTTCCTTTACATTTGCAAGGTTTCTAAAGAAATATTTTCTTTACTGTTACAATACAATTGATGAGTACATTATAAACGCACAAATTTGACATAAAATTTGTGCATAAAAGCGAATTTTTGGAGGCCAATACTAAAGTTGTTTCTCCAAATTTTGATTGCTCGTTTCGGTAGAAACCTAGATATAGTGCACAAGATACCTGTTATCGGTATCTTGTGCACTATATCTAGTCTAGTCTATTATTGATAGACGGGTTGGCCGCCCTTAAGGACGGCCAACCCGTCTTTCTTTTCATACAAACGCTCGTACGTGATTATGGCGATGTAACAAATCTTTCTTTGAAGCTTTTCAACTAATAGGTATCTTGTGCACTATATCTAGGTTTCTATCAAAATGAAAAATCAAAATCTGGAGAAACAACTTCAATATAAGCCTCCAAATATCCGCTTTTTTGCACAAATTTTATGTGAACTTTGGGCGTTTATAATGTACTCATTAATTGTAACAGTAAAGAAAATATTCATTTAGAAACCTTGCAAATGTAATGGAGATTCTAGATGTACAGTATTTTTTTCATAAACTTGTAAGGCTTACCAATAAACACGTATTTCTTGAAACAAGTTTAATGAAATTTCCGCACACTATTTTTCGTTCAATGTCTTCGCGTACTCACTAGCTTGTTTCCATGTGGCAGTAAGAGGTGTGCGGGAGACGAGGGCAAGGGGCTCTTTTCGCTTTGCCTCTTTATCTGACATTGCGCTGGACGGAACAAGCTTTTCGACCATGCTCGCGTTGACGATAGTCAGTCGGGGAAGGGCCACCTTAAGGGGCCCTGACGGGCGCTGCAATGAAATAAAGTATTGTTTTAACTCTTCTGACGTGTTAAAATGGCGGAAATTCGCAATTTTGAATTGGTGGAAATGACACAACAGGGACGTTAAAAATGGTATCGGTTAGTGACGTCACGCGGAGCTTTAACGCCGGTAGCACACAGCCGCGAATGCGGAACGGAAGCGTTCCGGACTTAAGAGTCGCGAGTGAAGATTCCGTTTCGGTTTCGTCCCGCTTGCGGTGAGAGACGCAACTAACAATACAAGACAGCGAAACTTTTCGCGGTTTCGCCAATAAGAGTCGCCTGGAAGAGCATGTCTCCATACAAACGGAAAAAGGGAATTGTGGCAATATTTGATAATTTTGGAGTAAAATTAAGCATTTAGTCAATTAATCTCATTATAATCTACGTACGTTCCTATACAGCTTGGTTAAAATACCAATGGTTTGAGCATTACAAGCCTTTTCAAATTTGTATGGAAATCTTGAGAGGCGTATAATTCTCAAACATTTGATAATTCAACCAAACTGTATAGGAACGTACGTAGATTATAATGAGATTAATTGATTGGATGCTTAATTTTGCCCTAAAATTATCAAATATTGCCACAATTCCCTTTTTCCGTTTGTATGGAGACATGCGCTTCCAGGCGAAACATTGGCGAAAACGCGAAAAGTTTCGCTGTCTTGTATTGTTAGTTGCGTCTCTCACCGCAAGCGGGACGAAACCGAAACGGAATCATACAATAGCGTTTCGCGGTCCCCCGAATGTTTCGTTCCAGGCTGCAGGCGTGTGCTACAGGCGAAACGGGCTATATCTTTACAAATTTTTGTTTTAATGGCAAATGAAAAAGATATTTGTCCAATATTTTCCAATAATCTACCAGACGGACGAATTATTTTAAAAAGGATTTATTTAGGAAACAAACATATTTTTCCAGGTTAGTTTTTGCGGGCGTGCAGAGTACAGGCGACAAGACCTACATGAGGCAAGCCATGACCATCAAGAAGGAATGGTTATTGGAACTGGCACCCCATTATTATGTAGAAAATTAATAAAATTGTTGTTTAAAAATATTTGTTATTATTCAACATCCTAACTAAAATCTTTGTTGTTATTTAACCCCCCGTTTTACCTCCTCAGGGGTTAAATTTTGGGAAATAATTTCTAAGAGAATGTCTAAGACATAATAACTATCTGCCTGCTAAATTTCATTCGAGCTGTGTGATGATAGGTCAATCAGTAACGGCTACCTTTTATAGATGACTAGCTGTTACCCGCGGCTTCGCCCGCGTGATGTATAGCCTATGTCCTTCTCAGTACCCTTCCCTATGTGTCTGCAAAATTTCATGATGATCGCTTCAGTTTATAGGGCGTGAAAGCGCAACAAACAAACAAATAAACAATCAAACTCATTTTCACATTTATAATATTAACCGCCGCCGCCCTGCCGGCCTATTTACTAACTCGGATGACAGGTGTCGATGCTTATCAATCAAGAATTTAGTGTTACAATGCGGTTTTTGTATTTCAAATAAAAAGTTCGAGCAAGCAAAACCCGCATTGTAACAGTAAATTCTAGATTGATAGGCATCGACACCTGTCATCCGAGTTAGTAAATACGGGCTGGCCGGCCTACCGCCGCGCCGCAAACGCTACGTCCCGTAATTTTTAAAACTGTAATATCTTCGAAAATATTTATTTTAATCATATTCTGTAAAGGGCCATATAGATCAATATTAAATCAACAATGTATTTAAAGTATTTAATGGGATAATGATTAATGCTGTATTGGTTAAAATCGCTTCGAAAATTAGCCATTATACCTATGTCGTAAAAAGTATTATGACAAAAAAATGTTATTGTGGGATATCCATAACAGATAGACATACACAATCGCGGAGTTTTCTGTACACCTTTTCAATATTTACAATACTTAGAACATTATTTTGATAAATTTCGTGGGGTTTAGCCTGCGTTTGCAAAGTAAGCGGGAAAAATGTGAATATTTACGACATCATATTAGAAACCTCAAAAATAACAGTATTTCTCCACTAATTAATGGATGTTATTATACATATAAACCTTCCTCTTGAATCAATCTATCCATTTAAAAAAACCGTATCAAAATCCGTTGCGTAGTTTTAAAGATTTAAAGGGACATGGGGAAAGAAAAAGCGACTTTGTTTTATACTATGTAGGTAGTGATAAAATTTTGAGCGTTTTGGATCCTTAGGGTTGATTCAGCTCGTAAATATGGACAACTATTCCTATGGGACCAATGCATAAAACAGAAAAATAATATATTCCACAAAATCCATATTAACAATTTTGTATGAAAATGTCAATATTTTTGTAAGTTTCCATTTTTTCCATAGGAAAAATGGTTTATAGTGACGGGCTGAAATACTCCTACACGGGTCCAAAACGATAAAAATATCGACATGTATCAAAGGTCTCCGTGGTCCAGTGGTTAAGGCGTTTGCCTTGTTGACCCGGGGGTCGTGGTTCGATTCCCGCGGGAAGCATACTTTGTTAAGAGTCGCCTGGAAGTGCATGTCTCCATACAAACGGAAAAAGTGAAGAATGAAGAAGGAAAAAAAGAAGAAAAAAAGAATTGTGGCAATATTTGATAATTTTGGACTAAAATTAATCATTTAATCAATTAATCTGATTATAATCTACGTACGTTCCTATACAGCTTGGTTAAAATACCAATGGTTTGAGAATTAAAAGCCTTTTCAAATTTGTATGGAAATCTTGAGAGGCGTATAATTCTTAAACATTTGATAATTTAACCAAACTGTATAGGATTATAATGAGATTAATTGATTGGATGCTTAATTTTGCCCTAAAATTGACAAATATTGCCACAAGTCCCTTTTTCCGTTTGTATGGAGACATGCGCTTCCAGGCGACTCCAAAGTTGTTTCCCGTTTGGTTAGGACATTGCAGGCATGAATCACCTGATTGTCTGATAAGAAAGATGATTCCGTGCTTCGGAAAGCACGAAAAGCCGGTGGTCCCGGCTGCCATCTGGTAGTCGTTAAAGGAACCACGTCAGAGGCCGAGAGGCGGTTCCGAAGAACTCTGACACCAGGGTGTGCATGGTCGACTGACCGTGTCACCTACACGAAATGATGATCATGAAAGGTAGCCGTCATGGTATTTTTTTTTGCATATCACACAAATTGAGCTAGCCCCACATTAAGTTGTGAACTTGTGTCGCAGGATACTAACTCAACGATACTATATTTTATAACATATACTTATATAGATAAACATCCAAGACCCAGGTCATTCTGAAAAAGATCGTTTTCCATCATGACCTGACCGGGGATCGAACCCGGGACCCCCGTGTCACAGGCTGGCGTGTTGACCGCTGCGCCACGGAGCTATACACTTATATGCAGAAAAGGATATGTAGTCTTCATTGTTAGTTGTCTAGAGAAAGTAATTAACCCTTGCTATAAACACTCGTTTATATTTAGCTGTCTGGTCAGGAACCCTGTTATAGAGGTGGTATCGTAAAGATTATTGAACTGCCATTATCTTATGTACCTCGCTGGGGGCAAAGCTCTAGCTTATATAAAAGTAGATACAATAAGTATCATCATAGTAATATAGGAATAGATATCACGAACGAAGGCACGCGCTTTGGCCAAATCACATGGATGTGACACGGATGGTCCCGGGTTCGATTCCCGGTCAGGTCAAGATGAAACATGATCTTTTTCAGATTGAACTGGGTTTTATAGTCTCCACTGCAGGAGTACGACCCTCTCTATACTACATTGCAGAGCAGTCAGAGGATGTGGCCTACACTTGCCAGATGGGTTGGAGAGGTCTCTTTGATATTAAAGCTTTGTTTATAGCTTATGTTCCCTAAGTCCCCTTTTATAGGAAATCCACGAGAAGACTTGGAGTGGTCCTATTCTAATCTACCGGGAACCACACGGCTAAACCGGGCGCAGTTACGGAAAAAAACTAGTATTAAGGTGCTCTTATAGTAACACTAGCGCCGCCGCCGCCCAGAAATTAAATTCTTTAAATCCTAAATTACATCGAATTTTATAAATCTAACAAGTACAAACAAAACTAGTAAGTTACTTGTAGTATGTTTTATTTATTACAAGTCATTTACTAGTGCCACATTGAAAGAGAAAAATCGATTAAAGCTAAAAGTGGCCACTTTTGGCGTTAACCTGTTTTTCTCTTAATTTATCAAACGAATATTATTGAAAATGAATACCAAAATACTACAAGTAATTTACTAGTTACGTACTTGTTAGATTTTCAAAATTCGATATAGTTAGATACCAAAAGAATTATTTGCTGGGTGGCGCTAGTGTTACTATAAGAGCGCCTTAATAAACATTTATATTTAGCTTGTTTGTTTTTCGTATGTGTAAGTGGCCAACACTGGTGTCAGATTTTTCAAGCTGCCTTAAGGCATCTGACATAGCTTAACGACTGCCATCAACGATGACAGCCGGGACCAACGGCTTAACGTGCCTTCCGAAGCACGGAGGAGCTCGAGATATTTTTATGCCACTTGCGGTCACCCATCCAAGTAGGGACTGCACCAGCGGTTGCTTAACATACGTAAGCGCTCATAGAGCTCACACCCACTGGACCATCGGGCTCCTCGCTTTATATTTAGCTGTCTGGTCAGGAACCTTGTAAACAAAGGTAGATTAATTACTGACCTGCGCTTATCTATATAACTCGCAGGGGGCAAAGCTCCAGCTATACTTAGTGAAATTTGATAAAGAAATGTAAACAATTAAGTATGACTGGTTGCTAAACTCAGGTGGTTGGTGAACCGCGAAGGAATGGAATTCCTTCCTAAAGGGTTCCGTAGTAAACTAGGAACCCTTATAGTTTCGCTATGTCTGTCTGTCCGTCCGCGGTTTTCTCAGAGACTATAAGTATACTGTAATTTGGTATGGGTAAGTATATTAAACATGCCAAAAAAGTGGTAGAAAAAAATCTTGAAAAAAATTTTTTTTTAGTGTAGCTCCCATACAAGTAACGAGGGAGTAATATATTTTTTTCTATACAAACCTATCGTGTTGGGTATTGTTAAATAGGTCTTTAAAAATATTGTGAGGTTGAGAAAACCATTTTTCGATTTAGCCGTTTCCGAAATATTTGGTTTTAAAGTGCATAATATTTTTGTTAAAGGTAAGTGTCCCCCCCTCCTTCTGCTAAACGGTTATATATGGATACGTGAAAATAATTACAGCAAATTAATATATACTGAAGTTGAAAGTATAATCAGAGTTGAGTACTAAGTACAAACTAAAAAGTTATAGGCAACTAACTTATACCTAAAATGTACTGGAAAATGTAAAATTTTATACAATTTTCAATGTCAGATGTTTTTGGTCGGTAAACTGTGAGGTGCGAGTGTGAACAGTGTGAACTCAAAGTTGTCATTCGCAACTACGGAACCCTACACTGCGCGTGGCCCGACACGCACTTGGCCGGTTTTTTGACATAGGATGGCAAACGGGCAAGCGGGTTATCTGATGGTAAGTGATCGCCGTAACTGCAACACCAGTGTGTTATATTTATTTTTTCCCTCTCCCTCTCCAGAGAAGAAAGGGGACGGACCTCCGGCTCTTTCACTCACCGAACAAAGCATAGAAACGGTAAAGTACTACTCAAACTTCGATTTTCTATGAGAGTGTCGTCTTTCCCGGACGAGCCGGTCCATTCATGTTACTGGAAAAAGTCTGGTCACGGCTGCCATCGTTGATGGCAGTCGTTAAGCTATGTCAGATGCCTTAAGGCAGCTTGAAAAATCTGACACCAGTGTTGGCCACTTACACATACGAAAAACAAACAAACTGGAAAAAGTAAATTTTGCCGGTAGTGTGGCTTTACCACGACTACAAATGGAATCCCTCACCGTTGACGTTACATTTTAGAGATTTTCAAGACAATATTTGAGAATACGTGTGCCCTCCTAGACCTCATCGTAGGTTACCATCAGGCAAGAAAGAGAGATTATCATCATCATCATCAGCCTATACTTGTCCTCTGCTGGACATAGGCCTCCCCAATACGGTAGTTGCCTAATGTTAAGATTATATAAAATTTGTTTCTAATGAGACTAATTTCTATCTAAAAACACTATAAAGAACACTTTTAATTTGATATCGATTCATTAAGTGATCTTAAAGCTTCTTTAAAGTTGGGTGAATAGGACCATTTTTTAAAGTATGAAAATCTTTAATTACAATTATACTGTATTTTAGTCTGAAAAATTTATAGCAACTTTTATTATGAAACCATTACCATAAACGAAATATTTCGTATAGCTACCAAACAAAGTTCTCACGCCACCCATACAAAATACAAGCTTGTGACGTCACAAATGTGTAGGCACTTCAGCGGCGCGTTTTCACGTCAAAAAATTTACGTCTAAAAACATGTGTCTTTAAAACTCTTATAACTGAAAGAGTTTTTTGGTTTAGAAATGTATTTCTGTCACTATTGTGTTTATTTTTGGCAGGTCTTTACATAGCAACGTGAAAAAAATTTTAGTCTACATGCCCATTGCACGCCATCGAGATCTATCTTCGGCTGCTCGCATCCAGCTCCATATAGATAGAGATAGAGGTTAAACCCACTCAAATTATTACCGTGAAGCGGTATCGCATTTCACGACAGTTATCCACGATAGACCATCACGCCCCTTTTAAATGACACGCATTCGTTACAACAACGCTCATGTGACTTATCGCTTACCACTACTACGTTAGTATTATATTGTCTTTGTCACTATACAGGTGGAGTCGAATTCGTTAGCATACGCAAAAAAAATTACACGTAAAAACATTTCTTGCGTCAAAATTAAAACGCTGGTTGTGTATCGGTCTAAAGTCACTTGTTTTGCGTAAATTTCACCGACCGATTGATTTAATACTATTTAAATGAATAAATTTTTCGGTGTTTTTGATAACTCACCCCTGTTTTAATTTTTGGTTTTTATCTAAAGTAATAGCCTCTTTCAGAGCGTTTGAGGTAGTTACTGAGTTTTTCTTAAATTTGAAAAAAATGTGAAATTTTAATTTACTCAAAAATAGTCTTAAATTACTTTCAATCATGGGTATAGTCTATATTTAAAAGGATGCCAATGAATTTAAAAACACCTGTATGGTATAAAACAAAGGCACTGTCTATCTGTCCCTATGTATCTTAAAACAAGGTACAGTTCGAATTAAACTTTATGGCAGCTCGGATATTAGCTGCGAGCTCCGCAGTACGCGCCCCGCCTCCCCGCGCGCGCCCCCTGAACCTAATATTGTGTACTGCGCATCGACTCGCGCGACGATCCGAGTCGCAATAAAGTTTGATTCGGACTGTATCTAGTTTAAAGATACATAGGGACAGATAGACAGCGGAACGCGACTTTGTTTTATACTATGTAGTGATTAGCGAAAAGAAAGATACATGAGCATTGTAACAAATGTGTGTCATTTAAAGGGCCGTGATGGTCTATCGTGAATAAGTAACGTGGTCTGTGACGTCACGTTAGACTGTTAGGAGGCAAAAGGAGTAATTATGATGCGGTACCTATCCGCAATTTCATCACATTGTAGCGTGGTGTAAGTATATGCGGCGTAGTTTAATAATTAATTAAAAAATATGAATATGGTTACCTAATAGATGTATAGGTAAGTAGTCTGTTATTCCTTTTGGTCTGGGAGAAAACAAAAAATTAGCAGATTAGCCAACTGGCGTGTATGAAACTCGCGACTGCGCGCGAGTTGGCACCTTCCGACATTTCGCCCATCTTTCTGAGTTAAATAATACCTTAAGAGCGTATACTAGCAGTGTTTTTTCAATATGGTTTCCATACAAATGTATTTCTCTATTTTCTCGCTGAAAACTGATTTTAGAGCCACAATTATTTTTTCATAAAATCTAGTACTAAAATAGGAATGCCCCTATTTTTTATTTTTTCCAAAAAAACTGTTTTTGTAAAAAACAAATTTCTTTTAAACAGGTTTTTAGAAAAAAATAAAACATATGGACATATCTATTTTAGTAATAGATTTTATGTAAAAAGAATTGTGCCTCTATAAGCAGTTTTCAGCGAGAAAATAGAGAAATACATTTGTATGGAAAACGCACTGCTAGTATACCCTCTTAACAAAAAATCCAATGTCGAAATTAATTTCGAGGTCTCAGCATTGATCCCATAAAATTTAATATTGACGGTCTGAATCACCACTAGGGAATGTCGAGTCAAGTTATACACTGCATAGACAAGCGATAAGAAAGTCACATGGGCATTGTAACAATTAATATTATGCGTGTGATCTATCGTGAATAAGTACGTGGTCTGTGACGTCACGTTAGACTGCTTAGGAGGTAAAAGGTCTTATGATGCGGTACCTATTCGCAATTTCATCACATTGTAGCGTGGTGTAAGTATATGCGGCGTAGTTTAATAATCTGATCAATATGAATATGATTAATATATGTAAGTAGTTTGCTATTCCTTCAATATAAGTAGTTTATAAGGTCTAACTAGAATTGTGAGTTGACGTCGCTTGGAGAAAATGCGCTGTGCAGTTTGTTGCCGCTTCTTCTGCACTCCGCTTTGGAAGCGGCCTAAACTTAGCCATAAGTAATTATTGACGTCAACAAAATTTTTTTTGTTGTAAAAATTGTAAACACAAATATGACAATTAATAAGTGTTCAAAGAAACCTATATTAAATAAACGATTGAATTTGAATTGAATTTGAATTCAAATCTGGTCTGGGAGAAAACAAAAAAAAAACATAATGTCTCCCATTTTCCTGCAGATTAGCCAACTGGCGTGTATGAAACTCGCGAGTACGCGCGAGTTGACACCTTCCGATATTTCGCCCATTTTTCTAACGTCTCTAGGTACTTAGCTAATAACTTAACAAAAATTGCTGACCGTCAAGGAAGTCTAGGGAATGGGAAAATTTAAATGTCAATAGGCGATGCAGGTACGCTACTAAATAAAATGTGTGACGTCACTCTAGGGGGTCTCACAAATGTGACCAAATTCTGTCGACATGGGGTAGGAGTCTAAAAATCGTGAAATTAGTGTGACATCGTTTAGGGAAGACCCTAAGGCATAAAATGATTAGAAGTACTAACGTACAGAACGGAAACTTGCAGCGTCTTTAATGGCATCCCCTCACCTCTCCACCGTTTTTGTCAAAAACGGTCACTTTTGGCGGAAACTTTAATTCATAAAATGGTTTGAAGGGTTACATCTTATCTTGGAAAATTTTAAGTAAAATCTGCGTTTATTTTAAAATGATTTATTTCAAACTACACCACGTGAAATTAATGTTAAATTTAAAATAATTAAATTCATTCTGCTATGGTGACCCTAATTGTTTACTAACACATTGACGTGTGCATGCACGTCAAGTTATGTTTGTAGTCCCTAGTATTCGCCATAAATATTACTCGGCTTGTATGAAGCGCCATACATAAAAAAAACATTAAATAAATAAAATAAAGAAATAAATACCTGTGCCTAAGAGCCAATAATCTATCGATTCAGTGGACTTCGATCATTTTCATCTAAACCGGACATCACAAACGCAGTTTGACCTTTGATCCTTAATCATTATAATGATAACCACAGAGCATTGAATAATAATATATTATTTATTTTAGCCACCAAAATGTTTTAACTTTGTTGGCCCATATCATCCCATCTTAAAGTCTAACATACATATTATTTGCACTTTGAGTAAAATTATTTTGTGTGCTTCCGCCATCAGTTAGTTCATGCAAACTATTACTGTTCAGCGCCCACCCACTACCGTAAAATACTACAAAATTGATTTAAATAATTTCCCATTATTAAATACTTATATCGTCGCCTATCACTCGCCCCGAAGATGGTCTTCGTAACAAACCGAAACTAGTCGGCGGATCCGACGAAATAAAACGTGAGTAAAGCTGGGTTTCCATAATTAATGTATCTCGTGTAAGTTTTAATAATAAATTTCCTGCTCTGTGGTGATAAGCATTATCACTATCTTTACAACTTTACTCTACTGCGCGAGTACATTCAATTACTACTTCCTATGAACCGTGACAATGCGTCGTTTAATTCATTTAATCTGGTTTTATCTGTCTGTCTCAGCTGTGTTAGTGATGTAATGAATCTTCGCGTTCGCATTACTATTCGTATACATACATACATACTATCACGTCTTTATCCCTTGCGGGGTAGACAAAACCCAATGTCATAAAACCTACAGGCCACGTTTAGCATGGTAGTGGGCGTAAAGGTGGAAAGCGGAATCAAATAGTGATGGGTGATCCTTTGATTTTCGCCCAATCTCTTATACTGCTTTTACGGTCTGCACGGGAAGAAAAGCAGCTGGTATATCCTATTTTTTTTTCTTTACCTAAACCAGCATGAAGAGTATATTTATTTATTGATTTGTTTATTAGGTTCACCAACAGGTTACGCTCCGTGTCAGAAGTACTACCGAAAAGTACAACTGGTAGTACAAATGATACAACCTTGTATCATTTTGTAACTACTACAAAAAACACAAGCAAATCACTTGGGTTTGCTTGTTACCGGAACCAAAGTATGGGAGGACGTCGGGGTGTACAGTACAACGCTTATAAATAACATTTCTAGAATATGCTAGCATGCAATCCAATTAAAGGTGGACACAACTTTGGTAAAAAATATCATTACGTTTAAACTAAGACTAATTCTGAAACTAAAGTAAACAAACATTATAATTGAATATATTATTATTCATATATTTCTTGATATTCGCAAATAACTAAAATACTTTTGTACTTTAGTTATTTTTTTCCATTTTTTATGTATAATAAATATTGTTTCATTTCATCTAAAAGTGTTCCCGGTTAGATCCTTACTATAGCTGCTCCGGATCCCGGGTCCATGAGCTAGAGTCCCGGATAGACGGTGCGATAAAACCCAAAGCTACGCGAATGAAATCGACTTCGACACACTCTTAAAGGGGTGACTGAGCCCGATACACTCTTATAGGGGTGAGTCACCCCTTATATAAGAACAACTTTTCCTATCAGGCCAACGCTGGGAAATCCAAAAAAACTTTGAACATTTGCTTACAATAGTGTTCAGCCGTCCCGGTAAATAGTACATATGGGAAAGATGTTGTATTACAGACTCTTTGCTTACTTTGTGTGATTTTCATAGTTTGTTGACTGGTTGGTACGGAGGCCGTGTTGCTCGAAGACTGGTTGTCACAAACTACGAAGAAGATAGGGTTCTTGGCGGGAATTTTAGCGGACTACACGGTGTCTGTTTTGGATTGTTTCGCAGATTCTAGTGGACTTTATAATGTGAAATTGGTGTTATTTGATGTTATAAATGCCCATATTTAAGAACAATGTGTAGAATAACTAAAGTAGACTGTCATTATGCGGCTGTAGTGAGATTTACATAGCGGGCTGGTGGTTGTCCGCCTTGCTGCGTCGTCAATGATGAAACCAGTGGATTCGCGAAGAGTTGTCGCCGAGGGCTCCGTGAAAGCAACGAAATTAATTACACCATCATTTCGTTGACAACAAACAAGAATAACTCGCCAACTGGCGAAATAAATGAAGAAAGGCTCTAAAGGACTTGTATCCAGGGCCGTAAAACAATACTAAAAAAAAAAACGAAGAAGATACTATTACTAGCTGGTTGTCTAGCGACGACTTGCCAAACAATAAAACATATTTTATTCTTGAAGAGATGTTTATTTAATTATGCCGCATATAATTTCTGGCGACGAGAAATGTCGACGGATAAATTTAGTTTCGAAACATGAAGAATGGGACTATTATATCCAGAGGTTCGCCGTAGAATTGGACTTACACGGTTTACTCACGGCCGAAACCGAAACAAAACGTAAAAATTTATTATTATCTAGACTGGGAGCTACAGGATTCAAGGTACTAGTCGATTATTTTCGCCCAACAAATGTAACAGAAAAATACAACAAACTCGTAACAAAAGAAACAACAAAGTAACCTTACTACGGCACGTACAGACCTTTAATCTTTAAGTTTGTCGTACTCGTACTATTACAAAGTTGTCGTACTATCATCATCAACAGGTCTTTGTTAGTTTCCACTCATCATCATCATTTCGTATAGGTGACACGGTCAATCCACCATGCACACCCTGGTGTCAGACTTCTTCGGAACCGCCTCTCGGCCTCTGACGTGGTCCCTTTAACGACTACCAGATATACCAGCAGACGAAACCAACGGCTTAACGTGCCTTCCGAAGCACGGAATCGTCTTTCTTATCAGACAATCAGGTGATTCATGCCTGCAATGTCCTAACCAAACTGGAAACAACTTAATTTCGGCGGTGGTTCGACTCCCACGGGAAGCATAAAGTATGCTTCCCGTGGGAGTCGAACCACCGCCCCCGGGGTCAACAAGGCAAACGCCTAAACCACTGGACCACGGAGGCTCCACTACAGGAGCACGATCCTCTCTGTACTACCAGAGCCATAGGTATATTAGCCAGGGTATACTGCCATTTTGCAGAAAATTGTTTTGCCGATTATCACTTGCCAACCAACGTTTCACCTATTTTTCACAAATTTTTGTATGACAACGTTGCATTTGGTAGGATTAATGTTAAGTGGATTATTATAATGACACAAAGCGTTTGGGGAATTAATTATTTATCAAGTCTTTTACTAGGCCAAACAACTATTAGAGTCCAGTGTAACAGTTCCCTTTTCATACATTGACATAATGATGGGTACATATCAGAATTTCAATATTCCTTTGTGACTTATGGTTTTGCGAAAAATCTTCTCTGAAGGTAAGGAATATGATGTAAGAAAGTAACTGGTTATCAGAAACGAGGGGTGGGTTGCGAGGAGTGAAGCGACGAGCATTAGGTTCTACATGAACCAAACATGTATGCCGTGCCCTGTGGTTCCCGGCAGAGTAGAATAGGACCACTCCAAGTCATCCCGTGGATGTCGTAAAAGGCGACTAAGGAAACACAAGCTAAACAAAGCTTATTAACATCACAGAGACCTCTCCAACCCGTCTGGCCAGCGTGGAGAGTGTAGGCCAAATCCTCTGACTACTCACTCAGGCTAGTATATGGCTCTGGTAGTACAGAGAGGGTCGTGCTCCTGCAGTGGAGACTAGAAAGACCTGATGATGATGATGATGATGATGAACCAAACATGCGGCAACACGCGGCAGCGGCCGCCGAAGCGCCAGAAACGTGAAAAGCATGCACGAAGCTGCAAGCAAAAGCTTGTATTAATAATAATTAACCTCTTAAAATTTTCTCCAAATGGCCTCTACGTGTTGGATCTATATCCCCACGCAAGCCTTCCAATGGACTGGGGTAACACTCGTGTCTCCAAAGGTGATACAAAAATAAAAATACATTAATTTTAATTTTTATATATTACTAAGCCTTATTTAGCGAAACAACATATGGAAGAAGAAAACAAAAATAACTATTATTTACACGAATTGGACCTATCTGACTGTTTGTACCCGGATAGATCTCCTTAACCCCCTTATCGACTATCGCAATATTTTTTCTTAATTAACTAGCAGAAGGTGAGCCGTGATTGGATGTTTAATTAATGGCTGAATGTCATCAGGAAATCGTGATTCACAGACAAACAAGATGACTAATTTGTCTTGTCTAGCAGAAGTTTAAGATAAAGTTCTTACATAATATAAATACTGTTGATCGCAAATAGGCAAATGTATACGCCAAATCCTTTGACTGCTCTGGCTAATATATGGCAAATCAGTACCTAACAAAAATATTTTGTGAGCGACTAACTGCTAGTGACGAGAAATTGAACTTACCCTACATACCACAAGTTTTTTTTTTTATATGAGGGTTATATGAGGGTTTCGCCGTAAGCAAAGAATATAAATGTATTGCTATGCAACAATGTATATATGCTATTTGATTGAATGTCTAGCGCGTTTATTGAATGACGACATTTAATTGAATGACTAAAGGACAACTCGTCAAATCGTTGATTGTAACGTTCAACGTCTTGACTGAACGTCATTTAGCGAAGTCAATGAAACAGCAGATTCAACCAGATGACTGCTAAAGGAAACGACACTTAGCATGTTTGCACGTAAAACCGCTTGCGGCTATGTGTGGGTGTCTGGACGTGTGCGGGGGCAGCGAGAGGCGGGCGGGGCGTGAACGGTCCGCCATGGAACTGACTTGGGCGATGCGCACGCAGTTGGCCCCTTTTAAAATCTCCGACTTGTTTTCCGTTGCAACCTTAGCAACGCACTCTGTTTTAAATTTTAATTTATTTGCGAGTTAGTATTGTTTATTAATAGTACCTAGTTCATGAAATTGTTTGAATTGGGCTATCTTAGGGCTTCGTCAAACAAAATTTTAAATAATATCTCAGTTTTCTTCCAAATGATTCCTTATAAATTGACCTCCACTTGCAACGATCCAGTGGCTATTACACGACACGATATCCAGTGCGAGATAAAGATACGTGTCTCAAGTAATGCTCCGTCCCTCTCGTCAGAGACTGAATATCGTGTCGTGTAATAAATAGCCTATTAAAAACCTCTCTTGCTTCATCTACATCATTTCAGCCGCAAGAAGTCCACTGCTGGACATAGGCCTCCCCCAAGGATTTCCAATATGACCGGTTGGAAGCGGCCTGCATCCAGCGTCTTCCTGCGACCTTTATTAGGTCGGTGGGTGTCCAACGCTGCGCTTGCCGGTACGTGGTCGCCATTCAAGAACCTTTCTGCCCCATCGGCCATCGGTTCTTCGCGCTATGTGCCCCGCCCACTGCCACTTCAAAGAGCTAATCCGCTGGGCTATGTCGGTGACCTTGGTTCTTCTACGGATCTCCTCGTTTCTGATTCGACCTCGCAGAGAAACACCGAGCATAGCCCTCTCCATAGCTCTTTGAGCGACCCTGACCTTCATCTACATCTGTCACTCTTTTCATGCATGCTCGCCGGTTTCGGGTAAGTATTCATGCTTTTGTACAAGCAATTAGTAAAATGATAAACGCTTTTTAAAATATGTTAAACAATACCAAACGTAATAAAGATAATAAAGTACATTATTATCTCGCACGCGCTACAGTCATGTCTAATATAATTTATATAATTGGCGTTTATAATACAATTTTAACGAACGTTATACAAAATGAGCAAATGTTATGCAAGGGTCGATAATAGTGTTGTAATTCTGAAAATTGAAATCGATAGAACGCTTATCCTCTTTTTAGATATAACAGTTTTATATTCAAACTAGCTGTTACCCGCGGTTTCACTCACGTGATATAGCCTATGTCCTTATCAGTACCCTAAACTATGTGTATGCAAAATTTCATGAGGATCTATTCATTAGATAGGGCGTAAAAAAGTAACAAAGAAATAAATATGATAGAATAAGAATGGTATTTAAATTTTATTTACAGGTAATGATAAATTAAATTGAATAACTGTTTACATAATAAAGGGAAAGCCAATCAAGGGTGGAAAAAAGACACACTGACATTCCTGTGGCATTCCCCATGTGGCATGGTAGCAAGAACGCTAGCTGCGTTCCCCCTTTGGATAGCTATGTTAATTCTTTAGGTGAAGTGAGTTCACACACTAGCGCCACCCAGCAATTAATTCTCTAAGTCCTAAATCATATCAAATTTAAAAAATCTAATAGCTGAATGCCCTTGTAAATTACTTGTAGTATTTATGGTACAAGTTTTAACTATTTTTATTTAATTAATTAAAGAGGTCTGATAAAGGTCGCAGGAAGGCGCTGGATGCAGGCCGCTTCCAAACGGTCGTATTGGAAATCCTTGGGGGAGGCCTATGTCCAGCAGTGGACTTCTTGTGGCTGAGATGATGATGATGATGATGGCGAAAATGCTAAATTAAGCTTCACGTTCACACGTTAAACTGTAAACAGTAGTTCATGAAATAGTTTTAACTCTGACAACAGAACAACATTTTAAATAATAACTATCTCTGTTTTCTGTCTAACGATTTATTTCAAATGGTAACGGCACTGGGCCCCCCGAAAATTAATGTTCTAGTGTCGGCGCTAAGCTGTAGGCTACCATCGGGGTCACAGGTGGCGGATAGGGAGCGTACCACCAGATATGGTGGTCAGCTGCGAATATATCGAATAAGCAGTCCCCGACCAAACAGCGGCAACGTTTTGAGGACGTGGTGGGAAGCTCGGCGGGCCGGGCTTCTCTATAAAATGCCACAGGTGTCTGATGACAGCGTTGCGACATGACGACCAAAGACCGCCATTAAATAGGTCTTCCCCTAGTGCTGAGCAGTGGCGGTACTAGTACTGGCAGAGAGCCCATGGAAAATGATTCCGGAAGGGTCTCTGCTGGATATTATCGGCTCCGGTTGGTAAACCACGGTGTAGAAGGCAAGTGGAGAAACCACCACACTACACTCTCTCCAAAACAGGAGCCATAAGCTCCACCGACAAGAGCCCAGCTCTTAAATTTAATGAAATGTCGGCCCACCTCTAACACGCCTAACTACGCCACTTAGGATAAGTTGGAATGGCCCTATTGGCAGAAACTAGATGGCAAAGAGCCAATGTCGACAGATGGGCGTGGAATCGATAAGACTTGATATGCCTCGCAGTTTTTTACATAGATATTGTCTATATATATATGGATGGAAAACGATATTTTTCAGATTGGCCTGGGTCTTGGATGTTTATCTATTTAGGTGTATATATTATAAAATATAGTATCGTTGAGTTAGTATCCCACGACACAAGTTCACAACTTACAGTGGGGCTAGCTCAATTTTTGTGATATGTCCTTATATATTATTAAAAAAAAAACTTTATTATTATATTGTAGGTGCTTAATTACTTACGTATTTTCACGTCTTTATCCCGGGGTTGACAGAGCCCACAGTCATAAAACCCAAAGGCCATGTTTAGCGTGCTAATTAAGACGGAAAGCGGAACAAACATTTTAAGCAAAATGGATGTTCGGTCATTCTACTAATAATATAACTTTACAAATAAGAACCAAACATTACTTATCAGGTTCTTTTTTCGTCTCCACTGCAGGAGTTCGACCCTCTCTGTACTACCAGATCCATATTAGCCAGAGCATTCAGAGGATTTGGGCACTCTTCACGATTGCAAGATGGGTTGGAGGGAGACGTATCTTTTATTTTTATAAGCTTTTATTAGCTTGTGTCTCCAAAATCGCTTTGTACGATATCCACGGGAAGATTTGAAGTGGTCCGATTCTTCTCTGCCGAGAACCACACTACGTTAATTCTTACTTAACACGTGTCAACCTCTCCAACCCGTCTGGCCAGCGTGGAGAGTGTAGGCCAAATCCTCTGACTTCTCAGGCTTATATGGCTCTGGTAGTACAGAGAGGGTCGTGCTCCTGCAGTGGAGACTAGAAAGACCTGATGATGATGATGACGTGACAATGTCAATAGATGGCCGTGTACCAAGAAGCTAAAACTTAAGACAGGACCCACGCTTCAAAATATCTAATTGGAAGCCTGAAAAAAACATGGTGTCTTACTCTGAAGAGACGCACTTCTTCTTTGTATACGTATATGTACCATACGCAGAAAGAGTTTTAGTACTAGCTATAGTAAAGAAGTCTGTTTTGAGAGTCGCCTGGAAGCGCATGTCTCCATACAAACGGAAAAAGGGAATTGTGGCAATATTTGATAATTTTGGAGTAAAATTAAGCATTTAATCAATTAATCTCATTATAATCTACGTACTTTTCTATACAGCTTGGTAAAAATACCAATAGTTTGAGAATTAAAAGCTTTTTCAAATTTGTATGGAAATCTTGAGAGGCGTATAATTCTCAAACATTTGATAATTTAACCAAACTGTATAGGAACGTACGTAGATTATAATGAGATTAATTGATTGGATGCTTAATCTTGCCCTAAAATTATCAAATATTGCCACAATTCCCTTTTTCCGTTTGTATGGAGACATGCGCTTCCAGGCGACTCTTAAGCTTCTTGGCGAGCACACACTAAGTAAGTATAGTTAGTGTCGCATTATGTCCCGCGGCACGTACCGCTATCGGCGACCTCTGCATACTTCTGATAACACGGCCAATTGAAATAATTGGCTTCAGGTATTTTTAGGATCGGCTTTTGCGTCGGATTTTCATTATTACGTATTTTCGAGAAAAATATTTGAATTTTAAAGCTAGGTCGGGGTGACTATACAGCGTGTAAGATGATATTCCCTTCTTTGATATTATATAAAATCTAGATAGACACTAGTAGCCTAAAAAGCGTAAAAAATGTGTCCAATCATCATCATCATCATTTCGTGTAGGTGACACGGTCAGTCGACCATGTACACCCTTGTCATGTTAAAGTTCTTCGGAACCGCATCTCGGCCTCTGACGTAGTCCTTTAACGACTACCAGATGGCAGCCAGGACCAATGGCTTAACGTGACTTCCGAAGCACGGAATCATCTTTGTTATCAGAGAATCAGGTGATTCATGCCTACAATATCCTTACTAAACTGGAAACAAAGTGGGAATCGAACCCACGACCTTCGGGTCAACAGGCAAACGCCTTAAGCACTGGACCACAGAGGCTCCAATCCATAGACTATGATGCACACAAAGCGCAAGTTGACACGACGCATGTGCTAACGCAAAGCTGTCTCGCACTTAAGCATGGAAAACTTGGCAACGTCGTATATCACTCTGGGGAAGAATATAATTTAACATAACACCTCAGACTTTAAAATTGGTCGTGAAAAACATTACCCTCCTTTTATGTGGCTCAGTTGAGTTAAAAGCTAACTCCTGAAAATCTGTCACACTGAGCCATTATAGTACACACAAACGTAGTGATAATATGACCATTTTTTTTAAATTGATGATTATTTAATGTACAAATGTAATTTACAATAGACTAAATGAATTAACAACTTAAATAAAAATTTAAACCTATATATTTACAAATAAAAAAGGCCGGGTAGATCGTTGCTCGGTGGTAGCGTGCCCAGAAGGCTGGCAGCATTGCCACGTTGTATTGCAACACTGTATGCTCATTGGTACACATCTAATAAAACTCTCATTAGTGTTACAAATTTCTGTAATCTCTTTTATGCATGCGTTGTGTACTAAAATAAATATTTTTCATTTCATTTCAAATCGTTATAATACCAATAAATATTTATAACTGCCGACAATTGCTTTACAACAATTAATGTAATATATTACAATTTGTATATGATTAATTGTCAATTGTATTTATTTGTTCAATTTTGCTTATTTGTTGTATATTGTAAATTGTATTTGTTTATTGTTGTAATTATGAATGTTATAAATTATGAATGAAATAATGTATTTAATTAATTGTAAATTGTAATAATTTGTGAATATCATCTGACAGTTTGAATGTCATCTGAGTTATTGTATAAAATAGATATGACAGGAGTTTTTGGTGGGAAGTCAAGGGGTTCAGTTGTCGTTTGCCTTATACAATTTTGCAAATTGATTTAAGTGGACTTTATAATATGAAATTGGTGTAGTTTGGTGTTATAAATGCTCGTGCTCGAGAACAATTTGTGAAATAGTTAAAGTAGACTGTTAAATGGACTCGTATAGATTTCTCGCCAAAATCTCCCACGAGGCTGCCAAAGAACATACGCCATCTTTGATGCCACATACCGTACAACACCGATACTTAGTATCTCATTATACTGGACATTGGCAGAATCACTGAAATCTCGAAGGAAACCATAATTAAAAAGAAGAAAGAAAGATATGACAGGACGCGAAGTAACTTTTGGTAATTATGTGCTTGTAATTTCCGACACAATGTTATTATTGTTTAATGGAATAAATAAACTGAACTGAACTGAACTTTAAGGTGCCACTGAGCCCGAAATTTGGTCTATACAATAGACCAAATATTTGTACATGACCAATAAGCTACCTCAAAAAGTGGTGTTTCATACAAAATTATTTAGCCAACCAGAAAACTTTGATTGGGATGTCAATTTCTTCTTTGAGATTGGTCGTAAATGAAATGTTGTTCTTACCAGGATGAACCCTGCAATTATGTGGTACCATATTTGATCTTATAGAGATGTCGACATTCAGAAACGCTAATTTTGGCCCAAAAATATATTTTTTTGTGGTGGTTGGAATTTGATAAAAGTTCGTCCAAAAAAAGTTTGTTTGCCATGTGGTTCCCGGTTGCCGTGTGGTTTTCAGCAGAGTAGAATAGGACCACTCCAAGTCTTCCCGTGGATGTCGTACAAAGCGACGTAGGAAACACAAGCTAAACAAAGCTTATAACTAAACATCATAGAGACATTCCTTATAAGTAAGTTTGGGCTAACGCAGATTACCGCCATCTAGTGTCCAGTGGAAAGCAACTCTCCTGCGCCATACATTCGCCTACTTTTCGCCACCTTAATTTGGTCCAGTATTTTTGTATGGGGTTGGCAGTGTGCCGTGTGCACAATATAATTTAGCATACCTTATTAGAAACGAGTTCATTCACTCCATAATTGATTTTGTCTTACACCTCAGTCATTTTGTGTTACAAGAAATAAACGGATGTATACCTATTCAGTATCTCGTATCATTGTGAACCCCTTATACCTACACTTACACACACCATATAGAAGTAGTCGGCAACCGCTACAGCAGTATTAACGGTATTATATTGTCTTAGCGGGATGAACCATGCAATCCTGGGGTACCATATTTGATCTTTTAGAGATTTCGACATTTAGAAACGCTAATTTTGTCCCAAAAATATTTTTTTCTAGAAATTCTTTCCTCATTAATATAAATGAGCGTACCTAGAATGCAAGATACGAGAATGTTTCTACGAAAATCCAAAACATACACAACAACAATTAAAAGTCTTCTCTGTAATTAATTTTAACAAGCACAGATTTATCAGTTAATAAGCAAATTAAATACTTACTTAGGTACCTACTTACATTTGAGTTTTTCTCGTATTGGAACAGTAAATAATATAGAATTGATTTTTTTCGTTAGGTACTTTGCGGAAGTCAAGGTTACATGTAATCATGGATCTAAGAATAATCAGGATATGCCCTTGGAAAATGTAACAGTGACGCACATAAAAATCCCTACACTCGTGTCGCGACACTAGCGCACGCACACATCGGCACAAAAATCCCTACACTTTGCCCTACACTTTTCCCCGGTCGAACGAAATGTCAAATTTCCCAAATGTCAAATACATGCTGCACACATGTGACTTGATGTGACGTAAGTTATGCTTCACTTTTGATGTGTCTAATGCCGGGTCCATATTATTCCTAGGTCCATGCATGTAATATGAGTTAAATTATTACGTGTGCTTCCGCCAAAAATATGTACATAGAGACATATACACTATCACGTTTTTCTCCCTTGCGGGGTATACAGCATTTCATAGAGCAAAGTTGTACAGTATGAATGAATAGTATAGGTTCGTTCAAGTAAAGGTATACTTAATATAAAGTATCGTGTCATCTATCAATCAATCGAGCTCGAGAGAGACGAGCTCCGTGGCGCAGCGGTCAACACGCTTGCCTGCGACACGGATGGTCCCGGGTTCGATCCCCGGTCAAGTCAAGATGGAAAATTATCTTTTTCAGATTGACCTGGGTCTTGGATGTTTATCTATATAAGTATTTATTATAAAATATAGTATCGTTGAGTTAGTATCCCATCACACATGTCTCGAACTTACTTTGGGGCTAACTAAATTTGTGTGATTTGTCCGTATATATTTAATTATTTATTTATAATCATCATCAACCTTTAACGTCAGTAAGCCTGTCCGGTGAAGACAGGTATGGCATTGGGTACCAGTGAACGCGTCCTTAACTGCTACTTACTACTTTTTCTTTTTCTTTCTTTTAGTTTTTTTTTAATAAATAAATATATACGGACAAATTACACAGATTGAGCTAGCCCCAAAGTAAGTTCGAGACTTGTGTTATGGGATACTAACTCAACGATACTATATTTTGAAATAAATACATATATAGATAAACATCCAAGACCCAGGTCAATCTGAAAAAAATCATTTTCCATCTTGACCTGACCGGGGATCGAACCCGGGACCATCCGTGTCGCAGGCAGGCGTGTTGACCGCTGCGCCACGGAGCTACTCTAATCCATCCGCGCTAGTAGCATCCCAAATACTTTTACTCCGTTCCCCCATTGACCCCCATTGACGAGCTCCGTAACGCAGCGATCAACACGCCTGCCTGCGATACGGATGGTCCCGGGTTCGATCCCCGGTCAGGTCAAGATGAAAAATGATCTTTTTCATATTGACCTGGGTCTTGGATGTTTATCTATATATGTATTTGTAACAAACTATAGTATCGTTGAGTTAGTATCCCATAACACAAGTCTCGAACTTACTTTGGGGCTAGCTCAATCTGTGTGATTTGTATTTAAAATAAAAAAATAAAAAATAATTTCATCAAATATCCTACTCATCCCTCGCACAAAATGGCTTCGATGAGCAGCAGCTTTGAAATCGAGATAGGCCGAATTAACTGCGCTCACCAACCGTCTGCTAAGCATGGTGAGTATGGTAAATCTTCCCCATGACATGTGGTCTCAACGCCTTAATCGTACGATTTGTTCTCAGAGACTCGCATAGATGGCGCCACTCAAAACTACACAACATTGTATCACCGCTTCAACCAAATTTGTGCTATTATTACTTGGATTGCAGTATGTCTATAAACATCAAAATTATTTTCCGGATTATGTTGCAATCTTTCCTATTTTTTTAAATTTAAAATTGCACAAATTTCTGCGTTAATCTGATAAATTTTTATCGACAATAAACCAGTTGAAATCGAAATATATAACCTATCAATCATTTGTACTACCAGTTGTACTTTTGACGATCTCCGTGGCGCAGCGGTCATCACGCCTGCCTGCGACACGGATGGTCCCGGGTTCGATCCCCGGTCAGGTCAACATGGAAAACGATCTTTTTCAGATTGACCTGGGTCTTGGATGTTTATCTATATATGTATTTGTTATAAAATATAGTATCGTTGAGTTAGTATCTCATAACACAAGTCTTTCATTAGAACTTACTTTGGGGCTAGCTCAATCTGTGTGATTTGTCCGTATATATTTATTTATTTATTTATTTTCGGTAGTACTTCTGACACGGAGCGTAAAAAAGACCTGATGATGATAGGTTAAGAATTTTGATTAATAAATTCGCTCCGTGTCAGAAGTACTACCGAAAAGTACAACTGGTAGTACAAATGATACAACCTTGTATCATTTGTACTACTAGTTGAAAAAATGACACTCATAATAGGAAGTAGTTTAGTCTCCACTGAAGGAGCACGACGCACCACCAGAGCCATATATTAGCTGGAATTTGAAATTTAATTATACTTGAACTATACTAGGTAGGTACAGCATAACCGAAGATATTTTATAACAACGTACACATGCAAAATATCAAAACGTATTAAAAATTAATGTAAGTAAAAATATATTTATTTTTCTCTAAACAATCTTGCAATAAAGTTTAATACAGTAACCTCTTCTGCTACATACAAAACAATGTGTCATACATAACTAAGTAAACAATTTAACTTTTACCTAGGTTAAAACATGCCGTTGAACCAATCCAGGAAGCAGACGCCGGCAAGGTTGCTTGCTGCCCGTAATCACGTATTATCAGGCCGTTGACACTCGATTTAGAGTTATTTGTTTTGAAGAATCACGTTTGTTGAAAATGTTTTATATCAGAGTTTACTATACGGTTCAACATTTAGGTCGCATAGTTAATTGTCAATATTATTTTCCTCTGGCCGCGTGGTTCCCGGCAGAGTGGAATAGGATCACTCCAAGTCTTCCAGTGGATGTCGTAGAAGGCAACTTAAGAAACACAAGCTAAATAAAGCTTATAAACATCAAAGAGACTTCTCTAAGCCGTCTGACCGGCGTGTAGAGTTAAAGAGTTCGTTATTCTTCATTTCATTATTCTATTCTATTCTTCATTTCATTCGTTTCATTATTCTACATTTTAATTTTATATAACATAAACTTCTTAACGCATGCTGTGGTTAACCTATAATTGTAAGTACAGTTAGCTAATAGTATTTTATTAGTTTTAATTTATAACTTAGTTAAGTAAATACTTTATTATTGTTTAAATTATATTTTGAGATTTGTTAATAAAGTTAATTAGGAGATAGCGAGTCCTGGTGACCCGTAATTACAGGTTCCTCTGAAACCTAGCATGGGTACCAGTCCTCCAATTACATTTCTACCTGTTTTATTGTATATTGTTTTGTATTTGTATTGTTGTATATTTTGTATAGAACTATTATTAATTGAAGGAAATAAATACATTTTATTATTATTATTTGTATCTCTCTGAGACTCACGGGTGTTACCCCGGTCCTTTGGAAGGCTTGCGTGGGGATATAGATCCAACACGTAGAGGCCCTTTGGAGAAGTTGATGTAATGTAGGTCTCCAGCCAGAACCCATTCCTGGAAATACCAATGAATGATATGTCCTCGAACAGGTTTTGGCCAGAGGTGGGACTATTGCATTAGAAAAAGGGAAATTAATGGGCTATGGGGCTGAAATATGGGTGGACTTAATGCTGGGTTATTGCAAACGGTCGGACACCTGCCATAATCATGATAACTGACTACAATTGGCAGGTGGTGGCTTGCCGCCCCTCAAACTAGCCGACGATGACTGCCGGCAAAAGGGGCAACACCGGTGCGGGCGACTCAGGGGTGTCGAGAGGTGTGCTGCGCTTTCTCCGAAGTTACTCGCGTCGTTAGGCCTTTAACACTTCCACCCCTGGAGCAACAGCTCTTACGACTCCTCTCTGGACGGCCAACTAAGGCAAGCCAGAGCTGAGAATCCTGCGAGCCCTTTTGGGTTTCCACCCCGACCGATGAAGACACGTCGGGGGCGAGGGCTCTGACCGACTCTCTGGAGCACTCGGGTCCGTGGTGTCGTTACTCACCAACAGCTCGCCACAAGCTGCCCTGCGGGCATTATTATTATTATAGTATTGATTTAGTTTGTATATTTTCTTGTATGATATTGCTGTTCTTATGTTGGTAACCCTAATAAATAAAATAAAATAAAGAGTCGCCTGGACGCGCATGTCTCCATACAAACGGAAAAAGGGAATTGCGGCAATATTTGATAATTTTGGAGTAAAATTAAGCATTTAATCAATTAATCTCATTATAATCTACGTACGTTCCTATACAGTTTGGTTAAATTATCAATAATTTGAATACATGTTGAATATTATTTAGCTAAAATATTAGGAAGTACTGCCGCAATGTCGACAAATTACTGAAAAAAGGCCAAAATAAGACACTAAGAGGACATGCTCCTAAATATAGTTACATCCTATTGTGTTCGTTAAATTATCTTTTATTTATATAAAAACATACCTAATAGAAGAATTACATGACAAATTTATTTATCGTACACATTTTCTCCGTGTTATTAGCGCGCGAAATGTACCTAAATTATTGGAAATTCGCGCGCGATTCCCATCGAACAAGTGACCTACGGTGCGACGTCAATGGGTCATGTGTCAGCTGCGTGCCAATGAACTACCGCTGAGACATCTATTTGAGCATCTCGACGGTACTACCACTGGGCTCAGAAGTTTCACTGGAGTTATAGGGAAAGCTTTGAAAGATTGCGAGTGTCTTCCCATCACAAATTTTTCTGCAATAAAGTGTGAGTTACCCGATATTACTAAATCGCGCAGTGACCTTAGTACAGATTAACTAAACTGTGCTGCGATTAATACAGGTGTTCGTGATGATAATTTGGCAAAGCAAAACCCTGGAAAAATCGTTCATACCCGATGGCTTACCACCGCTAATAGGATCCTTAGACTCTATATTTCCACCAAGGATCCATCGCCAAAATTACTAATATTGACTGAATTTGTAATAAAAGTATATGCTCCAATGTGGTTCACAATTAAAAGACAACCTCAGTGTATCAACGGTGCTAAAATTTGTATAATAAGACCGTAAAACTCTCAAGATACCTTCCCGTCAACTTGAAGAAGATCGCGTGGACTCTGTAATTCAGCGCAATGGATATTTTGGCCACTGCGAGAATATTTTAATTGCTATGTTAGCTGATAAACGAATTTGGGCATGTGATGAGGAGAGAAGAAAGTCATATCACAAAAAAGGCATTAGATTTGAAAGTAGGTAGATGAAACACGAAACAGAGGGAGACCTAAGAAACGATGGATCGATTGTGTCCAGGAGAGTATGAACAGGAAGGGAGTGACAAAGGCCATGGTGAATGACAGATCAAGGTGGAAATAATCTGACATACTCTGCCGACCCCACATAGAAAAGTGGGATAAGGTAAAGGATGAAGAAGTTAGCTGATAAACGAACCCATATAAAAGAATTGGCGCTCAGACGTATACTAAAAATGAGAGAAAAAACTTCAGGCTTCAGCTCCAATAAGAGGGTTCAAATTGCCAAAACTTAATTTCGTAGCCACTGAATATTTTGATTTAATAGACTGGACCTACGTCACAGAACCATCTCTAATAAAACAAATGGACAATGATTTCATTTCTGCAGCTATTAAAAAACGCTGAGTTGGTGGAAACTACAATTTTAACCAAATTCCGCAATATGCCATGTCACACTCAAGCTACTGAAAAGTGTATTAAATTAGTCACAGAATCCTGTTCTGCTGTCTGTGGACCAGAAAGACGGGAAGGGTTAATTAGAAATAAATTGGAGTCACGCCGCATTATGCCAATGTTTAATACGAAAAAAGACTACAATTTCAAATAAGTACCGAGGCATTTTGAAAAGTGATTTTGGCTCAGTTTTTAACGAAATTTAAAAAAAAAGATTGATTTTTTTGAGATTTTTACGATACTTACTGTTTTAGCTATTACATAAAAGTAATATTAATACAATAAACAAAGATTTTTGGAAGCTATAGTGCTTTTATTAATTGCTGCCTGAACCCTATATTTCAGGTATTTTTGGTTTTTTATATGGGCTGGCGGCAGTAGTTGCAATAAAATTTTGATATTGCCGTCATAGTAACTTTTAATTATAATCATATTTAGCACCTTTTCCGCATCCCGCCATTTCAAAAATCAAAAATAAAAAAAACGATCCACCCTAATGTGAGTAACCCGATCTTACATATTTTGATCATCATCATGTCCATTTTAGTCTCCACTGCAGGAGCACGTCCCTCTCTGTATACATATATGTATCAAAGCCACATATTAGTCAGAGCAGCCAGAGGATTTGGCCTACACTCTCCACACTGACCTAATGGGTTAGTCACTATGATGTTTATAAGTTTTGTTTAGCTTGTTTCCTAAGTCGCCTTCTACGACATCCACGGGAAGACTTGGAGTGGTCCTATTCTACTCTGCTGGGAACCACACGGCCAGTGATTGAATATGAACTTTCCGACCTAAATGTTGTATTTCAGTTCATTAAAACTGTAAAAAATACTTATGACCGGCTATTGTTTTAAAAGAATATCACGTGATAATGCGATAATTGTGTCCTGATTGTAAAAAATCGCGATAGCTTGACCTTCTTAACTCTAATGTCCAATTTAAACAAGTTTGCATGTGTGACTAAAGTTCAGAGTTAATTATTTTTAATTAACGATACATGTGAAATGATTAACTGGTCGCATGGACACGGCACGGCGCAATTTCTTAATTGAGTACCTATCTAGCTGAAGCCAGTAACTTTGCACGCGTCATATAGTTAGACGATGCTCAACTTCGACAAAGCTTAAAGGATTTTTGGACGCTTTGTATGATAATATAATCAAATATATGAACATTTGTTTCCCAAAACTCTGAAACTACACATAATAGTTTGACTAATGACAAATCCTTAAAAGCATTTCATGTTTTGTCTGATTGTTGATTGTTTTTAAGCAGTTACGTACAATATATGAATCTTTAGCCTATGATACTTCGGGAAAGAATACGAATAAAACGACACCTCAAACTTTAAAATCGGTCAAGCCGTTTAGTAAACTGGAGGAGACAATGGAACAAATACCCACATACCACATAATACGTACATACATAATCATCATCAGGTCTTTTATAGTCGCCACTCGACGCCTCCAGTCAACACGACCCTCTCTGTACTACCAAAGCCATACCCAGAGCAATTTTGCCCTACACCCTCCACGCTGGCTAGACATACATACTCGCATCACCCTCATTCTGAGGGGGTAAGTCGGGCAATAAGCGTTGATTGCATTTAACTTTGGCACATTATGGCAAAATATTATAAGAGTTGCTGCTCTCCAAAGGCCTTGCCATTTTTTCTGAGATCGTCCTTTCGGGGTGTGATCGCGACCCATCAGGCATAAGTTGCCTCTCCAAGGGCCCGAAGCTGAAATCCGTCCCTCCTGGGGGCCCTATGGTGATGTTTTACCCATACAGGTTGAGGGCGCTCTGCCCTCTCATCAAACGCCTGGAGATACAGTGAAAGTTCACGTAGAGCTAGCTACATATAGTCCATTAAAAAGACACACAAGTTTTGCCACTCCCCCGGATGAGATTTTATTTTTGCAATACCTAAGGTAAAATAAAAAACCGGCCAAGTGCGTGTCGGGCCACGCGAAATGTAGGGTTCCGTAGTAACGAATGACAACTTTGAGTTCACACTGTTCACACTCTCACCTCACAGTTTAACGACCAAAAACATCTAACAATGAAAATTGTATGAAATTTTACATTTTCCAGTACATTTTATAAGTTTGTTGCGTATAACATTTTAGTTTGCTCTTAGTACTCAGCTCTGGTAGTTGTCCTTTCAACTTCAGTATATATACTCTCGCTGTAATTTTTTTCACGTATCCATATATAACCGTTTAGCAGATAGAGGGGGGGACGGGACGGATACTGACCTCTAACAAATATTTGCACTTTAAAACCAAAATTTTTCGGAAACGAATCCCTAAATCGAAAAATGGTATTCTCAACCTCACAACATTTTTTAAAGACCTCTTTAACGATACCCCACATGATGAGTAAGTAGAGAAAAAAAAACATCAATCAAATAACGAACTTATTGCTACAAAATAAGATTTGAAATCCAAAAACAACAGGACTCGTGCTATCTCGCTCGCCATACTCGTACGACTGCCGTGAGTGGTCGAGACGCCGCATGGTGCGTACTCATCAGCCGATAGCGGACGGGTATTTTCGCGTCAAGCAAAAATGTGACTTCTGCGCAGGTATATTGGTGTAACTTATAAAAGTGGTAGTACTGTACAAAGCTACTTAGGGAGTTTTGTGGTGGGAAGTCAAGGGGTGCAGTTGGGGTCTACCTTGGACGATTTTGCAAATTGATTTTGGTGGACTTTATAATATGAAATTGGTGTAGTTAGGTGTTATAAATGCTCGTGCTCGTGAACAATTTGTGAGATAGTTAAAGTGGACTGTTATATGGACTCGTATAGACTTGTCACCATAACCTCCCGACCACGAGGCATCAAAGAACATACGCCATCTTTGATGCTACTTGTTACAACTTTACCGTACAACACCGATACTTAGTATCTCAATTTACTGGACATTGGCAGAATCACTGAAATCTCGGTGGAAGCCATTTTATAAAACAGAAGAAGAAGAAAAAAGCTACTTAGGAAAAGCGGGCTCTGCAAATACGAGTTTATATTTTTAAATTTGGGGTTAATAACATCATCATCATTATCATCATCATCATACGGGTCTTTTTTAGTCTTCACTGCAGGAGCACAACCCTTTCTGTACTACCAGAGCCATATATTAGCCAGAGCAGTCAGAGGATTAAGCCTATACTCTTCACGCTGGCCAGACGGGTTAGGGAGATCTGTAATGTTTATAAGCTTTGTTTAATAGCAGTGTGGTTCCCGGCAGAGTAGGATAGGACCACTCCAAGTCTTCCCATGGATGTCGTAGAAGGCGACTTAGGAAACACAAGCTATACAAAGCTCATGAACATCAAAGAGACCTCTCCAACCCGTCTGTCCAGCGTGGAGAGAGTAGGCCAAATCCTCTGACTGCTCTGGCTAATACCTATGGCTCTGGTAGGACAGAGAGGGTCGTGCTCCTGCAGTGGAGACTATCAAAGACCTGATGATGATGAAGCTTTGTTTAGCATGTAGTTCCTAAGTCCCCTTGAGAATGGAGTGGTCCTACTCTACTCTGCCGGGGACCACACGGCTAAAAAGACAAAAAAAAATAACATAAAAATATTATTATATGACATAGAGAACCATCAAAGATAACAGCGAAAAATTTCCCTATTAGCAAAACCACGTCCTTAATTAAACATAATAATTATCACCACTATATCATGCCGTCTGAAGGTGTACTGATAATATATAATATGTATATATTATGTATATATCAGTTGCTATACGGTTCAGAATATTGCTAGACGTTGTACTAGACGGTTGTTTGAACTTTTATTTTGAGTGTTGAGGAAGTGTAGTGACAATGTCTAGGGGATTGTTTGTGTCGGTGAGTTTTGGTTTTGTTTTTTGATATTTTAGTGATTAAAATAAAATAGTTTGAAAATGGCTGACATATAAACGGAGTTATTTAATTGCTTAGATTTATTGACCAAGTGTGTGTTATATTTTGATTATATACATGATTAATTTATTTTTATATTTGTTTAAGTCTATTATAAATACTATGTTAGCGTTTGTAATATTTCTGAGGTGCAATATAAACGGAGTACACGTATATTTTAATTCATAAAATACAAGAATATATTATTTCTCAATAAACATTGTGATTTAACCCAGGGTAAATATTATATCTAAGATATATTATATAAATTTTTACATTATGTAAAAAATATTCTTGTTCTTTTGATGTATTATAATTTTAGCAATAGGACCTGAAATGGTGCACTTGAAATAAATAGAAACATAATTTATATAATTTTCATGTGAATAGTAATTTAATAACAAAATTAAATGAAAACTCTTACATTGAAACGATTTAAATAAATGAATAAATAGGGACAAATCACACAGATTGACTCAGTTGTGAACTAGTGTCGTACAATACCTAATAATGATACCTAATAAGAATTTATGTAAACTTACTAAAGAAACCCTAAACTCATACTTACGAACATATTTTCAAAGCTTCTTCAAAATCAGCTGAATAGTTTTGCGTGAAATTATAGAAGTGGCAAATACATACTAGTGGCTGGGTGACTACAACTCACAAATGTCCTTATTGATAATATCCGCCATTATGAAAATTTTCAATTAACTAAATAGCTAAATCAACGTGTGGTTCCCGGTAGAGTAGAATAGGACCACTCCAAGTCTTCTCATGGATGTCGTAGAAGGCGACTTAGGAAGGTTACCTATCATAAACAAGAATAGGTTTTGTACGAATTTTAAAACACCGAAAACGTTTCGTCATTTTTTTATTTTCTATAGTTTGAGCTATATTGTTGAAATTCCGATTATTGATAGTTATTTTTTTGAAAGCTATATGCTTTGTATTGCAACCCAACGTTTATCCGCAGACACTATTGCTCTATATTTTATTTATCAAAAAAAATAGTTCCATATTATTAAAAGACAACATTTCAAATGATAAATAAATAAAATCCATAAGAGTAAGTATAATATATCTAAAAGACAAAAACATCTTTTTTTCTTATAATTTCTCTCTACGGTACTGGGTTTGGCTACAAAACACTTCAGAATAACGCGGCAATTTCGTTTCTGGCTCTTCGGCGGCCACCACAAACGAGTTTTCGTAAAACCATGTCACAGAGCAAAATTGAAAAAAACTAAATTGGCTTATTTTGAGAACTTTTTAAGTCCCAAATCTTGCGCAGCCTTTGCTACACTCCAACCAAATTTACTTTACTACTTATCTCGATTTGTCGACTGTAAGTAGTTATTGAAAATCTGTGTAAATAATAATATAGAAAAAGTTACTTCTATCTTTAATACTTCTAGAAAATGAAATTATTCATACCAAAACATTTCTCAAAATAAAATTACACGAATCGATTTTCGGTCGACAGTTTGTCTAAAAGACGAAAAATTTGTTTATCAAGGTTATAGAAGGAGAAAATATGGCAAAGAAGCCATTTGGCATTTATAACGTCGTTGTACCGTTTTCGAACAACTAAAATTCGAAGAGTAAAAATTCTTGTTTGTGATAGGTTACCAGTGAAAATATACAAAGCCCTTCAGGCGAGTATGCGACCAATACTGTAAAAAAGAGTTTCTTTCAGCGTTTTTTCTCTGCAGTGGTCCATTCCGAAACGCTAGTAGTCTGTTGCTTTTGAACAATAATTAATAATATAAACATATTTCTAAGTAGATAATTTATATTTCTGAGGAAATAGGCCTTTTCAGGCACTTTTTCATGTCATTTCATAATTTAAATAATTCTATTAAATTATGAAATGACATGAAAATGTGCCTGAAAAGGCCTATTTTCTGAATAAAATCTTTGAATCTTTTACATATCGCCCGGGTGGAGAAATACTATTGTTTGAAAATATCGAATTTTTTTAGTTCTTACCATTGATTTAGCGGATTAGCTCTTTGAAGTGGCAGTGGGCGGGTGGAACCGATGGCCGATGGGGCAAAAAGGTTCTCGAATGGCGACCACGTACCCGCAAGCGCAGCGTTGGACACCCACCGACCAGGTGGTCAGACTACCTGATAAAGGCAGGAAGGCGCTGGATGCAGGCCGCTTCCAACCGGTCATATTGGAAATCCTTGGGGGAGGCCTATGTCCAGCAGTGGACTTCTTGCGGCTGAAATGATGTTGATGATGATTACCATTGATCCATATCAAAAGTTGTTCATATTGATGGGACGAGTTACCCTTTTAAGGGTTTTTCGAGGGTCATGTTACACTCTAGAAACCTATTAAGATAGATATCTAAGACCCATGTTATTCTGAAGTACCTAAGTATAGGTTTTGATAAGGTATTGGTCACGTACACAATTTATCAATGTTTTATTAACATATCGCCAATTAAAATCTCAAATACAAGATGAAAATAAAATAAATAAAATAGGTGTAATGTGCTATTAAGATTTCATCTATCTCATAATCTTTAGTATCACAGTGTAATAGCCGAATTATATTACAGCATAAAGAGCAACCATGTGCATTTTAGGGTTCCGTGCAAAAGTTGAAAAACAAAAGTAAGTAATTTTTAAAAAAATGCCTCCGACGAAAAACAGCGAAAATTTGAACTTGCGGAAAATTCGAAATTTTCTACCTAATGATTATTTTAAAGAATTATATATTTATAAAACAAATAAATTTTGAAAGTTTTCTTTAAAATTGAATATTTTAAAGAAAACTTTGAAAATTCGCTCGCCTGGCTATTAGGCGATTTCCATAGAGCACTGATCAGTGCTTAAGCAACCAAGAGGCCCAAACCATTATCACATTTAATTAAAAGAGCTTAAGTAACTTATCTTTAAATTATCAATATGCAGACAATACAGACTACTGCAGCGAAAGAACGATGAAACAATCTCTCTGCTGAGGATAATCCCATTTTCACCAACCATATTAAGAGTATTAGGGATATTCCGACTAGTCTGTAAGGCCTTAAGAGCGTATACTAGCAGTATTTTTTCAATATGGTTTCCATAGAAATGTATTTCTCTATTTTCTCGCTGAAAACTGATTCTAGAGCCACAATTCTTTTTTCATAAAATCTAGTACTCAAATAGGAATGCCCCTATTTTTTATTTTTTCCAAAAAAACTGTTTTTGTACAATTTTTTTTTCTTTTAAACAGGTTTTTAGAAAAAAGTAAAACATAGGGACATACCTATTTTAGTAATAGATTGTATGTAAAAAGAATTGTGCCTCTAGAAGCAGTTTTCAGCGAGAAAATAGAGAAATACATTTGTATGGAAAACGCACTGCTAGTATACTCTCTTAAGAGTCCCACGTAAAGCCGCAATCCCATACAAACGTAGTTTGGTTTTAGTTTTACAACAGTTAAGCTAATCTCAACCAAATTTCGTACATACGACCGGATAAGGCATATTGATGTTTATAATCAGATTTCAATTTTAAAAACAATATCTATACAAAATTACAGCGAATACAAGTTTTCGATACGAAAACCGTGAAATTACTCGGCGTATATATTTTTTTTTAAGTTTATGTACACAATATAAAATCAATAAAAATAATAATATATTATTTTTATTGTAAATAAAAGGGACCAAACAATTCAAGAAAATGTTAAGGGGAATGTATAAAATGAAAACCTTGATTGATACCTAATAATTAATTAAGAAAAATAAAAAACAAAACCTGCACTAGATTTTCTGACATGATCAATTTCAATTAAGCTCTTTTAATCTAATGATCAGAGCACATAAGAATAAATGTCTTTATTTTTTTACACAAATTAATAACACAAAAAAGACTTGGCCGAAAGCAGTTTTGGGGTTATTAAGTAATTTGTGTGCGAAAAAATGCGTCCTAACTGCGCTAATAAATAACTTGTAGTATAAACTTTACATAAATTTTTATTTAATACACCTAGTAGCCACTTTTGGTGGTAACCGGTTTTTCGATCAGCTACCACCATAAGTGGGCATTTTTAGCGGTAGCCAGTTTTTCTTTCACACCATCGTATTTTACTGCAAAATCGAACCCAGGACCTTCGCAGTGCACAAGTAGGTATATTAACGGCATTTATAGCGGTAGCCAGTTTTTCTTTCACACCATCGTATTTTACTAAAAATCGAACCCAGGACCTTCGCAGTGCACAAGTAGGTATATTAACGGCATTTTTAGCGGTAGCCAGTTTTTCTTTCACACCATCGTATTTTACTGAAAATCGAACCCAGGACCTTCGCAGTGCACAATTAGGTATATTAACGGCATTTTTAGCGGTAGCCAGTTTTTCTTTCACACCATCGTATTTTACTGAAAATCGAACCCAGGACCTTCGCAGTGCACAAGTCTATTAACCGCTACTCAGAGTAAGCAATTCGCCTATTATTAGTCCTTTATCTCAGGCTAAGGTTCGATGTTATTATTGGCTATCATATTGCCACGGGACTTTTGACCTTATGAAAAGGTAATAATCAATCAGACCTAGAAACCGTGTTTATAAATATGTCCCCAGAGGTTATTTAAGGATGAAGCCCGCTCTACATTCTCGTTCAGATGCAAGGGCGTATCCAGGAGGGAATATAAGGGTCATCCTGGGCAGGGTCCAGAATCTGGGTGGACCACTAATTGAAATACGGTCGTTGCCTAATGTTAAGATTATATAAAATTTGTTTCTAATGAGACTAATTTCTATCTAAAAACACTATAAAGAACACTTTTAATTTGATATCGATTCGTTAAGTGATCTTAAAGCTTCTTTAAATTTGGGTGAATATGACCATTTTTTAAAGCATGAAAATCTTTCTGTAAAACCCCAGGTCCCAAGGAGCTAATGGATACGCAATAAAACCAAAGACTTTTTGGTACTAAGGTTTATTGTGGCCTACCACTGAAGGCTGGAACAAGTATCGACAATGGTTGAGCGACCAAGGTATATAGCCAAACATAAAAAATGTTGATAGCGCGTTCTAATATACTATCAACACCATCTATTGAATAAATAAAGAACAACTCATTCTTAATACAAAAAAACACCTTGACGGCCAACTTTAGAAATTAGAATACAAACTTAAACACTTTCATTACAATTATACTGTATTGTTGTTCACTAAATTTATAGCAACTTTTATTATGAAACCATTACCATAAACGAAATATTTTGTATGGCTACCAAACAAAGTTCTCACGCCACCCATACAAAATACCCGGGACCATCCGTATGCCATATCGTAAGATCGAAGAATAGGACCTATTCACCAATCACATGTTCAGTGCTCCCATTTGAAAGAAAACAGAGATATCACTCAAAATTTTGTTCTACCCGGGCTTAGATACAAACTATTTTAGAACTACTGTTTACAGTTCAAAGTGAGAACGTGAAGCTTTATTTAGTACTAGCTGTTACCCGCGTCTTCGCCCGCGTGATTTATAGCCTTTGTCCTTCTAAGTACCCTAACCTATGTGTATGCAAAAATTCATGATGATCGGTTCAGTGGATACGGCGGGAAACCGTAACAAACGTAACAAATAAACAAACAAACTCACTTTCGCATTTATAATATTAGTTGGGATGGAATTGGATTGGGATTAGTTAGGATTAGTTGGGACTAGCTGTTACCCGCGGCTTCGCCCGCGTAAAATATAGCCTATGTCCTTCTCGGTACCCTCACCTATGTGATTTCATGATGGTCGGTTCAGTAGATACGGCGTGAAAGCGTAACAAACAAACAAACTCACTTTCGCATTTATAATATTAGTTGGGATTGGGATAGCGCTTCCGCTAAAAGTGTCAGTTTTTGACAAACACGCTAAGTAAAGCTTTATATTCTCACTTTAAATTATCGCGATTCAAAAAATCTATTTTATCTACGTATTTCTATACGACTGTTGAGAGACAAACCATTGATAACTTTATCAAACTGTATAGGAACGTAAGTAGATTGAAATGAGAAATTGATTGAATGCTGAATTTTATACCAAGACTATCAAATATTGCCACAATTCCCTTTTTTTATATTTGTATGAAGATATGTGCGTTTAGGGCTCTCTTAAGAAGATAGACTACCGGTAAACTTTCATACAAAACGCGATAACGCTTCCCACCCCTATAAACATAATATTTGATAAATTGGAGAAGTAGGGCTATACGTTTTGATATTTAAGATATTATATTGCTTACAACAAAAGTTATGAGTATCTATAATTATGTAAATATCCATATTTTTTACATAAAAAATGCCCGGGGCATTTTAATTTATTTAAATTAATCTAAATCGAATCAATAAAAAAGAAAAACGGTTAGCCCTAGATTAAGGTGTGCTAAATAGAATGACACCAAAATTTTCTCATTTCGTAAAGGTTTAGGCAGGTGGAAGAATTATCGATTTTTGTATGAAAATTACAGGTAGTCGATTCTCTTAAAGCTTCACAACACAAAATTTAAATGATATTTCTTGTCCTTTCAAATTATTTATTAAAAAACCGGCCAAGTGCGTGTCGGGCCACGCGCAGTGTAGGGTTCCGTAGTTGCGAATGACAACTTTGAGTTTACACTGTTTACACTCGCACCTCACAGTTTAACGACCAAAAACATCTAACAATGATGATTGTATGAAATTTTACATTTTCCAGTAGATTTTATAAGTTAGTTGCCTATAACTTTTTAGTTTGCACTTAGTACCCAGCTCTGATAGTTTTCCTTTCAACTTCAGTATATATACTACTGCTGTAATTTTTTTCACGTATTCATATATATCCGTTTAGCAGATAGAGGGGGGGACACGTACTTCTAACAAAAATTTGCATATTTCGGACACGGATCCCTAAATCGAAAAATGGTGTTCTCAACCTCACAATATTTTTTAAAGACCTATTTAACAATACCTCACACGATGGGTAAGTAGAGAAAAAAAAATTACTCCCACACTTTACTTGTATGGGAGCTACCCAAAAAAAAATTTTTTTTCAAGATTTTTTTCTACCACTTTTTTGCCATGATTAATATACATACCCATACCAAATTTCAGCTTTCTAGTACTTATAGTCTCTGAGTAAAACCGCGGACGGACAGACAGACAGACAGACAGACAGACATGGCGAAACTATAAGGGTTCCTAGTTTACTACGGAACCCTAAAAATGGGCAGTACTTAATAGAAGTTTGTTTGTTTACCAAATATTGCATTATCAACTCTTTCGAAACAATGTCTGAAATTATCGATAAAAGCCATTGTTGCACAAATTAAGGTCATTAGGGCCGACCCGAAATGACGTTATTTTATTGTTATTTTTTTCGTAACAATAGCTGACCTAAGATATCATAACAATGTGAGTATATGTTTGGCCCAAATTCAGAAAATGATTTGTGTTAAGTCACGCTGATAATAGAATAAAACATGATAAAAAACTTGCTAAGTGTGTCGGACTCGCAACTGGAGTGTTCTGTACATTAGTTTTTTTGCGATTTAGGTACGTCAAGTAGTTTTCATTCGAGACAGACTCATATTACGAAGGTTCGGTACAATACTTTTTTGCTATTTAGCTAAAGATTTGTCGTTTTTAAGTTTTTTCCCTTACTTGAACGATAGGACTTTATGTGTTTTTCATGATTCTGGGTCAACGTGGATTAGATAGGGTTTTGATGTCAATTCAAGTTACAGAAATATTATTTTAAGCGTATTTATACCATATAGACTGCCTTAACTTTTAATTGCTTAACTAAAATTTAAGTTTTCATAGCTTCGAAGAACAGCTGACCTCAATTTCTGATGTATGAAATTTTACATTTTCGAGTACATTTTAAAAGTTGGTTGTCTATAACTTTTTAGTTAGTACTTAATACTCAGCTCTGATAGTTTTCCTTTCAACTTCATATACTACTGCTGTAATTTTTTTCACGTATCCATATATAACCGTTTAGCAGATAAAGGGGGGGACACTTACTTCTAACAAAAATTTTCACTTTAAAACAAAATATTTCGGAAACAGATCCCTAAATCGAAAAGCGGTGTTGCCAACCTCACAATATTTTTTAAAGACCTATTTAACGATACCCAACACGACGCGCTTGTATAGAAAAAAAATATTACTCCCTCTTTATTTGTATGGGAGCTACCCTAAAAAAATTTTTTTTCAAGAATTTTATCTACCACTTTTTTGTATATACTATAATATACATACCCATACCAAATTACAGCTTTCCAGTACTTATAGTCTCTGAGTAAAACTGCGGACGGACAGACAGACAGACAGACATGGCGAAACTATAAGGGTTCCTAGTTTACTACGGAATCCTAAAAAGGGTGCACTCCGGGAGTGCCGGCAGAAGTGAAAACTTAAATACTATCACTCATACATAATTTAATACCTTCCCTAACAGCAGTCACCATCCATGGATGTGCGTAGCACGCTGTATACAAACGCACATTCGCGCAAGCGCCCTGCGCCGTCTTACGAATTTTCCACGTGACGAATCTGTCGGTCACGTGATCTGTCGCGAGTTAAAAATTTTTTCCCCATCACAAAATGTGCACAGCGTTGCTAAAGAAGTTTTCACTTCAAAAATACTTATCGGCAAACCCTGCTGTAGACAGTGAGACATTACGTTGGCAAAAGGAGGCACCCAGCAATGGGGCTTAAAACACTGATGATGATGATGATGAACTTATATCTTTTCTTCGATTCAAACTAACGTGAGATATAGATATTATTAAAATACGTATCAAGGGGTTACTTACGTTAATAGTTAGGGCGAATGTGAATTAAGACGCGCGCACAATTTTGTCCCAATCCGCACTCAAAAACCCGGTCGAAACATGTATGCCAGTAATTTATGTATATTTACAATAATTGGCCTGTTTATTATTTTAATTTAACAAAATTAAATACGGAGCTATGATTTTGACAAGTGAGCTCCAGTGTTGCCAGCCTCAATCAGAAGGTACCGAGAACCTTATATCCTTGTGACATGCATAACCTTCGTTTTTAAAGTCGGTTTTTTCAGAAAACTTATTTTACCCTGTTTGTATGTCGTCATGCGAAAGTGAGCTGGTTTGTTTGTTACGCTTTTACGCCTTACCTACTGAATCGATCATCATGAAATTTTGCATACACTTGTTGTCTTGAGACGACGAGTACGCAGAAGGACGCTACCTTTCTTACGGAGGTTGTTACGTATTTTAATTATTTCTACTCCTTTCTTTTCAGAAGTCCACGATAGCGTGCATATTGTTCTGCATGGTCCTCCTCATAAGGACCTCAAACGCGCGTCCTCCTTGGCTGAGACCTGGCAGTGGTGTCTTTACTGAGTCTGCTGAATGTCATACAGATGTAAGTAACTTTAAATTCTTCTTCTCATAGTTCTGTCATAAAGACCTGAATTGTCTCTGCTAGGTGGCTATAAATAGGTAGCTGGATCTTTGCAGAGTCTGCTGAATGTCATACAGATGTAAGTAACTTTAAATTCTTCTTCTCATAGTTCTGTCATAAAGACCTGAATTGTCTCTGCTAGGTGGCTATAAATAGGTAGCTGGATCTTTGCAGAGTCTGCTGAATGTCATACAGATGTAAGTAACTTTAAATTCTTCTTCTCATAGTTCTGTCATAAAGACCTGAATTGTCTCTGCTAGGTGGCTATAAATAGGTAGCTGGGTCTTTGCAGAGTCTGCTGAATGTCATACAGATGCTAGCTTTGGTTTCTTCTTCTTCTCATAGTTTTCTCGTAAAGACTTCAAATGCCTTTCCCAAGTGGCTCCAACCTAGCAATGGTTTTTTTACATAGTCTCTCAGTCTCATATAGATATAAGTAACTCTATTTTTTTTCTTCTTCACGGTGCTTCTCGTCAATTGTCTCTTCTAGTAGACTATGAACTGACAGTAGTGTCTTTACACAGTCTGCTTAATGTCATATAGGTGTAAGTCTTCTTCTTCCTTTACTTTATCCCATTTTTTTAAGTGGGGTCGGCATAATATGTCAGTTCTCTGCATTTTGATCTGTCATCAATTTCCTTTGTCACACCCTTCCTGTTCATACTCCCTTTGAAACAATCGTTCCGACGTTTTAGGCCTCCTTCTGTTCCGCGTTCCATCCACTTTCAAATCGTACTTTATTCTTCTTCATGGTACTTCTCATAAGGAACGTTAATGTGTCCTCCTTTGATGAGGCCTAGTAATGGCGTCCTTACAGAGTCTGCTGAATGTCATACAGATATGATTAACTTTGGTTTATTCTTCTTTAAATGTTTGTGTGGTTCCCAGCAGAGTAGAATAGGCCCACTCCAAGTCTTCCCGTGGATGTCGTAGAGGGCGACTTAGGAAACATAAGCTGAACAAAGCTTATAAACATCAAAGAGATCTACTCGTCTGGCCAGCGTGGAGAGTGTAAGCCAAATCCTCTGATTACTCTGGCTAATATATGGCTCAGGTAGTACAGAAGGTCATGCTCTTGCAGTGGAAACTAAAAAAAGAAAAGCAAAAAGAACAGCTAGAAAAAATCAGACGAACGAAAAACAAACAAACAAACTATGTATATCATATCTTTTTTGCGGTCCTATCACGTGTTATATATCGTCTCGTAATATAGGTACTTATAAAATAAAAACGTTGTATCAACCATAAAATTTATTCTTGAACTTTGAACTTAAATATTTTTTTTATCAAGCTCTAATTAATTGCTGGAGGAACTGTCGCTGTTTTGATAAGGCAGATAAAATGTGATGATTATTTCTTGCCCATTTGGGAAATAATCGCAGAATATTTTCCTAGAATTATTTTGCTGTCTGATTTAACTGTGAAATAAGAAAAATAGTTGAATGTAGGTATGTTACCAGATAGTTTGGATCTCTTGTTCCTAACATAGCAGGATCTTTATAGATGTTAAAAAAGTTCTGTATTGCTTCAACAAACATCCGTTTTTAAGTTTCGTTTATGGTCTTTGGGTTAGCTAAAGGGTAGTAACGGGACCCTTTTACTAAGTTTCAGCTGTCCGTCTATCTGTTACAGATCTGTATTTATTGAACCGTAATAGTAAATGACATTATCAGAACGGCTCTTGTCACCATTCACGTTCCATGTACTCTTCAACCTTTGGGTGCAGTTCCGATGATGGCAAGAGGCCTGATGCTATGTCGCTGTTCCCTTGAGAACGCGGCAGGGCTCTAGTATGGGACGCTACATGTGTCGATCCCGATATAAAAAACTGAATATTGTTTTTTGAGCGTTCTTAGTAATGTATGGTTTCCTAATTAATTTCAACTTGTACTTGGCTGGTTTGATTTATAAAATTTCAATAATTAAGGATCTTTTTTTCTTCTCTTTTCAGGATGAGCTACTAGATCTCTGCCAGAGATGTGCGAAGCTAACAAAATCAAAACAAGCTTTATCAGCTTGTTGTTCTACAGACATGGAGGCGCGAAAATGGTGTTCAGACTACGTCTACTTCGGGAGAGGACAATTTGAAGTATACTAACACCTTAAATACTAAAGGGGACGCCATGTTACCCCTGTGTTTTTGCTGCTGCAAACACTTACTGACTTTCATATGCTGAAATTGAAGTATATATTCAGTTCTATCACCATAAGGGTCGCCATGTTGCCCCTTTTATTTCTGCACTAATGGAAACGTACTTTTATTGTTCTCCAGCTTCAAATACCGTCATCAGATCTACGAAAATTTCGAGAAACCAATATTCAACAATAATTATGCTCTTTTCAATAAAAAATAATTAATATAAGACTCGTAGATGATTTGATAGCTAAACGAAGTAACATTCCTAAAACTACATATGCTTTTTTGGAAGCCCATTAAAATAGATTTTTTCTTTGTTTATAAGTCTGACAGAAGAATGTCGTTATAACTCTATGCGTAGTTTTTAATTAATAAGAAAAAGAAAGACGCAAAAAGTGACATTGATTTGTAAGTACTATGTATTGATAGATATAATTTTTACATTATGTAATTTATGACTAAGAAGGCATATTTAAAATTATTGCAAATTCTTTCACAATGTTTAAATACATTGTGATTTTTTAATGTATTGCCCTAAGTGTTCAATTTAATAATGTGTTCAATGTTTGCAATAATATTAAAAGTCATATGAAATAATTTTATTTTTAAAATGTCGTTTAGAACTTTAACATATAAAATCAGCTATTATTTTAAGGATTGTAAATTATTATTTAAATTGTAATCTCTTATAAGTTTAAAATATCAGTTAATACTTAACTCTAAGTGCCATTATTATGTTTAAGCGTAACATTAATATATTAATAATAATTATACATTAGTTTTTTGTATTTTATACTTTGAACATGTTCATATTTGGAACATGTAAAATTATTAGCACATGGTTCATTTGACATTAGTTTATTTTTTAACAAAAAAATGTGAAACTGTTAAGAAGTTATTGTGAACTTAAGCTATAAACGTAAGTCTGTTTGAAAACTGATGATTTTTGTAAGATAACCGCTTGTTTTGTGAAGTGTCACCTTTATTAATAGTAACCCAGGTCTTTTATTAGCAAGCGTTTACAAATTGACCTTGGTTGTATACCAAAAAATCTGTCAATTTATCTTGTATTTTTTCATAATAATTACACACATCAAATACCAAACTAAAACATGACTATAAATACAAAATACAATGTATAGTAAAAATCATTGCATTAAAAATATATTGGTGTATTTATAATTGTAATGTCTATCTAAGTAATTTATAATAATTGTGTTTGCTAAAATGTGATAAAATTTAGGTAAATGTGTAAGTAAGTATGGATACTTTTAATTATAATGAGAATATAAGTGATAAGTTTTACGATATATTACTTGTATAGAATAAGGGCCACAAAATACTTGTATATAAGCAGAAATCATAAACATGAACTTACAATCATATTTTCTATTATATTTTTGTAAAGTAAAAATATTTTTCAATACATTTGCTAATAATACGGTTCTTATGACATCGAAATCTGTATCGTAATGATGTATTTTACAGCACTAGTGCTTTTTTTTACACCAATCACAACCGCTCAATATTTCAATGCCACAGATGCAAAATTTAAACATTTTCATAGAATCCGAGCAAAGAGTTTCAAGTTCAGCATGAAAACTTTTTTCTGATTTGTAAGATGTGATTTTTTAACCGAATTCGAAAAGGTGAAGGTTATCAATGCACTTTTTGGAGAAAATAAACCTGAGTAAATGTACCTGATTATTATAAATGTATTTTTTCAAACTGCTTTAGTTCCTAACTTTCATAAATTCCTTATTTGCTGAAATTCAATCTTGTTTTAGGTTAAGGTAATCACAAATGTATTGAAAAACTTCGTATGATACTCGTACGGTAAGCTGTCTATTATAGTCGTCGGTTTATTATATGCACTCGGCTTCGCCTTGTGCCTATAAACACCTCGACTTTAATATCCAGCTTACCGTACTTGTATCATAATGTACTATAACAGTTATTTTTGTAAAGTTTTGTAATTTTTATATAAAATCCACTAAGTAATATTGTAAGCATATATAACTATGAAAATAAAATGTCAACTGTCTGATTACAGTCAATTTAAAAGGTAATGATGTGGTTTACTTAATAAGTTCAAAATATGGCTGTGATACTTTAAAATATATGTAAACAAAATTATAAGCAATGAGTAAAAATATGTTCTGAGTTACGATCTTGTTTTATTATAAAATACTGTATTTTATTGAGAATATGTGATAAAAAAGGACTCGCTGCAGTTCTCACCAAAAAATACAGAACAGGGGTTCCACTACAGGAATTAAAATTGAGGTCAAGACAATTCCTCCTAATAAACATTATTATGTAAGTCTTTATTCCAAAAGAAAGCAATGCTATGAGAAAAAAACTATGAGTAAAAAATAAAGTCTCATCAAGTATATGTAGTTTTTTAAGTATCTATTAGAAATAAACCTTGACACTCGTCCTGCTGATTGAAATATAATGTCTACGGCAGTGAATGGCGCAAGAAAACAATAATAGTCTACAAAGATACGCTTTTAAATAAAACTCAACACTTAAAAATCCATAAATTAATTTATTAACACTATTTGACAATATTATAACAAGTTGTATGTACAAAACGACTTCTAGTTTAACATACTTTCTCTAATAAATGTCATAGGTGGCGTGTTTAAAAACATTGAACTAAAATAATGACAAAAATTTGACATTTCATTAATTGTACTATAAAATTATTAAAATCATCATTCGTAATGGATTCCAAAACATTGATAATGTTTTTGAAGATATTTTTTTTTTCTTCCAAGATATTTGTTTAAATTAGTGTGTCAATACATCTTATTTAAATAAGAATAAAAAAATACAATAGTTTGGTTAAGTCTCACATTCATTGTAATTCGTATTAATAACGATATTGTAAAAGACGGTCAATTTGAAATGGCATCATTTTACGATGTTAAACACATTTGCTACCGGAATTTTATAACAATGTAAATCATTGTATACCACGAGTATACTCGTAATTGGCAACCAATGTGTTAATAAACAACAAACATTTTTGTATAAGGGTTATAATAAGCTTTCGTGGCTTTTACTCGTGTTAATAAATAACCCTCATAAACAGTGCTTTTTGGGAGGAAAGTTTAAGCAAAGTTTCATCACTATCGGTTCAATGGTTAAAGTGTGATAAGGTAACACACAAACAGGATTACTTTCTCATTTTAATACTTATTAATGACACCATTCCAATTTCAAGAATATTTCAGACTATTATCACATTTACTATATTAATGTTATTCAGTTAGAGCATTGTTAAAATATTGGCATAAAATTACACAAATGTAAATTACATAAAATTCGTTGCAGTCGTAAATAAAATAATAAAAATAAATGCCGAATCCATCGGGCCGTAGATTATTTATGAACACTAGAAATCCCACAGTTTTGCATTTCTATGCAAATACTTCACTAACTTATTATATAGTCTTCGATATTTGACTAAAATTTACATAAGATGTCATTTACATTAAATTACACACTGGGTTTAACTAAAGTCATTTAACCCTTTACAAGGCAGTATGTATATTCAAAATTCATTGTTTTTGGACCTTATCTCCAGGGCATAAGGTTAAATTTTTGGTGGCTATATATTTTCCACTGCCTTGAAAAGGTTTAATAGATTTCCCGCTTGGACGGATCTTAATAATCTAGTGCTGTTTGACCTACGAAGCATTGCAGTGGATGTCAATATGTTTAGAGACTCAAAAATATATTTTTTTTTCTTTTTTTTATATTATGGCTTCCACCGTGATTTCAGTGGTTCGGCCAATGTCCAGTTTAATGAGATACTAAGTATCGGTGTTGTACGGTATATTTTAAGTGGCATCAAAGATGGCGTATGTTCTTTGGTAGCCTCGTGGGAGCTTCTTCGTGACAAATCTATACGAGTCCATTTATCAGTCTACATTAACTATTTCACAAATAGGTCATGAGCACGAGCATTTATAACACTAAACTACACCAATTTCATATTATAAAGTCCACTTAAGTGGTACCACTGTTTTGAGTCCACTAATATTCAGAAGTTGAGGATAATTTTTGAGTCTCAAAACGATATTTACATCTTTTTCATGTGTAATCAGCCTCATACCCTGTTCTCGGTAAGGGATTTCTTCTGATGTTTTGAGTAACATCTTTTCCAAGTAAGATAAATCTCTTAATTTAGAATTCATTGTAAGGGACCTCTTGATTATTAAAACCATAGTAATTATAACTAATACGTTCACAACAGACACTTAAAAACACAATAATAAAATATAAAATACAAAACAATATTGAATTAAATGTACAATATATTGTTTGTAATAAATTGGCCTACATAAAATTACTGAAAATTTAATTAAATATTGTGTGAATGTATAGAATTTACTTAATAATTGATTTTAACAAATATTTAGAAATGTTGTAAATACAATATTTATTTTTGTAAATATTTTATAAATATTTAGAAAATCAAGGAAATCTCTTACTTGGAATAGATTATAAACGTACACTATAAGAAATCTACATTTTATTTACACCACTTTGATAATAAATTTCTAACCTGTACATTCTATTTGGGGTTTCTATGTTGCAATCCAGTTTCTGTTACAATTACTAAGTATATACAATATTTTAATAATAATTGTAGTGTTATCGACATTTAAAATTCTTTTATTGCATTAGAAAAACTGGTTTAGCTAAGTTTACAGTGCAACAAAATAGATTCAAAGTATTTCTTGTATCTATTTACAAAGAAATTTCTGTTTTGAGTAAATAACGCTATCTATGTTGTTGCTATGTTAACTTGCTAGACAACGTCAACGTCAATTTTAACGAGATATAGAATTCTTTTGTTTTGGAACAACAAGTACTTTTGAATTCATTTATATTTTTTAACAAGAAAATTATAATGGAATTCTTACCAAAGCTGTACCAACAAAAATACACTAATAACATCATTATTATTAAACTAAATGTAATTAGTTGATTTTGTGTAAGCTTAGCATATCTTGATAAGACGGTAAAAAAACTGATAAAAACAGTTATTAATTAATAATTTTTAATACAAAACAAAACGTAAGAATTGCAACATAAATAATAAAAAGATAGATAAGCCAAGATTTTGTAGTTTATTTCACAGTTGTTAAGCATTTGTTATTATTTCTGGTCAAAAACCCGAGCAGAATCAACATCAAATCACTTAGATTTATTTTGAATCTATGAAATCAAAGCTTATAAAATTACAAAAAAATAAATATATTAAGTACAAAAATGCATTGATCCAGAACAAATATTAAGTACACATTTGGTTATTCGAAACAATACTGAATGTATTGTTTCTAATTTAATTTCAGATTAAACCAGAATATACAAGAGAATCATAAAAAAAATCATACAGAGCATTTCAGATTCTAACTTACATTCAAGAAAATCCCAAAATTTGCTATAAAAATCTCAAGATATCTAGAAAATTCCAGACAATTCAAGAAAATTCTAAACAATTCCGGATTTATCTAGTTTTATCACAACATATCGTCGTCTGAATGCTGTTTCTCGTAAATTTCCTGTAGTTTCTGTTGTTCTTTAATTTTCTTCATCTGAGCGTAAATAGAGGCGGCCTTATAGTTGATCGGCCCGTAGTCTTTTAAGTCAGCGTCTGCATATATAAACTGGTCATCTGGCTTGAATGGCTGAAAAAAAAGGTAATTGTTAAAGATTTTTTCTAATGATATATCAAAAAATACTCTTTAAATTTTTTGAAATTCTCATCTCGAAACCTTATGATCCACTTCATAGGACTAGAAATATAAGGTATATATTGAAATATTTCTTAAGGATAATAACTACTTGATTTATCTCTATGCTAAAGGTGTGATCATCATTCAATTTCTAGTATGGATTGGTTGAAACAGGAACTAATTGTACTATGGTAATATGTGTGAAGTGAAAATATCTTCTATAATGTTTTTAAGGCGTAGACATCCAAGTATTTACTAAAATAAGCATGGAAATTAAGTGTCAAGTTTTACATACTCTGACATTGTGTCTGGAATTACTCAGATTTACATTTTTATTATGATAAATTGTTCAGATTTGTCTTTTTACCATGTATTTTTGACTCATGTGCGATAGTTAACAAAAGCTTTGTTTTTAGTAATTTTATTTATTAGTAAAAAAATAAAACACTAACTACTTTTGAGTTTTTATATTGAAATAGTTAAAAGCCTATTTCAAAACGTTTTGTTTCTACACGATTCCCAAACTCTTTGTTAAAAGCGTATTGTTATGCCTATTGTGAGAGAATTATTAAAGCGGTTACTAAGCAATTTTAAATGAATTTTGAAATTACCTTGACTAAAAAATGTACGTGTCACTCTTGGTAAAGCGCTCCTAGAAATAATAAAAAGAAAACGTCACAATAGCGGTACATGCTTTTTGGTGCAATTGGATACTGATAAAGGGGTAAGTTAAGCAAAGATCTCTTCACTTGGACACAATATTACCATCATCTATAGTCATTGAAATTATTTTATTATAAAATATAACAATATTTGAAGACATTTTTTTTATTACTGAACAACTAGTAGTTACAATTAATCGGCGAATATCAAAATTATAAAAAAATATACATATATGGTAGAACGAAATAAGGAAAGATATATTTTGCGAATTTTTTTTTGCTAATTTAAATATAGGAATATTAATAATATTAATATTCCTATATTTATTAACCTTGAATTTAAACAACCATGTCAGCGAGTCCGTTAGTCAGTGGCATTTAAGCTCTATAAATCATACTTAAACTTATTTCAATATTACATGAACATTACAATAATGTGTGTAGTAGCTTTGTTAACCTCGCGAGTCTTACCACAGCTACTACGCCGTTATGAAAATAATCCAAAAACTGAATCAACAGTAAAATTCTATGTTACTATTGAAACTACTTAAAAAACTTAAATCATCCTAACAGTGATTGAGATGAAGAAAAGGTTTTTTCGCTTATTGAAACGGAGACGCTTAGCGCTCGCACTGTCAAAGATGAGAAAAAAATTCGAAATTCTATATTAAACAATATTTTCAATCATGATAGAAACGACACAACATATATACACTTAAAATAGTTATTCAAATGAATAAAAATTGTTAAGAATGATAAAAAAAAAGTTCAAAATAGTAGTAACTTACCTTTCAAACGTCGATTTCATTAAACTTAAGCGTCGCATAGTCACTTCTCTGCTGACTATGGCCGCCTTTCCTCTGACTATTAACATTACTCTTATGACTACTGTTAGTTTCTTTGTTAGTGCTATCATTACCTATAGTGTATGTATCATACAAATGTCTGTTAGAATTGACTGTATTCTTAAACTTCAAATTATGATTCCCTAAAGCTAAATCTGCATACACTAATTTCTTTTTTGGTTTATCTTCTTTCGCACCAAGCGTATTGAAATTTGTATTAGCATGTTCTGGGCCTAGATTTCTCGTTGAATTTGATATGTAATTGCCTTTTAGTAGATGCAAGTACGATCTTCTTTCTGAATCATTATATTCTGGTTCTGGATAGTCTGGCTTCTCATAATTATCGTATACTCCAACGCATGATAATTTCTCTCTTAAACTCTCAGATTTTTTCAAACGATTTAGTTTTTGACTGTTTTTTTCTCGTGTTCTGTTTAAAGTCTTTGTGTAATACTGTGTCTGGTCTCCTGGTTGATATATTAATGGTCCTATAGTGTTATTATATGCCCTTTCTTGATCTACGGGTATTCTCTTATCTACTCTTATAGGTTGAAAGTAACAAAAGCTATGATGCTTCTGCAACGGTATTTGAAAATTTTTCTTATTTTTCCCTTTAGAACTTAGGTTAGTGAAATGATTGCGCTTTTGCATGTACTGTTGCTGTAGTATGTTAGTATTCTGTAAATGGAAAGAATATTGTTAGTAAGCACATTAAACATGAAGATGAAATGAAAGGAGGTACAGAAAAAAAAACTTAAAAAGCATTATACCTGACCGTTTTCTGTTTCAGCAGTTATATTGCTCTGTACTGAGTTACTACGTCTTACTATGCTCTTCTTTGGTATAGGTTTCTCAGTCAACTTTGGTATTTGTAATGTCTTATTTGGAGTTATAACCTGTTTCACAGGTAGTCCAACTTTGTTGATGCCAGCTTGATCATTCAATTGATTCACAACTGATTTCACTAAGGAACTTGAAGGCAATATCATTGACAGATTCCTTTTAGGAGTAGCACCAATTATATTTGGTTTCTTTAAATCTAATTCTTCATTATTTTTATTATTTTCTTCAGTCTCATTAATGTCATCACCTAATCCTATTTTTATTGTCCTTTTTGGTATACTTATTGCTTTATCATCTCTTTTCATAACTTTCGATACATCCTCAGCAGATTTAGTAGGTCTTATTGGAGCATCAACAGTGTCAAAAGATTTTGTTAATTTTGTATTAATCATTGGCATAGATAAATTCATGTAAACATGATCTGACTTGGAAGGTGACGTTGTCGGTGTCACTTTTTTTCTTGGTGCTGGTATAGGTTTATTCAAAGACATTGTAGATGCATTGATTGGATCAATACTTTCTTCACATACTTGAATAGAATCAGTTAAATTTTCAAACTGTTCAACACCACTTATATTTGATTTTACTTTTAACAGCGATGGATAGTTAGCATAAATAGTACCTCCTTCAAGAGGGACATCTTTGTCACTATCTGAACCTTGGCTGTTATTATTAATTTCATTGAAATTCTCTCCATATTCTGTATTAGGGTAGAATCTTTCTATATTTCTCTTTCTAACAACTCTCATAGATTGAAATTGTGGTAATTTTTTCACATTTCTGGTATTTAATGATGAAAATTTTCTAGTATCCTCTATAACTTCTTCGTCAATCGTTGGAAATTGTTTCAGAAAAGAAGATTGCATTGTTGGTAAATATGGATTTAATAACACCGTTTGATGTAAAGGGTACATTTGTTGTATTGGTGATAAAACTGGGATTCCATAAGGATATTGAGATGTCGATGGTGTCATTGGATATGTTATGGCATCAACAAAGGGCGGACATACAACTCGTGGTGTGAATGACGGATTAGTAGTTAATTGCTTTTGTAGTTGTTGAATTCCTTTGGCTGTCTTTTGATTTGTGTCGATCACTCTAGGCTGAATAGCTTGCACGGGCTTCGCAAACAAAATAAAACAAATAATTAGACATGCAAAAAACAAATAAAGCCAATTACTAAAACAAAATAAATGAAAATGAATTTAAATTAATAAAATTATTTGAAATCATGCTTGATTAAAATGAACATGATATAATACCAGTGAAAAAAAAATCAGTCACTATTTTTTGACATCACTCAACTTGATCCAAATTAAAAGTTACACTTTTGTATGGAAAAGCTCGACTTTTCTTATGTTGTACCTTTTTTTAGCAATTTTTTACTCAAACATAAATAATAAAAAATGTTTATAATAATCAATAGTTGAGTTACGTCAAGTTATGATGCTGTATAGCCAAATCTCAACAATGTCTTGAAGTAAATTTATTACCTTATTAGGAGGTTGTTGTAGTCCATGGAACGGCAGGTTCTCATATAAACCTGGGTTGTCCGCTCCAAGGTTGCCGTTTGCTGGATTATCTACGCCATTCGTAGGTGGGCCTGAAACGTGACAAAATATAATAAGTTTATTTATTAACTTTGCGATTGTGTATAATGTTTTTGTGCACCAGAGGTATCTAGAAAAAAGTTTAAAATAAACAAGAACACATTGATTCAGTTCGACAAAGATTGAATTTAGGTTTAAAAGTTATTATATTTTGCAATATCATTATTTCTGACTTTGATATGTCACAATATAAATGTTTTGTTAAACTTTTTATATAAAACAAAATATTTCTAACGTACGTTACTAGTAGTGAAAACTTAAACATAATTTCCATTGTATTATCAATAAAAAATAAATTAAAAAAAAAACATTATTAAGAGGCATAAAGAGATTTTAACAAAAGTTTAAAGCTTAAAAAAGAGTTTTACTCAAAAATGCAAGCATACAAAAGCATGCAACTTACTGTCACCCGGTTTCTTCCGTTTCCTGGCTGTTCTTGCTGGAGTTTCGTCATTAAATGGCTTAACAGTAGCACTGGTTGCAATTCTATCAGGTCTTTTGAAAGATACCACTAAAAACATGCGAATGTTAAACAAAATGCCAAATACGTGCAAAAGCAAAGGAAAAAATAAGCAAAATCATGAAAGGAAGCAAAGTTACGACGTTTTATGTGTGAGATTTTATTTCTTAAATAGTAACTTATTTAAATATTAAATATTTTTTAAACTTACGGATTTGTCATGATTATATAAAATTACTTTTTTTAAACTATTTTTTATTGTATTGTATGCAGAAGATGACTTTTCAAAATTGTTGCATAAAATGTAATGTTAAGGTCTAAAGATAGCGCTCGATCACTTTAAATCAATAAATGACAATCACTTTTTAATTAATCAAATGATATTGATACATACACAAATAAAAAAAAAAACTATGAAAAAGAAATAATCAAAATATATATATTTTTAGATATAAAGTTTATTTAAGTCAAAAAAATATTTTTATGAGTAATTTAATTGCGTTTGACCCCAGTCCAAAGGCCAAAACGTTCGGCATTCTTAATATAATATAAATAATATCTCACACATAGTTCAAGTGTCATGGAAGGTGAGTGTATGTTAAAACAATATTCTACCTCCTTCAGTGACAATAACATTCGGCGTTTCACTTTGAAAAAATGACCTAAGTCTATTTTTAGACAGACTATAACCCGACTTATTCAAATTTATCAACGAAACAGCCCTTTTATTAGATTTATTGATTTTCTTGTATTTCCCACTATCATCATCTGAATCATTGTCACTTTTCTTTCTCAGCCCTTTAAGGATTCCCGACACAACATTTTGCGTATGTCTTCGAGGCTTACCATTCTTTTTAGAATATTCAGTTTTTGTTGGCGATTTATCTTCTTCTGATTTTTTGTTTCTTTCCAATAGCCCTAGATTTGCGTCTTCTGGCTCTTGTGCTTTTTGATTCTGAATCCTTGCTTGATTTTTCGGACTTAATGTATGATTTGAATTTACATGTACTAAAACTCCAGGCTTAAGTGGCCATTTGCTAGGCGTTGTTACAGTTTGTCCTTTGCTACTTTCAGATTTAGGTTCAGTTTTTGGAGTTTGTACTTCAGGTTCCTTTTTAGGCGTTTTGTTTATGGTTGCTTCTAGTTGTGATAGATTTGCTTGTAAGCTTGATGTATTTTCTCTAAATTTGTTCATTTCTAACTGTGGGTAGCTTTGGGAGTCTACTAAACGTGTCCTGTCTGAGGTTTTCGGGCTAAATGACAGGCTCAATCGAGGCGACAAAGCAGGCAAAGCTTGAGATATTATTGACTGGGCTATCGACACTTCGTTTAGACAGCTACCGTCGGGGCTAAACGAAACGATAAGAAACAAAAACGATGTAAACTTGGTATATTGAACATAGTTATATAAATGGATATAATATAAATATTTGTAAAAACGAAGACTATCCAAAACATTACAATTGCATAGATTTTCTATTCTGCTTGAGGAAACTATATTTTTGTATTTGTTATGATAGAGATACAATTAACTGTGTTAGTATATGTTTAATGAACTAAATATACGATAACAATATACGAAGAGCAGTACTGTAATTAAAAAACATACATAAATAGCTCCAAATATATACGCAAATATTCTAGAAGAATGCTTTCCAAAAAACTTATTCATGCATAAAATAGTATGAAATTTTGTAAAAATCACTACACAATGATGCTACAGAAAACCACACTCCAAATTTTCAAATTACTAACTCCAGAATTAGCCAAAATATAGCGTGTAAAAATATGAAAGCATTCTCCATCTATGAAGAAAATATTCGTTAGTAATATACCTGAACTATTAATTGTTGTCAGTCTTAAAACATCGGGGGTTAGTGCCGTTAGGAACCTACAAAAAATATTATATAATTATATATTGTATAATTTATACCCATGACCTTGAAATTAGTGTTAACATGTTAGGGGAAACTATGATGACTCATGCTTCTAGAATTCTAGTATAATTTAGTTTTTTCTAAAAAATGCAGCCGTTGGTCCAAGCATTTAGCATTTACACGCGAAAACTCAAACTTCAATCTTTGACCTTGAGGAATTCGACCTTGACAATGGCACTACTACTGGTGACCTTGAAGGTGGCATTGACAATGTGTGCCATGAATCTGCCCGGACCAAAGGCGTTGCTGAAAATTTTCATTGCCATTCTATATTTCATTCCTCTTTATTATAATTTATCCCTACACCACTATTTGTAAATAAATATAAACTTCTATCTATATAGTTCGATGCAATATATATAATACTAAAGATGAAATTAATTATTTATGTTTGTTAAGTTACTTTAAAATAAATTAAATAGGTAAAATAAACATTTGATATAGTATTTATAATAAAAAAAGCTACTATGCATATTGAAAAAAATGATGCCCCAAGGTTGTTGACATTGACAAAAAATTGAACACAAAAGGGGACAGGAGTTAAAATAAATTCTAAAATTTAGAGATGACAACTTTGACATAAAACTTTTTTAGCAGACGTCTTGTATTACTCAAAAAGATTTTAATTAAAATAATAATCTAAAAATATTCTAATGACTTTCAGAATCTAAAAGATATTTTTACGACTAATCATCTCACTAATTACCTAATCGAAATTATTAGAAATAGTAATTAAATAAAAAAACTTACTTCTCTCTCTCCTCTAGTTCCACAGGGTTATTGTCTAAAATCATTTGTGTTAGTCGTGTATAGTGTTTAGTTGGCAGCATCCGGAAAAAAATCATGAAAAAATGCAAATTAGTAAATAATAGAAAACAGTAAGAATCTATTCTTACACATTTTTTTTATTAGTAAAGTCATACATAAAACATTATGAATTAGTTTAAAAAATCATATATTATCTCCTTAAGTTTCTACAATAATAAAAAATAATCCATTTGAATGTGTGAAAATTATTGTAAAGTAAGAAAATGTTATCATTTTCAATTAAAACATAAAAAATGGCATTAATAATAATTTTAACATCAGCACTAAAATTAAATTACAACAAATGGTAAAAAAATATTTAAAAAGTTATATTCAAATGTGCAAAAAGAGCAAACGTAATTGAAGTCACAAATTATAATTGCGAATGAAACAAATAAATGACAAACATGCGACATCCAACTAAAACAAATATAATACACGATTAAAATAGGAACCGATGTGACATATACTTTATTTTCAAGACATAAGTTTCATTCATGTATAATATGTAATTTTAAGTTTGCGATGTGTTTAAAAAGCATATTTAATAAAGCCAATTTATATATTTATAAATATTATAAAATCTATAAAGAATTGATATTTATAAATATGACTTAAATAAATTAAATATGACGTGCTTTCAGTCATAAACTTTTTTTTAGACTACATAATTTGCACAAATAAACCTTATTTGCATTGTCCGATCGGTTTCTATATTAAGCTTCTTTACATAAAACTAGGAATTACATAGTCAATAATTTATACTTACATTTGGATTTCGCCCTCATCCGCCTGCAGACGCAGATGATGATGATGCAAAGGATGACGGTGATCACCAGGATGGCGAGAGCTATGCCACCAATGAGAATTAACTTCTGTTGGTCCCGCCACCACGGTACTCGACCTGGAAATTGGTTTAATGTTTGATATACTTGAAGTATTGACGATTGATTTAAATATTTGGGTGGATATTTATTAGGAAAATTTGGAAAAAAAAATCAACTTGGTAATAATTTACATAAAAGAAGAATGCGAATAATATTTTAAATATTCTATACCTTATATTCTTACCTAGAAATTTTTTGAAGTTTTAGTTGAATTTCTTTGAATACAGGGTGTAAAGGCTAACACCGTTGTCCTTCAAACCATGGATACGTAACTCTAAAATATAATTATTAAGAAAATATTTAAAAAGAATACACCATTCGTTTTATAGAAGTACCACGATTTGTTATTCCGATATTTTGCGTTATTTCATGGACATTACACGTGTCAGCGACCTTTTGATAGGCGCCGCCGCCGCTCCGGGGCGCGGCTTCATTGACAATGCTACATATCTAGATTACTACGCGCGTGTGTAGTAGGTACCTAGCGTAAGGTATTCGGGTGAAGTTTGTTTATGAAAAAGAAGGACTTTTTTTTTCGAAAATACTTTCTTTTAGATTATGATAGTATTGGACTCTACTCATGATTCTGAATAACTGGTATCAAGGATAATAGATATGTGTATGGATAGGTGTTAAACTTTACACCCTGTATTTTATTGGTTTACGATATTGTACTAAATAGTTAAGTTAGTTAAATAAAATATAAAGTCAATAACTTTGTTGATATTATTAATAATTTTATACACATCTAGGAATATTAATTACATATAGCGATTAAATAATTTTAATTTTATATTTTTAAATGAAGAGTTATGGACTCAAATGACGCATTAAGTGATCAGTACTGATCAGCACGGCATTTTATTCTGTACTTACTGTAACTTTCCAGGTTGGCTACAAACAAAAAATTATCGATATATTTTATGTAATTTTATACCACGTTCTTTTCTTCCATGCTTGTTTGAGAGAAAAGAAAGCATAGAATAGCATAGTTTGAGAGAAAAGAAGCACTTTCTGCTATACCAGCTGTTTTTCGCCCGCGCAGAACATAAAAGCCGGTCAAGGGATTGGGCGAATATCTAAGGAATCACATCAACAGGCTAGCAACCCATCACTATTTTTTCAGGATGTTGCGGCTCACCTTTACATCCACTAACACGCTAATCGTGGCCTTTTGGTTTCATGACCTTGGGTCCTATCTACCCAGCGAAGGATAATCACGTGATAATCGGCACGGCATCCATAGGCAACAGTGACCGCTTTCCATCAGGTAGGCCGTATGCCTGTTTACCTACTCATTAGTATAAAAAAAGCAGTCGAGCAGTCGCATTTGCAAGCTACTGGTCAAGGTAAACTAGCCATCTACGACTCAAAAGAAGAAGAAGTACAAAAAAAGGAGAACAAAGCAGACAGCTCACCCATCACATCTCTCTCGCATTGCCGTGAAGTGCCAACAGAGTTGTTCGCGAAACACAAGTAAGTGCGGTACACCTCTACACTGGGACTTAGTCTGAGGAAGCTCTGCACACCGTTTTGCCAGATCTTCTCGTCCGTCAGACTGTCATTATCGTTCTTGAGCTTCCAGGAGAAAGAAACCTGAAAATGAAGCCGATGTCAAAAATAGAAGTTCTTACAAAAAATCGAAATCTGTAATGTTGTCTACATTATTTAGATATCTGAATCAAAATAGTGAAAAAATATTGATAATGTAATAAATTTATTTGTTGTTAGTGAGACGTTTCTATTATAATATATGATGTTTCGATATGGGAAAATATGGTTTTTTGTATTTGTTCAGAAACATAATAAACAAAACGCAACGCAAACGCTCGCGCTGGCAACACTGCGGGGGAGTTATATTCAAAATCCTTGACACTCGAAGACTTCAATTTGTGGCCTCTGAGACAAAACACCCAACTTTGTAATTTTCGGCTCATTATAATCAGTACCTAGAAATACAGTTTCATTTACTTCCCGCAACACCTACAGTAGGGAAGTCCCAGTTTTTCCAGTATTTAAATTAAACTGTAATGCTCATTTCATTGACAACACAGGAGAGGTAAAAACAAACATATATTACTATAAACTAAAACCAAATTAAAACTATTATTAAAATGTGGAAATATTTTAACTATAGAAACTTCTGTTTTTTTAATTAGAAATTCAATGGTTATTTACCCTATCAAAGATAACTTTCATGAGATAGATAGCTCTTCTTTAGAACATGAAATGGTTATATTATTATTATCAAACTTACATCTTCTGGGTTCGCATGCGCTGTGCAAACCAAAACTTGATCGCCATCCATAACAGTTTGTTTAATTCCACATTCAGGTACAACTGAAACAAAATACGAACATTTTATTGGAATTCTAAACAGATAACAGGAAACAAGAAAACTAAAAAAATTGAAAGAAATAACAACTTAAGTATAGCTACTCCATAACTAAATATGTATGTGTCGTGGAAATTTCAAGTTAGTAGACACCTATTGCTACTCCAAAGGCCAAGCCTAGATAGACAGTGGCGTCACCCATCTCATTTTCGCCATTTTAGTAGTTTCAGCCAAGAGTTCCAATCATAGGGGTTTACCATACTTGCCACGCTTGGCAGACGGGTTGGTGAGCTGCCGCCCATGGAAACCAGATTTTAAGCGAGGGAAGGGCAGGAGTTTCTTTGACTGGTGGAACGAGATAAATAAATAAATATATAGGGACATATCACACAAATTGAGCTAGCCCACAGTAAGTTGTGAACTTGTGTCGCAGGATACTAACTCAACGGTACTATATTTTATAATATATACTTATATAGATAAACATCCAAGACCCAGGACAATATGAAAAAGATCTTTTTCCATCTTGACCTGACCGGGGATCGAACCCGGGACCCCCGTGTCGCAGGCTAGCGTGTTGACCGCTGCGCCACGGAGCTCGACATAAATAAAGGTATTTGGGATCCTATTTGCTCAGAAAAAGTAGCAGCTCAGGAGCCCGTTACGCGTACCCGATGCCATACCTGCAACCACCAGACAAGCAGTAGAGGATGCTACCCCTAGTATGTACGGCGCCCTTAAAATAGTAGTAGTTACATAATAAATCCAAGAACACAATGGTATTGACCGAGCCGCGTCTGTTATAAGCTTTACACAGGTAATTTCCTCCATCCTTCCTCTGTGCCGGACCGAGCAGCAACGGAGCAACATTAAGATGATGATGTAGGGAGTGCTAAAAAAGTAGTAGGTACTTACTAACACATCCAAAAACATAGTGGTATTGACGGAGCCGTGTCTATTATACGCTTCACACAGGTAATTTTCTCCATCTTTCCTCTGCGTCGGGCCGAGCAGCAATGAAGAGATATGATGATGTAGGGAATACTAAAAAGTAGTACTTACATAACACATCCAAGAACACAGTGGTATTGACCGAGCCATGTCTATAATATGATTCACACAAGTAATTTTCCCCATCTTTCCTCTGCGCTGGGCCGAGCAGTATCAGAGAGAAATGATGATGTATGGAGTGCTATAAAAGTAGTACTTACATAACACATCCAAGAACACAGTGGTATTGACCGAGCCGTGTCTATTATAGGCTTCACACAGGTAATTCCCCCCGTCTTTCCTCTGCGCCGGTCCGAGCAGCAACGTGTTGGAAGACGAGAGCACCAGAGAGCTGTTGCTGTGCTCCTTGCCGGTAGCCTTAGACGGGTGTTCCCGGCGCCACGAGTAACTTGGCATGGGGAAGCCTCTGTAAGAAATATGTTGTTTTTACATGGATGACTTTATACCTTTCGTCAATTCTGATAAAACACTTGTGGTGTAAGTCCAATAATCTTAAATACAAGCAAACTTCCAATGCACACAATACCACAATTGTTAGGGTAAGCACCACCGTTATCCCTCAAACCAATAAATCAGCCCATCAAAATAGACAACTTTTCCTATAGGACTACTGGGAACTCGAAAAAAAAGGGACAAGATATGAAAATATCGAAAATTTATTCAAGTGTTACCGGCATTGGCTTCAAAAAAAAAAGTTGTGATGATGGTGTTTATCCTAACACCTGTATAGATATGACTGTAAAAAATTAATGTTGCTGTAAGTGACTCTGGGTTACAACGTAAAACGTACAAAACGTTTGTCACGTGGAAGCAAAGTATGCCACTATGATAGAAAAATTATCAAAAACTTGGCTTACCTTGCTGAACATACAACTTTGGCAGGTATTTCGTTTTCTATGACTTTCACTACTTTTGGCGTGACTGTAATGTTTTCTGGTTCATCTGAAATAAAATGATGTTATGATTACAAACTCAATTAAGTATTTAGGTGCAACGCAGACGACGGACAGTGGCGGACAAAAAGTCCGCGGTGCGCTCATATTTGTATTAAATTATGGTTGCGCTTTGTACGCGCAATACCTCATGTCACCTGGCGGACATACGTAGATAAAGTGCAACCTTATTGTAATACTAATAAGAGTGCGCCGTAGACTTTTTGTCCGCCACTGTCCGTCGTCTGCATTGCGCCAATTTACAATTTTTAACTGTGAATCTAACGACATAAGGGGCAACAATAGGCACAGTAGCGACGCCAATCATTTTTTTCCTAATACTTTACAAATAGAAAGGAATTCAAGAATATAAACAATACAAGCCTTAGTAAATAACCTGAAGTATTTTTTGAATCATGTTTATTACTATCGGAATCAGTGAGAATTATGAGAATCTGATTACCGCCAAAAACGGCCGTTTTTGGCGGTTATCACTTTTTCTCTCAATGACTGATTCTCATAATATCAAAACATGATTCCAATAATACTTCAGGTTATTTACTAAGGCTTGTATTGTTTATATTCTTGAATTTCTTTCTATTTGTAAAGTATTAGGAATAAAATGATTGGCGTCGCTACTGTGCCTAGTGTTCCCCCCATTATATCTGTTTCATTCGCTAAAACGCTGTTTTCTATGGCAAATGTATGATGATATAAACTCGACGTCAAAAGTCCGTATCAAACTTTGAAGTATCACATATTCGTCGTTGATTAAGATATTTTATAAAATCTTTTATATTTGTTTATTGTGGTCAAGTAAATATCATATTTACGTGCATATTCCTTATCGCATTTATTGTATAATAAAAATTACTCACATTCAACAGCAAACTGCGTGGTGCTGTTCACAGAGGGTCCCGCGTCGTTACGTGAAGATCTACATGTGTAGGACGCTGTGTCTGCCGTCCGGTCGAGGACTCGGTTGGGCCACGCTTCCATGTTCCAGTGCTGGAACAAATTAAAATTTCTTTGATGGATATAGTCTACGCAATTCTTCAACTGTACAAATTGGGACGGTTAGGTCTTAGGGCACTACAAAAGATAATAACAATAACTTCTCCAAAGGGCCTCTACGTGTTGGATCTGTATCCCCACGCGGGGTAACATCCGTGACCAAAAGGAGATACAAATATAATAATAAATACGTTTATTTACAAAACAATAAAAAACAAAAATAATAAGGTACAAGGAAAAAGGTACAGCTAAGTGCTAAGCAAGATCGGGGTGCTTTTTTAGATGAGATGAGATTGAAGATGACCTACCTAGCTTGATTTTACAGCCACTCTATGGTCAACCTTCACGTCTGACCTTAATATTAACCTTGACGTGACCTTGACTTATTAAAATAGAGTCGGTAGCTTCAAAGTTGTTCCTGTTACCTGTATTCCTTTGACTTTGATGTAAGCTCCATCATTTGGCTCTGAACTTATATAAATATAATAAATATAAATAAATATATAGGGACATATCACACAAATTGAGCTAGCCCCACCGTAAGTTGTTAACTTGTGTCGCAGGATACCAACTCAACGATACTATACTTTATAATATATAATTATATAGATAAAGGACCAAGACCCAGGTCAATATGAAAAAGATCTTTTTCCATCTTGACCTGACCGGGGATCAAACCCGGGACCCCCGTGTCGCAGGCTAGCGTGTTGACCGCTGCGCCACGGAGCTCGACAACAACTTGAACTTCACGACAGAACTTGGCGTAACTATGACTTACCAAAATAGCTTCCAAATCATTCCTGTTGACTTGTGGCTGAATGTTCCTGACCTCGACCTTTGAAAACGATGAGAGCTCCATCCTTTGGCTCTGACCGTGAACTTGACGATATTGGCCGTCGCGTAACCTTGACTTACCAAAATAGATTCAGTAGCTTCAAAGTCGTTCCTGTTGACCTGTGGCTGTATGTTCCTGGTCTCCACCCGGTATCGTGGGTCATCAGCAGCGATGAGAGCTCCGTCCTTCAGCCACTCCATGGAACAGAGTGGAGCGCACTCCACCGTACATGATAGGGAGATATTCTGAAAGAACATTTCCAAATATGAATGTTTGTTTTACACTAGTGTCAGATTTTTCAAGTGCATTAGGGATCATCATCATTTCGTGTAGGTGACACGGTCAGTCGACCATGCACACCCTGGTGTCAGAATTCTTCGGAACCGCCTCTCGGCCTCTGAAGTGATTCCTTTAACGTGCATTAGGCAACTGGTATCGTATGTAAAAAAATATTATTTTTGCGGTTATCTAAATGTGTTTTCGACCTCAGGCTAGTTGACATACGTTTGATATAATCTTAGTCCACTACCGTATTCCGTTGGAGAATAAAGTGGTTGCTGGGATTATTCAACCTCTTTATGGTCAACATTTAAATAAAATTATTTTAATACGGTTTTCATCGCGTTTATTACATTTTATACACCTAACGTTTCGAGCACTTTACAGTGTTCGTGGTCTCAGGTAGACTAAGTTGACATTTGTCTAGTATTTTATAAGAACTGCAAAATTTCGAGCTCCGTGGCGCAGCGGTCAACACGCCTGCCTGCGACACGGAGGTCCTGGGTTCGATCCCCGGTCATGTCAAGATGGAAAATGATCTTGTTCAGATTGACCTGGGTCTTGGATGTTTATCTATATATGTATCTATTATAAAATATAGTATCGTTGAGTTAGTATCCCATAACACAAGTCTCGAACTTACTTTGGGGCTAGCTCAATCTGTGTGATTTGTCCGTATATATTTATTTATTTATTTACCGTCTAAGATAATTTATAACGTTCCTGATTAAAATTATAAACCGTAATTATAAAATAACCGTATTAAAATAATTTTATTTAAATGTGTAACAATCGCGAAAACATAAAAAAACATTACTCTATATGGTCAACTTCATATCCGGTGGTTGCAAGTAAGGCATCGGGTACGCGCGCCCAGTTATATAAGTTTTAAGATTTTAGTTGTACAACGATGCTACTGGAGAGAAATAATTAAAGTGTTAAATTAAATTGTGGTAGAGCCTCGCTACCGGCGAAAATCACTTTTGCTAGTAGCATGAATGGGCCGGCTCGTCCGGGGAAGTACCACACTCTCACAGAAAATCGACGTTTGAGTAGTAGCTTTACCGCTGCTATGCTTCGTTCGGTGAGTGAGAGAGCCGGAGGCCCATCTCCCTCTCCCCTCTGGGGAGAGAAAAATAAAAGGCCGGCAACGCTCCTGTGACACCTCTGGTGTTGCAGTTGTCCATGGGCAGCGGTGATCACTTCCCATCAGGTGACCCACTTGCTCGTTTGCCGTCCTATGACATAAAAAAAAAAAGTGATAAGAAATAAGTAATTACCTGTGACTTGTATAACGCTCCACTATAATGGTTCATAGCATATATAATGCTTGGTGGTGCTGAAAAGGAAAATGTAAAAAATTAGTACTTACTGCATACTTTTTAGGGTTCCGTACAAAAGTTGAAAAACGGAACCCTTATAGGATCACTCGAGCGTCTGTCTGTCCCTCCGTCCGTCTGTCACAGCCGATTTTCTCCGAATCTACTGAACCAAATTAGATGAAATTTGGTAAGATAGTGTAATCCTTTGACCCAAACACGGATGTGCAAAGTAAATAAAGATTTTTTTGAAATAAGGGTCATTTTGAGGGGCCCAATTACAAAATTAAAAAACAAAGTTTTGCAAACCGTACTGTGTCATATATCAAATGAAAGGGCTCATTATGAGGATCTTTTATTTTGTTCGGGTAAAATCAATACTTTTGATTTTATTCACGAAAGAAGGTAAAAATTGACCATTCCCCCCCCCTGATCTCCGAAACCACTGGGCCGAAAATTTTGAAAAAATTACAAAATATAGTTCATTCCTTGAAGATTACAGGAAAAATAATAAGAATTCTATCACTTGAAAATTAAGTGGTAAACTCACAATAATAAGTTCATCGAAATAGTTCACTAAAACACCACTAGATGGCGCTAGTCAATTGAATAAAACATTTTTTGCACATTGTGTGTGTGTTCACGAAGCATATTGTACGGAACCCTCATTGCGCGAGTTTGACTCACACTTGGCCGGTTTTTTTATTTGATTAGCGGATACGAACAGAACATTTTTTTTTTCAACTCTTCTATTAAAGTACTTGAGACTGTCTCCAATTGATGCAAATATTTTGAAAACAAAAAATCACCGCATTTTTATAGACACGTTTAACAGATTGTTTTTTATATTATGTTAGTTATGTCCAAAAAGACCACACAATAATACTCACACGATATCACGAGTAAAGAAGTTGCATTACTTTAAGTAAATTTAATTGTAAGTAAATTGTCATCTTTAATTTAAAGTCCCTTTATTTTTTCGTATTAGATATTAATTGAGACTTCTATTTCATTAAAAACTGAATTAGATTACGTGGTAGAAGCTCTTACCAAGCACATCGATGTTGACAAAGTCGGGCTCCCCCGCGCCCCCCGCGTTGGTCCCGCGGCACGAGAAGTTGGTGCGGTGGTCCAGCGTCACGGGGTCGATGGTCCAGTTTTGGGAGACGATGTCGCTCACCACTCTACCGCCACGCTGCCAGCGGTACCTGTAAAAAAAAATAAATTTTTGTTGTATTAGAGCCACGTTACTGGCGAAATTCACTTCTGCTAGTACTATGAATGGGCTGGCTCGTCCGGGGAAGTACCACACTCTCATAGAAAATCGACGTTTGAGTAGTAGCTTTACCGCTTCTATGCTTCGTTTGGCGAGCGAGAGAGCCGGAGGCCTACTCCTCTCCCCTCTAGAAATGAAAAATAAAAGGCCGGCAACGCTCCTGTCGCTGCTGGTATTGCAGATGTCCATGAAAAAAATCCCCTCAAAACAGACAAAACAAAGACAGCAGAACGTTTATATAAAGACAAAAAAAAAACATGGATCATGGACAGGAATGTACACTAATATTATAAAGAGGAAGATTTGATTGTTTGTTTGTTTGCATTGAAAAAGCTCCGAAGATTGATGTTCTTGCAGTGAAGACTAAAAAAAGATCTGATGATGATTTAATATGAACTCTACCTATGAGCTTCCGGCCTCCCCTTCTCCTTGATGCTGCAGCTTAGCACCAAACTCTTGCCTTTCACCACGCGCCAGGGTGAGTACGTCAGCTTGGCTGGACCCGGAGGATCTGGAATCAAATACAACATGACCAGTTTAGATGACCAATTAATCATTTTGTAACTATTTTAAAGACACCTATGAATTTTAGCTGCCTAACAGATATAGCTTGCTGTGTGCTTCCCAGTAGAGTAAAATAAGACCACTCCGAGACTAAGGAAACACAAGCTAAACAAAGCTTATAAACGTCAAATAAACCTTTCCAAATCGTCTGGTCAGTGTAGGCCAAATCCTCTGACTGCTTTAGCTAATATATGACCCTGGTAGTACAAAGAGGGTCGTGCGAGAGGAGACTAACAAAGACTTGATGATGATACACGGCAAAGGCACGGTGCAGTACCTTTAAGTCTTATTTTCGTACTCAAAACGAGGCGTGGCACAAAGATTGACACCTACTCTGACCGCACGTGGCATCTTGCGGTAGCTAGCGACAATATTTTTTTCACGATACTGGTCATTTTGAGCGTAAAAATAAGGCTAACATCCCATCATAGCGTACCACGTCTGTAACGTATCTGCGTCGTATGCATTCTTTGTTAGATTTACGCCTAAAAATGGCCTGTTATTAAACGTGAGTTTTGTTTATCATAAAAATGGTTACTTACAATTCACCACCAGCTCGGTCTTGTTACTCTCTCCACCCCAGCCGGCCTGGTTCTTGCCTTTGCATGAGTAGTTGCCATGAAAACTCTTGGTGGTATCTTGGAGAAGCAGCATTGAGGGGTCCACTTCGTTGCACAGATTTTCTGGAAAAAGATTCAGCTTGTAAAATTATTTATTTCTTATTTAGCTTAAAGGCTCGTACAGCAGCAACCGTGGCAGAAAACCTCATAAGACGTTAGTAGTAGAAATAGCTATATATTTAAGCCTTTTTGGATTGAAACCATGGATCCGTGGGGTCCATCAGCCCATTATCTTTGACAGAAAGTTAAAGAGACTAATCGAGGTGACCAAAGGGCTGGTAATTACTGGGCAGAAAGGATAAGCATTGCCATCCAACGTGGCAATGCTGCATGAGGTGATGGCTTGCAGGGACTTCTATACTTTTTTACAATGACATATATATGTGATTTGTAAATATTTTCATTATTTTAAATAGACTATACCTACAAATGTTATTTTTTTCCAAACTTACACTATTGTTATAAGCTTATTTATCTACACTTATATTATAAGGAGGAACAATTGGATTGTTTGTTTACATTTAAAAAATTCTTTCTAAGCTAACTTTATCGGCGGTAGAATTTTCATGAACGAGTCGCGGGAAACTGCTAGTATTTCAATAAAATTATTCTAACCTTCTCCATCCGTTCCATTACACTCAGGCAGATGCTTTAATATCTCTCCGTCCAAGTACCAGATCACTTCATCCAGAATCGCTGGGTTGCCCGTCACTACTTCACAGGTGAGGGTCACATTCTTGTGGTCTTCCTCCAACACTGGGCTTGGGGAGCTCATGGTTAGGCGGACGGATGGTTTAACTGAAAGAAAAAAAATTAGTAACAAGTAAAGAACACTATCAATATCATTTAATACTGGCTGGATGTTCGTGTTACCTTGGATCTTAAATATGTGAGCAAATCTCAATTTTTTGTAACACATTGCTAACAAATGTAAGAGTGATCTTGTGGAAACGTCCACTATAGTTACTTGATGGAAAGATTTTTAGAGTGAAAGTGATTTCATTAGAGAGCCACAAGCTAAACAAAGCTTATAAACATCAGAGAGGTCTCTCTAACCCATTTAGCCAGCGTGCAGACGGTAGGCTCTGGCTAATTTATGGCTCTGGTAGTGCACAGAGGGTCACGCTCCTGCAGTGAAGACTAAAAAAAGACCTGATGATGATACGTGGATGTAAAAAACTTACAGTTATCAGCGCTCATTTCACCGGTAGAGTTGCCGACTACATTCGCAAGTAAATAGGTGCCCATGTCTTCACCCGTCACATTCAAGATAACCATCGAATACTGTTTATGGTGGCGCAATATTGAGAAGGTAAAAAATGAAACTTGTCGACACGTTTTATTGAAGATGATAAGTGGATGTGCCGTGTGGTTCCTGGCAAAGTGGATTACAGCTACTACGAGTCTTCCCGTAGATATCGTAGAAGGTGACTTAGGAACAACAAGCTAAGCAAAGCTTGACATTAAAGAGACCTCTCCAAGCCGTCTGGCCAGCGTGCAGGTAGGCTCTGGCTTACATTATTTGCTCTGGTACTACAATTAGGGTCAAGCTCTTGCAGTGGAGACTTAAAAAAAGATCTGATGATACGTGGATGTAAATACTTACAATGCACATTGACATCAGCGCTCATTTCACTAGTAGAGTTGCCGACTACATTCGCAAGTAGGCAGGTGTAGTTGCCCATGTCTTCTCCCGTCACGTTCAGGATGATCAGCGAGTGTTGGTCGGTAGTGCCGCCCTGGTAGTGGGAAGTGTCGTTTACGTTGACGATCTCACCGTTGCGGTACCTGGAATACATTTCGATGATTGGTTTTGAAATGCAGTAACACCAGAAATTAGACAGTAAATGTACCAAAAAAAAATAGCATACCATAAAAAATGGTATGCAATGTAATATAAACCAACCAGTTGCTCTACCATGCTAGTCAGGGACGGGTCAGGGAACATACAAAAGAACAAATGTAAAATGTACCAGTTGCTTCTCTTCCCGCGCAGGCCGTAGAAACCGGCGGAGGGAATGGGTGCACATCTAAGGAATCATGTTAAATAGGCGGTACGGCTAGTAATTCATCAGTATTTTTATTCCGTATTTCATCTTCAAGCCCATCAACATGCTAAACGTGGCCTTTCGTCTTATGGCCGTAGGCTCTGTCCCGTAAAGAATAAGGCGTAGTACTATGTATATATAAACCCCTTCTAACTACTTTAGCTATGGTTCTGGTAGTACAGAGAAGGTCTTAATAATAATAATAATTGTTTATTTCGGATAACAGGATCCATAGGGGTTAGTAACAATTGACCTTAAAACTAAAATTAGTAATCACATTTATAAGAACATACACAGACAGACAGACACATACAATCTAGGACCCACCTGTACCAGCAAGATGTCTACGTAACTGCGTGCAGCCGTATCCATCGAGCTAGCATCGGCGAGTCCCACCGGTTTGCTTTGCTTTGCTTTTTTTTTGCTCTTGCAGTCGAGACTAAAGAAGACCTGATGATGATGAGTTTATGAGTACATACCATATGACATTAGTGAGTGATGAGGGGTTGCTTTCGTATTCACATTTGAGCAACAGTTTCGACCCTTCCACCACGGTGACGTTGAGAGGTTCCACTCGAATTATTGGAGGATCTGGAAAATACAATGCTACTTATTAATAGCTATTGTACAAGATAAAGAATAAACACAACTACTAATAAGTATTTCTGGGCACACTTTGCAGTTTCACGGGAGACTATCATATTGTAAGCACCACAGAGCAGGAAATTTCGATGTAACAGGGCGCGAGCGACAAGTCATTTCCTTGCTCCGTGAGAAGTACGTTATGAAAATTATTTTCATGGCTATCTGCTTTAGCATTTAGTGGAAACCTATGCTTTAATAATTGCTGGTGGTCCCTTTAGAGTTGCTATTGTATAAAAACGGATATTTTCGTATTAAATAAAACTAATTGACGCAATACTTAAACCGTCGAAAAGCGAAAAAGCAAGCACCTCTATTTTTCTACCCTTAGGGTAAGATTTTTCCAAATTTATATGGGTCCAATTTTTGAGTAGGTATACCCTTTCCAATAATACAAGAATTATCAAAATCGTACCACTGTAAAAAGTTATACGTGGTCATACATAATGCGTCGACATGATAACCTCCTACGCTGTGTGGTTCCCGGTAGATTAGAATAGGGACCACTCCAAGTCTTCCCGTGGATGTCATAGAAGGCGACTTAGGAAACACAAGCTAAACAAAGCTAATAAAACATCAAATAGACCTCTCCAACTCGTCTGGCCAGCGGAAAGAGTGTAGGCCAAATCCTCTGACTGCTCAGGCTAATATATGGCTCTGGTAGAACAGAAGGGGTCATGCTGCTGCAGTGGATATTAAAACAAGACCTGGTGATGATGTAGATGAACCTCCTTCGTTTTTTGGTCGGTTAAAAATGTAAGAAGAATGGACTTTTGAGCCAATTTCAACCAAACTTAAGAAAATACTTACACCAAATATCCAGTTCCCTAGTAGCATGCAAGGGATGATCATGTGTGTCGATGATGACCTGGTTGGTAGCCTGGCAGTGGAATTTCTTTCCGTTCTCGTATCTCGTCGCTTCGAAGACCAAGTTTGAGGTTGTTTTGAAGGTTGTGTCTGGCTGTAAAGGAAAATAATTTAGAGATAAGTATGGATTGTAAATTGCTAGTTTTACTGTCGAAAAAGTATTGATTGATAAAGAAATGTGGGCATGAATGCTAAAACGCTTGGTTCCAAATTTCGGGTCACTAAATTTCACGTTGGTCTCAGGTAGTAGACCTGTTACAGATAAAGAAGTGAAAGAGCGAGAACTAGAAGTATGAATTAATGGGATATGAAATAAAAAAAATCTATGTGAGTACCTATTTAATTCCACAATTAAACAATTTCTCAAGAACTTTCTAACTTAACTTACCCCTTTCTTTACCCTTACAACATACCAATTAAACTTCGATAGGTACATATTTATTATTATTATTATTAAAAACGGTTGCACTCACGTTATATTTAGTCGGTATTGCCGACCGGGTTTCGGCCAATTCAGATGGCCGTCTTCAGGGCGAGTATCAAGGTCGTCGCGACACGGCTGTTCCTTGAGCACTGACGGGATCCACGCGCGGCGCCCGCCTCCGCGCGACGCGCTCGTGCCGATGCGTTGGTTGGGGGGTCAGACACCCCCGAAGATGTTGTGGCTGGTACCAAATCGACATCATATGCCTCTGATGGTTGTGAACGGCTCATGTGCACAGAGCTAACCGTGTCAACGCCTTGAACTAAAATGTCCTCGTTGCATTGTTCAGCTTGAAGTATTGGTTTCCAAGTTGATGGCAAATTCCAACCTCCGTCACGATTAAAATTCGGACGTCGCCCTATCTCTATTGCCTCGAGTACTTTACGTGGGACGAAAGCCTTTTCCCTTGCCAGTACCTTGGCTTTGTCGAAGCGAATGTAATGAGCCACGTCCGAATCCAAGGCGTGCTCGGCGATTGCAGATCCATTTTTGTCCAATTTCTTCAAGCTGCGGATGTGTTCGGTTAGTCTTGTAGTCACGTTGCGTCCTGTTTCACCTATGTAACACTTACCGCATTCACAAGGCACAATGTATACGCCCGGTACATTAAGTGGGTCTCTATCTTTGGGAGAGCGCGTTAAATTTCGTAGTTTCGTCAAAGGTCGGAAAATAGTTTTTATACTGTACCGGCGACGTAGTAAATGACCAATTTTGTCTGTGGTCCCTTTGACAAAAGGTAGGAATACTAGCGCTCGATCCACAGAAGTGGGACGCTCCGTTGCGTTTTCACTGACCCGAAGGCTCTGTCTCCAACTATAGCCATTCGTTTCCAGCACTTGCCTCACGTGTGTTAATTCTGCATCTATGTGTTGAGGATCACACAGACGCAGAGCTCTGTTTATCAGCGTGCGTGGAATCGATGCCAAGTGAGCCGGATGGTGGTGTGAGTCAGATCTTAAGTATCGGTTGGTATGTGTCGGTTTACGGTAAACCGTATGCGTGAGACTCCCGTCGGATTGTCGCATGACCAATACATCCAGGAACGCTAGAGCCCCATCGTTTTCTTGCTCGGCAGTAAAAGAAATCTTTGGATGAATGCTGTTCAGATGAGCAAGAAAAGATATAACCCAATTTTTATTCAATACTGCATAAACGTCATCCACGTATCGCCACCAGTATCTCGGTTTATCACTTGCAGTTATTAGTGCTTCATCCTCAAACCACTCCATGAAAATATTTGCCACCACTGGAGCTATTGGGGAACCCATCGCCACACCGTCCACTTGCAGGTAGTGTTCACCACGCCACATAAAGAAACCACTATTCAAACAGTACTCAATAATACTTATGTACTCGGTAGGTAAATCTGTGTTTTCAATCTTGTTTTTAATGATGTTGATTGTGTCCTCTATCGGTACATTTGTAAATAAAGAAGTGACGTCGAAACTGACCATAATTTCTTCATCGGCTAACTTCACACCCTCCAACAGTTTGACAAAATGTGTCGAATCCTTAACATAGCTCGCAGTTTTTCCCGTTAATGGTTGCAAAACATCCGCCATAAACCGGGAAGCTTTATATGTTGGCGAGTCTATTTGGCTTACTATCGGTCTTAAGGGCCAATCAGGCTTGTGGATTTTGGGTAATCCATATATCTTCGGAGTGGTGGGGTTCTGGGGCCGCAGGCGCTTTCTGAGACTATCATCAGAGCAGAAGCGCAGTACTTTGCAACGTACGTAACGTGAGTGCAACCGTTTTTAATAATAATAATTATGTCTCGCGTAACATTTAATATTTATTATTGTTAATTTTTAGAAGAAAACGCATGTAAAGCAACCCTGGGCGCAGTTTCCACTTGGATGGGTGGCATAATAAAATATCTCGAGCTCCTCCGTGCTTCGGAAGGCACGTTAAGCCGTTGATCCCGGCTGCCGTCATTAATGGCAGTCGTTAGGCTATGCCAGATGCCTTTAGGCAGCTTGAAAAATCTGGCACTAGTGTTGGCCACTTACTCGCACGAAACACAAAAGAAAACTGCACTTTGACAAAGTCAAACTATGTATTTGAATCCACAATCAAATAATTTCTTACTTACCCCTTTCTTCACCCTAACAACATACCTATTAAAATATAGACGGTACTAATTTTTTATTGTTAAAAAGAAAACCGTACTTTGACAAAGTTACGGATAAACGAACAAATAAGCCTCTCCAACCCATCTGGCAAGCGTGGAGAGCGTAAGGATAATATATGGCTCTGATATAACAGAGAGGGTCATGTTCCTGCAGTGGAGACTAAAAAAGATCTGATGATGATGATGAACAAATGAGCCATAACACATAAATTTTTAGATTTTTTTTTTAGGTGCAGGAAAGGAGCCTCCCCGAATGACGTTCTCAAATTTCTAATTAATGTCTGGCGCACCCTGGGAAACAATCAGCTAGTACTTCACGCTGATTGGCCTTCTTTTCATTCATCCTTTAACCACGAAGGTAAAAAAAAATTGAGATTCATCACAGGGTACGAATTAAATAAAAACCGGCCAAGTGCGTGTTGGGCCACGCGCAGTGTAGGGTTCCGTAGTTGCGAATGACAACTTTGAGTTCACACTGTTTACACTCGCACCTCACAGTTTAACGACCAAAAACATCTAACAATGAAAATTGTAGGAAATTTTTCATTTTCCAGAACATTTTATAAGTTGGTTGCCTATAACTTTTTACTTTGTACTTAGTACTCAGCTCTGATAGTTTTCCTTTCAACTTCAGTATATATACTACTGCTGTAATTTTTTTCACGTATCCATATATAACCGTTTAGCAGATAGTTACACTTACCTCTAACAAAAATTTGCACTTTAAAACCAAACATTTCGGAAACGGATCCCTAATTCGAAAAATGATGTTCTCAACCTCACAATATTTTTCAAAAACCTTTTTAATGATACCCCACACGATGGGTAAGTAGAGAAAAATAAATACTCCCCCACTTTACTTGTATGGGAGCTACCCTAAATTTTTTTTCTACCACTTTTTTCCCATGATTAATATACATACCCATACCAAATTACAACTTTCTAGTACTTATAGTCTCTGAGCAAAACCGCGGACGGACAGACAGACAGACAGACATGGCGAAACTATAAGGGTTCCTGATTTACTACGGAACCCTAAAAAGTAGCAGCAGTAAGAAAAGTAAGTAACTATCTATTTGAATCTACAATCCAGTAACTTCTCAAAAAGTAACTTACCCCTTTCTTCGCCCTAACAACATACCAATTAACAAATTAGAGACAAATGAACAGAATTAATTGTAAAGCCAAGTGTTACGCGACCTTTAAATAAATTACACGCATGTAAACTTTGCTCTGTTATTTTCTATGCATATTTAATTAAATAGGCATTTAAATTGCAAATACTTAGATGAGATAAAGTTAGGATGTCGAGTCACTGGATGTGGCAACCGGTAAATAAATAAAAAATGTCTTTCTCTTTCTTATCTGAGTGTTTTCACGGTTGCATCCTCAGCTGGATTGTTTTGGAGCCCGGGGTCCGCATTCCAGCAAATTAAATTTGAATTGTGTTCCTTTGTAATGATTTCGCATTAATGATTTATTTACAAAACATCATATAGATATAAATTATTGTTATTTTTCTTTTGGTAATTTTATGCATTTACAATGCTTTCTAATATACTCTTATTAAATTAATCTGTATACAGGTACAAAAATAAAGACCGCTGGTCCTAAACCAGGTCACTTTGAATTTTAGTTCCATAACTTATTTTTTAATTTAATAAGATTATTCTTGTTTGCTTCTGAAGTGAAAGAAACTATTGTGATAATGTTTTCATATGGTTTACATTTCTGTTGGTAATGCAGAAAGTAAACTTACTCACCCAAAAAACATGAGCTCATAGGTAGTTTTTATTTGATTTGTGAAACGTACCAATTTTTAAAATTCTTTTATCTTTAGAAAGCTAATTTATTTATGGTTAATTTAGGCTACAATTCAAGTAGATAAACTCGTAAGAAAATTGCTAGATTCGTCATAAATTTCCGAAAAATTTGTTACATCTAGTACACAAGCTCGTTGTAAAACTTAAGACAAAGCCCGTCAGTGTGGCGGGTCGGCTGTTAAATTTTACCGCCGCGTCTATTGTATCACGTATAATAAGGACCATTAACTTTAAAGCTAGGACTAAATGTACTTGAAAGGAGACTAAATGCCACTGAAGTACCAAATGGAATTATGTTCTTTAAACGTGTGTAGAAGAAGAACTTACGACTATTATGTCCCGTACTTACTATAAGCTGGGGTCCTATAAGACTAGTGTTAATGGATAACTCATTTCTATTGTATCACACATAAAAGGTACTAACTTTAAGATTAGGATTGAATGTACTAGAGACGGGACTAAATTAATCTGAGATATTAAAAGGGATTGTGGTCTTTAAGCTTGTCTTAGAAGCGGTCATATGGCTATTGTATCATGTACAATAAGGACACTTTAAGGCTAGGACTATGTACTTGAGTTGGGACAAAATGTACTTGAAAGGAGACTAAATGTACTTGAAATGAGACTAAACGCCACTGAAGTATCAAATGGGATTGTGTTCTTTAAGCGTGTGTATTTGAAGAACTTACGACTATTATATCACATATTTATTATACGTTAAATGGTAAAGACTATAGTCTTAGTGGATTACTTAATATGTCTATTATATCGCGTATAATAGGACTATTAATATTAAGACTAGGATTAAATATACTTGAGTCGGGACTAAATGCCACTGAGATGCTATAAGGGATTGTGTTCTTTAAGCTCATGTAGGTGACCAACTTACGTTTATTGTATCACGTATAATAAGGACCATTAACTTTAAGACTAGGACTCATATCATCATCATTTCGTGTAGGTGACACAATCATTCGACCATGCACACCCTGGTGTCAGAGTTCTTCGAAACCGCCTCTCGGCCTCTGACGTGGTTCCTTTAACGACTACCAGATGGCAACCGGGACCAACGGCTTAGCGTGCCTTCCGAAGCACGGAATCATCTTTCTTATCAGACAATCAGGTGATTCATGCCTGCAATGTCCTAACCAAACTGGAAACCACTTAATAAAGTATGCTTCCCGTGGGAATCGAACCCACGACCCCCGGGTCAACAAGGCAAACGCCTTAACCACTGGACCACGGAGGCAGAACTTACGACTATTATATCCCGTACTTATTATAAGCTGGGGTCCTTAGGGCCATAACTTTAAGACTAGTGTTAATGGATAACTTATGACTATATTGTATGACGTATAATAAAGACTTTCTAAATGTACATGTTTTTAAGCGTGTGTATTGTAAGGGTAAGGAATAAGTAGAAGGGAAAGTAAGGGATTGTTAGGGGCGAATTTACATCTATTATGTCACGTATAAGAGGGACTACTAACTTTGAAACTAAGACTAAATGTATTTGAGTCGGGTCTAAATTTGAATAAAATAGTATAAAGTGTTTCTTCATCATCGGGGGCTAGTGGTTAATGTTAATGGAGGTAGATTGTACATGATAAAGAAGAGGTACACTAAGGGATTACTTACCGATTTCTCCTGCTTTTGCTGCTCGGTACATGAAACAAAAGAAATATTTAATTAATACATTTTAAAGGTGCAACAAATAAACATGCAACACATTCTTTATATGCAAATTTTACACATTTTACACTTTCGTTTATAAAAATTTTCATGAAAAAATAACACTTAATAGTATATGTCAGTATAATATAATCAAAGAATAGTGAAATATATTATACAACATCAAAAAAAAAAAAACAATACAAAATGGTATCTTTCAATCCGGTGTATATTATTGTGAAACAGATAAAAATCCTCCAAAAATGTGTCTTATAAATATAGGAGCCGATGTCAAGCTCCGTGGGGGTCCGGGTTCGATCCCCGGTCAGGTCGAGATGGAAAAAGATCTTTTTCATACTGACCTGGGTCTTGGATGTTTATCTATATAAGTATATATTATAAAATATAGTATCGTTGAGTTAGTATCCTGTGACACAAGTTCACAACTTACTGTGGGGCTAGCTCAATTTGTGTGATATGTCCCTATTTATTCATTTATTTATAGGCTATGCGAGGGATCGGAGTATATAATAAGACACATTTTGTGTCACTGCGACTTTGGCTGAAAGCATTTGGACCTCTTCGCTTTGGCTTATTCTGATTTAGAGGACTACATGTATTCTTTCCCCCTAATCAGCCCCCCTTTTTTTTGGACTAATCACACAGATTGAGCTAGCCCCAAAGTAAATTCGAGACTTGTGTTATGGGATACTAACTCAACGATACCATATCATATAATAAATACTTATAACGATAAACATCCAAGCCCCTTATGAAATGTCCAATAAAAAATAAGTAAGAAAAAAATTATATTCAAAAAATTTGTGGCCTTTTTTGTCAAAAACGATTGAAAATCTTCACGTTATATTTGCAGCTATAATATGGTTAGTTTTATACACGACTTTGTCTTTTAACACAGAAAAAACACGATGAAAGAATGAACGTACATACATACATTGACGAGCTCCGTGGCGCAGTGGTCAACACGCCAGCTTGCGACACGGAGGTCCCGGGTTCGATCCCCGGTCAGGTCAAGATGGAAAAACGATCTTTTTCAGATTGGCCTGGGTCTTGGGTGTTTATCTATATAAGTATATATTATAAAATATAGTATCGTTGAGTTAGTAGCCCACGACACAAGTTCACAACTTACTGTGGGGCTAGCTCAATCTGTGTGATTTGTCCGTATATATTTCATCATCATCATCATCATCAGGTCCTTCTATCTCCACTGCAGGAGCAAGACCCTCTCCGACTACCTATACATTAGCAAGAGCAGTCAGAGGAAATATATTATATATTTATTTATATTTATACATTCATACGTGTCACAATAATGCCATCTCCACGAATCAGGGATGGAAGGGTCTAATCAAATATATTGAATCACGATTCTTTGATCCCTTCTAACTCTGAGTGGATTTTAAATGAGTTCAGAAAGGATTTTGGCAGCTATAGCGTTATACATACATACATACATTCTATCACGTCGTTTTCCCTTGCGGGGTAGACAGAGCCCAGGTCTACAAAACCTAAATTAAATAAATAAATAAATATATAGGGACATATCACACAAATTGAGCTAGCCCCACAGTAAATTGTGAACTTGTGTCGTGGGCTACTAACTCAACGATACTATATTTTATAATATATACTTATATAGATAAACACCCAAGACCCAGGCCAATCTGAAAAAGATCGTTTTTCCATCTTGACCTGACCGGGGATCGAACCCGGGACCTCCGTGTCGCAAGCTGGCGTGTTGACCACTGCGCCACGGAGCTCGACTAAAGGCCATGTTTAGCATGTTGGTGGGCTTGTAGGCGGAGAACAGAATTAAAATAGTGATAGGTGGCTAGCTGCATCGCCTATTGACATGATTCCTCACACCCATTCCCTCGATCGGCTTTTGCGATCTGCGCAGGAAGATAAACAGCTGGTACTTTTTACGTTTTTTCTCCCAGACCAGAGTGGAAGATAGCGTATATCCCAATCCCAACTAATATTAAAAATGCGAAAGTAAGTTTGTTGGTTACGCTTTCACGTTCTATCTACTGAACCGATCATCATGAAATTTGGCATACACATAGGCTAGAGTACCTAGAAGGACATAGGCTATATCACACGGGTGAACCTGCGGGTAACAGCTAGTCACTTATAATTTAATACCTTTCCTAACAACAGCCACCATCCATGGATGTGCGTAGCACGCTATAATACCCACGCACATTCGCGCAAGCATCCTGCGCCGTCTCACGAATTTTCAATCTGACGAATCTGTCCTGTCGCAAGTTTAACATTTTTTCCCCCATCACAAAAAGTGCACAGCGCCGGCAAAGAAGTTTTCAATTCAAAAATATTTTATAATTATTGTAAAACTTTGCAGCATAATATAACTTTAACTCGGTCTAAAAACATATGAGCAACAAAAACATGAAACAGAAACACTTTGCAGAAAGTGCTCGAGTTAAAAAATAAATAAAAAAGCCAGACAGATGTAAGCACAGAAATTATAAACAGGGATTACAAATCTGCGAAATTCACCGCGTTCAAAATTAATTGGTTCAAATGTTGAAGTGACGTGCCGGTGTCGATAAAACCTTGGCAGCGTTATCGATAAGACGCGAACTTATCGATATTGGCGGGCTGCCACGTTGTACTTTTATTTCAACCGAGACGGGAGAAGTTTTAGCTCTGGAACATTTATTACGGTTAAAAATTGTGACACTTTATCAAGATCTTCGTCTTCCAGAGACATTTTGTTCGGTTCGAAAACGTCGGAAGGAATTTTGTTTCTTTTAATTTGAAAATTTAAAATGAAAACGTTTGGCGTTTTTTGTGGGTTGTAAAATAACTTTGTTATTTTCTATATTTGTTTGTTATTTTACTACAATGTTCAATTCATCAAAAGCATAAATATTGTTGGTTGTGTCGCACATGCATTTATGAAAAAATATTAATATTCAATTATTAAAATAAATAGGTTTCAATACAACGCGGTGCAGTTAATAATCATAATTCTGAAAATAATAATTGGCACTTACATTTTGAGTTTGAAATTAAACTATTACAAAATTATGGGCCTCATAAAGTTCAAAGTCACTCAAGAGCTATGGAGAAGGCAAAGCTGGGTGTTTCTGTATGATATTCGTAGATGAACAAAGGTCGATAGAAATAATACATAATACGGAGAAGTAATATGTCATAGCTTAATAGACAGAGTACTAAGACCCAAAAATCACGTTTAGCGTGATTGGGCGTGTGGAGAGTAAGGAAATGGAAATTGGTAGCTGCATCACCTACTCTTGAAGTCGATAGTCGAAGCTCACTAAAATGTTCAAGCTGATAGCGGCTTTATATCGCATCATTGAGTTCATCTCATAAGTCCAAGTTTAACGATGGCCGATACATACGTCAACTCGTGAACGGGTGCTGCCAGGAGAAAGAAACTGGTCTACTTGGCATCTTTGAAACTCGGGAAATTATTAAAACAACATGACATAAAGTATTTTTATTTCACCATGTTTTAATAATTGCCCACTCGATCATATCATAAACATGTTATAAAAAAAAATATAGCAAAATTGTAACGTCATAAAATCAGACGAAAAGTAAAAAAAATTAGAAAAAGGAAGAAATATGACCATACAAAGCCCTTGAGACAAGTAAGCGACCAATACTGGAGAAAAGAATTTCTGTTTCTTATTCTGCAGTGGTCGGTTCTGAAATAAATAATAAAGTATATAATACTTAATAAATATAAAGTGCATGGAATGACCTGTTTTAGATTAAAGTTTTTTAGATTTTGATACTCGACCTGTTTTTACGATTATGCGGAAAATGGCTGAAATATGTTTATTTTCTTCCAGGTAGATTGAAATAAAAATATTGAATAAATAAAAATACTTTAGAGTAAAACAAGTCACAAGTGTGGAAAAAGGTGATCCCTGGTGCGAGGAAGGCAAACTTTTTATCAGAAATTTAGGGCGACGGCTCCGAGACAATGGCTGTGACCCCCGCTCTGGAGCGTACCTGGTCCAACACATATCACTGGCCATCCAGCGTGGCAACGCGGCTGGTGTGATGGGTACTTTTGAGCCAGGTACTCTCAGAGGTGGTCTTTTCGACTAGTTTTTCAAATTTAAATTTTATTTATATTACTTTTTCTTTCTCTTTAGTATTAGTTTAGGTATATATTTTTTCATAATTTATGTAATTTGTTTAAATTTTAATTAAGTAATTTTTGTAAGTTTATTGTCTTAATAAAAAGAAATATAATAACGCAAAAATATAGAACTTAGTCACAAAACATATCAAAAACATGAAATATTGTCGTACGGTCACCCCTGTGAAATAACAAGTTTAAAATTGACAATAAATCATCGGTAGAAGTAAACATCACTGCGTTTTTATATTTTGATTAATTATCCATGCGGAAAATGGTTGATGAATTTTATTTCATATTTATGGTATGGTATACATTCTCTGTATGCTCTGGCTAATACATGGCTCTAGTAGTACAGAGAGGGTCGTGTTCCTGCAGTGGAAACTAACAATTCATATAATTTAATTTGGATTTAGGTATTTAGATTTTTTTTTGACCGATTTGGGCTTTTTATGAAATGATTTCAGAATTATAAAACCCTAATAACACTAAATAATAATAAATTTCAAACAAAAATAACTGAAATTGTTTGAAAAAATGTTTTGTTTGAAATTCATTGTGAAAAATTTATCCCTCTCATTTGAGCATTTTTCCAGTTCAATGGTGCGTCAAAGCCTGGAGTTTACGTACTTAATACAAAAATACTGAATTATGATTCAATACGATTTGGAATTTTTGTTAAGGTCGGCAGCCTGTCTGCCTGCCCTTTTTGGGTAGCTCCAGAACCACAAACAAATACTAATACATTAAAAATTTAAAATTAAATTTTATATTGTTATTAAACGCACCTTGGGGTCAAAGCGAAAATATAGCCAGAGGATTTTTTACAGGACAGTAATCTGGGCTCCATTTTTATAGTTACGTTTCATCTTTCTCCTTTCGTATTATTTAACACTTATAAAATTTAAGTAATGTTTAATTTTATGCTAATATTTTGGGTAAATTATTTTATTTTAGTTAAGTTCATCTTAATTTTTTTGAAGTTATTGTTGATTCTATATTTATTTCTATGTAATATAAATAAATAAAAACTTATAAGAAAAAACTAACTAGAAAGAAAATAAAGTAACTAAAATTTCAGAACGAAATAAAAAAAAATGTTACTTGTTTTTAATTATATTTTAGGTATGCTATTTTAGTTTTAGTCAGGTTTATTTTTTTAAGGTTTTCCTATTTCTATGCAAAATAAATCACTATTCAATAACAATATTATCGATTAATTTATCGACATTTCACGTCCCTCCATCTTAATCCGATTATTGTGGTACAGTGCACAATGAAACTCAAGTCTTACTTTTTCTCAACCAGCCCTTTGCGATACAACGAATTAATTTTTAACTTTATTGCTTCTCTTTTTAATTTTCTAGACTTTAATTCACTTTATTCTCAAATGAATTACAAGTATTCCCGAATTCGTTGATTAGAATTAATTACAAATTGATTTAAACTGTAGTTCATAATACCTAAACATTTCTTCTACGCTGGTCTGGGAGAAAAAAAAAACGTAGAATGTTTCAACTGCTTCTCTTCCCGCGCAGATCGCAAAAGCCGATCCAGGGAATGGGCGTGAGGAATCATGTCAATGCAAGTTGCAGCTAGCAACCCATCACTATTTCGATTCCATTTTCCACCTGCAAGCCCACCAACATGCTAAACGTGGCCTTTAGCTCAATCTTAACCGCAAGGGAAAATGACGTGGTAGTATGTATATATGTTCATAATAGCCTGACAGTTTTATGTTAGTACATGCGTCATATTAACTTATGCCCACAAATCTGTACCTATATGTTTCCATTATAGTCTTAGAGTTGAATAAAATTTCAACGCTTTTAGGTTGATGGAGTCTATCTAGACTTTTTAATAACTTTAGGGGGCAACTTAGGCACAGTAGCGACGCCAATCATTTTATTCCTAATACTTTACAAATAGAAAGAAATTCAAGAATGTAAATCATAATAAGCACTAGTAAATAACCTAAAGTATTTTTGGAATCATGTTTTAATATTATGAAAATCAGTCAGTAAGAGAAAACGTGATTACCGCCAAAAACGGCCGTTTTTGGCGGTCATCTGATTCTCATAATTCTCACTGGTTTTGATAATATTAATCATGATTCCAAAAATACTTCAGGTACTAGTGCTTATATGATTTACATTCTTGAATTTCTTTCTATTTGTAAAGTATTAGGAATAAAATGATTGGCGTCGCTACTGTGCCTAGTGTGCGGCCCTAAGCTAACTATTACTTTAACTCTAGGCAGACACGGCGAAAAAGTGCTGTAGATTTTTTTTTTTACTGTGAATTTATTTATTATTTTATTTTTATTTAATTATTTACTGTGAATTAATACCCCATGATTGATGCAAAATAAATCCGTAAAAGTAAATGTTCAGTCAATTGAATGGATTTTTTTCATCAATCAAGACTTTCCATTTGCATCGTCTCTTTGATATTTTTTTATCCATCCTAATATTATAAGGAGGATTTAATTGTTTGTTTGTTTGCATTTAATGGGCTACAAAACTATTGAACCAATAGAGACAACGAACAGACAAAGAGCTAGACATTCGACGGCGTCTGTAGTGCAGTGGTTAACACAACAGCTTGCGACATGAGTGGTCCCGGGTTCGACCTCATGATGGAAACCATCTTTTTCAGATTAGTCTGGTACCTTTGACTCAGAATCCCACGACACAACTTACTGTAAGGCTAGCTCAATTTGTGTTACTTGTCACTCATCATCATCATTTCGTGTAGGCGACACGGTCAGTCGACCATGCACACCCTGAAGTAAGAGTTCTTCGGAACCGCCTCTCGGCCTCTGACGTGGTTCCTTTAACGACCATCAGACGGCAGCCGGGACCAACGGCTTAACGTGCCTTCCGAAGCATGGAATCATCTTTCTTATCAGACAATCAGGTGATTCATGCCTGCAATGTGGCGAGCTCCGTGGCGCAGCGGTTACCACGCCAGCCTGCGACACGGGGGTCCCGGGTTCAATCCCCGGTCAGGTCATGATGGAAAACGATCTTTTTCAGATTGACCTGGGTCTTGGATGTTTATCTATATATGTATTTGTTATAAAATATAGTATCGTTGAGTTAGTATCCCATAACACAAGTCTTTCTTAAGAACTTACTTTGGGGCTAGCTCAATCTGTGTGATTTGTCCGTATATATTTATATTTATATTTATTTAATGTCCTAACCAAACTGGAAACAACTTAACAAAGTATGCTTCCCGTGGGAATCGAACCCTTGAACCCCGGGTCAATAAGGCAAACGCCTTAACCACTGGACCACAGAGGCTGATATTTGTCACTAAATATTTATTATTACTGGCTTTTGCCCGTAACTCCGCTCAAGTTAATGTTGATCCCTTGGAAATGTAATTTTTATGTAATAAAATGTTACTATGTGTTAATCTGGGTAATGAGCTATCTATGTGCTAAATTTTATCTAAATCTGTTGAGCTGTTTGAGCGTGATTGCGTCACAAACATCCATATATAACATGTATTTATATAGTAGGATAGGATATATGTTTAATGCTTATACAAGACTAAAAGAACAAGAATTAAGATACGAGTAAGTATATCATAGTTAATCCAGGGCTTGAACAATCTTAAATAAACATTAAGCTCACATTTACAATAAGTTAATTAAGTACGCCTCCATACAAAGCTTTTATCTGTATTTCAAAGAAACTTAGACTTGAAATAACATTTTGAGTGTACAGTCACAGGCAATATAAATACGGTAGTTGAGTAATGTTAAGATTATATTAAGTCTGTTTCAAATATTACTAATTTCTATCTAAAAATACTATAACGAACAATTTTACTTTGATACCTATATAAAGAAGCTTTCAGTTAACGAATCCTTAAGTGATCTCAAAGTTTTAAAGTTGTTTGAATGTCCTATTTACCCAACTTTAAAGAATCTTTAAGATTTAAACATATTTATAAGTTTAAAAATCTTTAGATAATAATTATACTGCAATGTGTGCAATGTAGTCCGCTAAATTTGTAGCAACTTTTGTTATGAAACAATTACCAAAAGCGACCTGCCTCCGTGGCGCAGTCGTCAATACGCCTGCCTGCGACACGGTTGGTCCCGGGTTCGATCCCCGTTCAGGTCAAGATGGAAAATGATCTTTTTCAGATTGCACAGGTCAATCTCGGATTGATGCTGGTACATTCTACGTTTTTTCTTTTATTCCAAACCAACGTGCGAATATAAAAATGAAAGATTTCCATCACGACCTGACCGATATCAAACCCAAGACACTGCGAATCAAACGTACTTCCAGCACCACTGAGCCACAGAGCTCATCAAATCAGACTCACACTTAACCGGTTCTTTTTTCTTTTCAACACAGATAACATTTTAAATTGAAAAAGCACCCCTTGCTACTGAGTTATTTACCCACATTACCCTGGTAATTAATTTTGTCCTCTCTTAATTAGAATTTTGCGCCGTCCTGAGTTACATTCATTTTTATTAGGATTATATCCCTTTGTCGAGGAATTACGGGGAAGATATTTTTGTCTGAAGTATGACTCTGTGGTGCAGTGGTTAACACGCCACCCTACGGCACAGCGGGTTCGATACCCGGTGCAGGAAAATGCTTTATTCTACACAGATTCTTGTCAATTTTGTAAGAAGGTTTGATATATGAAATTAAATAAAATTTATTGCATTATATGTGGTACAAACAAAGACCAAGTACCAAATATTTGGTTATTTTCTCAAATATTTCTTAACACTACAACAACATTTATTCACTAAGCAACTGTATAAAGTATCTTATATAAATTATTTAAAATGTCTTTATAAATTAATGGAAATTAATTTTTTTTTTTAATTTATTGTAATTAATCGAAAATTCTCATTGCAATTTCATCGTTGGTTAGTCTTTTAGGATTTCTTCTTGAATAAATTACATACCTTTTATAACGATTCCATTACTTGAACTTTTTCCAAATGACAACATATCTACCTGTTATAAAACTCGCGAGATCAACAGCTCATACAACCTTTTCATTCATCATCATCTATTTAATAAGGTACTTCAATTGTATGGTCAGGGATGTCATTCATAACCGCATGTTTGGTGGTTGCAAGTACGACGGGACTCATGTTCTGTTGTTTTTGTGATTTGCTCACTCGATCGTAAACATAAACATGTTTCAAAAATAATGAATGTATAATGAAATTGTAAAATGAAAACAGATGAAAAAAAAAGAAAAATAAAAAAGAAAGAAATATAATCTAATCATTAATCATACAAAGCCCTTCAGGCGAGTAGGCGACCTATACTGTTGAAAAGAGTTTCTTTCGGCATTTCTTCTCTGCAGTGGTCGGTTCCGAAATGCTAGTAGTCTGTAGCTTTTGAACTATAATTAGTAAATGCATAATGCTTAATAACATAATTTTTAATGTGATTTGACGTGAAAAAGTGCCTGCAAGGGCCTATTTTCTGAATAAACGTTTTGAATCTTTTGACGTGAAAAAAAGCCTGCAATGGCCTATTTTCTAAATAACCGTTTGGATTTTTATTTAATACATACATACATTAAATAAATAATAATATCAGGCAGGTGTCATAGTCCTTCCATAGCCCATTTTCCAATCCACTAGCATATCATCCCAATAGTCCCAATGTAGTTTTTTCCATTATACCTCCATAGTCCTGCACTTACTGGGAATTGTCAGTGAGAACATTTTATAGTGTGACTTACTGTCATGCCCTGGTGGCGCCCCATCACAAATTATAGCAAAAACTCTCACAAGGCCTCTACGTGTTGGACCTATGTCCCCATGCAAGTCTCAAAGGTCCGGGATACGTCCCGTGAAGGATAAACCTAGAGAGAACATAATAATAATATTATCACGTATTTACCCCCTTGCGGGGTAGACAGAGCTCAAGGTCATAAAACCCAAAGGCCACGTTTAGCATGTTAGTGGGCGTTAAGGTGGTAAGCAGAATCAAAAAAGTAATTGGTTGCTAGCCGCATTGCCGATTTAAGTGATTCCTTAGATTTTCGCTCAATCCCTTAACCGGTTTTTACGGTCTGCGTGGGAGGCAGCTGGTATATTTTTTGTTTTTTCTTTTCTCCCAAACCAGTATGGCGGTTTTGATATGATTTCATGCCTGTGGAAATGAATCCGGGTTTCCAACCTGGTACTCCTATCGTCAAAGGCTAGCATCTTTACCACTGTGTCACGGGGTGTAGTCATTCAAATTTCATTGCAACATTTGACCCGAATAAAAATTCATAAATCGTAAGTTAAAAATTTTAAATATTAAAAACCGGTTTTTACACGGCTTCGTGTAAAAATATATTTTTTACATTTTTAACCCCATTCACGGAACTCGTTAAACAAAATGGAGGCGCTTTTTCCCGCCATTTCGCCACTGATACTTGACTCAGTAATTATTTGTATAATTATTTAACTTACATCAATCCGCCATACATCGCTTTAATTAAAATGTGCCGCCCTAGAGCAAAATTGAATTTTAGCACACAGGGGCGTAGACAGTGAGAGACTAGATGTGGTATAAGTTTTTTCAAAAAAACTATCAACATATCATCACCATCATCATCATCTATCTACCTATCATTATCATCTTTTTCTTCTTCGATCTTTTAGTCTCCTTTGTAGCAGTTTGACCCTCTCTGTACTACCAGCCAGTACTAACAGCCTCTGTGGTCCAGTGGTTAAGGCGTTTGCCTTGTTGACCCGGGGGCCGTGGGTTCGATTCCCACGGGAAGCATACTTTGTTAAGTTGTTTCCAGTTTGGTTCGGAAATTGCAGGCATGAATCACCTGATTGTCTCATAAGAAAGATGATTCCGTGCTTCGGAAGGCACGTTAAGCCGGTGGTCCCGGTTGCCATCTGGTAGTCGTTAAAGGAACCACGTCAGAGGCCGAGAGGCGGTTTCGAAGAACTCTGACACCAGGGTGTGCGTGGTCGACTGACCGTGTCACCTACACGAAATGATGATGATGATGTACTACCAGCCATATATGTACGGGTGGACCAGAAGGATGTTGGCGATTTGATTCGTCAATTTCTAAGAATTTTCTAACAATTTCGTGGTGCAGGAGGGTGGAGAATTATTTCGCTAGGCGCGTCGTTTTGTGAAAATTCTGCCGCCATGGAGCTGTACACAGAAACGCAGCATGCATTTTGTATCTGAGCTTATTACGAAAACAATAAATCGGTGATTACTGTAAGACGGTTGTATAGACAGGAACACAGTTTGCACGGCTTCAGTGAAGTTCCTAACAACAATGTGTACGCAAATGGATCAGAATGTTCAAAACCACCGGGTCAACAGTGCCAATTGAGTTTCGGGACGTCCGGTCCGCGAAATTCTGGAGCAGCTTATAAGCAACATTATCCGGGATATAACAAAAACCGAGAATAACGTTTTGCCGAGTTTTTTCAGAATCTGCGAGTTTGATTACAAAAGTGCTAAGCAACCCAGGGACGTCATTTGAAAAACATTCTATTAAAATTCCATGGCTTCCATTTTTTAAAAATAAAATAAAAAATTATATGGTTGGTAGTTTACTTTACATTTTAATTTTCAAACCGCCAACACCCTTTTGGTCCACCCTGTATAAGCTAGAGCAGTCAGAGGATTGAGCCTACTTTCTCTACGCTAGCCAGACAGAATGGCGAGGTCTCTTTAATGACTTAGGAAAACGTAAAAAAGTAGTTAATAAGGTCTAACTAGAATTGTGAGTTGACGTCGCTTGGAGAAAATGCGCTGTGCAGTTTGTTGCCGCTTCTTCTGCACTCCGCTTTGGAAGCGGTCTAAACTTAGCTATAAGTAATTATTGACGTCAACAAAAATTTTTGTTGTAATAATTGTAAACACAAATATGACAATTAATAAGTGTTCAAAGAAACCTATATTAAATAAACGATTGAATCTTGAATCTTGAAACAGGCTAAACAAAACTTATAAAAGCTTTGTTTAGCTTGTTTTCCTAAGTCACCTTCTACGACATCCACGGGGAGACTTGGAGTGGTCCTATTCTGTTCTGCCGGAACCACACGGCTCAAACTCAAACTCAGAAACTATCATTATTATATTGTCTAGAGAAACGTTGACTATATTCCCTCTAGACGCCATCATGCCTATATTTCAATGATAATAAAACTGGCCAACTTTTCAATGCTTGTGTGCATGACAGCTTCGTGTTAGCACACGTCAGTGAATGCTATCAAAATCCAGCAAATTTGCAGCTTTATGTTTGCATGATAGACTATGTGTTGAATACAATTTTTTTCAACGCTTTTAGGCTAATAGAATCTATCTAGGCTTTATATCTAAGTAAGGAAACTAGCCTTTTTTATACCTCTTCCACGTCCCTACCTCCGCGTTTCTCTAATGGGGGAGGGGAATTAGGTCGCGCAATGCAATTTTTCATTCTGTCACTACGCAAGACGGTTCATACGACGTAATATACCTACAGGAATTAAGGCCCTTTCAGCCGACTTTAAAGGACAGGTTTATGCTTTCTTGCAGATTTGAAAGAAGGGGATGTATTAGTTGGGAATTGTTTTTTACTTGCTATTACAAAGTGCCCAAATGGCGGAACACTTTTGTACAAAAATTATTTTTTTAAAGTTTCTTACTTTGGTCTCATAGAAAAAGTTGTTTATATTGTCGGGCTGAATCACCCTTTTAAGGAGCCAGAACGATCAAAATTTCGCCACGTATAATTAGAACAATGTATACTCAGTCCACATATTTAGTTTTTAAGGTTATCTATACTTGTAAGTTGACGTCGATTGAAGAAAATGCGCTGTGCAGTTTGTTGCCGCTCCTTCTGCACTGCACTTTAAGGCGTTAAACTGAGCCATAAATAAATTACTAACGTCAACAAGTTTTCATTTGTAAAATGATATTCATATGTATGTATGACAATTAGTAAGTGTCTTTAGAAATCTATATTTAATTAACCGTTTTTAATTGAATTTTATTAGCTACTTTCTTTCTGCGCAGATTTTGAGCAACGAGGCCTTTAATTAGGCGTTGTACCTTCAGGCTCTGTCTATACCACGGAGCATAAAATGTCACTTGTACCCTCATTATCATCAGGTCTTTGTTAGTCTCCACTGCAGGAGCACGACCCTCTCTGTACTACCAATGCCCTATATAATATATTAGCCAGAGCGGTCAGAGGATTTGGCCTACACTCTCCACGCTGGCCAAGAGGTTTCTTTGATGTTTATAAGCGTTGTTTAGCTTGTGTTTCCTAAGTCGCCTTCTAAGACATCACGGGAAGACTTGGAGTGGTCCTATTCTACTCTGCCGGGAACCACACGGCTAGCCGATACGCTCGCACCCTACTAGGGTTGAAATAAATTTAGTAACGAATAAAATAATCGTAAGTTCTAATCTTTTCCATGCTGGTTTGAGCGAAAAGGAAAAACATAGAATAACACACAACACATTCGCCCTGAGGAAGACCTCCGGATGAGGTTGAAACATGTCGGCCTGTAGCTGACTTCATACGTGAGTGACCCGTATTTTACATACGAGTATTAATAATAGAATAAACCACCTGCTTTTCTTCCCGCACATACCGTAAAAGCCGGTCAAGGGATTTGGATAAAAGGAATCACTTCAATAGGCGATGCGTCTAGCAACCAATCACTGTTTTGATTGCCACTTTCCACCTTAATGTCTACTAACACACTAAAAGTGGCCTTTTGGGTTTTATAACCTTTGTCTACTCCGCAAGAGATTCGATGGATACGTGATTATATGCATGTAAGTTCAAAGCTCACTATTGTTTAAAAATATTTCTTTATCTCTAAAAGCTCTATCTCTTGATTGAATTGCTTTCCAACCAACTTCAAAAAAAGGAGGTTCTATCTTGATTGAATTGCCTTTTCAATTCCCTGAAGACATTGCTCATTGCAAACAGGGAACTTTAAAACAATGAGCTTTTACAGCAAGCGGAAAGCGGCTGCAACTTTTTAAAGGAGAGATCAAATTAAATATAGTGCTACTTTGTATCGATATATTTTTTCTGTTTTGTGTATACTCTTGTATTATTCTTTACATTACTTTATACTGCGGTAGCTCGAATAAACCCCTTTTTAACCACTGATCCCGGACGCCGTGTGGTTCCCGGCAGAGTAGAATAGGACCACTCCAAGTCATCCCGTGGATGTCGTAAAAGGCGACTAAGGAAACTCAAGCTAAACAAAGCTTATAAACATCAAAGAGACCTCTCCAACCCGTCTGGCCAGCGTGGAGAGTGTAGGCAAAATCCTATGACTGCTCAAGCTAATATATGGCTCTGGTAGTACAGAGAGGGTCGTGCTCCTGCAGTGGAGACTAGAAAGACCTGATGATGATGATGATGAACCACTGATGCAAAAAGATGAGTGTTATAAGTTTGACCGCTCTGTGTGTGTTTGTATAATATTATCTCTGTGTGTATAAAAAGGTTGAACTGATTTGGATGCCATGGTGGACTTCTTGCAAATGAGAGAATGATGATGATAAAACCAAAAACCATGCGAACGAGGTCACAGGAAACATCTTTTGCTGGTATTGAGATCATCACTGCTGGACATAGGCCTCCCCAAGGATTTCCAATACGACCGGTCTGCATCCAGCGCCTTCCTGCGACATTTATCAGGTCGTCTGACCACCTGGTCGGTGGGTATCCATCGCTGCACTTGCCGGTACGTGGTCGCCATTCAAGAACTTTTCTGCCCCATCGGCCATCGGTTCTTTGCGCTATGTGCCCAGCCCACTGCCACTTCAAAGAGCTAATCCGCTGAGCTTTTTTAGTGACCTTTGTTCTTTATCCGAATATTTGTATGAAAACATCGACACCCTCGCGTCTCTGCTGATAAGAGGTACATAGTGTTAGGGCAAACTCTCTGCAATTATTTTAATAGACAACATCTCGAGAAAGCGCGTATTTCATTCTTCTGTTTACTTTCTCGTCTACTTAACGCCTGCACCCAAGTTATAAGAGGTAGCGGGTAGTGTTCAAGATATTCTTCATCCATTTTTTTTAGAGTGGACATCTCCAAAAAGCGCGTGTTTCATTATTTCGTTGTTTTGGGCCTCATGGACCCAAGTTATAAGATTAAGTGGGTAAGACTTTAGGGTAATATTTACTAAATATGCTTCAAACTTATAAAAATAGTGCAATATTGTAACAAAATAATAATGTGCCAAAAACGCTTGCTAAAGCCGTGTTGCTCAAAGTTGCTAAGCAAAGTGGTCTTCGTTTCAAAATCAATTTCTAGATTTGTTGGAACTGAAAACTATTTGCTGAATGAAAATTAAAAAAATACCTTACAGCACAAGTGCTTTTGCTTTATATTACCGCATTAATTTTGGCACTAAAACACTTGTGATTAATACGCTTTTTTATGAATGAAAGAGCTATGGCAGATTTTTAGTTTGGTGCACCAAAAACGTCTTAAAAACTCATTGCAACCAAAAAGCATATAATATTTTTATACGCTTTTTAGTTTTATACTTTATTATTATTTTCATTTTTAGTTTTATAAAGTTATAAAAAAATATTGTTGCGTATATACTTAATACATAATAATGTTTACTCGTAATACTGATATAATATATTAAACTTCTAAGCATCATAACTAAAAAATCTGGAGTTCTATAATTATGATTTTTTTACCTTAAGAATCAGCAGTACAAGTTCCTTAAAACAAGGTAATATATCATTTATAGACACTAACTTTGACTATAACTAGGTGGAGTGACGAGCTTAAAAGCTACAACAATAATTGGTCAATTATAGCAACTGACAGACACAAATGGAAGCGAGAGAAAGAGGCCTTTGCCCAACATTGGGACATTCTTTAATGGCTCGTAATAATAATAATAACTTTGATTATTAACTAAAATGATGTAGGGAAGCTGCAATAGCTATTTGTGTGTTTCATGAGTTACCTTATGGCACAGTGTGTTGAAAAGAAACAAATCTCATTCGCTTACATCTTGCACCAAACATAATGGACGCTTTTTGTGTTAGAATCGAGAAAATTGTTCGTCCATGTTTTTGTCGGTCGGACATTAGACCTCGTCTTTTATTACTGCTTTAAAATTACAGCAGATTTATACGATGCTTCTGCCGATTCATTTGTTTTAGCCTCCTTCAGAAGTAAAGGTTCTGTTTTGTTTATAGACATAAGATTTCCTATTTTATTATGGTTTTTATTGTAAGCAAAATTGTTTATTGAGATTGATAGAGATAAGTCTGCCTTTCTACCAATTAATATCTGTAAGTTGTTTTTAAATAATTATTTTGTTTTAATAATGGTGCAATAAAGAGTATTTTATTTCTTTCTTTCTTTATATTTACACCACAAAAAAGTATTTAAAACAAAATTTTCGAAGACGTCTCCGTTTTTATTAATTTTTTTTTTCAAACTGGCTTAAAACCGGATTCCGTTAGATTTTTCCGTGTTTTCTTCGCGTTTCCGCCAAAAGTGCCTGGTTTTAAACAGCAGTTAAAATAATAGATTATAGGGATATCTAGAGTTTTGAAGATCTAAATTTGATCTAAAGATTCAGCCTGCTCAAGCAATAGGAAGTTAAGTTTCGTTAATAACTTAGTTTTATTACGTTATATACAGCGTTGGACAGCCATCGAACTGGTCATTTGACCTGACCAAGGTCGCAGGAAAACGCTGGATGCAAGCCACTTCCAACCGGTCATTTTGCGAAACCATGGGTCAGGCCATGTCCAACAGTGGACTTCTTCCAGCTGTGATGATGATGATGACACTTGTAATGTGTTACATTTTCTGAGATTTTGTATAATTGTATTGTAAGTTACAAGTTATGTAACACTTTAAGCTTGCCCCGACACGAAGATCCATCTATTTTGTTAAAAGCTGAACCGATTTTAAAAAAACACGTCTAACAACAGCTAAAACGAACTGACCTTTATAATTAGGGGTCTGTTACCCGGCAAACCTTAAATCCCTAAAATATTTTAAGTAAGCAAGCCAATTATCAGACAAAAACGTTAAAAACCGCCGAAAGAGGCGGAATAGCTGGGGATTCCCACAATTCGTCACTGTCTCCGCTTTGCATAAAAAATGGTGAAGCACGAGCGAGAATATCCTGAGGACCCGTACTATTTAAATTACGTTACTACTATTTAAGCTACCACTCCAAGTCTTCCCGTTTATGTCGTAGAAGGCGACTTGGGAAACACAAGGTAAACAAAGCTTATAAACAACAAAGAGACCTCTCAACCAGTCTGGCCAGCGTGGAGAGTGTAGGCCAAATCGTCTGACTGCTCTGGCTAATATATGGCTTAGGTAGTACAGAGAGGGTCATGCTCTGATGATGATGATTATGATCAAACAAAAATGTTAAAAACCGCCAAAAGAGGCAGAATAGCTGGAGATTCCCACAATTCGTCACTGTTTCCACTTTGCATAAAAAATGGTGATGCGCGAGCGGGATTCTACTGAGGTTCCGTACTTTTTAAGTCTACATCGTTGTGTGTATATATGCATAAAGTTTTACAACAAATTGCCCAATACTTTGAAGGGGTTGGAACAAAATTGTTCAAAATGTTTGTAGACGTGTTGTATTCAATTTTTTTTATTGTATTCAGGAAACAAGAAATTTTAAATTAGTATGACGTTTAACTAGAAAGAAATATTTACTTATAATAATATTGTATTAAATTTCATCTAAACCGTATATTATATCTTAAATATTTATCAGGTAAAAGTCGATAGAAAGTATGAAAAAAAGAGGAAACACGTATATGTTTGAATATCAGAGGTCTAAGAGCCAGGTTAATGAACTGTGATCGATATGAATCTATCTATCTCAACCTTTACAAAGCTTACGTTGTGATCGCAAATTTTCTATAAAATAATCTATAGGTACTCGTAAAGATTATTCTTATATTTATAGATTACTCTTATTCTGAACAGTGGTTGACATGAATCTATCAACCTCATGAAAATGAGCTACAAAATTAACTATACAATTAGAAATTCAAAATTTGCTACAAAATCAACTATGCAAAGTTGAGACAGAAAATGTCTCAAAAAATAATTATATATGACCCACAGAACCCCAAATCTTGATCCGGGCTTTATTTCGTCATCCGTCCGCGGCTGCGACAGGCCTCCAATCGATATTACTTCCCAACCACAGAGCAAATGATACTCGCGCCCTCGTCATCATCAGGTCTTTTTTAGTCTCCACTGCCTTATATTAGCCAGGGCAGTCAGAGGATTGGACCAACACTCTGGGCCGGCCAGACGGGTTGGAGAGGTATTGATGTTTATAGGCTTTGTTTAGCTTGTGTTTCCTAAGTCGCCTTCTACGACATCCACGTAAATACTTGGAGTGGTCCTATTCTACTCTGCCGGGAACCACATGGTGTTCCACTCGCGCCCAATCAGAGACGAAAGTAATAATTATAATACCGCGTGTTAGCCCGCGCCTGGCTAGTAGGTGTAAGTCGCATACTCGGCCTGTCAGTTCGTGCTCAAAAAAACGTACAAATGTATGTGATACAATGTGCTGTGATATGGTATCATAATTACAGTAAAATGAACAAAATTCAATGATGGTTATATTATAAAAATATGCTAAAAAATAGCATATATTTATCATTGGCATATCATTTAACATACATGATAGCTTCTATGAAATGAAAACGATAAATTCAATAAAACACGAAAAAAATGTGATTGATAATCGTGCTAATTTCTCTTCTTATTACCGATTGTACCTAATTTATATGTGGGACTAACTTGTGTTAACAAGTAAGTTGAAAATAGCGGATTTTTCCATTTCTACAATAGGAGATATTACTGAAAGCTGTGCCGCCAGAGTGCGCCACTAGCACATACAGTAAAAAAGGTTTGACACTGACAAGTATGTACATGTCAGTGTCAAAGTCGCAATTAATTTGTGAAATTATACATTAATCCTTTATTAATTTGATTTTAAAATACTCCTATAAGTATTAAAATATAGAAATGCAATTATGCTGCGTATTCGGATGTAAAATAAAGGCAATTTATTGCAAGTTTGACATACTTGTTAATGTCAAACATTTGTTTACTGTCTCTGCTAATGCTGCCCTCTGGCGGGAGAACATTGCAGTATTATCTCCCATTAGCTTGAAATCCATAACTTCAATAAACAGTACTAACGCTTGTTTCGTATGAAATGTGGTTTGACCATAATACTCTCTTGACACCGCCATGCCTTTATTTCAATAATTAAAAAACTGGCCAATTTTTCCATGCTTGTGTGCGTGACAGCTTTGTGTTAGCACACGTCCTGTATTATTAACGCAATATTCTGATATCTATGATTAACGCCATCAAAATCCGCCAAATTGGTAGCTATGTGCACAGAACCATAACTCAGGCAATGTGTTTGAAAATTTTTCATGTCTGCATCATAGACTATGTTTTTTTACACAATTTTTTTCTACGCTTTTAGGCAAATAGAGTCTATCTAGGCTTTACCTATATAAAGCCTTAGACTATTCTAAGGAAATGTGTAAAAAGGCGTCTATTAGCGCACGAGCGATTCACATTCCCTACTCTATGGTACTTTTCAACACTCGCGAAGATTTCGAGGGAATTATAAAATTTTATCACCGCTTTAATGGCCAAGTTACTTTGGCGCGAAAACGGCATTGAGTTTCGGAACTTCGAAAAGGGATATAACGAGAAAGAATCATCCTTCTGACGTATTCTTTGTATAGATTTTACCCGAGAACTTAAGAGTCGCCTGGAAGCGCATGTCTCAATACAAACGGAAAAAGGGAATTGTGGCAATATTTGATTATTTTGGAGTAAAATTAAGCATTTAATCAATTAATCTCATTATAATCTACGTACGTTTGAGAATTACAAATCTTGAGAGGCTTATAAATTATAATTCTCAAACATTTGATAATTTAACCAAACTGTATAAAGGACGTGATTATAATGAGATTAATTGATTGGATGCTTAATTTTGCCCTAATATTATCAAATATTGCCACAATTTCCTTTTTCCGTTTGTATGGAGACATGCGCGTCCAGGCGACTCTTAACCAAATGGAAAGATATAATTTTGTGATTCACAAATAATCAAGCTTGTATTTAACTTCTACTGTCCACTTTACGTATCATCATTATCTGCAAAGTGTTCCTAAAACGCCTTTGTTTTATTTTAATGTTAGCCCTAGCTTTCGCCCGCGGCTTCGCTCGCGTTAGTGTCGATCTCTCGGGAGCAGTAATTTTCTCCGGGATAAAAGGTAGCCTATGTCTCTCTCCATACTCTAGACAACATGTATGCAAAATTTCATTACGATCAATTCAGTAGATAGGGCGTGAAAGCGTAACAAACAAACAAAGTCCCTCTCACGGGTCTGCTGGAAGAGATTTCAAATGAAATAAGCAGTACCTTTGTACATGAAATCTCTAGTTTAAAGTTTTTTTTCTGTATATTTTTTCTTCGTGTGCATAAACTGTTAAATAAATCACTACATATTATAAAACAAAGTCCTCCGCCGCGTCTGTCTGTCTGTCTGTCTGTCTGTTCGCGATAAACTCAAAAACTACTCCACGGATTTTCATACGGTTTTCACCAATAGATAGAGTGATTCACGAGGAAGGTTTTAAGGTATAATACATGCCCGGGCGCAGCCGGGTACGGCTGCTAGTAAATAAATAAAAGTCACTTTCGCATTTATAATATTCTGTGCGATTGCGAAGTACCGATTGCGATTGGGATATATTTAACATCTAGATGTAAATAAAAAAACCTGTTTCGCTATAATGGAAGACCAGAGTTTCCTCAGACAAATAAACCACAGAGCTTAAGAGGGTCCTTCCCCGATCGACTATCGTCAACGCGGGCATGGTCGAAAAGCTTGTTCCGTCCAGCGTAATGTCAGATAAAGAGGTGAAGCGAAAAGAGCCCCTTGCCCTCGTCTCCCGCACACCTCTTACTGCCACATGGTAACAAGCTAGTGAGTACGCAAAGACATTGAACGAAAAATAGTGTGCGGAAATTTCATTAAACTTGTTTGAAGAAATACGTGTTTATTAGTAAGCCTTACAAGTCTATGAAAAAAACATTGTACATCTAGAATTTCCATTTCATGCAAGGTTTCTAAAGAAATATTTTCTTTACTGTTACAATTGATGAGTACATTATAAACGCACAAAGTTCACATAAAATTTGTGCAAAAAAGCGAATTTTTGGAGGCCAATACTGAAGTTGTTTCTCCAAATTTTGATTTCTCGTTTCGGTAAAAACCTAGATATAGTGCACAAGATACCTGTTAGTTGAAAAGCTTCAAAGAAAGATTTGTTACATCGCCATAATCACGTACGAGCGTTTGTATGAAAAGAAAGACGGTTGGCCGCCCTTAAAAGAATAACTCAGACCGTCATTATGAACAACTTTTCCTATGGGACCAATGCTGGGATCTCGAAAAATTGATTGACTTACTAATAGGCTATTTTCTGGGTCAAAATATTTATAATAAAATTAGACCGTCAAGTAGACAATCAAAAAATATTGGACACGTATTTTTTCTTTTGTTAATTAAGGGCGGCCAACCCGTCTATCTTTTCATACAAACGCTCGTACGTGATTATGGCGATGTGACAAATCATTCTTTGAAGATTTTTCACTAATAGGTATCTTGTGCACTATATCTAAGTTTCTATCAAAATGAAAAATCAAAATTTGGAAAAACAACTTCAGTATTAGCCTCCAAAAATCCGCTTTTTTGCACAAATGTTATGTGAACTTTGGGCGTTTATAATGTACTCATTAATTGTAACAGTAAAAAAAATATTTATGTATTTAGAAACCTCGCAAATGTAATGGAGATTCTAGATGTACAAGGTTTTTTTCATAAACTTGTAAGGCTTACCAATAAACACGTAAAAGTTTAATGAAATTTCCGCACACAATTTTTCGTTCAATGTCTTTGCGTACTCACTAGGTTGTTTCCATGTGGCAGTAAGAGGTGTGTGGGAGACGAGGGCAAGGGGCTCTTTTCGCTTTGCCTCTTTATCTGACATTGCGCTGGACGGAACAAGCTTTTCGACCATGCTTGCGTTGACGATAGTCAGTCGGGGAAGGGCCACCTTAAACAATAAATGTCAAAGACAAAGCGTGTCAAAGTTCATGAGTCGGGGCTTGTGACATCACATGCCACTAAAAAGTGTACTGGCTAGTGACGTCACACACAATTTTAACGGGCTTTATCTTTGTAATTTTTTGTTTGATTGACAAAAGAAAAAACACGTGTCAAATGTTTTTTGATAATCTAACAAACGGACTAATTATATTTTTTTAGGAAAATAGTCCATTGCTCGAGCGGCTGAACACTTATATGAAAATTTTTGAGTTTCCAGAATTGATCCTAAAAACATAGTTGTTGATATTGACAGGCTGGGGGACCTCTTTAAGGGTATGTCGAGAGTCAATTTCTCACGCTGTATAGTCACATTCCATTTGTATCTTTTTCTATACAGAAGGCACGTAAAGGAAACAATAAAATTCACTTTACAATATATTAAACTCATGGCAAAATACATTTTTCATTTCACAAAATCAAAGCAGTGTAAATTCCTCAGAAATCAGCTAAGCCAATATTTCTGATACAAGTCGGGTCTGCCAAAACAATACCGCTTTTCAGTGGAAATATCAAATTCTTTTCTTGCAAAGTGACGTTTCATTTGAGAACATTATTGAATTTGACTTATTGGACGACGGTATGGCTACCTTGCGTTGGGCAGGGAACAGGGAGAGGCGTGGAGTGGATGTTAATTATAGAACAATTTTATATGGTGTTAATTATGAAGTACTAGCTGTTACCCGCGGCTTCACCCGCGTGATATATAGCCTATGTCCTTCTCAGTACCATGATCTATGTGTATGCAAAATTTCATGATGATCGGTTCAGTAGATACGGTGTGAAAGCGTAACAAACAAATAAACAAACTGACTTTCGCATTTATAATATTAGTAAGGATTTTTATGTAATCGCGCTTATGTCTTTTCTAAAAACTTGCCCCTTTTTCATGGCTTCATCCGTATACCTAACTCTGTTACTTGCTATCGGTCGTTGTTTATTGGAAGTAAAACATTTATTTTTATATTAATAAATATCCATTGTATAACAGGGAATATGCATGAAAAAAATATCTATTATCTTAATGTTTTCTTATGTTTTCGCGATTGTTACACATTTAAATAAAATTATTTTAATACGGTTTTTATCGCGTTTATTACATTATTTATACACCTAACGTTTCGAGCACTTTACAGTGTTCGTGGTCGCAGGTAGACTAAGTTGACATTTGTCTAGTATTTTATAAGAACTGCAAAATCTAAGGGTTTATCAACCCAACCACTATATGCGTTTTGATAATCCTCAAGTCCTTGCAAAAGAAAACAGATACATTCCAAGAATGCTTCGTGAGGCTATTGAAATTAAAAAACATCCTAATTTCAATAGAGAGGATGGTTGGCAGTTACCACCAGCTTGGGATCCAGTCATCAATTTAATCAAATCTCAAGCTAAGCAGAAGACTGCAAGACCTTCAGACACCGTGAGCCAATACTGCGTACATCCGGAACGTTATCAATAAATATTTTAGGCGGTAGATTTTGCAGTTCTTATAAAATACTAGACAAATGTAAACTTAGTCTACCTGCGACCACGAACACTGTAAAGTGCTCGAAACGTTAGGTGTATAAATAATGTAATAAACGCGATAAAAACCGTATTAAAATAATTTTATTTAAATCTATTATCTTACTAGTTTATCCTAAAATATTCAATTAAAAGTAAAGTACTGAAAGTGAAAACAGAATAAAATTTGGTTGAAAAAAGAACGTGATAAAATGATTTTACGAAAATATGTCTATCTCATTCAAGAAAACACTATTTTATATGGCAAATATATGCATGACATGACATAGACTATGACGTCACTAGTCCATATCGGACTTCCCTTTATTATTTAAACTTTAAAGTTTCACATCTTCGTTGTAAATTAAGATATTCTTAAAGTTCTTTCATATTTTTTTACTATGTTTATTAAGGATTATACTAAGCAAATAAAAATATTACGCGCATACTCTCTATTGTCCTGAATAAAAATTAAATAAACCAATTAAGTAGTTTTAATTTTTTTATGATTATGGACGTAAAACGAGCTACCGAGTCATCTGATGGTAAGTGATCACCACTAGACGTGACGTGACGTGACGTGACCATAGACTGCAACACCAGGGGTGTAACAAGAGCGTTGCCAAATAAACAAACCACATCTCGCTAATAAATAAATAACTTTTCTTATAGTACAGTCGGTTCAGAAGTTTATATGATACTTTGATAAATTGAATCTTGCGCGATAAAATATTTTCAGCTTTCATAACGGACAGCAGTTATCTTCATATCAGTGATTGACGGATGGCCGTGCTTCTACGTTCTTGACATTTGCCCTTAAGATAGCATTCTGAACAGGCTGAATATATGAGAATTTTCTGTCCGAAAATAAGTGATTGAAAGCGCACTGTTCAATATAAAATGTTTTAATCAATATACCTCACGTGCGTAGGTTGTTTTTGAGTACCTTGGCATTTGTGCATACTTGAACAAAGTCAGTCACTATACAGTCATATTTTTATAGATGTTTTTATACATACACCATGCAATTCTGATGTACTCTAGTTAAACAAAGAAACAAGATAAGGGAAAAAGCCATGCGGGCAGAATTCATACGCAGCAACTTTAGTTATTGTACGACTTATGCTTTACCATTTAGGCCACCGCGCTTCACTCCCACATGTTGAATTTCTTATTTACCATATCCCATTCCTCATACGCATTAATGGGGCTCGCGTCAGCTAACAACATAGAAATGGTAATACAAAGAAGCAATTTTTTTTCAAATCTATGGCTTACAATCACTTTTACCACGAGTTTTTTAGCTCATTGTTATTTTTACTTGATATTTCATGTAAAATAAACAGCAGATTCATATTCCTCCAAATATATTTTAATCTCAAAAACTACGATTCCAATAACTTGACAGTTTTCTAGCATATTGTTATTTTGTAGTAGTCGGGTAAATAAAATAAATAAATAAATAAATATATACGGACAAATCACACAGATTGAGCTAGCCCCAAAGTAAGTTCTTATGTAAGACTTGTGTTATGGGATACTAACTCAACGATACTATATTTTATAACAAATACATATATAGATAAACATCCAAGACCCAGGTCAATCTGAAAAAGATCGTTCTCCATCCTGACCTTACCTAAAAATAATTAGTAATTATACTCTTTTCAATAATTATTTCTCAAAAGTTTTGTTCTCCAATTATTTTTAAAACGTAACTCAGGTAAAGTCGTCTCCATTCCTTTTCTGTGCCGACAGGTGGCGTCGTCGACCGCGCAAATTTTGCCGTCCATTCCGAATTACAGCTCGAAATACATAGCTCAGTATAGCTCAAGATTATTGGATGACTGCAAAAAAGGTCCTATTGTTTTTATCCAACCGCGGCGACATTTGAGAGGGTTTTAACCTCTTATGCGAGAAAATAATAAAATCTTTGACTTTACGAGCTCCGTGGCGCAGTAGTTACCACGCCAGCCTGCGACACGGAGGTCCCGGGTTTGATCCCCAGTCAGGTCAAGATGGAAAACGATCTTTTTCAGATTGACCTGGGTCTTGGATGTTTATCTATATATGTATCTATTATAAAATATAGTATCGTTGAGTTAGTATCCCATAACACAAGTTTCGAACTTACTTTGGGGCTAGCTCAATCTGTGTGATTTGTCCGTATATATATATATATATATATTTATTTATTATATATTTGACTATATACTAGGCGCCGTTATGCCTTTATTTCAATGATTAAAAAACTGGCAAATTTTCCAATGCTTGTGTGTGTGATGGCTTCGTGTTAGTACACGCATCCTGTCAATGGCACTGTGGTATAAGACAATTAAATAAATAAATAAATATATAGGGACATATCACACAAATTGAGCTAGCCCCACAGTAAGTTGTGAACTTGTGTCGCAGGATACTAACTCAACGATACTATATTTTATAATATATACTTATACAGATAAATAATATCAAATTTAAAAATCAAATAGAGGTAGGCTTTAGCAAATTACTTGTAGTATTTTGGTATTACTATAGAGTATTTTACCTTTTCAGAACGTTTATTCAGAAAATAGGCTTTTGCAGGCACTTTTTCACGTCATATCATATTTAAAATTATCTACAAATAATATATATTTATTAATTGTTCAAAATTACAGACTACTATCTCGGAATGATGATGATTGTACTACACTCTATCCACCGAACCGATCAAAATGAAACGCAGTTAAGTGTTTACTGTGTCATTGAGAAATCTGAAACTGCTGCTACATTTTACTATCAATACTTTTATAGTTCGCCGTGTGGTTCCCGTTCCCGGCAGAGTAGAATAGGACCACTCCAAGTCATTGCGTGGATGTCGTAAAAGGCGACTAAGGAAACACAAGCTAAACAAAGCTAGCTATTAACATCAAAGAGACCTCTCCAACCCGTCTGGCCAGCGTGGAGAGCGTAGGCCAAATCCTCTGACTACTCAGGCTAGTATATGGCTCTGGTAGTACAGAGAGGGTCGTGCTCCTGCAGTGGAGACTAGAAAGACCTGATGATGATGATGACTTCTATAGATAAACATCTAGAAACCATGTCAACCTGAAAAAGATCGTTTTCCATCATGACCTGGCCGGGGATCGAATCGGACCGGGCTGACTACTCATCGATACTATATTTTTTTAATAGATAGCTTGACATTAGTATTTCATTTATATTGAAACGATATTGATTTTTTCAATGAATGGAGGAGGAAAATTATAAAAAAAATAATTTATATTGCTAAACATCCAAGATCCAGGGCAATCTAAAAATATTATTTCTCACCATGGCCTGGCTGGAGGTCGAATCCGAATTAATCCACTCGTGTCGCAGACTGGCGTGTTAACTACTTCGCCAGGGAGGCCGTCATATATTTACAGCACACACCAAAAGATCCTCCAAAAAGATCCCTCTATTTCCACGTCCCAAAAAACAGGTAACTCAACTTCTCGTCAAGTTAAAACAGATACTTTCAGAATCGATCGCGCCGTTCAAATATTTGAGCCGGAAGCCCAAACTAATTGGGACCCAAATGTAATTGTTTTACTTTGGGACTCGAAAAGTGTTTAATGCGTACTGATTTGTGATTGCGCCTTGTCGTTTCGTCCTTGTTGCCTGTCGTTTGATTCTTGTTTTGTAAAAGGTTTTAGAAGCTTTTTCTTACGACTTTCTTTTCAGAGAAATAAATCTGCTCAATATTTAACCGTTTTAGCAGATGCGTATCTTGTTTGTCATGTTGCCCTAGTACTCAAGTTCTTTAAGCGTCAAGAGGTCTTTTAGTGTCAAGGGGCACAAAGAAAAAATGTTATACCATGCTATATTTTACTAGGTAGGTATAATTTTATCAAATGAATAAAGCCTCAAATTAATTGAAACCCATATTTTTTTTTATGAGCTAGCCCCACAGTAAGTTGTGAACTTGTGTCGCAGGATACTAACTCAACGATACTATATTTTATGACATATACTTATATATATAAACATCCAAGATCCAGGTCATTCTGAAAAAGATCGTTTTCCATCATGACCTGACCGGGGATCGAACCCGGGACCCCCGTGTCGCAGGCTGGCGTGTTGACCGCTGCGCCACGGAGCTCGGTGGTATAGTTGGGATTCTACATGCAAAGAGCTCTAGAAGCGCGCGAGCGACAATCTTATTACCTTCCCTGTGTTGTTGCCTAATCGTTTCATTCTTGTTTTCTAAAAGGTTTTGGAAACTTTTAGTTTACTGTACGATATTATTTTCAAGGAATAAGTTATCTGCTTCAATTTTAGGAACCGATTTAGCAGATGCGAGTAGACTTCCTTATATGTCATGTTACCCTTGTACTTGCAACTCCGTATCAGTCTTTATCCATATAAAGAATATAGGTATAATATTATTTAATAAGATCATTTTAAAAGTGATTTGACTTGTAAAACTGCCTGCAAAGGGCTATTTTCTACGTTAACGGTTTAATTCTTTATCCCCATTATTAAAAAAGAACTGGTTTCAATAAACAGGAAAATGGAAAGTTATGTAAGTACCTAATTATTAAATACGTTTAAAGATAGCTTTTCAGTGCCATTATACTACACGATGTTAGCTATTGGCTTAGCTTAACTACAAGACTAAAACCTTAGTAAACTGGACCGCCCCCTGACATGCTTGATTTGTATGAAACATGTTGAAAGGTCTTGGCGGGAATTTTAGCGGACTACACGGTGTCTGTTTTGGATTGTTTCGCAAATTGATTCTAGTGGACTTTATAATGTGAATTTGGATTTATTTGGTGTTATAAATGCCCATAGTTAAGAACAATGTGTAGAATAACTAAATTAGACTATCATTGTGCGGCTGTAGTGAGATTTACATAGCGGGCTGTTGGTTGTCCGCCTTGCTGCGTCGTCAGTGATGAAACCAGTGGATTCGCGAAGAGTTGTCGCCAGGGACTCCGTGAAAACAACGAAATGAATTACACCATCATTTCGTTGACAACAAACAAGAAAAACTCGCCAACTGGCGAAATAAATTAAGAAAGGCTCTAAAGGACTTGTATCCATGGCCGTAAAACAATACTAAAAAAAAAAAATGAAACATGTTGAAAGGTCTCTAATAGCGCGCGAGCGACAGTCACATTCCCTGCTTTGTGGTCAGTGTATTTAATACCCCACAGTTGCTTGGGACTCTAGTAAAGAAAGAGTATCTTGTTCATTGACGAGCTCCGTGGCGCAGCGGTCAACACGCTAGCCTGCGACACGGGGGTCCCGGGTTCAATCCCCGGTCAGGTCATGATGGAAAACGATCTTTTTCATAATGACCTGGGTCTTGGATGTTTATCTATATAAGTATATTTTATAAAATATAGTATCGTTGAGTTAGTATCCTGCGACACAAGTTCACAACTTACTGTGGGGCTAGCTCAATTTGTGTGATATGACCCTATATATTTATATATTTATTTATTACGTTCTCCTAGTATGTATAGGATTATGGATGTACGGAGAACGGCAGTTAAACTCAAATGGGATTGGGCAGGACATGTGTGTAGGATGCACCCAGATAGGTGGGCTAGGATTGTTACAGACTGGGTACCTGCTGGCTGGCGTCGCAGAAGCGGCCGCCCAAGGATAAGATGGTAAATAAATATAAATAAATATTTACGGACAAATCACACAGATTGAGCTAGCCCCAAAGTAAGTTCGAGACTTGTGTTATGGGATACTAACTCAACGATACTATATTTTATAATAGATACTTATATAGATAAACATCCAAGACCCAGGTCAATCTGAAAAAGACCATTTTCCATCTTGACCTGACCGGGAATCGAACCCGGGACCATCCGTGTCGCAGGCAGGCGTGTTGACCGCTGCGCCACGGAGCTCGTGGCGTGATGGTCTATCGGTTTCCGACCCAAATTGGTCATCAATCACAGGAGATAGAGATGAGTGGCGGAAGACAGGGGAGGCTTTGCCCAGCAGTAGGATAGTATAGGCTAGTAAAAAAAGTACGTATAGTCAAATCCATGCCTCCAATATGAAGGCATGGACTGGAATATGTGTGACCAATTGCTCCTGTTGTATTCGAGTGAAGATGAAAGATAAGAAAAGTCTATTGAATGTAAATGCTCTCATATTACTAAAATTTGGAAATTACGTCTTCCTTTGCGGCGTAATAGATAGATTCCTTAGCTAAGATGGAATTCAATTAACAGGAAAATAGAAAGGTACGTACCTGAATATTATACTCTGTGGGGGACAATTTCTGAGTACCATTAAACCACACGATGTTGGCGGGGGGCTTAGCCCCAGAGACCACGCAGATCATGGTCAGGACGTTCCCAGCCGTGGCTTGCGGCCCCACGCCTGTGATGTTCATCTCGTTGGGTGGCACTGGAAAGAATGAAAATATTAGGCAATTGTACTAAAAATAAGCTAATCCATTAGTGCATAAGCTTTTTAGTACCTATCTTGGATATCTATATATGTATTTGTTATATAAAATATAGTATCGTTGAGTTAGTATCCCATAACACAAGTCTTACTTAAGAACTTACTTTGGGGCCAGCTCAATCTGTCTGATTTGTCATGAAAAAAAAGCTTATTGAGGTATCCCGTGACCAAATGGCTGTAAGCTACCTAGCTCATTGATCAGTATTGCCATTCAATTTGGCAATGGTGCCAGCCTTTTGGGCTCGACGCCAAGAAGTAAGCATCTGGAAAGACTTTATGATTTGTAAATAATAATATATATATTTAGATGTTAATTTTATATTTGATTGGGTTTATTTAGTTTGAACTATGTGGTTCCCGGCAGAGTAGAATCAGAGCACTTCAAGTCTTCCCGTGGATATTGTAGGTGGCTACTTAGGAAATACAAGCTAAACAAAGCTTATAAACATCATAGAGACCTCTTTAGCCCGTCAGGCCAGCGTGGGGAATGTAGGCCAAATTCTTTGACTGCTCTGGGTACCGCACTCCTGCAATGGAGACTAAAAAAGACCGGATAATGATGATACCTACGATATAGACCATAGTTACAATGAAGAATCATTTTTTCAATACATACATACATACATATTACCATCACGTCTTTATCCCTTGCGGGGTAGACAGAGGTCAAGACCATAAAACACAAAGGCAACCTTTAGCATGTTAGAATGATGGGTTGCAAGCAGCATCACTGATAACGTGATTATTTGGATCTTCGCCTAATCCCTTGACCGGCTTTTACGGTCTGCGCGGGAAGAATACCAACTGGTATAATCTATGTTTTTTCTTACTCCCAAACTAGCATTTTTTTCAATAATACCTCCTTACTCGCTAACCAATCAGAGCCAACCTCGGGGGTACAAAAACGGGCGTGCCAATAGGTCCAAGGGGTCGTGTCACATGTTATGACTTTAGTTTCGATCGACCCCTAGGGAGTGAAGTTTCGGGGTTGGCGATTAAAGACGATTGTATTCGGGTCGTCATAGTAACCGACGATGGAAGTAAGAGAGTTATGCCATTAACACACATTTATGTGCTTGAGCTGACTTGCTTTATTTAATACTCCCGCGGCTTCGCCCGCGTAATATATAGCCTATGTGCCTTCTCCGTAACCTAACCTATGTGTATGCAAAATTTCATGATGATCGGTTCAGTAGATACGGCGTGAAAGCGTAACAAACAAATAAACAAACATACAAACAAACTCACTTTCGCATTTATAATATTAGTTGGGAAGTTGGGATTGGGACTAGCTGTTAGCCCATGTCCTTCTCAGTACCTTAACCTATGTGTATGCCAAATTTCATTATGTTCGGTTCAGTAGATAAAACGTGAAAGCGTAACATACAAACAAACAAATTCACTTTTGCATTTATATTATTAGCTTATCCTAACTAATAAGAATTTGATAGGATTACTACTGACGTGATTAGGATAGGATTACTTGGGATTAATATAAAAATAAAAAATTATGGTTTTTTTTTTATGTCATAGGACGGCAAACGAGCAAGCGGGTCACCTGATGGTAAGTGATCACCGCTACCCATGGACTAATGTAACACCAGGGGTATGACAAAAGCGTTGCCGGCCTTTTATTTTTCCCTCTCCAGAGGGGAGGGGAGATGGGCCTCCGACGCTCTCACTCACCGAACGAAGCATAGAAGCTGTAAAACTACTACTCAGACGTCGATTTTCTGTGGGAGTGTGGTACTTCCCCGGCCGAGCCGGCCCATTCATGCTACCAGCAAAAGTGATTTTCGCCGGTAGCGTGGCTCTACCAACAATAACTCAAAGGTAACTTTAAGGTAGTATTTCCCAACTATGTAGTTGGGAAATACTACCTTAAAATTATTCCAGAACTACATCGAATTCATTTTTTCAATAATACCTCCTTACTCGCTAACCAATCAGAGCCAACCTCGGGGGTACAAAAACGGGCGTGCCAATAGGTCCAAGGGGTCGTGTCACATGTTATGACTTTAGTTTCGATCGACCCCTAGGGAGTGAAGTTTCGGGCTTGGCGATTAAAGACGATTGTATTCGGGTCGTATAGTAAACCCGACGATGGAAGAAAGAGAGTTATGTCATTCACACATTCGAACTAACTTGCTTTATATAATATTATATAAAGCAAGTTAGTTCGAACTAACTTGCTTTAGTTAAGCTTGCTTTTGTTAGTTCGAATGTGTGAATGACATAACTCTCTTTCTTCCATCGTCGGGTTTACTATACGACCCGAATACAATCGTCTTTAATCGCCAAGCCCGAAACTTCACTCCCTAGGGATTTTCCCGTGACTTTATGTGCGTGAATCTTCATCCGCAGTTAAATTAGCTTTCTAGATATAAAAGAACTAGATGGTGCAACGAGCTAACAGTGGACAGTCATCATCATCATTTCGTGTAGGTCACACGGTCAATCGACCTTGCACACCCTGGTGTCAGAGTTCTTCGGAACCGCCTCTCGGCCTCTGACGTGGTTCCTTTAACGACTACCAGATGGCAGCCGGGACCACCGGCTCAACGTACCTTCCGCACGGAATCATCTTTCTTATCAGACAATCAGGTGATTCATGCCTGCAATGTCCTAACCAAACTGGAAACAACTTAACAAAGTATGCTTCCCGTGGGAATCGAAACTACGACCCCCGGGTCATCAAAGCAAACGCCTTAACTACCGGACCACGGAGAAGCAACAGACCGACAGATATGGAAACGAGATACAGAGGCCTTTGCGAAACATTAGGACAGCAATGGCTTGTATTAATAATAGAAATGAAAGTTATGCGTGGTCATTCATAAAATTAATATAAACGCGACGTCTTGAGAACCTCCTTCTTTTTTCGTCGGTTGTAACATCGGTCTCGTCTTTATTTATTCTATTTGTCGTTCATGTCTAATTAAAACCCTTCCAGATTAAGAATCACGCCATCAGCCCAAAGATCTTAAAGCAGCTTATCTCTTATAATTATGGTCATTAATTACACGCTATCTTAATGAAAATTTATTCGTCCGAATGAAAAAGTAGGATTTACTGGACTTGTGAATTTGGCCGGTTTGCTGTTCTGAGATATATAGAGCCCTTTCGGTTGGCGTTGAACCAAAATTTTGAGTTATTATTATTCCGTTTACAGAGTCGTCATAAGGTACAGCCTGGTGACAGACAGACGGATGGACAGACGGACAGTAAGGTCTTAGTTTTTACGCTTTAGGTATGGAACTTTAAAAACCACTAACACCTAAACTACATGTCTGTTTTGACTATATACTCTCTAGACACCGCCATGACTTCATTTCAATGATTTAAATACTGGTCAATTCTTCAATGCTTGTGTGCGTGACAGCTTTGTGTTAGCACACGCGTCCTGTCAATTAATGCCATCAAAATCCGTCACATAGGCTATGTGTTTGTATGATAGACTATGGGTTGGACACTTATGTTTCTACGCTTTTAGGCTAAAAGACTCTATCTAGACTTTACATAATCTATGCATGTTTGTAATGGCGTGGTATAGAATAGTGCGAAGTAAGCTCAAACACATGAACGTGTCAATGACATAACTCTCTTTTTTCCATCGTCGGGTTTACTATACGACCCGAATATAATCGTCTTTAATTGTCAAACCCGAAACTTGACTCCCTAGGGGTCGATCGAGACTAAAGTCATAACATGTGACACGACCCCTTGGACCTATTGGCACGCCCGTTTTTGTACCCCCGAGATTGGCTCTGATTGGTTGGCGAGATAGAAGGTCATCATCATCATCATCAGCCTATACTGGTCTACTGTTGGACATAGGCCTCCCCAATTGCAAGCCATCGAGATCTATCTTCGGCTGCTCGCATCCAGCTTCTACCTATAAGTTATTATTATATAGCTAGGGTATTATTGAAAAAAGTAATCAATTAAACTATGGACTATATTATAGGTTTCATCATTATCAGGTCTTTTTTAGTCTCCACTGCAGGAGCACGAACCCCTCTGTACAATCCATACAGATATCCAGAGCCATATTATTAGCTAGATGAGTCAGAAAATTTAGCTTGCTTTCTCCACGTTGGGCTGACAAGTTGGAGAGGTCTCTCTCTACCTTCTTTATAATATTAGTAAAGAATTGATCATCACGAATTTTAACATATACGTTATTTGGGCCTCGGAGAAGAACAAGGTACATTTCATCCCGCTAAAGAGTACATGTATACTGTTCACGAAGAATCGACATTAACAAGAGAGGAGCCACTATCCCTCTAATAAATATAATATCGAATAGTGATGTGAAATATATCGATAAGATATCTTGCCGACAGCAAACAAGTAGGTAGTACTCATCCATCATCATCTTAAGGTCTTGTTTAGCCTCCTCTGCAGGAGCACGATCCGCTCTGTACTACCAGAGCCATATATTAGCCAGAGCAATCAAATGATTAGGTTTGTGTGACTTATACACACTTAACTCTCTATCCCATAAAGTACTGAACAGATTTTGATAAAACTTGTCTGTTCCTTAAGTTAGATTATACCAAGTCCAACTAAAACAAAATTTCAACAATCCGACTGATAGTTTCTGAGGTATGCCTGAACAAACATACATACTCTTATAAATTTGGCACACAAGTTTAGAAGCTGATAATGACTAACATAATATAAAATTCGTGCAATTCTGACAATGTTACATACATACGAGGCGCATTGTTAAACTCCTTTTTTGAAATTTTTGATATATGCACAGACTAACACACATACAGCTTTTGAAATTTGGCACACACAATATTTAGAAGCTAATAAAGACTAGCATATATAAACTCATGTAATTCTGATAATGTTACACACATATAACTCCTTTAAAAATGGGTTGATAAATCAGTTGAAAATAAAACTGCCAAGGTGGCTCCGTGCGATAAAACGAAGGACGTGCCTCAATATTGCCAGGTGAGGGAATCGTTAAGCACATTGTTTTAGTGATGTAGTATTTAATTATCGATATCGATTAATTGTAATAGACGTTGTCTTGCATTTGTTATAAATAGTAGTTCTTCGCGAACATTGGTATTATTAAAAATCGGCCAAGTGCAACTCACACTCGCGCACGAAGGGTTCCGTACCATGACCTATGCAAGATTAGACTATCGTGCAAATATAACAAAAAACGTGTGTTGTATAGGAGCCCCCCTTACATGTTTATTTTATTCTGTTTTTAGTATATGATGTTATAGCGGCCAAAATACATCTCCTATGAACATTTTATCTGTACCGATATCATGGTGAATAAGATACAGGCTGGTGACAAACAGACAGACAGTGAAGTTCGTGAAAAGGGTCCTGTCAAACAGTACGGAAATAATGTAAAAATAAAAGACAAAAACTACCGATAACTAAAACTGCTTAGATGGCCACGTGCGATAAAACGAAGTGCCTCGATATTACTAGGTGAGAGAATCGTGAAGCACATTGTTTTATTGATGTAGTGTGTAGTAATCGATATCTTTATATAGTTTGTAATGGGCGTTAATAAGTAGTAGTTTCCCACGAACTTTCGAATAATATAAACTAATGAACCGATTTTGGTGTTGAATTATCAACATTTTCTATTGTATGTACAGCTCTACTGTAAAAAAATCACATATCATGGTGGACTTATGCAAGAAAGTGATCTCTTCGTAATTTAGAGGAATGATAAATATTTACGAATTTTGGTAGTATAAAATACATGATAATTTACATATTTACCAATAATTTAAAAACATATAATATCACATTACATAAATACATACACCGTGCTGTGTGGTTCCCGGCAGAGTAGAATGGGACCACTCCAAGTCTCTCCGTGGATGTCGTAGAAGGCGACTTAGGAAACACAAGCTAAACAAAGCTTATAAACATCAAAGAGACCTCACCAACCCATTTGGCCAGCGTGAAGAATGTAGGCCAAAACTTCTGACTGATCAGGCTAATATATGGCTCTGGTAGTACAGAGAGGGTCGTGCTCCAGCAGTGGAGACTAAAAAAGACCTGATGATGATGATGAAATACATACATAAAACTTACTAACAATGAAATATTTGCCCAAGTTAGCTCAGTCGATGTTACCTACAAGTATATAAGATAATTTTTGATAGAGTTCACCTACATGCACCGCACTATTCTCTTGTAGGCTAGTGAAGTGTGTGGCTGGCTACCCTTACGAAGTTTACCAAAGTTGTTAGTCATTCTGCTTTTCTCATATCGTTTACTGAGGTCATCAGGAGGTTGAGATCAATAACCATTAACAATATTAAACTGAGTGCTAACAAGTACCGATATATCGTAGACTACATGGCCATTCACTAATACTTTTCCAAAAATATTTTTGTGTTATATTCCAAACAGCGTTATAGACAGGCTTTTTGTTTTGTTTTGACGTGGCGCAGCGGTTAACACGCCAGCCTGTGACACGAGTGGTTTTGGATACGATCTTGTGGAAAACGACCTTTTTCTGATTGGCCTGGGTCTGGGATGTTTATGTATATAAGTATCTATTAAAAAATATAGTATCCTGCGACACAAATTCACAACTTACCGTGGAGTAAACTCAGTTTGTGTGATTTGTCCTTATTTATTTTTCTTTATACATTGCCAAAAATAGTTTTGGATTTTGCAGGAATCTAAATGCCTGATAAACCTTAAAATCTGCCATATATTAATGACTTAACGTGTCTTATGATAGGAGCTTTAGGTAGTTCCATGCCATTTGTGGTTATCAATCCAAATGATCACCATGATTGTAGTTGTTAACATGCATACGCACAAATATACTAACATACGATATCTTCTCCAAGAAAAGACCACTCAAAGTGTTGTGGCAATTTTTCACTTCTCAACAATTTCAAGTTTCAAAACAGTGAATTATATTCGTGTATGTAAAAATTTTGCGGAACTAGAATTAATTTGCACCACACAGTCATGTTAGCCACTATCGACCGTCGATATTGCAAGGTGGTGAGATGTCGAGCACATTGAGTTAGTGATGTAGCCATGTCGATAAAAATATAGTTTTGAAAACTAAGTTTTTTAAAGTACCTCTATCTACCGAATAGCAAGCTGGTAACATGTAGAGAACATGGACTGGTGATATGGTTTTGTCGATAATTTAAAACTTTATGAGAATTTATATGTGGATTATTTTGCATGCATTTAATTTGCTTGGGGTATAAAAATATTTTTTTTAACCAACTTCAAAAACGAAGGTTATCAATTCGACCCGAATGTAAGTATCAGACTTCCACATTGTATGTATATGTTAGTCAATGCCAGCCTCTATGTTTGTTTCTCATCTCCAAAACTATATGTTGGACTGCGAAAAATGTTTATAGTTGATTTTGACAAAGTCCAATTCTATCAAAATTGCCTATCATGTTCCCTAGAACAGTGCAAGTTTCATCAAAATCAGTTTAGTAGTATTTACGTTAGAGAGTTAAATGTGTATCAGGTTTTAGAAGAAATTAAATGAGTTTTTTTTTTTAGTTACAGATTTTATTGGCTAAAATTTGATTTAAAGAATATAAAAATAAATTTATATTAAATCAGGTAATTAAGCTTTTTAAATAAAGAAGCTACTGGCTTGAAAACCTCTTACAACTTATCGTCTAGTATCGAATAACTATAACTATATTATCACGAACAAACTTGCTGCCAATCAGTTTATTCAACATCCACAATAACGCAAAGTTTCCAAACCAAACCTTACTTATTTATTCTCCAACTTAACAAAGACGTTACCCAAAACTTCATCGATAAAGCGCTGTCGATGTCCCCACCCTACCATACACTATCTTACCAGTTATTAGCTATACCGACTCGCAATTTATAGGGAGCCCTCTGAAAATTGCCCGGCAGTGTAGTGCCTAAGTTACTTAAGTGATAGCTTAATGTGCCCTTATATGTAAAATATAGGGGTGGTTCCGGAGAATTAATTGCACGTTTTATTTATTATTAGCGACCCTATATCACTAAGATGTATTAGTGATAGAGGGTTGGCTGAAATGAGGTGTTGTTACATATGAAAAATGGTATTTAATATATAAATCGTGTAAGTCAAGCACCGACATTGTCTTAAAGAGTTGACTCAGAGCGTTTATATGAACAATTTCTCCTATGTGACCAAAGTTTAAGATAGGAACTTGAAAAATCTCGAAAAAAAATAGCGTCAAATGCAATGAAGACTGTGAGAATATACATACATACTATCACGTCTTTTTCCCTTGCGGGATAGACAGAGCCCAAGTCTATAAAACCTTAAGAGGGTATACTAGCAGTGCGTTTTCCAAACAAATGAATTTATCTATTTTCTCGCTGAAAACTGCTTTTAGAGGCACAATTCTTTTTACATAAAATCTATTACTAAATGATGTATGTCCCTATGTTTTATTTTTTTCCAAAAATCTGTTTAAAAGAAAAATAATTTGTACAAAAACAGTTTTTTTTGGAAAAAATAAAAAATAGGGGCATTCGTATTTTAACACTCGATTTTCTGAAAAAAGCATTGTGTCTCTAGAATCAATTTTCAGCGAGAAAATAGAGAAATACATTTGTATGGAAACCATATTGAAAAAATACTGCTAGTATACGCTCTTAAGGCCACGTTTAGCATCCTGGTGGGCTTGTAGGTGAAAACGGAATCAGAATAGTGATAAGTTGCTAGCCGCATCGCCTATTAAAATGATTCCTGACGTCCATTCCCTCGATCGGCTTTTACGATCTGCGCGGGAAGAGAAACAGCTGGTGAATTCTACGTTTTTTCTTTTCACCCAGACCAGTGTGGACCATATACATGTATAATAAAGAGGAGGCAAGAAGTAGATACAATATAATACTAACGTACATATACAAGATGTAAGGGTAAACACAGTTGTTCCTCTAACCATCAAATCAGCCCGTCAAAATGAACAACTTTTCTTATGGGACCAAAGCTGGGAACTCAATTTTTTTTTGTCTTTTCCATAGCTTGATGTGCCCTTATATGTCAAATATAGGGGTGGTTTGGGAGAATTAATTGCACATTTTATTCTTTATTTATCTCTTCACATATTTAGTACATTTTTAAATATTTAAACAAAAAAAAAATAAACACTTAAAAATATAAAAAATAGTAGCCCACCGGTATCGGGAACAGGGTCCAAGCTACCGGCGGTCAGGGCTCCAGGGAAAGGAACCTCCTAACAATACGGGCCGTGGCCAAGAGAACTGCTTTCTGAATCAAGCCCTTGATCCAGCCGCCTAACGAGACCCTCTTCAGGTACTGGTCGAGGCTCTTGGCAATTAAACCATGGGCAGTCACGACTATCGGCACAATGATAGCTGAATCAACATCCCACATGTCGACAACCTCGCGAGCCAAGTCATTAATTGCACATTTTATTTATTATTAGTAGTTACCATTATTTTGTCAGAGAATGTTGAACCTGTAATTGGTGTTTTTTTTTATATATACAACTAAGTTGGCAAACAGGCATACGGCTTACATTACAACTTAGATAGAATTAATTAACAATTGATTACGAATGTCCTATGTAATCACTGTTAGTGCACCTTAACAAATAAATAAATAAACCAGTGTGTTTTCTCTGCAAGTAAATTTGTAATTTACTAAAGAAAACATATTTTTTATTGAATATAAATAAAATAAAATATAAATATATAGGGACATATCACACAAATTGAGATAGCCCCACAGTAAGTTAGTAAGTAACTCGTGTCGCAGGAAACTAACTCAACGATACTGAATTTTATAATATATACTTGTATAGATAAACATCCAAAACCCAGGTCAATCTGAAAATCATAATCAGACCACATGACATAGATTACCTTTCATATTTAAACGCGATCAAAACCATTGACAAAAGCAATTTGTCACATAATGCCATATAATATGTAAGTCTATAGGCATAATATTTCACTCCAAACATATAGTCATCATCATCATCATCTTCAGGTCTTTTTAGTCTCCACTGCAGGAGCACGACCCTCTCTGTACTACTAGAGCCATATAATTATTAGCCAGAGCAGTCAGAGGATTTGGCCTACACTCTCCACGCTGGCCAGACGAAGGAAAAGTCTCTTTGATGTTTATAAGATTTGTTTAGCTTGTTTCTTCAGTCGCTTTCTGCGACATTCATGAGAAGACTTGGAGTGGTCCTATACTCTCTGCCGGGAACTACACGGCGGAGTAATACTATTGACAAAACCAATTTGTCACTAAAGTCCTAAATGTAAGTCTATAGGCATAATATTTCACTCCCCACAAATAGTCTACGTAATATTAATTACAATATATTTCTCGGTTGTGATTACGAACCTTTCAGATCGTATAATACCATTCGTTCTCTATTAGTGTCCCTCCCATCAAAGGCGAGTAATTGAGAAACTACGAGGTAGGCGGAGAGCTTACAGCAATTTTATTTTTTTAATTAAAAGTGGTCTAAAACCTAGTATAAAACTATTTCGCGTTTAGTGAACTTTAGCTTACTTTTTGATTTGTTCGCTATTAGTTTTACTTTGTACTGCGAATAAAACTATTTCCATAAAACTCATAATTAAAAACGTTTGTTGTTGACAATTGATAGACTATTTCGGTTTTATGGGTAGCAAAAAATATATAAACATAATGTAACAAAATGAAAAAATAATTATTCAATACGTTGTTCTACTGTATTATATTTAGATCTCATTCTTTTAATAATGTATGTTCATCGTCTAGTAACGACAGTACTACACACTCTATTGAATTTGTGAAATATTGTTGTGTGTGTAGTACTATTTTATTTTTATCGAAAACTGTAACTGAATGTATTTCCGTACATCAAAAGGTAAAATGGAACCCTTATAGGATAATCTCTGAGGTCCGCCTGTCTGTCTTTCCGTCTGACTGTCTGACTGCCAACACTCTTTTTCATGGAAACGCGTGAATCTATCAATTTTAATTCAATATCATTGATTAAAATTTGCGATTCCACGAAGATGTGCAAAAATCACACGTCTTTATCAACGCAATCAAAAGATATAGCATTTTATGTCACATTTTTAGACAATTTTTTACTTGCCAACATGTCTATAAGTTTTGGTCCAAACAATTGAATTCGGTTTAAAATTCTGTAGTTTTGGTATGGGAGCATATTTTGAGCCGCAAGCTCTTGTACTATTAGTTTCTCATATATCACCGAACTAATTGAACGTACTGCGTAAATATACGAAAATGATTACTTTGCAGTGGGTATCGCTTGGCTGAATACAAATTTAATTATATAGCAATTACTCGTACATATTTTACCAGTAAATGGAAAACTTTTGTAGGTTGACATTTAACACCTACGTAAAACCCGTATGGAACTTTTTGGCGCAAATATTTACAGCCAAAAAGCAAAAAAAAAACTCCTCCCCTGTTTTTCTACTGTTAGGGTTGGAGTTCTTATTCCAAATTTATATGGAACAAATTTTAGGGTAAATATACCCTTTCCAATTAAAAAAGAATTATCAAAATCGGACTACTTGGTGGACACCAACATGCTAAACGTGGACTTAGACCTGGGCTCTGTCATGTGGTCTCGACGCCTTAATCGTAAGATTTGTTCTCAGAGACTCGCATAGATGGCGCCACTCGAAACTACACAACATTGTGTCTACCGTATAATGAGCATTAAAAACATGATTCACAAAATATATCTTATTAAAAATCAAAACAATATTTTAGGCATAATATTTTAAAATGACACCGTATATTTAGTAAGTTAAAGGCTAACGCAGATTACCGCCATCTAGTATCGAGTAGCAATCAACTCTCCTGCGCGATACATTCACCTTCCGCAACCTTAATTTGGTCCAATATTTTTGTATGAGGTGGGCAGTCTATTACGTTAGTATTATATTGACTTTGGCCCTGTCTACCCCGCAAGGGGAAAAAACATGATAGTATATATATTAAAATCTGACTGACTTAATGATGGTTATTATGGCCAGTTTCTGAAATTATTAATAGACACACTTTATAGTGCCAGTACCAGATAAAAATAAATTTTATTCAAAGAAATTTACTTACCATTAACATCCAGCTGGAACTTCTTCACAATGGGCTCGTCCAGCGCAGCCGACGACACTTCACACTTCAGCTCCCCAGCGATTTCAGCTCTCGTCACCGTGAGGGGTAACACGTGTTTGAAGGTCGTCGTGTTGGCGGTGGAGGATTGAGCTGTAACAACGATATATATAACGTTAAAGCTAATATAAGACAATAAAATCAAATTCTTTCGATTTTAGATTTACGAGACTTAAAAGAACAAGTAAAAAAGCGACTAAGGAAAAACAAGCTAAACAAAGCTTCTAAACATCAAAGAGACCAACCCGTCTGGCCAGCGTGGAGAGTGTAGGCCAAATCCTCTGACTACTCAAGCTAATATATGGCTCTGGTAGTACAGAGAGGGTCGTGCTCCTGCAGTGGAGACTAGAAAGACCTGATGATGATGATGATGATGAAAAGAACAAGACTAGCGCAACACCTATCATTTTTTTCGTCTTGATGATGACTCAGGTTTTTTTTCTTTACACTGCAAAGGCCGTGTGGTTCCCGGCAGAGTAGAATAGGACCACTCCAAGTCATCCCGTGGATGTCGTAAAAGGCGAGTAAGGAAACACAAGCTAAACAAAGTTTATTAACATCTAAGAGACCTCTCCAACCCGTCTGGCCAGCGTGGAGAGTGTAGGCCAAATCCTCTGACTACTCAGGCTAGTATATGGCTCTGGTAGTACAGAGAGCGTCGTGCTCCTGCAGTGGAGAAAGACCTGATGATGATAACTGCAAAGGCACGACCCTCTCTGTACTAGCCAGTGCAGTCAGATATTTATTTTTAGCCATTAGTCTGTACATTGTGATATTAGAAAATTGATAACCATGTTTGAGCACCAATAATATGTCAATACCTCCAACACCTCTTGTGAAACAAATCTTATATTACACTAACTGTTACCCGCGGTTTTGCCCGCGTAATTTATAGCCTATGTCCGTGTCGGTATGCAAAATTTTTATTATACTTATCCTATGTGTATGCAAAATTTCATGATGATTGGTTCAGTAGATTCAGCGTGAAAGCGTAACAAACAAACAAACAAATAAACAAACAAACAAACTCACTTTCGTATTTAAAATATTAGTTAGGATGTCCTTTTCGGTACCCTAACCTATGTGTATGCAAAATTTCATGATGATTGGTTCAGTAGATTCAGCGTGAAAGCGTAACAAACAAATAAATAAACAAACAAACAAACAAACTCACTTTCGCATTTATAATATTACTTAGGATTAGGATTATGTCTCTGTTCCACGTTTACCTACAACGTTGTACCTTCATTAACGAACTTTTTTCCTAAAAAAGGCAGGTGTCCAAAATTACAGGCTCGCATCGATATCAATTACACAAGTAATTGGCTGAACACTAATTTACTGATGCGACGTTGATGTATCTGCTGAAAAATCGAAGCTTTTACGGAAGAATAATATGGCGATGGAGGGAATAGACACTGGATAGACGTAGTTATCTGGCAAAGAAAAAAAATTATTGCTAGCTACTCGTATAATTTGGTTATATGTTTGTTTAAATCTAAATTTATTTCGGCGATGGCTACACATTTGAGCCGTTCAGGGTGGAAACGTTGGGGCCGTGGGGGCCTTCAGCTCACAAGCTCTTCAAGTTTGTGAGCCAAAGGCTGGTAGAGATGTCCAATGACCAGGGGGCTGGCAATTTCTTTGCACAAAGAATAAGCATTGCCATACAACGTGGCAATGCTGCCAGCCTTCTGGGAACACTTCCGCAGGGCAGTGATTTGCGGGACATTTTTATCTATAGTTTTTTTTGTTAATAGAAATGATTGTTATTTTTAGCTTTAATTATTACTTTTTTAATTTTAGTTAGTTTTAGTTTTAGTATGTTGTATATAGACACTTTTGATGTACCTTAATAAATAAAATTTTAAAAAATATATAAAAAATCTAAATTAAAAATTTAAACTAACTATTTATTAACGGTTTAAAATATCATATTTTCATAAAAATATCTCGAGCTCCTCCGTGCTTCGGAAGGCACGTTAAGCCGTTGGTCCCGGCTGTCATCGTTGATGGCAGTCGTTAGGCTATGTCAGATGCCTTAAGGCAGCTTGAAAAATCTGACACCAGTGTTGGCCACTTACACACACGAAAATCAATAAATATAGGTACCAGCTGCTTTTCTTCCCGCCCAGATTGTAAAATCTGGTCAAGGGATTGGGCGGAAATCTAATCTATCACGTTATAGGCGATTCGGCTAGTAACTAGTTTTGATTCCGCTTTTCACCTTAACGCCCCCTGAACGTGGCCGTGACTATTATGTTCACTACGGGACTTACTCAAAAATAATCGCGGTAAGTCCCGTAGTGAACAAAATAGTGACGTGAAAATATGTATGTGTATTGGGCAAGCCATCTATACTTTTTTCTAAGTAAGCATATATTTCTGTCTCATCTCATCTCATCAACAGCCTTCTGCATCCCACTGCTGGGTATAGGCCTCTCTCAACGCATGCCATCCATTTCGATCTTGTGCCTTACGTAGCCAGTTTCGACCTGCGATTTTCCTAACACCATCAATATATTTCTGTAAAAAATATAAATACTGTTGTCGTAAAAACAGTTTTCTTACAGCGTTCTTATTTACAGTCGGTTCCATAAAGGTGGTCTTAAACACTAATTTAAATTAAATGCCAATGTGAATTGACATTAAAAACGCCTAAGGACGTCTTTTTTCTGAATAAATATTTGAATTTAGCATCTTTATGGAATACAGAATAAATACATGATATAAAAAATAATTTCTTTATCATGAGATCAAACTAATTATTCAATATTATTGCATTATTATTCGATTTTCGCTCAACGTCAGGAAGTGTGTAACCATTTCCGCCATTTGGTTTTATGTATTTTGCTCACATAAAAAAATCATCATCATCAGGTCTTTTTAGTCTCCACTGCAGGAGCACGACCCTCTCTGTACCACCAGAGCTATATACTAGCCTGAATAGTCAGAGGATTTGGCCTACACTCTCCACGCTGGCCAGACGGGTTGGAGAGGTCTCTTTGATGTTAATCAGCTTTGTTTAGCTTGTGTATCCTTAGTCGCCTTTTACGACATCCACGGAATGACTTGGAGGGGTCCTATTCTACTCTGCCGGGAACATAATTGACAAATCAAACAAAAACTTGCAAAAATTTTTTACAACTTATGTAAGCAAAAAGTGACTTTTTTAGGGTTCCGTAGTAAACAAGGAACCCCTATAGTTTCGCCATGTCTGTCTGTCTGTCTGTCCGTCCGCGGTTTTACTCAGAGACTATAAGTACTAGAAAGCTGTAATTTGGTATGGGTATGTATATTAATCAAGGCAAAAAAGTGGTAGAAAAAATTTAAAAAAAAAATTTTTTTTAGTTATGTTTTTAACTTATAAAATGTATTCGAAAATGCAAAATTCTATACAATTTTCATTGTTAGATGTTTTTGGTCGTTAAACTGTGAGGTGCGAGTGTGAACTCAAACCTGTCATTCGCATCTACGGAACCCTACACTGCGCGAGGCCCGACACGCACTTGGCCGGTTTTCTAGTTTATAATAAATCTACACGCTGTAAAGTATCAATAAGTAAAAGTATAAAATGCCAATTTGAGGTGTACCAAGCAGTTTTATCCTCTACATATTATTATGTTTTTTCTTCTACATCAGTCAACATGTTAGCCGTTCAATATTAAATAGATACAATTAATTTCCTTGGAACTAACAGTTACTCCACTAGGGATGTGCCGACACGCCGACATTGATGGATCAGCTGGAAAACCGATATTTTGGGGAAAACTCCCTCAAAATTATACATTTAGAGCGGTTTTCTGTATACATGAAAGTTTGAATGTTAAATGTAGCGTAAAAATATATAAATCATATCTTTTTAACTTAGAAGTACACAACAAATTTAACATTTCGAGTGTTTTTCTGTACATGAAAGTTTGTATGATAAATTAAACGTACAAATATATAAATCATGTCTTTATTACTAAGGGTGTACGCAGATTCTTAAAAGTCGCCTGGACGCGCATGTCTCCATACAAACGGAAAAAAGGAATTGTGGCAATATTTGATAATTTTAGGGCAAAATTAAGCATCCAATCAATTAATCTCATTATAATCTACGTACGTTCCTATACAGTTTGGTTAAATTATCAAATGTTTGAGAATTATACGCCTCTCAAGATTTCCATACAAATTTGAAAAGGCTTGTGATTCTCAAACCATTGGTATTTTTACCAAGCTGTATAGGAACGTACGTAGATTATAATGAGATTGATTGATTAAGGCACTCTTATAGTAACACTAGCGCAACCCAGAAATTAAATTTATTTAATCCTAAAATATATCGAATTTTAAAAATCTAACAAGTACGAAGCTAGTTAATTACTTGTAGTATTTTTTGTTTATTACCAGTATTTTACTAGTGCCTTATTTAAAGAGAAATATCGGTTAACGCCAAAAGTGGCCACTTTGGCGTTAATCTGTTTTTTTCTTAATTTATCAAATGAATATTAGTGAAAATGAATACCAAAATACTATAAGTAATTTACTAGTTATGTACTTGTTAGATTTTTAAAATTCGATATAATTTAGGATTAAAAGAATTAATTGCTGGGTGGCGCTAGTGTTACTATAAGAGCGCCTTAAATGCTTAATTTTACTCCAAAATTATCAAATATTGCCACAATGCCCTTTTTCCGTTTGCATGGAGACATGCGCTTCCAGGCGACTCATAAGCAATCAATCCAAAGTTTATTGTGGAGTTATTATATATTTTAACTCCACAGTAAGTTGTAATATATATATTACAACTTACTGTGGAGGTGAATTTGTGTGACTTGTGCCTTTATATTTATTTAATGCAAGAAGAAAATGAAATCAATTAGTGACCGATTGCTTGCTATATGTTTTTTGGCAATAACTCATGTTTATTCGTTTAACTGTGGCTTTTACGATCTGAGTGAATGAGAAAATAAGCAGCTCGAAAATTTGAACCATTTTTTTCTTTCATTAGATTAGTATGATCTTAACCAATATAACAAAGAAAACTATATGATTGTGTGATTTTTTTAAATCGAGAAACTCCAAACCCTGACCAAACAAACAAAGGCTATAATTTGCTGGAATATAGTCGCGTAAAAATCTATTACAGAGTGTAAATTTCCCACCGCTCTGTCTTTATGGCCAAATCATTCCAGGTACAGGCCATTCGTCTCTGGAACGCTCTACCTGAAGCAGTCAAAAGAGCCCCTAGTCGTCTCGCATTCAGGCGAGCAGTATTTAAACTATTTCTAGATAAAATTTCTAACCCCGCGTCATCCTAATATATAAATATATATGTATGTTTATGTGTTTGTATGTATATAATGTAGTATATGTAATTGTTATTTTTTTATATGGCAGTATTATTATGTAGTTTTTAAATATTTATCAATACTTTGCTTGTTTTATGATTAATATACAATATTTATCATTAAATTTTATAAAATTATGTATGTATCCTGTTAGATTATTACTGTTTTTTTTTTTCTCTTTTAATTATTTTTTATCACTAAACCACGCACCAGCCACACTTTATTTTCTGATTGGTCCTATGGTTGACTGGTAGGGAATGCCTTATGGCATTAAGTCCGCCAATTGTACTTTTATTTACTGTGCAATGAAGTTTAAATAAATAAATAAATTGATCATTGACATACCCTGAAAGGGTTGACTCACACTGTCAATAAAAACAACTTTCCTAAGGGAACAAACATAGGAACTAAAAAATCGTCAGTTTTATACAAAAGTGTTCAGCCGCTCGGGCAACTAAAGTCCCCATCATAAGAAGCTATAAATTATGTAAACAAATGTTCAGGGGTACGCAACATTTGGATGAAATAAAAATAATATTGTTGTTTTTGTGTGAAATAATAAACCAAAGAAGAGACGGAGAAGTAATTATTTGACAACGTAAAACATCTTTTGCCCTGCATTGAGACTCAATAGCAAATAAAAAAAAACAATTTATAGCAAAAACTGTTACAAAATCTTTAGTACAAATCAGTAAGACTCAATAGCTAATAAAAAAAAAACAACTTATAGCATAAACCGCTACAGAAACTTTATTATACCTCAGAAATGTACCAAATGTTTACATTCACGGAGTCGGACTGTCGGACTCGTTCCTGTACCAAAAAACATTGAGAGACAGCGTTTTGTATCGTTAAAATATAACCCGACTAATTAGAATTGGTCTTTAGTTTCGTATTACCCGTATAGTAATTTAAGTCAATTGTATTTGGTTTACTCATAATATTGTCGCTAGGTAACTCAAACTCAGTAGAAGTTTATTGATGTATTTAATTTATAGCTTCTCGTAGCGGGGAGTTTAGTAAAGGAAAGTAATTTTTTTTTCCAGTTCTCAGCTTTGTTCCTACAGAAAAAGTTGTTCATATTGACAGTCTGAATCATCCCTTTCAAGGGAATGTCAAAGGTTAGGTAACACTCTGTATACAGGCTGATTTTGAACCTATGAACTATATTAAAATCTCGGAATCAGAATCCCCAATGGAATACAAAATCAAGAGAAAAAACCGGCCAAGTGCGTGTCGGGCCACGCGCAGTGTAGGGTTCCGTAGTTGCGAATGACAACTTTGAGTTCACACTATTCACACTCGCACCTTACAGTTTAGCGACCAAAAACACCTAACAATGAAAATAGTATGAAATTTTACAGTTTATAAGTTGGTTGCCTATAACTTTTTAGTTTGTACTTAGTACTCAGCTCCGATACTTTTCCTTTAAACTTCAGTATATATACTACTGCTGTAATTTTTTTCACGTATCTATATATAACCGTTTAGCAGATAGAGGGGGGGACACTTACCTCTAACAAAAATTCGCACTTTAAAACCAAATATTTCGGAAACGGATCCCTAAATCGGAAAATGGTGTTCTTAACCACACAATATTTTTTAAAGACCTATTTAACAATATCCATCACGATGGGTCAATAGAGAAAAAAAATACTCCCCCACTTTACTTGTATGGGAGCTACCCTAAAAAAAATGTTTTTCAAGTTTTTATTCTACCACTTTTTTGCCATGATTAATATACATACCCATACCAAATTACAGCTTTCTAGTACTTATAGTCTCTGCGTAAAACCGCGGACGGACAGACAGACAGACAGACATGGCGAAACTATAAGGGTTCCTTACTACGAAACCCTAAAAAGGTGAAATTCGAAAAATAAAAGCAGACTACCCGAAACTATTATGTTCACTACGGGAATTACCGCGATTATTTATCGAATATACGTTTTATTCCTTATTTTTTTTTACAATTCTTTATTCTACTAAGGATTCTGATCCTGAGATTACAATATATACGAGATTACAATATATATAATAACCTATGAAGGTTCAAAATCTGCCTGTATTAGCTTAAACTTAGAATGACCAAGAAATAAATAAAGAACAAAGGCGGGCCTCAGCACGTCTCAGCGATAAATTACGATAAGATACACAGCGAATTAATTTGTTTTGCATCAGCACTAAATTCTACTTAACTTGGCTCTGAGAAATAACCGAAATTGACTGTCTAAAGTAATAGTTTGGGTGAAATTGTATGCGTAGAAAAAAACTTATATTGTTAGATTCAATTTTTTTAAGTTTATTTTGTGATAAGGCAAAACATTTTATGGTTTACTTTGAAAATCATTTGGGTGTGGTAATTTACCTCGATAACTAAGCTCCTATATCCATATTTATTTCAAAAAGGCTCATAAAATGCGATAATATAAAATGTTAGCTTAAATTAGAATGACCAAGAAATAAATAAAGAACAAAGGCGGGCCTCAGCACGTCTCAGCGATAAATTACGATAAGATACACAGTGAATTAATTTGTTTCTCATCAGCACTAAATTCCACTTAACTCGGCTCTGAGAAATAGTACCTAAATAGAAAAACTCAGATATAAAACTATTTAAAATAATAGTTTCGGTGAGATAGCTTGAAGTTTTAGTTTATTTTGAGATTAACTTTCAAAATCAAATGGGTATGGTAATGTACCCACTTAGCTCATATATTCTTGATTCTTTCAAAGTACTATAAAAAGGCTCATAAAATATTAAAAGACGCGCAAAATAGTAGTAGGAACAAAAAACTTTTTGAATTTTTACCCCATCTATCTTTGAATCAGCGTGAGTAAGAATTAAATAAAGAACAAAGGCTAGCACGTCTACGCGATAAATTACGATAAGATAGATACACATTGAATAATTTGTTAGCACTAAATTCCACTTAACTCGGCTCTAAGAAATAGTTTCCAAATGTAAATACTTTAATACGAGGCTATCTCTAAAGTAATAGTTTAGATGAAACTGCGTGAAGTTATACAATGGTTGCGAGAATTAAGATTTATTTTAGTTTACTACGTTTGGGTAGTGGAAATATAAAATAAATAAATAAATATATAGGGACATATCACACAAATTGAGCTAGCCCCACAGTAAGTTGTGAACTTGTGTCGCAGGATACTAACTCAACGATACTATATTTTATAATATATACTTATATAGATAAACATCCAAGACCCAGGTTAATATGAAAAAGATCTTTTTCCATCTTGACCTGACCGGGAATCGAACCCGGGACCCCCGTGTCGCAGGCTAGCGTGTTGACCGCTGCGCCACGGAGCTCGACAAACGACAACGACAACGAGCAAATATCATTTGGGTATTGTAATTTACCTCCTCAATACATATTAGTTCTAAGTAGGTACTTGTATGTCGTAGATTGTAAGTTGACGTCATTTGGAGAAAATGCGTTGTGCAGTTTGTTGCCGCTTCTTCTGCACTCCGCCTTGGAAGCGGTTTAAACTTAGCTTTGAGTAATTTATTGACGTCAACAATAACATAACATTGTAAACCAATTGTAAATGTAAAGTGACGTTCACCAAATGATATTTAAAAAATCTTAAGATGAATAAAATTTTTGACTATTGACTATTGACTCGACCACTGAGCTTATCCTAACTTACTAACTAATATTATAAATGCGAAAGTGAGTTTGTTTGCTTGTTTATTTGTTTGTTACGCTTTTGCCCTATTTTTCAAACTTATCATAATGAATTTTCGTATACATGTTGTCTGGAGTACGGAAAGGGCATAAGCTACTACATCCTGGAGAAAAGTACTGTTCCCGAAGGATCGACCCTTACACGAGCGGAGCTGCAGGCGGAAGCTAGTATATGAATATTTCTTTCAAAATACTGTAAATCCCAACTAATATTATAAATGCGAAAGTGAGTTTGTTTGTTTATTTGTTTGTTTGTTACGCTTTCACGCCGAATCTACTGAACCGATTATCATGAAATTTTGCATACACATAGGTTAGGGTACCGAGAAGGACATAGGCTATATATTACGCGGGCAAAGCCGCGGGTAACAGCTAGTAGGCTTATAAAATCTTAAAATTAGATGTCCGATTTTAACTCAGAAGCGCGAAATTGTAGGGACAAAAATATTTTTGAATTTTTACCTTACCATCCTTAACACAGCGTGAGTAAGAATTAAATAAAGAACAAAGGCTGACACGTCTTCGCGATAAATCACGATAAGATAGATACACATCGAATTAATTTGTTAGATATCAGCACTAAATTCCACTTAACTCGGGAACCCTAAATTGTAATAGAATTGGAGAATCTTTGTGTTTGTCTGCGAAATAATAGTTTTAGAATATGATTTTAAGCTTTCGCGATCACAATCACGATTATTTTTGAGTTCTGTCTAATATTTCGACAACATTGCAGCTGCCATTTTCACAGACTAACTGAAAACGGCAGCTGCAATGTTGTTGAAATATCAGACAGAACTCAAAAATAATCGCGGTAAGTCCCGTAGTGGACATAATAGTAATAGTTTTAGAAACTAGATATTATATAACTTATTCTATCCGTTTTTCGATTATTCATATTCTTGTTATTATTCCTCAATAGGCAATTATCCCACGATGAAAATACATACATACAATCACGTCTTTATCCCTTGCGGAATAGACAGACCTCAAGGTCATAAATTCCAAAGGCCACATTTAGCATTTTAGTGGGCGTTAAGGTGGAAAGCGGAATCAAAATAGTGATGGGTTGCTAGCCGCATCACTTATAACGTGATTCCGTAGATTATCGCCCAATCCCTTGACTAGCTTTTACGGTCTGCTCAGAAAAAAAGCAGCTGGTATATTATTTGTTTTTTCTTTTCTCTCAAACCAGTATGGAAGAGTACAAAACACAAGAAAATTGTTTCATGAAAATTTCTTTATTTTAAATAAAAAGTCTGTCAAGGGCTAACAGTCCGCTAATCTTTATTTTGTATACACATAAATATATAAATACGCGTCAAAACATTACCTTCCTTCTGTGTGGGTCAGTCGGGTAAAAAGAGAAAACAGACATTTAAAAATCTCTTCAGAATAGAAAACACAGGAGAATTATTTCATAAAAAGTTCTTTATTCTTAAGAAATTAAATGTTTTCCCAACATTTCTGGGAGCAAGCCGAGCGTCTATAAAGGCTCCAACTGATATGAGTCCAAGCGTGAACTTGGACCAATGAACTGAACATACGCCATATGTCCTACCATGAAAATGTTGGAGAATAAGTAGCATTTTTTAATAAAATAAGAAACTCAACTGCCTTTTTTGACAGTTTACGTTCGTTATATGGATTTTTGTTGACGTTACATAGCCTATGACACTACGGAGAAGAATATGAATCTAATCATATCTCATAATTTAAAATCAGTTTAGGCGTTTAGACTGCATGTAGCAACAATGGAACAGACATACTTACATGTATACTTACATATATAAATATTTTTTTATTAGTCTAGGCCAAGGCCTCCCCTTACTGCTTCCATAGGCTCCTGTTAAAAGCTACAGTTATAAACACATACGCGTGAAAAAAAATGTTCTATGTTCTGGGTTGGTTATTCAGGTGAAAAGAGAGAACAGACATTTAGAAAGCTCTCTAAGTAGTAAACAGGACAAATATTTCAAGAAAAGTTCGTTATTCTTAAGAAAAAAAAAAACGTTTTCTCAACATTTCTGGGAGCAAGCCGAGCGTCTATAAAGGCTCCAACTGATATGAGTCCAAGCGTGAACTTGGACCAATGAACTGAACATACGCCATATGTCCAACCATGAAAATGTTGGGGAATAAGTAGCATTTTTTAATAAAATAAGAAACTCAACTGCCGTTTTTGACAGTTTACGTTCGTTATATGGATTTTTGTTGACGTTACATAGCCTATGATACTATGGAGAAGAATATGAATCTAATCATATCTCATAATTTAAAATCAGTTTAGGCGTTTAGGCTGCATGTAGCAACAATGGAACAGACATACTTACATGCATACTTACATAGATAAATATTTTTTTATTAGCCCAGGTCAAGGCCTCCCCTTACTGCTTCCATAGGCTCCTGTCAAGAGCTACAGTTATACACACATACGCGTGAAAATTTTTTCTCTGATCTGGGTTGGTTATTCAGGTGAAAAGAGAGAACAGACATTCAGAAAGCTCTACTGAGTAGTAAACAGGACAAATATTTCAAGAAAAGTTCGTTATTCTTAAGAAATAAAAAGGTTTCTCAACATTTCTGGGAGCAAGCCGAGCGACTGTAAAGGCTCCTACTGACCTATGAGTCCACCGTGAACTTGGACCAATGAAGTGAACATACGCCATATGTCCAACCATGAAAATGTTGGAGAATAAGTAGCATTTTTTAATAAAATAAGAAACTCAACTGCCTTTTTTGACAGTTTACGTTCGTTATATGGATTTTTGTTGACGTTACATAGCCTATGACACTACGGAGAAGAATATGAATCTAATCATATCTCATAATTTAAAATCAGACGAGCTCCGTGGCGCAGAGGTCAACACGCCTGCCTGCGACACGGATGGTCCCAGGTTCGATCCCCGGCCAGGCCATGATGGAAAACGATATTTTTCAGATTGACCTGGGTCTTGGATGTTTATCTATATAAGTATCTATTATAAAATATAGTATCGTTGAGTTAGTATCCCATAACACAAGTCTCGAACTTACTTTGGGGCTAGCTCAATCTGTGTGATTTGTCCGTATTTTTTTATTTATTTATTTATAGTTAAGCGTTAAGACTGCATGTAACAATAGAACAGACATACTTACATGCATACTTACATAGATAAATATTTTTTTATTAGTCTAGGCCAAGGTCTCCCCTTACTGCTTCCATAGGCTCCTGTCAAGAGCTACAGTTATACATATATACGCGTGAAAAAAATTATTCTGTTCTGGGTTGGTTATTCAGGTGAAAAGAGAGAACAGACATTTAGAAAGCTCTTCTGAGTAGTAAACAGGACGAATATTTCAAGAAAAGTTCGTTATTCTTAAGAAATAAAAAGGTTTCTCAACATTTCTGTGAGCAAGCCGAGCGTCTATAAAGGCTCCAACTGATATGAGTCCAAGCGTGAACTTGGACCAACGAACTGAACATACGCCATATGTCCAACCATGAAAATGTTGGGGAATAAGTAGCATTTTTTAATAAAATAAGAAACTCAACTGCCTTTTTTGACAGTTTACGTTCGTTATATGGATTTTTGTTGACGTTACATAGCCTATGACACTACGGAGAAGAATATGGATCTAATCATCCCAATCCCAACTAATATTATAAATGCGAAAGTGAGTTTGTTTGTTTGTTTGTTTGTTACGCTTTCACGCCGTGTCTACTGAACCGATCATCATGAAATTTTGCATACACATAGGTTAGGGTACCGAAAAGGACATAGGCTATAAATTACGCGGGCGAAGCCGCGGGTAACAGCTAGTATCTCATATTTTAAAATCATTTAGGCGTTTAGGGTGCATGTAGCAACAATGGCATAGACATACTTACATGCATACTTACATATATAAATATTTTTTTACTAGCCTAGGCCAAGGCCTCCCCTTTCTGCTTCCATAGGCTCATGTCAAGAGCTACAGTTATACATACATACACGTGAAAAAATTACTCTGTTCTGGGTGGGTTATTCTGGTGAAAAGAGAGAACAGACATTCAGAAAGCTCTTCTGAGTAGTAAACAGGAGAAATATTTCAAGAAAAGTTCGTTATTCTTAAGAAATAAAAAGGTTTCTCAACATTTCTGGCAGCAAGCCGAGCGTCTATAAAGGCTCCAACTGATATGAGCCCAAGCGTGAATTTGGAACAATGAAGTGAACATACGCCATATGTCCAACCATGAAAATGTTGGATAAAAATAAAATAATATTTACGAGTCTATAATTCAAACTAACGAGAGATAAAAACGTATTTTTATCTATCCCAACTAATATCCTATCCTAACTAATATTATAAATGCGGAAGTGAGTTTGTTTGTTACGCTTTCACGCCCTATTTACTGAACCGATCATCATGAAATTTGGCACACACATAGGTTAGGGTACTGAAAAGGACATAGGCTATAATCCTAATCCTAACTAATATTATAAATGCGAAAGTGAGTTTGTTTGTTTGTTACGTTTTCACGCCCTATCTACTAAACCGATTATCATGAAATTTTGCATACACATAGGTTTGGGTATTGAGAAGGACATAGGCTATATATATCACGCGGGCGAAGCCGCGGGTAACAGCTAGTTATAAATAAATGCGAAAGTGAGTTTGTTTGTTACGCTTTCACGTCCTATCTACTGAACGGGTCATCATGAAATTTAGCATAGGCATAGGTTAGGGTACTGAGAAAGACGCACTATATAACACGCGGGCAAAGTCGCGGGCACCAGCTAGTAAAATATATGTCGAGCTCCGTGGCGCAGCGGTCAACACGCCAGCCTGCGACACGGGGTCCCGGGTTCGATCCCCGGTCAGGTCATGATGGAAAACGATCTTTTTCAGATTGACCTGGGTCTTGGATGTTTATCTATATAAGTATATATTATAAAATATAGTATCGTTGAGTTAGTACCCTGCGACACAAGTTCACAACTTACTGTGGGGCTAGCTCAATTTGTGTGATATGTACCCCCTTATATATATCCTAACTAATATTATAAATGTAAATGTGAGTTTGTTTGTTTGTTACGCTTTCACGCCGTACCTACTGAACCGATCATCATAAAATTTTGCATACACATAGGTTAGGGTACTAAAAAGGACATAGGCTATATATATCACGCGGGCAAAGCCGCGGGTACCAGCTAGTATTTTATATAAAAGCGAATATCACTCATTCACTCATCACGAAATCTCGAAAACTACTTAGCCAATGAAGATAAAATTTGGTAGGAAAAGAAGGAGATTGTGACTAGGAGATGATGATGATGATGAATCATCATCATTTCGAGTAGGTGACACGGTCAGTCGACCATGCACACTCTGGTGTCAGAGTTTTTCGGAACCGCCTCTCGGCCTCTGACGTAGTTCCTTTAACCACTACCAGATGGCAGCCGGGACCAACGGCTTAACGTGCCTTCCGAAGCACGGAATCATCTTTTTTATGAGATAATAAGGTGATTCATGCCTGCAATGTCCTAACCAAACTGAAAACAACAAAGTGCTGCCTTGTTGACCCGGGGGTCAACAAGGCAGACGCCTTAACCACTGGACCACGGAGGCAGTTGTTGTTGTTGAGCAGTGCAATGATGATGAATACGATTTAATGAAAGACCAGCCAATCGTATCCAAATCTACTAGATCCAATGGATTAAGTTAAGTAGGATATACTGCGTCTAAACTAACACCCTTGTAATTGAGATGAATAGTGCGGAGTCGACACGGTTACACTATGAAAAGCAAAGTAAATTTTGCTGGCGAAAATGATAGACCCTTCATGGACGCCCATCGCTACCTTTTTTAGGGTTCCGTAGTAAACTAGGAACCCTTATAGTTTCGCCATGTCCGTCTGTCTGTCTGTCCGTCCGCGGTTTTTCTCAGAGACTATAAGTACTAGAAAGCTGTAATTTGGTATGGGTATATTAATCATGGCAAAAAAGTGGTAAAAAAAATTATGAAAAAACGTTTTTTTTAGGGTAGCTCCCATACAAGTAAAGTGGGGGAGTAATTTTTTTTTCGCTACATACCCATCGTGTGGGGTATCGCTAATTGGTCTTTAAAAAATATTGTGAGGTTGATAACATCATTTTTCGATTTAAGGATCCGTTTCCGAAATATTTGGTTTTAAAGTGAAAATTTTTGTTAGAGGTAAGTGTCCCCCCCCCCCTCTATCTGCTAAACGGTTATATGTGGATACGTGAAAAAATTACAGCAGTAGTATATATACTGAAGTTGAAAGGAAAACTATCAGAGCTGGGTACTAAGTGCAAACTAAAAAGTTATAGGCAACCAACTTATAAAATGTACTGGAAAATGTAAAATTTCATACAATTTTCATTGTTAGATGTTTTTGGTCGTAAAACTGTGAGTTGCGAGTGTAAACAGTGTGAACTCAAAGTTGTCATTCGCAACTACGGAACCCTACAGTGCGTGTGGCCCGACACGCACTTGGCCGGTTTTTGTTGGGGCATTATGTATGTATGTTATAAGATTTTATGACTGAATAAAAACCGTATCCAAATCCATTGGCTCCAATTAATTAAGTAGAATGTACTGCATTCCAACTAACTCCCTTCTAATTGAGATGAATAGTGCGGACGTGTCGAGTCACTGTTTTTATCCGACTGCAAGTAGAAATAAGAGAGGTTATGTATTTTGCGCGTATTTTGTAAGTTTGGAAATTGCTTTCCAAAACATCATGTCAAAAGTGACTTTTGTAAATTCCCAGCATTGATTCCATAGGAAAAGTTGTAAAATAAATAAATAAATATATACGGACAAATGACATAGATTGAGCAAGCCCCAAAGTAAGTTCTTAAGAAAGACTTGTGTTATGGACTTATGGGATACTAAACTAAACGATACAATATTTTATAACAAATACATATATACATAAACATTCAAGGCCCAGGTCAATCTGAAAAAGATCATTTTTCATCTTGACCTGACCGGGGATCGAACCCGAGACCATCTGTGTCACATGCCGGCGTGTTGACCGTTGCGCCACGAAGCTCGTCACATACATATTGATTGACTAAGATACCTCCTTAACGGTAAGTTGACAGTTAATTTACAAGCTGTATACATACATACAGAGAATGTCATGCTCCCGGTATACTATACACCCACTTGCCAGAATTTCATTTGCCCGAATTTCGTCTGCTATAATGGTCAACAGACATAATATTGTTTCTCATAATTTTTAGTCGTTGTTTAGTATATTAGTCACGTGCTAGAAACTTTATATACCATAAAAACAATTTTAATAATATCACTTGTAATCATCATTGTAAGCCGTAATATTCATATGCCATAACATCGTTTGCCAGCGTAATACTTGCTATCAGAAAGTTGAAATATTTTTGCAACTAATAAAATGGATGGACGTATGGCACTAATATCATTAAGGAATCTAATGTACGGGCAAACAAGAGTATGAATTTATTTAGTGCAAATACAAACTGGATATCAGAAACTAGGTTTAGGTTGCGAGGAGCGAAGCGACGAGCGTTAGATTCTACATGAACCAAGCATTCACGAGGCGAGCGAGCGTAGCGAGCGTGCCGCGGTAGCGGCCGCCGAAGCTCCAGAAACTAATTTTTTGCTTCATTCCGAGCTGATTTATAGCCATATCATTTTCCAGTGATTAAAAATTAATTTAGTATTGGATTTAAATATTCTGTTAAATAATATTAGTGCAATTAATAAAATGGATAATGTACGGGCAAACAATAGTATGTCCTATATCAATTATGATATTCTTGCAAATGAGATTCGGGCACATAAAATTATTGCATCAGGCATATAAGTTTTTTGCATATATTTTTCGGGCAAACAATAGACAACCCATGCTCCCGCAGTGGAAACTAAAAAAGAACCGATAACGTGCGAAAATATTACCCTACTTATTCAAAATTCGTACAAAACAAGAAGGGATACCCAACCTAACATAGATTCTGTAATCCTACACATCAAGGGGTCCCATTGAAAGTCCATCAGACTGTTTTAAAGTTGAAAAGGGTCATATCGATGGAGACCCATTAATTTAATTAAAATCATACAATACACCTACCGTTGTCACCATAGTTTTAGAAGTGTAAAGCTGCGAGTACACGTAAGGTAAGTAAGAGAATTAATTTCTTATTTTTGAAATCCCGATGCGAAAAGTATAAGTTTGGCCGGTCTGCGTATGTGTATCTGTCTGAGGCACCGTTGCTGTTAAACACGTGAACCGATTTCGATGCGGTGCTTTATTATTTGAAAGTAGGTTTTTTGGTGATGGTTTTTGGATATGTTTTATCAAAAGTGGTTCAGCTGTTTACAAGACGGAGTGATTCTCATGTAGGGGTTTCTTTAAAATTTTTAATTTTATAATTTTAATCTTGTAAATGTAGTTTTTCAACGAAAATTTGCTTGGACTGCATATAATTTAGTCCCAGACAATTTTTATGAGTTCGTCCGGGTAAAGAATAGCCTATGTTGCCCACTGTTAATGCAGCTTTTTAACCGCTGCCCCACGGAGGTGGTAATTTTAGTTAGACGTTTTAAACTAGGATGGCACAAGGCAGAACTGATTGTCCAGCAGCAACACTGAAATAGCTGATACAAATAATGTTCCACAAAACAGCCATTAATGAGCTGGAAAGAATACGAGCTTCAAAGTAAAGTTTATTACAGACTTGCAGGTTTTCAGGTCGGTTGTTAGGGCTTGTATATTTTATGATTCTTAAGGAGTTTGTAACGACATAATGCACGATAAGTAGGTACTATAAAAGCAATTACCCCTATTCACTAGTCGCAATTTAAGAGTTCCGTAAACAAAAGGCCAAAATTGGACCCTATTAATAAGCCTCCGTTATTCGTTCGTCCGTTCATCACGGGATGTATCTATTGAACCGTACAGGAAGAGACTTTTGTTCTTTACAGTATGTGTATATCTATGGCCGCTATAACAAAAAATAATAAAAACAAAAATTAAATAAATAACAATCAAGGCCATAGTCTAGTTTCCAGTACTGCTTACAAAAAAAGAGTTGTTCATATTGACGGCAAAACCCCTATAACGGAATGTCGATTTATACCTGGTATACGTAAATTAGTTAATTATTGATAAAATACGAGAAAACTGCCTGAAAAAGCCCATTTTATGAATAAATCTTTGATCGCATACATTCACGAAACCGAAAACATTATATCCACAGCTTTACAATACCCTCATTACCCCAAAATATTTCTAATTGCCCGGGGTGGGCCCATCTGACCCCTAACTATTTTTGTCCGATCTGTTTTTGATTGGGTCCCTTTACTCACAGCCCAATGAGTTAGGTAGGAGTAATATGCGGAAATTCACAAATTCACCTTCTAATATTAAACAAAGAAAACTTTGCTATTCTTAGAAATTTTATTTATGTAGCAAATTTTATTTATGTAACAAAATTGATATTTTCATAAAATCTTCAGCGGCCCAGTCAATTTGTGTGGAAAGGTCAAAACTGTATGATTTCCCATCTTCGATGCCATATTAAAAGTTGTTCAAACTGAACAAATCAACTGTTATGTATACTTATATGTCCATCAGGTACGTAAGGAGCAATAAATACTGAACTGAATTTCTTTCAGCGTATTCTTCTCCGCAGTGATCTTTCCGAAACGCTAGAAGTTTTCGATTTTGCAAATATAAAAAGAAATAATAAAAAGAAAGATAAATAACGCTCCTTCCATGCTGGTCTAGGAGAAAAGAAAAAAAAAACGTAGAATGTACCATCTGCTTCTGTTCCCGCGCATATCGTAAACGCCGATCGAGAGAACGGGCATCACAAATCATGTTTATAGGCTAGCAACCCATCAATATTTTGATTCCGATCTCACCTACAAGCCTATCAACATGCTAATCGTGGCCGTAAGGTTTTACAGACCTAGTCTCAGTCTATCCCGCAAGGGAAAAACGTGACGTGATAGGATGTATGTATGTAAATAACGCTCATTAAATGATACATGGGATCAAATATTTAAACAAAAACTATTCATTTAATTTCAACGGGATGAATCGCCCCTTAAAGGGTCCGAAACGATAAATATTTCGTTAAGACTAACTTTGTTGCCCATTCTTCTCGAGGGGTCTTGATAAAAGAAATATAAAGGCTCATAGTGGTACCTAGTCTATACAATTCAAACTTTTACAAGTAGATTATCGACTTATGAGAACTTTCAATACTTTCGGATACAAAAATAATCCGTGAATAGCACGATAAGCGACTTTTAGAACGTGAAAAAAGATTTTATATATTATAGTCAATCATTTTATTCATCGTAAGATATTTCAATATCATTTGGTGAACGTCAATTTTCATTACAATATGTTTCCAATTTTATAATAATAATTAGTTTATTTATTTTCATACAAAGTACATGTTGGACTTAAACCTACTTATTAATTAGGGCAGACTGTTATTATAACACGTAGGTACTTACACAATAAAATTTATAAGATTAGTCCGGCACACTAGTGTCTATACTAGGCCGAGCCTGTATCATAGACACCATTGTATTATTGTTGACATCAATAATTTACTTACAGGTAAGATTACACCGCTTCCAAAGTAGAGTGCAGTAGAAGCGGCAACAAATTGCACAACGCATTTTCTCCAAATGACGTCAATTGACAATTTACGACATTAGTGAAAAGACTGAGTATCCATAGTAACTTTTTGCATAAAAACCGGCCAAGTGTGGATCAAACTCGCGCAATGAGGGTTCCGTACAATATGCTTCGTGAACACACACACAATGTGCAAAAAATGTTTTATTTAATTGACTGGCGCCATCTAGTGGTGTTTTAGTGAACTATTTCCCTAGATGAACTTATTATTGTGAGTTTACCACTTAATTTTCAAGTGATAGAATTCTTATTATTTTTCCTGTAATCTTCAAGGAATGAACTATATTTTGTAATTTTTTCAAAATTTTCGGCCCAGTAGTTTCGGAGATCAGGGGGGGGGGGGGGGGGGGGAATGGTCAATTTTTGCCTTCTTTCGTGAATAAAATAAAAAGTATTGATTTTACCCGAACAAAAAAAAATATTTTTGAGATCCTCATAATGAGCCCTTTCATTTGATATATGACACAGTAAGGTTTGCAAAACTTTTTTTGTAAATTTTGTAATTGGGCCCCTCAAAATGACCCTTATTTCAAAAAAATCTTTATTTACTTTGCACATCCATGTTTGGGTCATAGGAATACACTATCTTACCAAATTTCATCTAATTTGGTTCAGTAGATTCGGAGAAAATCGGCTGTGACAGACGGACGGACGGACAGACAGACGCTCGAGTGATCCTATAAGGGTTCCGTTTTTCAACTTTTGTACGGAACCCTAAAAAGAGACGGAAATACTACAGGGTAGTGTCCCGCGCGCACATATGCAATTTGTTTAAAAAACTTTTGTTATAGTTACTAGTATATTATAGTATATATATAGGTATATACCATTAAGTGTGAACGAGAGTTGTAGCTAAAAGTGGACGTTTTTGACAAAAACCTATGCTAACTTAAATTCAAATTTTCTATCGTTGAGAACATTCAAAGAATATAGCAAAGTTACAGATTTACAAATATATATACAGGAAAATTTTTTACAAATCTACCATAAACATTGCCTTTATCAACAATCGTATGGACAAACAATTTTTTAATTAATAGACCAATTGTAATTAATTCTACATCTGATTTCAAATTACATTCCCTCAACCTGAATTCGACCACAAATGGCTATACAGAATTTAATTAACATCTGTTATTAATTTAATATCGGGTCTGTGGTCAAATTCCAGGAACGGGGGATTGAATTCGTATTTATTCTAAGTAAATACTTGTGTTTACTTAGGCTTGGAAGTAAACCTATAATTAGTGCTGAATTGAGTAATTAAGAGCGAATCGAGGCAACGTAATTAAGAAAATTATTACATTTCGTCAAATAAATAGCGCTTTGTTGTTTGACTTGTGAAAATATGAGTTCTAAACCTCAAATATACATAATAGAAAAGTTCCTACGGACTGACATATAGACACACGCATAGACGTAAACTCTCATGACAGACACTTGCAGCTAGCAATACAACACTATTAATAGTCCGTTTTCATCATCATCATCATCATCAGGTCTTTTTTAGTCTCCACTGCAGGAACACGACCCTCTCTGTACTACTAGGACCAGATAAAAGCTAGAGCAGGCAGAGGATTGGGCCTACACTCTCCACGCTGGCCAGACGGGTTGGAGAGGTCTCTTTGATGTTTATCAGCTTTGTTTAGCGTGTGTTTCCTAAGTCGCCTTCTACGACATCCACGGGAAGACTTGGAGTGGTCCTTTTCTACTCTGCCGGGAACCACACGGCATATCCCGTTTTTAGGGTTCCGTAGTAAACTAGGAACCCTTATAGTTTCGCCATGTCTGTCTGTCTGTCTGTCTGTCCGTCCGCGGTTTTACTCAGAGACCATAAGTACTAGAAAGCTGTAATTTGGTATGAGTATGTATATTAATCATAGCAAAAAAGTCGTAGAAAAAAATCTTGAAAAAAAATTTTTTTTTGGGTTGCTCCCATACAAGTAAAGTGGGGGAGTCATTTTTTTTTCTCTACTTACCCATCTTGTGGGGTATCGTTAAAAAGGTCTTTGAAAAATATTGTGAGGTTGAGAACACCATTTTTCGATTTAGGTAGGTATCCGTTTCCGAAATATTTGGTTTTAAAGTGCAAATTTTTGTTAGAGGTACGTGTCCCCCCCCCCCTCTATCTCCTAAACGGTTATATATAGATACGTGAAAAAAATTACAGCTGTAGTATATATAATGAAGTTGAAAAGAAAACTATCAGAGCTAAGTACTAAGTACAAACTAAAAAGTTATAGGCAACCAACTTATAAAATGTACTGGAAAATGTAAAATTTCATACAATCTTTATTGTTAGATGTTTTTGGTCGTTAAACTGTGAGGTGCGAGTGTAAACAGTGTGTACTCAAAGTTGTCATTCGCAACTACGGAACCCTATACTGCGCGTGGCCCGACACGCACTTGGCCGGTTTTTCACATATAAAATTATTACACGTGGGTCTAAAACTAATCCTCTTAAGCCTTCGTCGCATTTGGAAATAATAAGAGATTAAAACTAGTTATTAAATTTATTTTAGGGATATTTGTTCGACCCTTTAGTTAGGAACTTTTGCTTGAGGTTTGTAGTAGAATAATACAAAAATACTACCGTTTTTGCGCGACTTTTTTCCGTAAATAGGCTAGTTTTTCAGGTCAAAATCATTAATTAAAATAGTTACGACGAGCTCCGTGGCACAGCGGTCAACATGCCGTACTGAGACACGGATGATCCCGGGTTCGTGGATGGTATCTAGGACAGTCAGGTCAAAATGGAAAAAGATCTTTTAAAGATTGACCTGGGTATTTGGATGTTTATTTATATATGTATTTGTAAATAAAATATAGTATCGTTGAGTTAGTATCCTATCACACAGGTCTCGAACTTACTTTGGGGCTAGCTCAATCTGTGTGATTGGTCCGTATATATTTATTAATACGAAGTAAATCTATACAAATCCCTATAAAACATTGTTTTAAGTATTTCACAAATTGATCATGAGCACAAACATTTATAACACTAAAATACACCAAATTTATATTATTAAGTCCTAATCTAAGGCAACCCCCAACTGAAAACAATGACTCACAAAAAAAGTCAAATTTTTGATACCTAGGGTTCAATTAACGCCATAAATGTGGGATGAGTCGGGGTAGTAACAAAAATAGTTTCCATACACATTTCGAAAATAAAGTCTTCACTGTATGATAGATTCGACCCTCAGGAGTACGATGGCATAATTAACTCAATTTCGACCAAACTGTGGGTTAGGTCCTTTCTGCTTAACTACGTCCAATTTTAGATCTGATGCCAATTTTTTGTAGCCTATATTACTGATGACGTAGCTTTCTTTTCGAAACACATACACACAAATCTTTCCTTTTTGTAATATTAATTTAAATAACACCCTTCTTTTTGCGTCGATGTTTAAAACAATTCAAAGTAATTGTCTTCTGTAAATTACTTAATCGAGACGAAACAATTTACGACTTATTCTGACCCAAGACTTATTCAAAATTGAGCTTTGAAGTTTGCAAGTTGTACTTACACAAATTGGGCCGATACAATACACTGAAGATGTAAGGTTGCGGCTTGTTGAGAGCGGTAAGCGGATACTTATTCATTTATCAGGTCTTTTTTTGTCTCTACTCTAGCAGCACGACCACAGAACACAGAAAGACATAATATAAGACCATAGACAAATATTGGAGTGACGTTAAGATGATAAAAATATGTCTTTCTGTGTTCTGTGAGCACGACCCTCTCTGTACAACCAGAGCCATATATAAGCCTGAGTAATCAGAGGATTTGGCCTACAGCCGCAGAGGTCTCTTTGTTCAGCTTGTATTTCCAAAGCCGTTTTCTACGAGATCTACGGAAAAACTTGGTCTACTCTGTCGGGATACTATATTGTACTAAGTTCAATTTTTCAATTTAAATGAATAAATTGTATTTCAATATCAATGAAATGAATGAGAACATTATTGTTACAAATAAGTAGGAAAAATATCTACAATATGTATTATATAAGTATTTTTGAAGGATTAAATTTAAAAAAAATGTTTAATTTAACTTATAGTGATTTGTGCTATTTAAATACATATAATAAAACATCAATAAAAAAAATATTGGTAGGTATTGGAATATTCTTCTTAAGTAGTTCGTTACCGGTTTCCGTTCTCAACAAGGCGTCATCTCAAATTTCAAGTAACAACGGCCTACAATTTCGGGATTTGTAAATTGCCAAATTAATGTTAGAGCAAGCGACTGCCCTTTATAAGGGTCTGGTTAACACGCCTCTGACATGAGATCATCTTGGGTTCGTCTTGTATTGTGCCCTTTCACCCTTGAGACTTGAGACTAAATGTCGGATCCCAAAAGCAAGGTTAAAGGGTTAGAGTTAAATTTGATTTCAGACACAGAATTTATAAAAGTACAAACGTATAGAACGGAATCGTAAAGGTAGACGTGCAGTTCCTGGCAGATAACAGGACCACTCCAACTCTTCCCGTGGATATCCTAGAAGATGACTTAGGAAACAAGCTAAACAAAGCATAGATAACAAGGTGACCTCTCCAACCCGTCTGACCATCGTGGAGAGTGAAGGCTAAATCCTCTGACTGTTCTAGCTAATAGAGTTCAGAGAGGGTCGTGCTCCTGCAGTGGAGACTAAAAATGATGACCTGATGATGATGATGTTGATGAACAACTTTTCCTAAGGGACCCCTTTGGGACGGCACAACATAGCGGTTTTATACTCCTAAACTACTGCTTTTAGTGTAATACCTATGCTTTAAAAATAAATTAATTGATTAATCTCTCAAAGGGAATAACGTGTAACTACTGACCCGTAAGAAGCATCTTAGATTCTTAATCAACAAACCCATTTATAAAACAAGCTTTACAGTCATTTTCATATTTTGATGGGAACATATAATTATGTGTTAATTGTATTTAACCGTATGCTTTAAGTCAAATAAACATAATATCTTAACTTAAAAACAACAGTTCCATAAAAAAGTATTTAGCCATCCAGGAAATTTGGATAAAAACATATTTTTTCGAGACTCCCACATTGGTCCTATCTGTGCACTGAGCGGTGGTATAAACAAAAACTCATGACAACTTTAAATTGTTCTCCACGGTACGAGCACATCTTTGGCCGTTGCTTCCAGATGATTTAAACTATTCATTTCCGGCTCTCACATCACAGCACGAAACAACTATTTTCGCTAAGCTGCTGCATCATGGTTAAAGAGCAAGGGGCACTGGATGAGTTAGGAAATAATATTTGTTGCTGGAAAATTACTAACTTAGATTGGGAAATTGTTTGGTAAGTTATTTGACATAATTATACTGTATTATATATTTTTTTGCTATACCTACAAAAGGTAGATATGGAATTTTCTGTCAGCAGCAGCAATTGGAAAAAACTAAGAATTAAAATGGGTTGTGCGATTAAGTGCCAATAAAAATACTTATAATGTTAGAACATTAAAAGTCCGCGACGAAATATCATGTAAGTTTTCATCTTTGTCCGTCTGTAGCATTCATCTGAAAGGATATTTTACTGATTATAATTTTAGCACCAAGCCAGAAATTAATTCGAAATGCGATGATATTTAATACGGTGGATTGATCTGAAAAACTAAGCAGATACACACAAAAATTAATAACACGTTAAAAACGGTATTTTACCTTTTTTTAAAGAAATAATCATGTAGATCGATAGATGCTAAAAATTAAAGTTTTAAAAAATAAAATATATTTTTAGGAAGTCTTTTCCATCAAAATCTTATTCCGTTGGCTCCCCACCGCTTCACACCTGGTGGCATGATGTATGGGTGAGCTCTAACGGATCGTCTCGAACTTCCTAAAATATATCCTGTGTTTTAAACCCCTATTTTACCCGACTGTCTAGAAGAAAGGTAATAATACATTTCAGGTATGTAGCAGTTTGAGTTTTCTTCTTTAAAATGTTTGCAGCTTGTTTCAGTTTTATTGGCTTTCATTATGTTTTTTTTACCGCCGACGTTAATCTAAGGGTGTTAGAAGTTTGACATGTCATTGTCTGTTTTTTTGTATGTTCGAAAGCTCCCAATCGAAAGTTGATATTATTTTAATCTATATTTTAGTGTAAAGTTAATGAAGTTCAAAATTATAATCAAAAATTAATAGAAATCGACTAAGCAGTCAGGGAATGCTTCAATTTTTTTATTTTGAAATTGCCTTAGTGCCCATTATATTAGATATAACTAAAGACTACTGGCCGGATTGTTAATATTGTACCTATAAGAACTGGATGTTAAATACAATATTATTATAGAACAAGCTACTTCACTGATGAATAAATAGCTCAGTCCTCTGAGACCTCTCTGATTTGCTTTTAACAAATACTATTACTAGAAAAGAAAATTTTGAACAATACTTAACTAGTCCTTTATTTCATCCTGCTTTCAGACTATATCAAAGACACTAAAATTACGTCTATAAGAAAACAAGCTGACTTTGGAAAACTCTTCACAGATGAAAAAATTGCTGTTATCTAATAGTAAATCTTTTACGATCTCCCTAATTTGCTCATAAAAAAGCATATTCCAGAAATGATAATTATTTCATCCTGCTTCCGGAACATATCAAAGACACTAACATTACGTCTCATCATCATCATCAGGTCTTTTTTAGTCTCCACTGCAGGAGCACGACCCTCTCTGTACTGCCAGAGCCATATATTAGCCAGGACAGTCATAAAATTTGGCCTACACTCTCCACGCCGTCCAGACGGGTTGGACATTTCTCTTTGATGTTTATACCTTTGTTAAAGCTTGTGTTTACTTAGTCGACTTCTACGACATCCACTTCAAGTCTCCCCGACTTGAAGTGGTCCTATTTTAGCCGACCGGGAGCCACACGTATTTTTGAAAATTCGTAGTCCTTTATTTCATCTTGCTTTCAGAACATATCAAAGACACTAACATTATGTCTATAGCAAAACAAACTGCGATCATTTGGACAATGGACATCGTTTGGAGCGTCGCGCAACGTTGAGCGTCGAAAACCGTGGACGGTTTTATGCATTATGATATCAGACAATTTTGTCAACTGGAGGGACTGTATTTTATTTAATTTAATCTTTATTTTGTTTTTTTTTTGTAAGATTAATTTATCAGTGGCAGTACGAGATGTTAGTAGAACATAATATGTTAAATAGATTTTTGAGCTTTTATCGTCCGTTCGGATGATAAACATCGTTTACACCGTAACAAAACGTTGAACATTAAAATCCAGGGACGATTTTATGCGAAATGTTTCCAGTTGAATCAAATTCTTTGTTTCAAAGCGTATTATTGCATTATCATCTAGGCTGCTTACCCCCGAATACTCAAAATATTATAAACAAGTGACATTCTCAAGCTGTCCTTACTAGGTTATTATCTAAACAGTAACATAAAGAGAATTGAGAACGTTTTTAGTTAAGACACTTATAAAAAGCCTTTGAGTATTCGGGCGTCTAGAACCCAGGGTAATTAAGATACATACATTTTATAATTTACTTTTATTTTTGTTATTGACTTTTTTTGGAAAGAAAATAATAGAAATGAAACGATGGTTCTTTCTTGCACACGCCACTCCCTGGGGACTCCAACAAAAAGTCAGGACCCTTTTTCCCGAGCCGTTAGAGCACAGAACTCTTTAAGTAGCAAGTTTGGCGATTGGAAAATCTGATTGTAACTTTTCTTTATTTTTTGATCCCTCTTAATGGATGGCTTTTAAGGCTATACTTGTTCGTTATACTTAGTTTGCAGTTAATACGTAAAGTACTTTTTAGAAGCATTCAGGTTGTATAATAATATCAAATTGATCTAGTCCCACAGTTGTGGATTTGTGTCATAGTATCCTATGTAACTATAGTACCCTATCTAACTCAACAATACTAAGTATATTTTATAACAAATATCATTATAATAGAAAAACATCCAAGACCATAAAACATGAAAAGGGTTGCTTTCCATCATGACCTGACTGAGAATCTAACACGGGACCACTTGTGTTAATGGCTGGCGTGTTAGCCGCTGAACCACAAAGGTCGTCAAAATATTGTACGAATCAACCTACAAAAATTAATTAATAAACGACAGCCAGTACTTTCGCTAAGAGCTAATATTCCGGTGAACTAAATCACATTTTATTATAGAGAAAAATGCTTTATTTTTGATTTCTCACACTAGTGAAAAACAGCAATAAAAAAACTACTGTTAATAGTATTTTTGTGCATTATACCAATAAGAGCTCAGCTTCGTAAATTCAGAGAAGCCTGACGCAGGATATTGATGGACCTAGCTAACAATTCCATGTAGGTATTTAACACACAAGCTAGTGTATTATCATCATCAGGTCTTTGTTATTCTACTGCAAGAGCGCGACCCTGTACTACCAGAGCCATATATTAGCCAGAGCAGTCAGAGAATTTGGCCTACACTTGCGCTGGCCAGACATGTGTGAAGGTCTCTTTGATGTTTTTAAGCTTTGTTTAGCTTATGTTCTCTAAGTCGTCTTCAACGACATCCACGGATAGATTTGGTGGGGTCCTATTTCTTCTCTGACGGAAACTCCACGGTTAGTAATATATTTGTAGCCTAAGATTATATGAAGCCTAGATAGACTCTATTAGTCTAACAGCGTGGAAAAAAATAGTGCCTAATCCGAATTCTGACACGCACACACACAGTTACCAATTTGACGGATTTTGAGGGCATAAATTGACAGAACGCGTGTGATTAACGCGTGTATTGACAAAGCTGTCACGCACACAAGCATTGAAAATTGGCCAGTTTTTTAATCATTGAAATAAAGACATGACGGTGTTTATAGAGTATATAGTCAAAGTATGTAGCGTATGTCCCACAGCAAATAAATCCAGAACTCGCCGGGTGCACTAATAACTGTGGTCTCGCAAATAAACCGACCAAGTTTTACTCAACACCACTGAAATCTTGGGAACTTTAGTGCATTGTGTGTGGCCCAAGTCAGGAGATGATACGCCCAAATTGTAACAGCTTTCTTATTCAGTGGTGAATGTATGGTGGTGTATGTAATGTATGGAGAAATAATGGTGGCAGGTGTACTTTTATTTTTGGGTAATCAGATAAATCAAGCTTGCAATATCCTACCAGAATGAACATAACTTTCACAGTAAATGCTTCCCAGTGGAATTGGAACTCACGACCTGCGGGACGTTAGGCAATTGCCTTGACCACAGGACACAAAAACGTTTTGTAGTAATATAGCGTTTATATACTATATATATTATATACTACAGTATATCATCATCATTAGGCTACTTAGTCGCCACTGCAGGAGCATAACCCTCTCTGTACTATATCTATAGTATCTGTAGTATATCATCGCCATTATCAGTTCTTTTTAGTCTCCACTGCAGGAGCACGACCCTCTCTCTAGTACCGGAGCTATAAATAGCCAGAGCAGTCACAGGATTTAGCCTACACTCTCCACGCTCGCCAGACGGGTAAGAAACGTCTCTTCGATGATGTAGTATATTGTATTTTATTCCCGCTATCGCTTATAACTCAGCCCACCCTTCGCCACTTCTATTAAGGGTAGAATTTAGACAAAGCCGCGGTCCAGAGCCAGTCAATTACATATGGTGTTCAAGTTGTAATCTACTTCGCTCGTGTTTGACTTAACTATTATTATATGAGTTACTGGAGCGAGCTTCGGAGTGTTTTGGAGATTGGATGTGTGTTAGTGTGGACGGTCTTCTAATCAACTTTAAATGTCCAAAATTTGTGAGATGGACGAGATTTTACGAGATCATCATCATCGTCAGGTGCCTTTCAGTCTCCACTGCTGGAGCGCGACCCTTTCTGTACTACCTGAGCCATATATAAGCCAGAGCAGTCAGTAGATTTGGTATACACTCTCCACACTGGCCAGATGGGTTGGAGAGGACTCTTTGATGTTTATAAGCTTTGTTTAGCTTGTGTTTCCTAAATCGCCTTCTACAACATTCAGGGGAAGACTTTGAGTGGTCCTATTCTACTCTGCCGGGAACCACACGGCATATTTTACAAGATAATTGATTGCAAATAGTTTTGAATTGGCGTGCCGTGTAGTTCCCAGCAGAGTAAAATAGGACTGATCCAAGTCGTCCCGTAGATGTTGAAGTAGGCGACTTAGAAATAAGCTAAACAAAGCTTAGAAACATCAAAGATACCTCTCTAAGCCGTACGTTGGCCACCGTGACAAGTGTAGGCTTGTTGTTTGTTGTCCTTTGCCTGCTCTGGCAAATATATGACTCTGGCAGTACAGAGGCTCCTGCAGTAAAGGCTTCTTCTTCTTCTTTTCGTGTCGGTGGCAAACCAATTATTTTTAATTTATATTTTTTGCTCCCAAAATGCAGCCACTTGGATGGCGTTAGTGTTAGCTATCACCAGATCATCCAATGTACAGGAGCAGGAGCACAAAGAGCAAGACAACAAGTGGGACATTGTTTGGGGGAGTCCATATTCGCACAACTCATCAAAGTTGTTAGTGAACCCCCATCTAGACAGGTTTTCCTTAAACCGGCCGACCTGAGTCCGAAATCTGTTTAAGGACTTCCAGGTCTGCCATGGCAATTCATGTCCAGGTGGCAGCTCTTCAACAAGTGGTACAAATGGGGAAGGAACATTCCACTTGCTGCGCCAAAGAGTGTACCTCTCCTGTTGGACATTGGACGACATTGGTTCAACACACTTTTTAAAACTTCTTCGACTCCTAAGTCTCCTTGGAGCATCAGAGTAGTTGTGCAAGGGGTGGCGAGCGTCGTTAAGCATTCTTGAGCATTCAATAGAGCTAGAAACACGTCTACGAACGTCGGGAGGTGCTATGCCAGCCAGGGAATACAGCATGCTTACCGGGGTCGGCTTCAAACAGCCAGTAATTAACCGGCAAGTTTCATTTAAGGCTGTATCCACTAGCTTGGCATGGGCTGATCGGGACCAGACCGGACATGCGTATTCACCTACGGAAAAAGAAAGCACTAGTTCAGATGTACGTAGGACGTGGGCTGAGGCATCCCATTTGGTAGATGTTAGTTTTTTAAGATATTGTTCCGTGAGTGAACCTTCAGTTTTATGTTCCTACAGTTCTCTTAATAGGTTAACGACCTATCCAAATAAACACCAAGATATTCAGGGGATAAGCTATGAGTTATTGGAACTCCCTCCCACGTAATGTCAAGTAAAGGCTAAAGAGACCTGATGGATGATGGTATGAAAACAGAAAAAAGAAAAGAAAGAAAAAGACAATAAGGAATAAATATTCGTAATCATATAAAGCCCTTCAGGCGAGTAGGCGACCGAAACTGTTGATAAGAGTTTCTTTCGGCTTTTCTTCTCTGCAGTGGTCGGTTCCGAAACGCTAGTAGTCTGTAGCTTTTTAACAATTAATAAATACATATTATCTAATAAAATAATTTTAAATATGATATGACGTGAAAAAGTGCCTGCAAAGGCCTATTTTATGAATAAACGTTTTGATTTTGATTTTTTGATATGATTGTTACATATGGTGTTCAAGTTGTAATCTACTTCGCTCGTTTGACTTAAATATTATTATATAAAGTAGTCGAGCGAGCTTCGGAGTGTTTTGGAGATTGGATATGCGCTAGTGTGGACGGTCCTCTAATCAACTCTAAATGTCCAAAATTTGTAAGATAAAGGAGATTTTACAAGATTATTGTTGTTGCAAATAGTTTTGAAATGTCATTTCGTCCGAAAAAAAATAATTTAACGAAAAAATGCCACCCTCTTTAAAGTGGAATAGGACCACTCCAAGTCTACCCGTGGATGTCGTAGAAGGCGACACAGGAAACCCAAGCTAAACAAAGCTTATAAAACTTCAAAGAGAACCCTGTAACGCGTCTGACTAGCATGGAAAGTGTAGGCCAAATCCTCTGACTGCTCTGGCTCTGGTAGTACAGAAAGGGTCGTGCTCCTGCTGTGGAGACTTAAAAAGAAACCTGATGATGATTTATTTAATCAAAATCAAATCCAAAAGCCTTTATTGCTGATAGATTAACATAATTTACACAATACACATATATATATATATTAACTTAAATTATATATCAGTTATTCTCAGCGTGTCCTTGTGACACAAAGGCCTCCTCCATTTTTATAGACATGCAAACACAGACACAGACAGGTGAAACTTACAACTACCTTCGTTTAAGTCCGGATATAAAAAGCACCCACAAAAAGGGACAAAAGTATTGACATAAGTAATTAAAGAAGGCACTGACCAAACAGTGTTGAAAACTGCGAAAAACTTTGTAAAAACTGCGGAAAACTCCAACGGGGTTTGTTGAACGAACTAATTAAAAACTTAAGTAGCGTTATGGCTGTAAAATGTATTTTTGTGAATATCTAAAAAGTTAATTAGGATAAATATTTTCCTGTTATATCCGATTATGGCAAAAGAAAGAATTAATTTATTCTTCAATGCATCTTTCATAACAGTTACAATCTGTTATTAATCATCCCCCGATGGTGAAAGTATTTTTATGTCGTTATTAATATTTAATCAATAAAATTATTAAAGCAAATATAGCATGGTCGTCCGGATACAGAAGACATTTGATGTGTAACTAATTCATTTTTACACCATATCAAAGACAATAAATATAATACTAACGTAATAGACTGCTAACCTCATAGAAAAATATTGGACCAAATTAAGGTGGCGAAAAGTAGGCGACTCTATGGCGGTAATCTGCGTTACCCAAAACTTACTATGTGTGCCAAAAATATTGTTTTAATTATCAATAAAATATATTTTGTGAAAAATGCTCATAATACGAAATATACAATGTCGTGTAGCAACGAGTAGCGCCATCTACGTGATTCTGTGAGAACAAATCGTACAATTAAGGGGTTGGGACCACAACCATATTCACAATCATTTAATTTTGTATACAACTCCCTGTGTGTTGGTTATGCGTTTTTGATGCCAAACGAGACCTGTTCCGGAAGGTTTTAGATCCACGATAACACAATACTCTTTTTGCCCCTAGGGCAAAAATTTCTCTTATATGCATCGCAATGAAACACCTAGACTGTACATCTCATACTTTTTCTATCCCAATCTACTCTCAGTTTCATCCATAACTGTTTCAATCAAGACTTGCATATAGTTTGCCCACTAATCTTGCGTTTAAAAACCACTAGAACACATATGATTTTAAGCTTTCGCGGTCACAATCACTATTATGTTCACTACGGGACTTACCGCAGCTGTCAAGGTCCCTTGACAGCTCAACATCCACCACCGCAGTCTCTTCAGTTAGTCTGTGAAAATGGCAGCTGCAATGTTGTCGAAATATCAGACAGAACTCAAAAATAATCGCGGTAAGTCCCGTAGTGAACATAACACTAGAACACAATTTACGTTTAAAATTTTATCTCAACACGTTTACAACAAACCTCTAGCGACGCAATTAAACTACGAACTAGCGAGTTTAATTAAAAATTTAAATGCAATAGTGTGTCACTCCAACCCGTCTGGCCAACAAGGAGAGTGTAGGCCAAATCCTTGACCTTGACTGCTCTGAATGACTGCTCTGGCTAATATATACTAATGGTAGTACAGAGAGGGTCGTGCTCCTGCAGTGGAGACATGATGATTTTTTTTTAAATAAATATATACGGACAAGTCACACATATTGAGCTAGCCCCAAAGTAAGTTCGAGACCTTGTGTTATGGGATACTAACTTAACAATACTATATTTTATTACAAATACATATATAAATAAACAACCAAGACCCAGGCCAATCTGAAAAAGATCATTTATTTATCTTGACCTGACCGGGCATCGAACCCGGGACCATCCGTGTCGCAGTCCGTTGTGTTGACCGCTGCGCCATCCCTGGCGCTCCCGAGCTCAAGCTCGGCAAATGATGATGATGATAGTGTGTCACAGTTAGTAGTTATGCATTTTAAAACCATCGCGTGTGCGTTGATCAAGAATCTCTTGGATTTCTGTTACAATTGAACCTCTCACAATTATTTAATATATTTAAAGGATTAAACATATTAATTAACATTTTTAACTGTATCTCAGGCTCAGCACGATTAAAACAAATCTCTAGCGACGCAATTAAACTAAGAGCTAAGTGAGATTAATTGAAATTTAAATGAAAACGCCTGTAGTGTGTCACCGCCTAGCAATTGTGCATTCTTAACCTCTTTTTTTATTTAACCTAGAATAAGACCACAGTGCATTTTAAGAAAAAAAGTCATACATACATACATACATACCTACATACATAGTATCATGTCTTTACCCTACAGGGTAGTCAGAGTTTAAGGCCATAAGACCGAAAGGCCACGTTTAGCACGTTGATGGCCTTAAAGATGGAATAACCAAGTCATATAGTACATAAATTACGACAAACGGCCACTAAAATATGTTTCTTAATGTACATAACCAATTAAATTTTACGTTTTGATTAAAAATCTTCTCTCTTCTTTCTGGGATTTCGGTAACAAACCAATTTATTCGATTGAATTAGATTGAAATAAATATAAATTTTAATTGTATCTCAAAACGTCCGAAACAGATCCCTAGCGACTGCACTCAAACTACAAACTGAGCGAGTTTAATTAAAAATTCAGATGGAAACACCAACGGTTCCTCACCGGTGGCTGTTGTTAATTTAGAAACAACTTTGTAAAATCAACACGCTTTTGAAAATAGAATTTTATAAAAATTACATCTTTTTCAAGTAACGAAAAGGAGGTTATAAAGTCAACGCGTATATTTTTGAATTGAAAACTTCTTTAGCGGCGCACTTTATGCACTTTTTGTGTTAGGAAAAAAATGCTAAATTCGCGACAGGTCACGTGACCGACTGATTCGTCAGATTGAAAAATTCGTAAGACGGACACGTGACCTGATCAAAAAACAACGTTATACTCAAGTTGTCACTTCTGCCGGCACTCCCGAAGTGCTCCCGTTGTTTTTTGCTTCATGTATGACCACGCATTATGTCAACGGATAACTTTTTACAGAGTTGTTCGATTTTGATACTACTTCTTTATTGAAAAGGTAGCATTGGTCCCGTAGGAAAAGTTGTTCATATTGACGTTCTTAGTCACTCCTTTAAGGAAATATAGAGATTCAATTTACACGCTCTGTAAATTTCGAAACAAATTCCCAAAAGGAAACCACAATTTCGTTTATTGAGAGCCAAGTTCGAAATATTATTTGATTGTGTCTTGAAATATTAGTCTGGATGTCAATTATTTAGCGAAATTTAAACTCAACTCGAGTCGAGTTAGACTTAGTTGGAAACTAAATTTAGAGCAATCGGATAGCTATTAATTAGTTCTGAAGCTGACCGGACTAAATTGACTTTGAGATCTTCAGTCATAGTTACATTTTGTTTTAAAAGTTTAGACTGGAAATGTCAGATTTCTTGTTTACAAGTTGAGTTAAAGTGAAAAAAGTTTTTGAAAACTTCTTTAGCGTAACTTTTTGTGATCGGGAAAAAAATTTAAACTCGCGGCAGATCACGTGACCTACAGATTATTTACGTGGAAAATTCGTAAGACAGCAAAAAATGTAAAACGCGCAGGGCGCTTGCACGAATGTGCGTGTGTGTTTCGCAAGCGCCCTGGGCGTTTAACATTTTTTATCCCATCCAAAAAGTGCACTGCTGTTAGGAAAAGTATTAAATTATAAGTACTAGTATTTAAGTTTTCACTTCTGCCGGCACTTCCGGAGGGCAACCCGTTTTTTTATCATAATCATCATGTTTTTTTTGTCCCCACTACAGGAGCCCGACCCTCTCTGTACTACCAGAGCCATATTAGCTTGGAGCTTTATTTACTTGTTTTTCCTAAGTTGCCTTCTACAACATCTACGGGAAGACTTGGAGTGGTCCTATTCTACTCTGCCGGGAACCACACGGCACCTACCAATATATACAGCATTTTAATACATCAATCAACGGGTCCTTGTTAGTCTCCACTGCAGGAGCACGACCCTCTCCGTACTACCAGAGCCATTTATTAGCCAGGGCAGTCAGAGGATTTGGCCTACACATACATACTTATAGTACATTTTATTCTAGACCCTACATAACCCTTCAAACTATTTGAACTATTGTTTACAGTTTAAACTGTGAACGTGAATTTTTTTTAGCGTTTTCGCCAAAAGTGGCAGCTTTTGACAAAATCGCTTAGAACAGCTTCACGTTCTCACTTTTTAATTGTAAACAATTGTTTATAAAAATTGTTCAATTACCTAGGCTTCGCATATCAAAATTTTAAATGATTTCTTCTGCAAACAGGGTTATAGCACTGGCTTCAAAAATATTATTGCTTCCCATTAATAGATAAAGACTGTTCTATTAATCCAACTAACTAAATAAAGTTTGAACGAAAATGTCCGCGTTTCAAAAAAATCCTGCTCTCAAACTACGAACTAAGCGAGTTTAATTAAAATTTTAAATGAAAACGCCAATTGACAATATTTTTCTAAACATAATATTTATTTCCTTTTAAAACGTAAGTATTTATTTAATTTATTTGTTTATAACTGAATTGCAAATTTAAGAACATTATTCATAAAATATTAACCAAAATAAAATGTGTTGAAAAAATCCTGAAAGGCCAAACTAGACACACTAGCGACGCCAATCATTTTATTTCTAATACTACACATTACACATTACAATTTCTAATAAATAAATATATAGGGACATATCACACAAATTGAGCTAGCCCCACAGTACGCAGGATACTAACTCAATGATGCTATATTTTATAATATATACTTATATAGATAAACATCCAAGACCTAGGTCAATATGAAAAAGATCTTTTTCCATCTTGACCTGACCGGGGATCGAACCCGGGACCCCCGTGTCGCAGGCTAGCGTGTTGACCGCTGCGCCACGGAGGAGAAAGAAATTCAAGAATGTAAATCATAACTAAGGCTTATTAGTAAATAACCTGAAGTATTTTTGGAATCATGTTTTAATATTATCAGAATCAGTCATTGAGAGTAATAGTGATTACCGCCGAAAACGGCCGTATTTGGCGGTAATCTGATTCTCCTCTGATTCTGATAATATTAAATATGATTCCAAAAATTCTCCGGTTATTTACTAAGGCTTTGATTTACATTGTTGAATTTCCTTCTATTTGTAAAGTATTAGGAATAAAATGATTGGCGTCACTACTGTGCCTAGTGTGCGGCTTTAATAAACTACTAAGCCATATCAAAAAAAAAAATATGCGACTAATGCTGTAAATTTGAAAAAAAAATGACAATCCCATACAAAAGTGTTTAGCCTTCCTGGAAATAAGTATGAAATGCTGAATTTTGATTTTAATTTCCAGCATTAATCCCGCAGGATAAGTCATTCATACTGACTATTATAGTGACTCATCATCATCATTTAAGTCTTTGTTAGTCTCTATTCTTCGTTTTCTTAAAAATTGGAGCAGCACGGGTCTCAAAAATAAATAAATAAATAAATATATACGGACAAATCACACAGATTGAGCTAGCCCCAAAGTAAGTTCTTAAATAAGACTTGTGTTATGGGATACTAACTCAACGGTACTATATTTTTATAACAAATACATATATAGATAAACATCCAAGACCCAGGTCAATCTGAAAAAGATCATTTTTCATCTTGACCTGACCGGGGATCGAACCCGGGACCATCCGTGTCGCAGGCTAGCGTGTTGACCGCTGCGCCACGGAGCTTGCTAATGCTTCGTATTAATAGATATAAACTCCTATTAATCCAACTAACTAAATTAAGTTTAAACGAAAATGTCCGCGTTTCAAACAAATCCCGCTCTCAAACTACGAACTAAGCGAGTTTAATTAAAATTTTAAATGAAAACGCCAATGGTGTGTCACCGCTGGCCACGGTCTGCAATTACAGAGCGTTTTAAATAACTTTGAAATTGACACTATTTTCCTAAACAGATTATTTATTTCCTTTTATTACGAGGATTTATTTATTTAACTGTATTGCTCAATGCTCATTCATAAACCATATTTCATCAGGTCTTTTTTAGTGTCCACTGCAGGAGCACAAGTGCACAACCCTCTCTCTACTACCAGAGCCATATATTAGCCAGAGCAGCCAAAGCAGCCAGCCTACACGCCCCACGCTGGCCAGATGGGTTGGAGAGGTCTCTTTAATGTTTATAAACTTTGTTTAGCCTGTGTTTCCTTTGTCGCCTTTAACGACATCCAGGGAAAGATTTGGAGTGGTCCTATTGTACTCTGCCGGGAACCACGAGGCACAAAATATAAACCAAAGTTGGTTGAACTAGTACTTAGTCAACTGAAATGCGTTAATCCAATAAAAAGATTGCAAATTTTCCCTTGATAAGAATTCTACATTAAATTTTGTACCAGAATGAAATTATCAAAGTTCGGCCGACAGTCAGAGAGACTTCTCAAAATGGCTGAATTATATTCAGGCTAACAAATTTATGTTAGAGTTCACGGAAAGAAATTTATGACGAAGAAATCTAGGTATTTGGAAGTATAAAAGACACAAAAGTACCTTATTTAATAAATCTATATTTATAAAAAACAAACCTAACTGACTAACTGAGATATAGGTATATTAACGCAAAGCCAGAACAGTAGTTATTTTCATATTGAGCACTAAGAAAGGAGTGTTAGAAATTCAACCCCTAAGGGAGTGAAACAAGTGAAGTTTTACGCGGATACGAAGAAAAATGTCAGAATTTTATAATAGTTATATTCACTTGGAAATCAACAAATAATTAAAATCTAAACTATTGTGACTGCGATAACGGCAGTCGAATCATTAGAGTCATCATAAAAATACCTAAACACTTTTGTCACTAAGTGGTAGTAACGTAGTACCACAATAAATAAAATTGAGTTAATCCTATAAAAACAATTCAAATTTCCGCGCTACTAAATCTTGTACAAGAATGAAATTATCAAAGTTCGGCCGACAGTCAGAGCGACTTCTCAAAATGGCAGAATTATTTTCCAGCGACTAATTTATGTAAGAGCTCACGACAGGTACCTAATTTATGACGAAGAAAACTCTTTGGAAGACAGGCAAAAAGAGTTTCTTTATAGGTTCTGTACCCAAAAGGTGTTCCAGGTAGAATAGAAATTAGAATAGGATCACTCCAAGTCTTCCCTAGATGTCGTAGAAGGCGACTTAGGAAACACAAGCTAAACAAAGCTTATAAACTTAAAAGAGAATTATTCAACCGGTTTGGCCAGCATGGAGAGTGTAGGCCACTTCTTCTTACTACTCTGGTAGTACAGAAAGAGAGGGTCGTGCTCCTGCAGTGGATACTAAAAAAACGTGATAAACGAAGGAAAGATGATGATGATGAAGTACCCAAAAGGTAAAAACGGGACTCTATTACTGGGATTTCAATGTCCGTCTGTCTGCCTGTCTGTCTGTCACCAGGCACCATAAACCGTGAAAGTATACAGTTGAAATTTTCACAGATGATGTATTTCTGTCGCCCCTATATAGCAAAAAATCATCATCATCATCGTAATCATCATCATCATCGGGTCTTTTTCAGTCTCCACTGACCCTCTCTGTACAACCAGGGCCATATATTAGCCAGAGCATTCAGAGGATTTGGCCTACACTCTCCACGCTGGCCAGATGGGCTAGAGAGGTCTCTTTGATGTTTATAAGCTATTTTTCAAGTTTAGCAAGTGAAGATCCATAGTCTCTCCCCTATGAGAAAAAGGCGTGATTATATGTATGTATGTATGTTTCCTAAGTCGCCTTCTGCGACATCCACGAGAAGACTTGGAGAGGTGCTATTCTTCTCTGCCAGGACCCAGATGGCGAGCAAAAAATACTATGTTGATGAAACAAGATACATAGTAATACATACATACATACATACATACTATCACGCCTCTTTCCCATGGGGGTAGGCAGAGACCAAGGACCGCCACTTGCTACGATCCTTACAAAACTCTTTCGCTTCATCTACATCCATCACTCTTTTCATACATGCTCGCCGGTTTCGGGTACATGATGTTTGTTGTATGCCCTTGATGAAGTGTTAAGTTGTAAAGATAACGGCACGGAACCCTTCGTGTGCGTGTCCGACTCGCACGTGGCAGATTTTTAACCTTTAGCAGTGGAGACGATAGGTCTATGGGGCCAAGTTACTAAATATTTTCAAAGACATCACAACTTGTCTCATCGAGGCAACAAATTCATCGTTTTTTTTTTTGGACAAATCACACAGATTGAGCTAGCCCCAAAGTAAGTACTTAAGTAAGACTTGTGATAAGGGATACTAACTCAACGATACTATATTTTATAACAAATACATATATAGATAAACATCCACGACCCAGGTCAATCTGAAAAAGATCATTTTTCATTTTGACCTGACCCGGGATCGAACCCGGGACCATCCGTGCCACAGACCGGCGTGTTGACCGCTGCGCCACGGAGCTCGTCGTCATTATCATCATCAGGTCTTTATTAGTCTCCGCTGCAGGAGCACCCTTCTGTACTTTAGCCATATTATTAGCCGGAGCAGTCAGAGGATTTGGCCTATACTAAATTTGGTTGGAGAGGTCTCTTTGATGTCTATAAGCTTTGATTAGCTTGTGTTTCCTAAGTCGCCTTCTACGACATCCACGAGAAGACTTGGAGTGGTCCTATTCTACTCTGCTGGGAACCACATCATCATCAGGTCCTTTTCGTCTCCATTGCAGGAGCACGACCCTCTCTGTACTACCAGAGCAGGCAGAGGATTTGGCCTACACTCTCCACGCTGGCCAGACGGGTTGGAGAGGTCTCTTTCATATTCATAAGCTTTGTTTAGCTTGTATTTCCTTAGTCGCCTTCTACAACATCCACGGGAAGTCTGGGAGTGGTCCTATTCTACTCTGCCGGGAACCACACGGCAAGGCAATAAGTAATAAAATAAATAAAAATTACATGCATCGGCACAAAGTCTTTATTTTTAAGTCTTTTAGTTTTAGTTTTAATATTATTTTAATTTTAAGTTTATGATTGTACCTATAATAATTTATATTGGAATAAAGCATATATGTAAGTCGGCACAAAGTATACAAATGAATAACAAAATATTAATTATTAATTAACTTTAAAATGCTATAAAGCTTTGTAAAGTTGAATTTGTTGCTAATAGACTAATAATTTAATCAACCTTTGACTGTAATTTTAATTAATGTTTATTTAATTAATCTTTGATTACAGACTTGACGTTTCTGTTCTCAACTTCTAAGAGTTGGTGTTTCAAAGGAATTATAAGAATCCTAGAATCATACTGTGTTTTTGTATAAGTGTGTCTGTTTTACAAGCATTAAACTGCCTCTGTGGTCCAGTGGTTAAGGCATTTTCCTTGTTGACCCAGGGGTCGTGGGTTCAATTCCCACGGGAAGCATACTTTGTTAAATTCCTTCCAGTTTGATTAAAACATTTCAGACATGAATCACCTGATTGTCTGATAAGAAAGATGACTCCGTGCTTCGGAAGGCACGTAGGGCCGGTGGTCCCGGCTGCCATCTGGTAGTCGTTAAAAGAACCACGTCACAGGCGGACAGGCGGTTCCGAAGAACTCTGACACCAGGATGTGAATGGTTGGCTGACCGTGTCACCTACACGAAATGATGCTGATGATTACCGAAATCAAATGTATGTCAAAAGCTAATAATAAAAGCAATTAAAATTATTTTCTCCTTTTTCCCTCAAGCAATTTAGAAATGCGAAACAATTAAAACAAACTACAAAAACTACGCAACGCAATCCGACTGTCCGTAGCTATTAATTAAAATTAATTAAAATTCTTAATTAAATCACAAATGTTCCGGATACTTTCGCAACTATGTCGACTGGTACGGGGTGCGTTTCCACTAGTGTAGGGCCGTGAGAAACGGGCATAAAGACGAAAGATGATACTAAAATTCTCGCCTACCCATTTTTCTGACATCAACCCTTTTTATGCAAGGAGATAAATATAGCTATGTTATGAGAGTAATGCCGAAAATTACGTTGTGGCAAAACATGGCAGGTAGCATTAAAGAAAAAAAATATATATGCACAAAACCTGACTGCACTTTTTGAAAAATATAATTATGTTAGTATGGCAGACATACACCGTCTGCCATACTAACATAATTATATTTTTCATAGTGTTTGTATGAATGACAAAGTTATTTTTGTAGTAGGTAGGTATATGAAAAAGTATTTAATTTCAAAAACTACTAATTGTATATCATTCTAACCAATTTTCGATAAAAGTGTTTATTTAAAGGGGGGGGGGGGGGCACATATATAAGATTATAGTTAGATATTATTGAAACTTACTTCTACCTCTCCAACCCGTCTGGCCAGCGTGGAGAGTTTAGGCCAAATCCTCTGACTGCCCTGGCATATAATTATATGTATGGCTCTGGAAGTACAGAGAGGGTCGTGCTCCTGCAGTGGAGAATAAACATTAGGAGGTTAAATCAAAAAGGAGGTTTCCATTCCAGAAATATAATTTTGTAGCCCATTCATTGAAGCTGCACCCTATTCACAACGTTGTTATAATTGCAATAAGTTTGCTCGCGAATGTTAATAAGATTCGAAGTTCGTGTGACGTCACACCTGCTAGAAACTTATTGTTCAAGTCTCGCTAAAGTAGGGCTTCGAAACTGAGCAAGAGATACTTAGTTTTCAACCGACTTCAAAAGAAGGATGTTATCAATTCAACTCGTCAGTATGTAATACTAGCTGCAACCCGTGGCTTCGCCCGCGTAGTATATAGCCTATGCCATATTCAGTACCCTAACCTATTTGTATGCAAAATTACATGACAATCGGTTCAGTAGATAGGTCGTGAGAGCGTAACAAACAAACAAACAATTGTGAGAATGTCAGTTTTTATATATAATATAGTCTACTATACCAGCTTCTTAACACGTATGCAAAATCTCTCTATCTCAAAAACTACTGAACCGATTTCGATGAAACTTGCACTGTTCCCTAAGTTAATCTATACAAAGTTCAAGTAAAACTATTACTGTCATACAATTACAGGTTTTGCAGATTGGGCGGACAAACATAAAAATGTGTATAATATATACTTATGAAATTTGTCACAAGTGTTCAGAAGTTGATATAGACAAACACATACAAAAACTGTGTAATTTAGATTATGTCACCTACATACGGGTCAAATTGCTAACCTTCTTTTTTGATGTCGATAGATAAACACTGAAAACAAATTTTTGAGCGTTCGTATAAAAATAAAATAATAAAAAGTACTTCACAGATAGACTCCGCATATCGATGAATGTCGAAAAAACGAAAAATCCGTCTACAGCCTAAAACAAAGACCTATTCCGAGTGGAACAAAAATTCGATGACGCGTTGTTGATCGACAGATTGTGTCGACGGACAGTGTCTGTCAAACTTTGATGTTTGTTTTTCATGTTTGTAAGTGGCCAACCAAGCCGTGTAGTTCTCGGTAGAGTAAAATAGGACCACTCCAACTCTTCCCTTGGATGTCTTAGAAGGCGACTAAAGGTCGCAAACTAGGCACAGTAGCGACGCCTATCATTTTATTCCTAATACTTTACAAATAGAAAGAAATTCAAGAATGTAAATCATATAAGCACTAGTAAATAACCTGAAGTATTTTTGGAATCATGTTCAGTATTATCAGAATCAGTGAGAACTATGAGAATAAGATTAACGCCAAAAACAGCCGTTTTTGGCGGTAATCACGTTTTCTCTTTATGACTGATTCTCATTATATTATAACATAATTCCAAAAATACTTCAAGTTATTTACTCGTGCTTATATGATTTACATTCTTGAATTTCTTTCTATTTGAAAAGTATTAGGAATAAATTGATTGACGTCGCTACTGTGCTTAGTGTGCGGCCTTAAGAAACACAAGCTAAACAAAGCATCAAAGAGATTTCTCCATTCCGACTGGCCAGTGTGGAATGTGTAGGCCAATCCTCTGATTGCTCTGGCTCTTATATGGCTCTGGTAGTACAGAGAAGGTTGTTCCTGCAGTGGAGACTAAAACAGACCTGTTGATGATGATACAAATGGACATGTACATACTGCTGGTTGTACGTTTTGAAAGGAACTTTCTTTCACGTACGCTAAAGTTATTCAATGAACTCCCTGCTGTGATTTTTCCGAGAGACTACAGTATGAGGTTCTTCAGTAAGGGAGTTGAAAGATTTCTTCAGGGTCGGTAACGCGCGAGTGACACCCATGGTGTCGCAGGCGTCCACAGGCTTAGGTAACCGCTTTTCATCAGGTAGGCCATATGCCTATTTGTCAACGTAGGTGTATAAAAAAAACAGCAGACTTTAAACGGTTTTAACTTTTTAATTTGGGCAAAAACGGGACCCTATTCACGAGATTTCGTTTTCTGTCTATCTCACCAGTCTTTAGCTCATAAACCGTGATAGCTAGACAGTTGAATTTTTTACAGATGATGTTTTTCTGTTGCTGCTATAACAAACATACTAAAACATAATAAATTAATTATTAAGGAGGGCTACCATACAACAAATGTGATTTTATTGCCTTTTTAGGATTCCGTACAAAAAATGAAAAACGGAACCCTTATAGGATCACTCGTGCGTCTGTCTGTCCGTCCGTCCGTCTGTCACAGTCCATTTTCTCCGAATCCACAGAACCAAATTAAATGAAATTTGGTAAGATGGTGTAAACCTATGACCCAAACACGGATGTGCAAAGTAAATATAAATATTTAAAAAAAAAGGGTCAGTTTAGGGGGTCCAAATAGAAAATTTTAAAAAAAAGTATAGCAAACCTTACCGTGTTATATATCAAATGAAAGGGCTTGTTCGGGAAAAATCAATACTTTTGGTTTTATTCACGAAAAAAGGCAAAATTTGACCATTCCCCCCCCCCCTTGATCTCCGAAACTACTGGGCCTAAAATTTCGAAAAAATTACAATATATAGTTCATTGCTTGAAGATTACAGGAAAAATAATAAGAATTCTATCAGTTGAAAATAAAGTGGTAAACTCACTATAATAAGTTCACCTAGGGAAATAGTTCACTAAAACACCACCAGATAGCGCTAGTCAATTGAATAAAACATTTTTGCACATTGTGTGTGTGTGTGTTCACGAAACATATTGTACGGAACCCTCATTGCGCGAGATTGACTCACACTTGGCCGGTTTTTTGTAAAATGGTGGATATTGGCACAGAATCGCACCGGGTCAATTTTTTATTTTTTTAATCAATGAATGTTATTTCTATCCATTAATGGGGGGTGTGGACCATACACCGCCGCGCTGGTCCAGTGCGTGTTGGCGGGCATTTGTTCGCCAGAGCCTCGTTTGTTAGCTAGCAGGATGCACCACGTGCAGGTGAGGTTGGCTTGGGTTCCTGATGACAAGGTGGAGGGCGGAACCGTTACATCCGCCGCGTCCGCTCTAAAACTGGCATTGTTGATGTTGGACATAAAGCCGCAAAATTGAAATGGGATTGGGCGGGCCATGTATGCCGAATGAATCCAAATCGCTGGGCCGCTTTAGCTACGGAGTGGACTCCTGAGGATGGTTACAGGAAGCGTGGTAGGCCTAGGAAGCGTTGGTGTGATGATATACACAAATTTGAAAAGAAATGGTCGGAGATAGCGCAGAAAAGAGAGGAGTGGAAGAAAATGGGGGAGACCTTTGCCCAGCAGTGGGACAGCATAGGTTAGATAAAAAAAAAAAAAAAAAAAAAAAAAAAAAAAAGAATGTTATTTAGATGGTGAGATGGTCTTAAATAAATCGAAATCAAATCGTTCAGAAAAAAGGCCTTTGCAGACACATTTTAAGTAATAGCAGATAACATAAATAGTCAAAGATAGAACCAAACTCCTTTAAATTTCGCTTCACAAAAATAGTTTAGAAAACACTGTCCATCGATAAACAAGAATGTCGGCTGTCGACAATTTTGACAACTCTCCACGATCTACATGTTTTGAATTTTAATCCCCTGTCACTAGTTTTTAGAACCTTGGTAAAAAACTAAAGGGTGTAGTAAGTTTCTACCAATCCTATCTATTCCTCGATTATTTTTCTTTCGTCAGAATAAAATATATAGTTAGTTTGAGCCATTCCACACGAGAGGAAGAAGAAGAATATTACTTTTATCACTTGGAACTTAAAAGGTTTAGATAAGTGAAACTATACGCTACCCATCATTTCATTATTTTATTGCTAAATCAGGTCTTTATTAAAAAATTTCAGCATTTCACAAGTACATAAGTTAATAATTCTGTTTTTATGAGTCGTTAAGCTATGTCTGATGCCTTTAGGCATCTTGAAAAATCTGACACCAGTGTTGGCCACTTACACATACGTAAAACAAACAAACATAATTCTGCATTTGATAAGTAAAATCTCTTCCACGCTGGTCTGGGGAAAAGAAAAAACGTAGAATGTACCAGCTGTTTCTCTTCCGCAGTAATTGTTGAAGCCGGTCGAGGGAATGGGCATGAGGAATCGTGTCACTGGAGAATGCGGCTAGCAACCCATCACATTTTTATTTTATTTTATTTATTTCAGAAAATCAACAGCATTACAAAACTTAATTTTACTCATGTATATGCTACAAAGAAAGCCAATTACAGATTTTCTAAACTTTTTGAGAAGGTATCTAATATAACTTAGCAAAGATAAAGTACTTAGGTATCTATAGATAACGGTTTAAACATTTAAATATTTAAGATAGGTGTGTCTGTTTTGTTCTCAGCTGCTATAACTATATATATATTTACATATTTTTTTTTCAAAACAAACCACACACACATACACACACACATAATATACTTATATGCAAAAATCCGAAAATCCGGCCTCGCATGCTCAACCTGAACTACTATATATAAATACGAGTACATACGTAGTATACATTTAAACATTATAACTTTATTTCATTCATAAAATAAGATTACTATCAAATTGAGGTCAACAGAATCATATACACTTATCTGTATCCAAACATCAGAAATTAAGGTATGTTAAAAAGTGATGGTATGGTTATTCAATAATTATTTTAACAAGTAGTTGGTTATTTGTGAATAAAAATTTTCTTTCAGGCATGCAATACCCCAACTTAAACCCAAACTTAAACTTAGGCTAGCAAACATTTTTGATTCCATTCTCTACTTAATAGCCCACCAACATGCTAAAAGTGGCCTTTAGGTTTTATAAACCTGGCCTCTATACAATCACGTCTTCTTGCCTTGGTAGACAAGGCAAGAAGACGTGATTGTATGTATGTATGTACAAATTTAATGGTGCTAGTATCGCTGATTAAGCCGTTCTGTCGCTGATCTCTCTCATTAAGAGTCGCCTGGAAGCGCATGTCTCCATACAAACGGAAAAAGTGAAATGTGGCAATATTTGATAATTTTGGAGAAAAATTAATCATTTACTCAATTAATCTCATTATAATCTACGTACGTTCCTATACAGTTTGGTTAAATTATCAAATGTTTGAGGATTATACGCCTCTCAAGACTTCCATACAAATTTGAAAAGGCTTGTAATTCTCAAACCATTGGTATTTTAACCAAGTTGTATAGGAACGTACGTAGATTATAATGAGATTAATTGATTAAATGATTAATTTTACTCCAAAATTATCAAATATTGCCACAATTCACTTTTTCCGTTTGTATGGAGACATGCGCTTCCAGGCGACTCTTAAGCCGTTCTGTCGCTGATCTCTCTCGATAAGTCTAATAAAGAGAATTCTCTCATTCTGATACGGTCTACTATCATCATCATCATCAGGTCTTTTTAGTCTCCACTGCAGGAACACGACCCTCTCTATACTACCAGAGCCATATACTAGCCTGAGTAGTCAGAGGATTTGGCCTACACTCTCTACGCTGGCCAGACGGGTTGAAGAGGTCTCTTTGATGTTAATAAGCTTTGTTTAGCTTTTGTTTCCTAAGTCGCCTTCTAGGACATCGAAGGGAAGACTTGGAGTGGTCCTATTCTACTCTGCCGGGAACCACACGTATCAGTGAGATTTAAGTAATGCTCATCGAGAGTGCAGTAAAACTTAGCAAAAGAGTTCCATTAATGTCTTTTGCATACGGAACCCCAAATTGCCCATCATTGTCCGTTATTTCTCTATCACCCGGAGGTATAGGAAGTGCAAACATTCAATTCAATTCGCTGTACACACGGACAGACCGAGAAAATATTCCGTATGTATTACTCACGTAAAAAATATTCCGCTGATATTTTCTGTCCATATTTGATCGCATGCCACGGTAGGTTTGTGAGGTGGAATTGATATTTTTATTGAGAATTGATTGTAGTTTGTATTTCTTTGGACTATAAAATTCTATTTTATGGTATTTTTCAAGTAACTTCTAAAAAGCAAGAAGTTCTAAATCGACTGTATGTGTTTGACAACCTACGTCGCGCAGTAGTCAACACGCCAGCTTGCGATACGAGTGATCCCAGATTCGATCCTCAGTCAGGTCATGATGAAGGTCGATCTTTTTCAGATTGCGCTGGGTTTTGGATGTTCATCTATATATGTATTTAATATAAAACATATTATTGATGAGTAAGTATCCTTCGACACAAGTATCTAAATGTGAGGCTAGCTCAATTTGTGTTATTGGCTCCTATATTTTTATTATTTTATTAAAATTTAATATTATTATATTTTATATGTCGAAAAAACATGATTATCATCAAAATCGGTTAATTTTTCTATCATTTGGAATTTGGTTGGTAGAAGATTGTCTTTTTCATTTAAGACGCGCCATTCCCTTCAATGGGCAACTCAACCCATTAAATTGAACAACTTTTTTACGCGACCAACGCTCGGTTGCATTTTGGAGGAAATTACTTAATTTCATGTTTGATTGATTTTAAATTTACTGCCATATACGTAGTAATGTTTCAAGGAAAACCAAATAGTAATGTTTCGAAGAAAATCAACCTACTACAAAAATAGAAGTAGTAAATGCTAGTCTCCGAATGCAACCGTAAACATGCCTGAGAGAGCTTGCAATCAAAAATACCTATCAATCATCCCGCCAATAGTTTTATTTCAAAAACATTGAGCACTGAGCCCTCGTTTAAAACGGGAATCAAATTTTGTCCGTCTGAGTGCCCGCGTCTGGAATGGGAATTTCCCATTCCCAAAAAATTATTACTTGTATGTGGTTCACGGTAGAGTAGAATAGGACCACTCCAAGTCTTCCCGTGGATGTCGTAGAAGGCGACTTAGGAAACACAAGCTAAACAAAGCTTATAAACATCAAAGAAACCTCTCCACCCCGTCTGACCAGCTTGTAGGTGAAATCCTCTGACTGCTCAGGCTAATATTTGGCTCTGGTAGAACAGAGAAGGTCATGATCCTGCAGTGGAGACTAACAAAGACCTGATGATGATGATCTGTAAGCCGTAATCCTTGCCAGTCTTTGCATGTTTAATTATCACAACAAATTCACTATGGTATTTAGTGCTATAGACCCCAATGGCGCTAATAACTTTGGTACCATATTCCACTGTTTTGAGAAAAAAAAAACGAGTAGTTTAGTGTAACATTTATAACTTACATACTATCACATCTTATTACCTTGCCGGGTAGACAGAGCCCAGGTCTGTAAAACCTTGAGGCCACGTTTAGCATGTTGGTGGGCTTGTAGTTGAGAACAGAATCAAAATAGTGATGGGTTGCTAGCCGCATCGCCTATTGACATGATTCCTGACGCCCATTCCCTCGATCGGTTTTTACGATCTGTGCGGGAAGAGAAGCTGCTGGTTAATTCTACGTTTTTAGGGTTCCGTACAAAAGTTGAAAAACGGAACCCTTATAGGATCACTCGAGCGTCTGTCTGTCCGTCCGTCCGTCTGTCACAGCCGATTTTCTCCGAATCTACTGAACCAAATTAGATGAAATTTGGTAAGATAGTGTAATCCTATGACCCAAACACGGATGTGCAAAGTAAATAAAGATTTTTTTGAAATAAGGGTCATTTTGAGGGGCCCAATTACAAAATTAAAAAAAAAAGTTTTGCTAACCTTACTGTGTCATATATCAAATTAAAGGGCTCATTATGAGGATCTCAAAAATATTTTTTTGTGTTCGGGTAAAATCAATACTTTTGATTTTATTCACGAAAGAAGGCAAAAATTGACCATTCCCCCCCCCTGATCTCCGAAACTACTGAGCCGAAAATTTTGAAAAAATTACAATATATAGTTCATTCCTTGAAAATTACAGGAAAAATAATAAGAATTCTATCACTTGAAAATAAAGTGGTAAACTCACTATAATAAGTTCATCTAGGGAAATAGTTCACTAAAACACCACTAGATGGCGCTAGTCAATTGAATAAAACATTTTTTGCACATTGTGTGTGTGTTCACGAAGCATAGTGTACGGAACCCTCATTGCGCGAGTTTGACTCACACTTGGCCGGTTTTATTTTCTTTTCTCCCAGTCCAGCGTGGAAGAGTTTATTATGAAATAAATCAAATGGTGAATGAAATGGTGTATCACTTGTCAAAATCAGTTAAGTAATTGAGTACTTAGTTGTGATGTAACATAGGAACGGACAAGTATAAATACAGGTGAAACACATTACCCTCCTTCGCCACTGTTGGGCAAGTATAACTGCTCAAGATTTAATTACATAAGGCTACCCCGTCAGTAAACTTATTTACAAGTTCTGACTCAAGTCTGGCTATTTTCAAATGCCAATTCGAAACTTCTAAGTTAAATAACCATAATATTTAAAAACTGAATTTTCGGATTTTGCAGAAGACTGATATTATTGTGAATAGATTTTATTATATCATTGCGTGGACTCTGATGGCCTAGTAAGTTAAGCAACCCCGGGCGTGGTTACCACTGGGATGGGTAACCGCAAGTGGCATAAAAGTATCTCGAGCTCCTTCATGCTATAAAAGGCTGTTGATCCCTGCTTTTATCATTGACTAGCTTTTGCCCGCGGCTTCGCTCGCGTTAAGAAGTAGAATTGATCAAAATCCTTTCTTAGCGGATGCCTACGTCATAACATCTACCTGCATGCCAAATTTCAGCCCGATCCGTCTAGTCGTTTGGGCTGTGCGTTGATAGATCACTATGTCAGTCAGTCAGTCACCTTTGAGTTATATATATTTAGATGACCGTCGTTATTCTGTGACACATGCCTTTAGGCAGTTTTAAACTGGCAGTCGGTCAAAGCAATACTTTTTCTTCTTCATCAGGTCTTTTTTAGTCTGCACTGTAGAAGCATGACCCTGTACTACTAGAGCCATATATGAGCTAGAGCAGTCAAAAAATTTGGCCTACACCCTCCACGCTGGTCAGACGGGTTGGATTTTCTTGATGTCTGGAAAATGATGGTTGGAATCTTTTTGATGTCTATAAGATTTGTTTAGCTTGTGTTTCCTAAGTCGCCTACTTCGATATCCACGGGAAGTCTTGTCAATAGTCAATAGTCAATAGTCAAAAATTTTATTCATCTTAAGATATTTTAAATATCATTTGTTGAACGTCACTTTACATTTACAATTGGTTTACAATGTTATGTTATTGTTAACGTCAATAAATTACTTAAAGCTAAGTTTACACCGCTTCCAAGGCGGAGTGCAGAAGAAGCGGCAACAAACTGCACAACGCATTTTCTCCAAATGACGTCAACTTACAATCTACGACATACAAGTACCTACTTAGAACTAATATGTGGACGTGAGCTTACATTGTCATGTGATAATTTAAAATTCAATTAAATATGTCAAATAATAATTTAAAATTCAATGAGAGATGTCAAATAATAATTTTCGAAAAATGAATAATTAAATAAATGTAAATTTATGTCAAATCAAAATATGATAAGTACAAAACGTACCACTTCGTGATGGAACACTTGGAATGGTCCTATTACTCTGTCATGAACCACACGGCACGGTATAGCATATGATGGTTTTATTACCAAGGGCTCTGTCTACCCTACGTAAATGGTTACATACACACATATTATCTCGCCGTGTGGTTCCCGGCAGAGTAGAATAGGACCACTCCAAGTCATCCCGTGGATGTCGTAAAAGGCGACTAAGGAAACACAATTTCAATTTCTTTATTGCGTTTCGTATTGTACATTACATCAGCTCTTACAATAATGTCACTGCACTGTAATTATATTAAATATGTACAATATGAACCCTGTCGGGCATTGCATAAATAAAATTTGGAATGGCAAACGGGTTTTGTACTATAAGATATTAAAAAATATAATTATATTTAAAAAAATTAAAAAATAAGAAATAATAGTAATTTATCGTATATATGTTTAATATGTGTTACTTACTTGATTTTTTGATTGCTCTTTATGGTTATATAATTAGTTACTTGTCATTTTTTTTTGACTTTTTTTTTAGTTGTATTGTATGTCAAGTATTTTACAGTCACTTTAATTCAGTATCGTTTAAAAACTCGTCAATTGTGTAATAACTTTTATCTAAACATAATTCTTTTATCTTTTTAATAAATATTGAGTCCTTTTTTTCCGCTCTTAAAGTATCGGGTAAAGTATTATATATTTTTGTTGTCATGGCTAATGGGCCAGAACTGAAAATTTCCAATTTTGATATTGGCATAATAAGTTTATTTTTCTTCCTTGTAGGATAGCGTCGCGGCAAGTCTTCTTTTTTTGTATAAAATTGTGGATTTTTCCGGACAAATTTACATGATTCTAAAATATATATAGATGGTAAGGTTAAAATTTTTAAACTTTTGAAATGTGGCTTACAACTATCTGTTCCTTTAATGTTTTTAATAATTCGGATACATTTTTTTTTGGAGGGTAAGTAATCTACTTGCATCGGTGCTGTTGCCCCAAAGTATGATTCCATACGTCAGCCAGGAGAATGCATAAGCGTAGTAAGCGGTTACTGCGGTTTTTTCATTGGTCGTTTTTTTCAGTTCCCGGAGTGCGTATGTGAATTTTGATAGTTTTATCGCTATCATGTCGACGTGGGATTTCCAATTTAAATGTGTGTCCAACACTAAGCCGAGTAACTGGAAAGTGTTAACACTTTCAAGTGTGGTACCGTCATATTTAAAATTTATGTCAATGGGTGTTTTTTGATGTGGTCTAAATTGAATTAATTTTGTTTTGATGAAGTTAATTTCGAGGTTGTGATCCTTTAACCATGATACTACCGTGTCTAGGGTTTGGGTCAGCATTTGGTTTAAATTATCACCATTTGAATAGGGTATTAATAAAGAAATGTCATCCGCGAATAATACACATGTCGGGCTCATGATTTTGGGCAAGTCATTAATATATACTAAAAATAATAAACTCCCGACAACACTTCCTTGAGGGATAGAACAGTTCACCGATTCGACATCGGATCGTACTGTGGAGATGGTCCCCGTGTTGTAGTTATGGTGTTCTATTTCCACAAACTGTTCGCGGTTTTGTAGGTATGATGCATACCAGGCGTGCGTAATGCCTCTAATACCTATTCCGTGTAGTTTGTTCAACAAAATGTTATACTGAACCTTATCATAGGCCTTTGTCATGTCCAACATAAGACCTACTCCATATATCTTATTATTTAACAAAGTCACTACTTCTTGTACGTATTTATATGCTGCTAATGTTGTAGACCTATTTTTTCGAAAGCCATTTTGGCAATCGTCAAAGATATGATATTTTTCGCAGAAATCGTAAGTTTGTTTACATATTGCCTTTTCAAACACTTTAGATGCGGTACAAGGTATTGCTATGGGACGAAAATTGCATGTATCTGTCTTACATCCTTTTTTATGGATTGGCCTTACTAGCGATTTTTTTAGGATATCTGGAAAAGTGCCTTCCATAAAAGATTGATTGACAAGTAAGGTTAAAGGCAGCGTAAGCTCATACGCGCACTGTTTAAATAGTATGGGAGGTATCTCGTCTATACCATAGCTATATTTAGGTTTTAGTTGTTTTAAAATAGTATTGATCTCGGCAAGATCTAGCTGGCGCAAGTACATGGAGTTCTCAGGTGGGCACATAACAGGCCGGCCTCGTGGCGGCACCCTACCGCTCGGCGATATCCCCACCGACGTAAAATATTTGTTGAAGTTATTTGCGATTAGCTTAGGATCTGACGTCAGATTGTTATGGATTTTAAGTGTTAAGTTTTTATTTGAGATTTTTGTTATTTTGTTAGTTCTTTCTTTAATGATATTCCACATTGTTTTAACCACGTTTGAAGAGTTTTTAACACGTTTTATATGTTCCAGCTTTTTCGATTTTGTAACAATTCTTTTTAAAGTTTTTTCATAGGTTTTATAATATTTTTTTAGGATGTCACTTTTCGAACTATTATTTAAAATTTTAAGCAGTCTTTTATTTTTACATGAGACTTTTATGCCTTTGGTGAGCCATAATTTTCTTTTACATGGTTTGACTTTTATAATTTTACATGGGATACATTTATTTAAAATATTTTTGATTGTGATGTCAAAAGATTTATAGTTTTCATTTATGTTTTTGTCAATTTTTAAAATGTCACGCCAGCATATATTTTTTAATTCAGATTTAAAATTTTCGATATTAGTTTTATTGAAGATACGTTTTTGTTTTCGCCAGATTATTGGTTTGTCATTTTGTTGGTTATTTATTTTAATAGTCACGCTTCTATGATCAGAAAAACCATTATCTTGCACTTCAGCATGCAAGTTTTTATCTTTAAAATTTGTAAAAATATGGTCAATACACGATATTGAATTTTTTGTTACGCGCGTTGGGTCCTTTATTTGCGGCGTGAAATTATATTCAGCCATTAAGTTAAGTAGTCGTTTAGATTCTGAGTCATTTTTTAATAAGTCAATGTTTAGATCACCTCCTATTATAATACGTTTTTTACTATATTTTTTTATCAAATAATTGAGAATTTTGTCTAATTGTTCCAAAAAAGCATTTACACATTTGTCATTCCAGTACATCGAAATTAATATTATATGTTGTTTAGTTAATTCTACCGCACAAAGTTCTAATAGAAACTCGATTGTTAGGTCCGTAATGTCCTTTCGTTCAATGTAGTCCACATCGTCTCGCACGAGGATGCAGACCCCGCCTCGCTCGCGGTCGCGCCGACAGTATGCACTTGCGATGCGATAATGATTGACGTTTATGAGTTCTAGTTTCGCTTCCGTTAGAAAGGATTCAGTTATACAACATGCGTGATACGCGTTACTTCTTTGTTCTAGGAAAGCTTCGAATATAGTTCTTTTGTTCCATAAACTTTGCATATTTTGAATAAATATATTTGTCTCAGTATTTTTTACGTAAGTGTCGAAAGGAGTGCTGTGTATAATTATGTCTTACATCGGCGATAGTATTGTTATGTGAACAAGATGTTTGGTTAGTAGCAGGCATAGAATAGCGTCCTTCCGGTATTGTGTTCCTACGGGTGTTGTGTGAAGTCATGTTTTGAGAGCTCTCTTGTCTATTTTGAGTCAATTTTGTTGGTTGTCGCTTTTTTTCGTCAAGTGCTTTTTTGTCGAGTAGCCTTGAGACATATAGACCTGTGTTCTTAAAGTACTTGATATTGTCCAATATATAGTGAGTCATACGTTTACTTATTAGCTCAACGCGAAGTGGTCGGCGAGGTCCTCGTGCTCCGATTCGTCTTATCTCCTCGATGTAGCCTGTGAGGTCTACATGTAAAATGTCCCTAAAAGCATTTATGATCCTATATTCGACGTCATACTCCTGTTCTCCTGGATATTCGTTTAAGCCGTACAGCACAAAAGTATTTAAATAACTTTTGTCGTCTGATTTTTCTGTAATGTTTTTCTCGAATTTTTCATTACTTTTTTGCTTTATATCTTTTATTTCTTGGTGTAGTTTTAGGTTTTCTACTTCTAAATTTTTTATTTTTTGGTCCATTACAGATAATTTTTGGTCTTGTACCGTTTGATGTTTTTGTATTTCATCAGTTTTTTTGGTAAACTCTAGTTGTAATTTTAAAGCGATGGCATTAATCTCTGTAGTCAATATGTTTTTAATGTCGGAAAGAATCGATTGTTTGTTGGTCTCTAGTTTGGTTTCTAGTAGTCGGCTTATATTTTCTAATGTGATCGTACTTTTTGCGTGATCGTCGTCAAGTGGCGTTTTAGTAACTGGTTCTAAGTCTGGTGAAGTTTGTGTGTCACTTATAATACTTTGACTATGTGCGGTGTTTTCGTCTATTGACAAAGTAGTATCGTCTAGGAGGTATTGTTTGTGTTGTCTTATTGGTGTGTTGTCGTTTTTAGTGCGTTTCGTTATGTTTTCGCACGCAGGACAGGTCCAGGTATGGATGAAGTATTTTTTATTTGTCATATAGTATGATGTTGACATATTGATACAACCATAATGATACTTATCTTGACAATTGGCACATTTAAGCATCTCTTCATTCCCATGATTCTGCTTGCATCCTGCGGCACAAACGTTGGCAGAGGTCGACATTTTTGTTGCTTGCGTAGTCAGCTCGGCAGCGACGACCAGTATTGGCCGCTGGGCGGGGTGCGGGGGCGAGCGACTGCTTTGGCGGCGCGCTGGTTGGTTGATTTGTCTTTTGCACGGTAGCAGCGAACGTTTTTTATCCTCACAAATTGGATTTAGATTTTTATTTTTGCGATTTTTCACTTATATGCACTTTGTCACCACTGATTGTTTGGTATGAATTATGTGATTTCAATAGACGTACACGTATATATCAAAAACAAGCGTATTTATCCACTTTTTACTGGTGGTTTCAATTTAAAACTTGTAGCGTAGTTACTTTCGATCCGTAGCTCTCGAAAGCGCGCGCGAGCATCCTACATCCCACAAGATAAACATAGCTTATTAACATCAAAGAGACCTCTCCAACCCGTCTGGCCAGCGTGGCGAGTGTAGGCCAAATCCTCTGACTACTCAGGCTAGTATATGGCACTGGTAGTACAGAGAGGGTCGTGCTCCTGCAGTGGAGACTGGAAGGACCTGATGATGATGATGATGACATGTATTATTACGTCTTAATCCCTTATTAAGATGATAATATGTGTGTATGTAACCACTATGTCGGGAGCCACACGACATAAAATAATGCGACGTGTTAAAAATGAGGACAGTACAAATATGTGAAGTTATTTATACAATCACGAACTCTTTGAGTCCATACCGACGGAACTCATTTTCATAAAACTTCAAAGCTTCAAAGATACAACATTCTTTACGCCGCGGCACATGGATTCCGAAAGCTGAGGTATTGGAGTCAGCGGGTAGAGTAGCGAAAACGATACAGTAGCGTGCTCTCCAGCAGAAAAGTGGTTCCTAAGGTAATATGAGTGCAACGTATGATTAGAGAATTAACATGTGCTGCACAAAAAAAAACTGTTGTCATTTTGAAAAAAAAAAGGAAAACTGAATTCCTGCTAGGGTAACGTTGTTTTAGCGGAAAAATGATAAACGAATGATTGGAGTGAGACATATTGTGAATGGACATGTTTGTGATAAAAAGTGCGACAATTTTGTGAGTCTTCAGGTTTGCGAGATATTGCATTTCCTGCTAGAGTTATGACTTGTATCTTTAAAATCTTTATATCTTTATATGTGTGCCTGGAGAATAAATATACACGAGTAGTATTTGTTAGGTGTTACAAAATTCGTATTTTTCCTTGGAGTCTCATAGGCTATGTAAAGTACGCAAAAAAACAATATTGCGGACATGACCTGTCAAAAACAGTAGTGGGGTTTTAATTTTTTTTAAAATGCCATTTATTTCATTAGCTGTACGACATTATAGCAGACCAAATGGTCCGAATCTAGAAACAACATGGCATTATCATTATCCATCTCTTCCGCTTCGCCTCCTTTGCAGCAAGACCGCAGCCTTACATCCTGGTTATTGTACTCTGCTATACGTAGTTTATGAAAAATTCCTTTATCGAGGTAAATTAAGTTCGCACTAAAGAAAGGAATGTGATTTAATTTTGTTTAAGTATATTTTGAGTTTTAAAATATAATAGCTCGCGTGTATGTGCCTCTCAATCAGAGCAAACATATGTCTTCCGAACTATCTTTAGCGTAAATAAGTAGTAGACAGAGTAAATTTTGCTGTTTAGGGTTCCGTACAAAAGTTGAAAAACGGAACCCTTATAGGATCACTCGAGCGTCTGTCTGTCCGTCCGTCCGTCTGTCACAGCCGATTTTCTCCGAATCTACTGAACCAAATTAGATGAAATTTGGTAAGATAGTGTAATCCTGTGACCCATCACGGATGTGCAAAGTAAATAAAGATTTTTTTTAAATAAGGGTCATTTTGAGGGGCCCAATTACAAAATTAAAAAAAAAAGTTTTGCAAACCTTACAGTGTCATATATCAAATGAAAGGGCTCATTATGAGGATCTCAAAAATATTTTTTATTGTTCGGGAAAAATCAATACTTTTGATTTTATTCACGAAAGAAGGCAAAAATTGACCATTCCCCCCCCCTGATCTCCGAAACTACTGAGCCGAAAATTTTGAAAAAATTACAAAATATTGTTCATTCCTTGAAGATTACAGGAAAAATAATAAGAATTCTATCACTTGAAAATTAAGTGGTAAACTCACAATAATAAGTTCATCTAGAGAAATAGTTCACTAAAATACCTCTAGATGGCGCTAGTCAATAGAATGAAACATTTTTTGCACATTGTGTGTGTTCACGAAGCATATTGTACGGAACCCTCATTGCGCGAGTTTGACTCACACTTGGCCGGTTTTTTTTATTAATTAATCTCCTTTCCTCTTTAATCCTTATCCTAAACTAATATTATAAATGTGAAAGTGAGTTTGGCTATTTATTTGATTGTTTGTTACGCTTTCACGTACTACCTACCCTTTCCTACGTCCAATCCCCGAAACGGACTCGATTCTTTTTCGCTTATTACGTCCCGGCAACATTCGGGGGTACGGGCGTACCGCGCTCTTTTGACAATTTATTTCTCACGACTTTGACGTCTCAGATTAAAAATACAAATGCCAACCTATGCCATAGACATTCAACTTCGGATTACAAGAGAGATTTCTTTGCTACAGATCCATAGAGAATTAAAAAAATAAATTTCAAAACAATATGTCAAGTGTCAATGTGTCATACTTCGTTCCGTGTTTCGTTTATCAAAACAGTGTGAGTGTTTTCAGTGAAATTATGTCGTAAGTATTATTGTATTATACATAAAAATAATCCTTAGAATGTGCGCCAACGTCTTATCTATAGATCTTATGTCTTTTGTCATGATTTAACATAAAATTGCAGTTCTAAATAAAAAGACTAAGTTTTGACTAACGGCCTACTCTACGTATGCCGATAATACCAATGTTATTACAATAAAGCTATATTATTTATGGTAATAATAGGAAAAATATATTAACGAATACATATTTACATTATTTAATTATAAATATATAGTTTAGCTCATAGGATTTATGAAAATATAACACGTTCCACAGGGAACATGTGTACGAGTCGTGTAATTTGGTACCATGAGTGTTTACATTGTGTTTTTTGTTTCGTCTGCAAAAAGTGCTTCAAGTGTTTAGTGTTTGGTGTTTATTTATAGGTAATATAGTGTAGTTTATTGTTCAATACTTGGAATTCGTCCACAGTGTCAGAATGATGATTTATGTGAACTTTTCTAGAACGAAGGGTATGGTTTTTTGTCATTGTTGCGTATTTAACATTTGATTGCCATTTAAACCTGTAGTATAAACTTATTTTAGCGACGTAGTCATTTACTACGCTTTATACAGAATCTTTACGTAATTTTTCGTGTATATAGAGGTAAGATTTCATGAGATAAATATTGTTGCAAATTTCGCCGCGCTTGCAGATTTTTTTTTGCGTATTCCGGACGTTTTGTTGGTGCGCGGGGCGCTAGCGGCGGGCGTAGTAAAGGTGAACCGATCATTATGAAATTTGGCATACATATAGATTAGGGTACTGAGAAGGATATAGGCTATATATCACGCGGGCGAAGCCGCGGGTAACAGCTAGTTTCACTATAGTTTGTTTTCATTACTTGTCGTTATTGCCGTAAACAATACGCATTTTGTGGAAATTTCAAGTCTTAATATAGAATACAGGCTGGATGCACTTTGCACAGAGGTTTAGTAATAGAGGTCAGTTGGGACCCTGAACCCGATTCAAACAGATTTCTGAACTGATTTTGATGACTCTTATATAGAACTAGCTGTTAGTTACCCGCGGCTTCGCCCGCGTAATATATAGCCTATGTCCTTCTCGGTACCCTAACCTATGTGTATGCAAAATTTCATGATAATCGGTTCAGTAGATTCGGCGTGAAAGCGTAACAAACAAACAAATAAACATACAAACTCACTTTCGCATTTATAATATTAGTTGGGATTATAGATACGAATCTAATGACAACACTTCAAAATCAACTTAGCCGTTTCGACTACAGGAGGCAACATACGTGTGCAAAATAGTACCCTCCTTTTGAGCCAGGCGCGTAAATTGCTTTGAGAAGCTTGTATATAGTATCCAGTTGTTTTGTCAAATAATCACTACAAGCAAGCAAGTGAGAATGGGCAAAATACAGTGGGCCAAATATAAAAGTATACATCACCAGCCCCTTTCCTATGTGGCCCACTATACTCGTACCTATCGTATTATAAAATCTTTGTTACACCGACATTTGCAAATAAATTGAAATCGAAAAACTGTTCAATTTCTATTTCGTTAGTGAAAATCCAAACTGAAGCATTTAAAAATCTTTAATCCTGTGCTTGCAAAAGTTCCGTAAATAAAACAACTATTCCGAATAACGAGATCGATTAAAAATAATCATTTTTATAATCGAATACGTTAGTATACGTTTCGAAATATTTATCTTGCAAAATTGAACCTACAAGCCATTTACATTAAGGTAAAATTTCCCGTGACTTCTCTCAAGTATTCCTTCCTTTAAATAGTAGTCATTCAAAATTCAACCTTCTTATCTTCAACTTAAGTAGTATTTTCGAGTAAACGCTCATGCTTTAAATGTTTTTCAATCGAAATTCAACCTTCTCTCATTATACTTAGGTCGTATTTTCCAGTAAAAGCTTGAGATATCTGGTCTCCAAATAATATATTCTTCGGACGTCCCAACTATATCTAAAATTGCGCGTATGAATATCAAATGCTTCGTATGGTCGAACCGAATCGGATTTATTTAATACAATTTCTGTTAACGACTGGACGGGATATCTTGGGGTTATCTGTATTACTGTGTTGTTTTTGCCCCAGACTCCGTCCGTATCTTCTCGTCATCATCTTTGGACGCAGAATATTTAAAAAATCATAATCATCTTTGGAAGCAGAATATTTTAAAAAAATCGGATTCACTTCTAAGTAGTACATATATCTCCATGGTTCTGATGCAAGTTTACTCCTTGCGAACAATGATAATTCAAATAAATTATCATTCAAAAAATTTAAATCTTAACGTCAAAAATTGACAGTCCTTACAAAATATTCATATAAATAAATAAATCGATTCTACTGGAGATTGTCAAAAAAAAAACTTGAGAGGTGTCAAGGGACACCCAGATGGAACGAAGTTCCTTTCGATTAATTACAACATCTAAACTCACACAGCCTTTTAAAAAAGTAAGAGTTCTAGTTACACTGGAAGAAAAAAAAATTGTACTTCTTCACGATTTCAACCAGATTAACTTGACCCCGGCTCAAGTTATAATTGACGGAAAGGTGAGAAGTATGAATTCCTTGATCGCCACCATTACACAGGCACCAGCTGAAAAATTGTCGTTGCAACTTTTGGTATTAATTTTTTCCATCTAGCTCCCTTTCGCAACGCGCGATAAGGAACTTCTTTCCAATATCTAAGATTCAACTGTCGTCAAAATCTATAACACACATACTACTAATCACTCCTTTATGATACGGTTGACAGAAGGGGTCATAAAACTCAAAATGCCACGTTATAAGATAAAACTTTGGATTCCGGAGTTTTTTAATGAAAATTAATATAGAAATGGGTTGGTAGTCGGATTGCCTGTAACATGATTCTGAAAACAAAATGATATGCGTGTGTAGAGGAGTGGCTTATATAAGTAAATTTCAGATTGCAAAATACCAACTTAGTATTATTTAAACTTAAACAGATCAAATAAGAAAGTTTAATAGCGCGTAAACCGAGTTCGGTTAAAACCGACTCAAACCGGATTTAAGTGTTTGAAACAAAACAACGCTTACCGCTTGTTCCGCCGATTCCATCCTGAATATATTTCCTGTGCGTCACCAGAATCCTAATAAGCCTAGGTCAGTAAGCAAAGACAATATTGCATAGATTCAAAAATGTCCTATGTTCATATAAACAAAACACGGTTTTTTAATTATAAATCCGTTTAACAAATAAACTGTGATTGAATAACATAATAGGTAAAGCTTGCGCAGTTTTTATCACGTTGATATTGATCTATTAGGACCATTTTATATCTGGCTGGATAATTTTTCTACTCTCCTTGTATCCTAACAAAAAAATAATAAATAATGATGACGCGCTGAGTAGTTATTACAAGTAACAAAAAAAATCCATATATTGAATTTTAGGTTAACAAAACACCAACTGTTAAAGGTAAACACAAGAAAGTTCAATAGTGCGCAAACCGGAACCGGTTAAAACTGCCTCGCACAAGATTTACGTGTTCGAAGCAAAACAACGCTCACCGTTTGTTCGCCGATTCCACTCTGAATATATTTCCTGTGCGTCACCGGAATGCTAATAAGCGTAGGTCAGTGAGCAGAGACATTGTTCAAAAGATTCTTAAGTGTTCTATGTCCAAACAGACAAAACACAGAGGTGATATAATATTTTGTAGGTACATTTTCTCTTATGTCATCTTTAGCTCAGAGAGAAATGTATGGTTTTTGAGTTCGGGTTTTGCCTGGTTAAAAAACAAAAATGTCTGTGCAAAGTTCATTCCTCACTAAGCTCGGTAATGTGTAATACTAATACCAACTTATATTATAAACGTAAAAGCGAGTTTCATCATCATCATCATCATCAGGTCTTTCTAGCCTCCACTGCAGGAGCACGACCCTCTCGGTACTACCAGAGCCATATACTAGCCTGAGTGAGTAGTCAGAGGATTTGGTCTACACTCTCCACGCTGGCCAGACGGGTTGGAGAGGTCTCTTTGATGTTAATAAGTTTTATTTAGCTTGTGTTTCCTTAGTCGCCTTTTACGACATCCACGGGATGACTTGGAGTGGTCCTATTCTACTCTGCCGGGAACCACACGGCGAGTTTGGTTGTTTGTAACGCTTTTATGCTTTACCTACTGAACTGATCATCATGGACTTTTGCACACACGTTTTATAGATTACAGAGAAGGAGATAAGTTACCTTTTATACATTATATATATCGATATCTCATCACTTCTATTTCATCACATAGAAAAAATCCAAAAGCATGGACTGATGTGATAACATGACACAAACCGAGTTTTTCATAAAGAAATGACGTAATCAACGTAAATAACCCATTGTCTCAAGTCTCATACATTTAATTAGTTACCTGACATTAGTATGCAGGGTCAGTGCGAGGCGACATATTACGAGCTTGGGGAATTCGTAGCGAGATTTTAGAGACATCGGTTTTGTTCTCGACTGTGTCTGAAAATGATCTAATGTAGTGTTTTTTGGGAGTTTTTGGTGGGAAGTCAAGGGGTCCAGTTGTCGTTTGCCTTATACAATTTTGCAAATTGATTTAAGTGGACTTTATAATATGAAATTGGTGTAGTTTGGTGTTATAAATGCTCGTGCTCGAGAACAATTTGTGAAATAGTTAAAGTAGACTGTTAAATGGACTCGTATAGATTTGTCGCCAAAAGCTCCCACGAGTCTGCCAAAGAATATACGCCATCTTTGATGCCACATACCGTACAACACCGATACTTAGTATCTCATTATACTGGACATTGGCAGAATCACTGAAATCTCGGTGGAAGCCATAATTAAAAAGAAGAAAGAAAAGTATTTTTTGACCTCATTAGTTCCAATAAGGTTGTAAGAGATCGATTTATTGCCAGAGCAAGATACAAGACTTACTTCGCTGGACAATGTGCAATCTTTATATATTTATTGTGACTCTGTGAGCTGCAGATGTCGCGATTTGCTTCCGCCATTTTGAAAAAAAAAAAACACATCATTTGGTTTGCCTTCATATTGCGGTATAAAGCTAGTATTACATCATCTTCTTCATCGGTCCCTTAGTGCTGAGGATCGTGACCACATGTGGCTGAAGGCACATAATTATGTGCCAGTCATCAGTAATATAGACAGCCTTTTGCATTATGCCAAGAAATGATATAATTAATGTAATAACCCATTGTCACAAGTACATATAATTCTCCCAACGTTACCTGACATTAGTATGCAGTGTCAGTGCGAAGCGACATATTTCGCGCTTGGGGAATTCATAGCGAGATTTCGGAGACATCGGTTTTGTTCCCGACTGTATCTGAAGTTATCATCATTATCAGGACTTTTATAGTCTCTAAAGCAGGAGTATGACTCTCTGTACTACCAGAGCTATATATCAGCCAGAGCAGTCAAAAGATTTGGCCTCTACGCTCGCCAGACAAGTTAGAGAGGTCTCTTTGATGTTTATAAGCTTTTCTTAAATTATGTTCCCTAAGTCGCCTTCTACAACATTCACGGGAGACTTGGAGTGGTCCTATTCTACTCTGCCGGGAACCACACGTTTCAGGCATTTTTTTTAAATTCATAATATAGACACTGATTATATAAATAAATTATATAATCAGTGTCAATAACACATTGTCTCAAGCCTCACACATATAATTTCCCCAACGTTACCTGACATTAGTATGCAGTGTCAGTGCGAGGCGACATATTACGAGCTTGGGGAATTCGTAGCGAGATTTCAGAGACGTCGGTTTTGTTCTCGGAAGTGTCTGAAAATGATCTAATGTAGTGTTTTTTGGGAGTTTTTGGTGGGAAGTCAAGGGGTCTAGTTGTCGTTTGCCTTATACAATTTTGCAAATTGATTTAAGTGGACTTTATAATATGAAGTTGGTGTAGTTTGGTGTTATAAATGCTCGTGCTCGAGAACAATTTGTGAAATAGTTAAAGTAGACTGTTAAATGGACTCGTATAGATTTGTCGCCAAAAGCTCCCACGAGGCTGCCAAAGAATATACGCCATCTTTGATGCAACCATACAACACCGATACTTAGTATCTCATTATACTGGACATTGGCAGAATCACTGAAATCTCGGTGGAAGCCATAATTAAAAAGAAGAAAGAAAAGTGTTTTTTGACCTCATTAGTTCCAATAAGGTTGTAAGAGATCGATTTATTGACTTAAGACTTACTCCTACTTTTAAGACTTACTCCGCTGGACAATGTGCAATCTTTGTATATTTATTGTGACTCTGTGAGCTGTAGATGTCGCGATCTGATTCCGCCATTTTGAGAAAAAAAAACACATCATTTGTTTTGCCTTCATATTGCGGTATAAAGCTAGTATTACATCATCTTCTTCATTGGTCCCTAAGTGCTGAGGATTGTAACCACATGTGGCTGAAGGCACATAATTATGTGCCAGTCATCAGTAATATAGACAGCCTTTTGCATTATGCCAAGAAATGATATAATTAATGTAATAACCCATTGTCACAAGTACATATAATTCTCCCAACGTTACCTGACATTAGTATGCAGTGTCAGTGCGAGGCGACATATTACGAGCTTGGGGAATTCGTAGCGAGATTTCGGAGACATCGGTTTTGTTCTCGGAAGTGTCTGGAGATGATATAATCTACTGTATATTCTCTATTACAACATATTTTGCTTAAAAATGAAAGCTTCGAATAGGTTTTAAGAAATCGATTTGATCATCATTATCAGGACTTTTATAGTTTCTAAAGCAGGAGTATGACTCTTTCTGTACTAGCAGAGCTATATATCAACTAGAGCAGTCAAAGGGTTTGGCCTACACTCTCCATGCTGGTCAGACGAGTTGGAGAGGTCTCTTTGATGTTTATAAGCTATTTTTCGCTTATGTTCCCTAAGTCACGACATCCACGGGAAGTCTTGGAGTGATCCTATTCTACTCTGCCGGGAACCACACTATTCAGCCATTTTTAACAAAATCCATAAACTGGACCCGATTCATATCACAGTGTAAAGCTAGTATGTCATAAATAAATGATATAATCAGTGTCAATAATACACGGTCTCAAGCCCCACACATATAATTCTCCCAACGTTACCTGACATTAGTATGCAGTGTCAGTGCGTGGCGACATATTACGAGCTTGGGGAATTCCTAGCGAGATTTCAGAGAATTCGGTTGTTCTGTGTCTGGATATGATGGATATATATCTCTTAAAAATATTTGGGAACAGGTGGGATTTGATTTGTTTAAAAATACTGAGCATTGTACCTATTCTACATAAACAATACACCTAAAAATATATTTCAAGCGTTTTCCTTATTCCTTACTTGGTGGTTTGGCAAACATAAAATATGGTTACCTATCATAAACAAGAATAGGTTTTGTACGAGTTTTAAAACACCGAAAACGTTTCGTCATTTTTTTATTTTCTATAGTTTCATTTAACCGAAAATACAATTGCTATATTGTTGAAATTCCAATTATTGATAGTTATTTTTTTGGAAGCTATATGCTTTGTATTGCAACCCAACGTTTATCCGCAGACACTATTGCTCTATGTTTTATTTATCAAAAACATTATTTCTATATTATTAAAAGACAACATTTCAAATGATAAATAAATGAAATCCATAAGAGTTAGTATAAAATACTTACCTGTTTTATATAATTATTTAAAGTCTGTTTTAAAGACATAAAAAAACATGTTTTTTTCTTAACAATTTTTCTCTGTACGGTACTGGGTTTGGCTACAAAACACTTCTGAATAACGCGGCAATGTCGTTTCTGGCGCTTCGGCGGCCGCTGCCGCGGTACGCTCGCTTTGCTCGCTCCCCTCGCGCATGCTTGGTTTATGTAGAACCTAACGCTCGTCGCTTCGCTCCTCGCAACCTACCCCTAGTTTTCGTTAACCAGTTCCTTTCAAACACTATATTCCTAAACTCCAGAAACGAGTTTTCGTAAAACCATGAGTCACAGAGCAAAATTGAAAAAACAAAAGTGGCTTATTTTGAGAACTTTTAACCATTACGACAGAAAAAATAGGCTTCTTATGTAGACCTCAAATTTTCACGTTAAAATTTTTTTAAGTCCCAAAACTTGCGCAGCCTTTGCTACACTCAAACCGAATTTACTTTACTACTAATCTCGATTTGTCGACTGTAAGTAGTTATTGAAAATCTGTGTAAATAATAATATGGAAAAAGTTCTAGAAAATGAAATTATTCGTACCAAAACATTTATCAAAATAAAATTACATGATTCGATTTTCGGTCGACAGTTTGTCTAAAAGATAAATATGTTTATCAAGGTTATAGAAGGAGAAAATATGGCAAAGAAGCCATTTGGCATTTAAAACGTCGTTGTACTGTTTTCGAACAACTAAAATTCGAAGAGAAAAAAATCTTGTTTGTGATAGGTTACCATGTTTGTTTGTTTTTCGTATGTGTAAGTGGCCAACACTGGTGTCAGATTTTTCAAGCTGCCTTAAGGCATCTGACATAGCTTAACGACTGCCATCAACGATGACAGCCGGGACCAACGGCTTAACGTGCCTTCCGAAGGTTACCATAAAATATACCAGCTGATTTTTTCCCGAGCAAACTAAAAAAACTAACGAGGGGCGAAAATCAAAGGAATCGTGTTAAAAAGCCATGCGGCTAGCAACTTATCAATATTTTGATTCCGTTTTTTACCTTAGCGCCTGCTAAACGCGGTTTTTAGGTTTTATTGCTTTGGACCCTGTCTACCCCGCAAGGGATAAAGGCATGATAATATAACGATACATGTAAATAAAACCCTGTCAGATAAAAGTTTCCTTGAGGCCAATGCTGAAAATTCTAAAAAAAGAAAAATTTAATATATTTGTCCGGCCTGCTGACCAATTTTGTATGAGAATGCAAAAATTGTCTTTTCGCATTTCCAGAATTAGTCCCATAGTAAATTTTGTTCGTATTGATGGGTTAAGTCGCATGATATAAATAAATAAATATATACGGACAAATAACACATATTGAGCTAGCCCCAAAGTAAGTTCTTAAGTAAGACTTGTGTTATGGGATACTAACTCAACGATACCATATTTTATAACAAATACATTTAGGTAGATAAATATCCAAGACCCAGGTCAATCTGAAAAAGATCATTTTTCATCCTGACCTCACCGGGGATCGAACCCGGGACCATTCGTGTCACATGCCGCCGTGTTGACCGCTGCGCCACGGAGCTCATCAAAAGTACGAGTATATACATTTGAATCAAAATCAAATACCTATACCTATCAATTTTAAGTATATGACAATCAAATATAAAATCCCTTTTTTTATTCTTGTAGACCTTAAACCACTTATCATTACATTCAGGTTGTTCAAGCAACTTTTTGAGCTTAAAAGCCTATAATCTCAAAAGCTCAGCCAGAATCCAAAAGTTCGTCCATCGGGTGTTTACCAAAATGCAGATTCCGCCGATGCCTTTGTCCGAAGTTTTTTCGGCAGCTTTTCACTGAACTTTGCCTTTGAAACTTTTATTAGCTTTTTTATGGAAGCTCAAAGATTCGTGAAAATGGGCCAATCAATAATGGACTTGTTTGCGATTTTAAGCTCAAGGGATAACAGTTTTGTGCCATGTTTTATTCAAAGTTAAACTTTGTGAAGCCCAAAACTTTTACATGATTATGTACTTTGGTTTTTTTTTCGTTACAAAATGTCAAATAAATGTCGTTGATATTATAAGAATTTCTTTTTCTCCTCGGAGTATTAGCCCTTAGGAGCCTGGAGTTCGTTTTCCCTATCGATTTTTACGATTTATGTACGTGTTGTCGAGCTCCGTGGCGCAGCGGTCAACACGCTAGTCTGCGACACGGGGGTCCCGGGTTCGATCCCCGGTCAGGTCATGATGGAAAACTATATTTTTCAGATTGGCGTAGGTCTTCGATGTTTAACTATGTAAGTATCTATTACAAAATATAGTGTGGTTAAGTTAGTATTAGTATCCTACAACACAAGTTCATAACTTACTGTGGGGCTAGCTCAAACAGTGTAATTCGTAGCTTTATATTGAACCATGTCAGAGGCCAATAGCGGTTCCGAAGAACTCTGACACCAGGGTGTGCGTGCATGGTCGACTGACCGTGTCACCTACACGAAAAAAAAGAAAGAAGCTTTATATTTATTTAAATTAAGCGTGAAATTGGGGAGGCCTATGTCCAGCAGTGGACGAGTATATGCTGATGATGATGATGATGATGATAATGATGATGATAAACATTAAAATGTGTTTAAGATCGGCCAGTATTTGCTTTGCAATCAGAGAATATACATATAAAACCACCCTTACGGGTCTTACCAGTAAAATAACACACCCTACCATAACACATATTCACACATAAATGTTACACGTACTTACTAAGAAATTATGCGTCGGGACCATATGTTATGGTAATTCGGCTCTCTACATAATTATACCATTCCGAACATTTAATTTGGTAGAATAATGAATATAGCACGGTTAAGATTCAATTGAGGGTGTTATTTTGAGGTATTTGTAGTGAGGCAATCTTATGGTATTTTTTATTCTTAACTCTTATGGTATTCGAGACTAGTGTAATGGGATACTAACTCAACGATACTATATTTTACAATAGATACTTATATAGATAAACATCCAAGACCCAGGTCAATCTGATAAAGATCATTTTCCATCCAGACCTAACTGGGCATCGAACTCGGGACCTTCCAAGTCGCAGGCAGGCGTGTTGACCGCCACAAACCGTAATTTTTCATAATGATAAAGAATGTACGGAAATCTATCTTTAGACATATTGTTATAGTTACACTTAGACGTGAAGTGGTGTGTATTTAGTTATTTAAAATAATGTATCTCGAAATATTTCGTCGAAGATTTCATACAGCTTCCTTAATAAAAATCACTTACCATCAAGTCTCGGAGTACCATTGAAGTACCACACCACTTTAGGTTGTGGTTTCCCCTCAATTACGGTACAGGTGATATCCACCTTAGTTCTCTCCAGTAGTGGGCCCAAGGTGTCTCCATCTTCCAAGGTCTTGTTGCCAGCCGTCACTATCACTGACTTCGGTTTTACTGTGGACAATAGAAAAACAATATTAATATGTTGGATAGATCATTATTGGTTTTGTCAGATTTCTGCTTATAAGTGTATGTTTATGTCGCAGTTATATCCCTAGGAATATAATTATATGCCGCAACATAGTTATACGACCGCTTTTCATTACTATCTTCCAAGGAATATAATTATAATACGCTTCAAGTTTAGTGATATAATCATATTACAGTGCCCGGCAAATAAGTTGAACTAAGTGTGAGTAGGACACCGCAATACATGGCCACTGATTAATATATGTGTGACTCGCTCACACTAAGTTCAACTAATACGCCGCGTGTTGTACTAGATTAACTTTATTGAAATAATTGTAAGAGTGGTGTGCTGGTGCGGCGGAGGCCGATACAATGTTATTGCCTTACAATGCTGATAACATACATACATACCCACCAACATGCTAAACGTTGCCCTTAGGTTTTGTAGATCTGGACTCTGTCAACCCCACAAGTATACATTAAATAACTTCCGTTTTCCAAGTCAGTTCTTCAGTTTAAGCTGCTAATAACAATTTAATTTAGTTAAAACTGAAAATATACCCCGAAAAGCTCAATTTATCAAGATCGGTAAAAACCTCACAAAACCTCGGCAAGACTTGGTTAAGTATCAACGCATGAAGTAATTAATTTAAAACACGCGCTACTGAGTTTAATTAACTCTTGCATTAGATACTTATCGTTGTTTCCGACGCTAGTGATGGGGCCAGACGATAACTTAACGGTAATTAATTAATTTAAAAATATTTCTTCTAATTTTTAGAGACAGAGATTTCTGTAACTCGAAAGTCTTCAGTTTTATAAGCTGGCTTAAAATTTTAGGTAGAGTTGGATGACTGTTTTACAGAAATAGTACTCTGGACCTATGAATTAGCGTTTTTACTGACGCCCAAAAGAAGTAATTTATGGCATTTGTATGCAGGCTAGAGTAATCTAAGTCTGATCTATATTTTATGTTGTTTAACGTCAATCAGCTAGATGTCTAGCATGCTAATAATGGTAATTAATTTAAAACACGCGCAACTGAGTTTCATTAACTCTTGCATTAGATACTTATCGTTGTTTCCGACGCTAGTGATGGGGCCAGACGATAACTTAACGATACTTAATTAATTTAAAAATATTTCTTTTAGTTTTAAGTAGAGATTTTTTGAAATTTTGCTTTGAGATTGTTAGTCATTCACAAGATTTCATTTCAAGGTGGCTTGAATTTTTAGGCATAGCTGGATGACTGTTTTACAGAGGTAATACTCTGAATAGCCTATATATTTGATGTCGATTAACGTGTAAGCTAGGTATCTCTCTATAGTTTGCTAGTAATGGTTAATATTTTTAAAACACGCGCTACCGTGTCTAAATAGTCCTTACATTAGATAGTCATAGTTGTTTCCGATGGATAGTGATGGGGCCACGCGATAACTAACGATAATTAATTTAAAAATAGTTTTTCTAATTTATAGTAGAGATTTTTTGAAATTTTACTTTGAGATTGTTAGTTTTGATTTTAATTTACAAGTTTTCATTTGAAGCTGGCTTATAATTTTTGGCATAGCTAGATAACTGATTAAAAGGGGTAACACTCTAGATCAATAAATTTATGTGTTTTCTGAAGCCCAAAACTCAAGTCATTTATGGCATTTATAGAACGATACAAGTCTGATCCACATATTTAAAGTTACTTAACATGAATCAGCTTCCTTGTTTTCTTATAATGGTAATTATTTAAAAAACACGCTATTGATTAAATAACTCTTGAATTAGACACTTGTCTAGTTAGCTAGCAAGGCTAGTGATGGAGCCACACGATACCTTCAACGATAATTAATTTAAAAATCTTTCTTCTAAACTTTGACTTGAGATTTTCAGTAATTCACAAAGGTTAATTTGACAACCTGCTTTAAAATGATACCGCTCCAACCCATCTGGCCAGCGTGGAGAGTGTAAGCCAAGTCTTCTAACTGCTCAGGCTAATATATGGCTCTGGTAGTACAAAGAGGGTCGTACTCCTGCAGTGGAGACTTAAAAAGACCTGTGATGATGATGATGATGATGATGATGATGATGATAAATCTAAAGGGAGAGTAAGAGAAAGAGATAATAGAAATATGTAAAAAACCAAACATAACTAACTTTAAATGATAGTGGATGAATAACATCCACATTTAACCATCTATCCATTTATTAGAATAAAATATTAAAAACGTATTCAGTACTACTGTATTCAAAGCAAATAAAGTTGTTGAATCACGTTCAACTAGAATTTTAAACGAACGTTAGTAATATTTAAAAACGTTTCAAACCAATTACTGTCGAAGCGAAAAATATTTTTAAAACTGTGTACTGTATTTGATCGTTGTTCGAGATAAAAATCGAAATCTCTATTAATACGAGTATAAAGCTTGCTGCCGTCTGTCTATGTTTTGAAACCTGACTTTATTATTATAAATAAATAAATTAATATATAGGGACATATCACACAAATTGAGCTAGCCCCACAGTAAGTTGTGAACTTGTGTCGCAGGATACTAACTATAACGATACTATATTTTATAATAATATATACTTTAATATATAAACAACACAACTACAATGTTTTATAAGTATTTTAATTAATTCACACTGCTATTTGTTGTATGTGTTTACTTGAAAATTATTATCACTAACAACAAAATGGCAAGCGGGAAAAAAACGCCAATTTCATAGGTAAGGACCCAATTTAACTGATTTTAAACATTCTATAATGGATTAAATCAGATACTGCACTTGGGCGTGAGGTAAATGTTAGGTGACGCAAGCAATAATGCGTGCCTATAAGGGGAATGGGATATGGTGGAGAAAATCAACGTGTAGTATATGAAGCGCGGTGGCCTAATTGGTAAGGCATTAAGTACTCGACTACCGATTCAAATCCTGCCCAAGTGGAATCTTATTCATATCCTTTTTTAGGGTCCCGTAGTAAACTAGGAACCCTTATGGTTTCGTCATGTCTGTCTGTCTGTCTGTCCGTCCGCGGTTTTACTCAGAGACTATAAGTACTAGAAAGCTGTAATTTAGTATAGATATGTATATTAATCATGGCAAAAAAGTTGTAGAAACAACTTTTTTTTAGGGTAGCTCCCATACAAGTAAAGAGGGAGTAATATTTTTTTTCTGGACAAACCCATCATTTTGGGTATTGTTAAATATGTTTTTAAAAAATATTGTGAGGTTGAGTACACCATTTTTCGATTTACGGATCCGTCTCCGAAAATTTTTGTTAGAGGTACGTGTCCCCCCCCCCCCCCCTCTATCTGCTAAACCGTTATATATGGATATGTGAAAAAAATTACAGCAGTAGTATATGTACTGAAGTTGAAAGGAAAACTATCAGAGCTGAGTACTAAGTACAAACTAAAAAGTTATAGGCAGCCAACTCATAAAATGTACTCGAAAATGTAAAATTTCATACAATTTTTATTCTTAGATGTTTTTGGTCTTTAAATTTGTTAGGTGCGAGTGTGAACAGTGTGAACTCAAAGTTGTCATTCGCAACTACAGAACCCTACACTGCGCGTGGCCCGACACGCACGGCCGGTTTTTCTTTATTTTAATAAGAGTATTTCTTTTAAAAATATTATTTTAATACGGTTTTACGGTATTATAGTTTATTAAATACTAGACAAATGTCAACTTAGTCTACCTGCGACCACGAACACTGTAAAGTGCTCGAAACGTTAGATATATAAATAATGTAATAAACGCGATAAAAACCGTATTAAAATAATTTTTTTTAAATGTTTATCAATCGCGAAAACTTAAGAAAAAAAGTATTTCTTTATTATAATTGAGAGTTTTATTCGCAGAAAATGTTTATTTATTTCTTTTTGTTCCAGTTTCATTGTTGTATCCGCACAAAGTCGAAGCAAAAGCTGCTTTGAAATATAAATCTAAAACTAAAATAAAGTTGAACGGTAGTCGAACCTCGTTTTATTCTGCTCTACAGTACGTTATAAATATTTTATCAAATGCAATCTATCAATTTGTTGGAAGTGGACGTGCTTGCAGAGTATCGGTATGTGGAATGAAGTATGTGCAACTTTAAATTTGTATACTAATATAGTAGCAAAATTCAAATATCTAGTTATGTGACGAGCTCCGTGGCGCAGCGGTCATCACGCCTGCCTGCGACACGGATGGTCCCGGGTTCGATCCCCGGTCAGGTCAAGATGGAAAACGATCTTTTTCAGATTGACCTGGGTCTTGGATGTTTATCTATATATGTATTTGTTATAAAATATAGTATCGTTGAGTTAGTATCCCATAACACAAGTCTTTCATTAGAACTTACTTTGGGGCTAGCTCAATCTGTGTGATTTGTCCGTATATATTTATTTATTTATTTATTATTTATGTACTTTCTTCGCCGTGTGGTACCCGGCAGAGTAGAATAGGACCACTCCAAGTCATCCCGTGGATGTCGTAAAAGGCGACTAAGGAAATACAAGCTTAACAAAGCTTATTAACATCAAAGATACCTCTCCAACCCGTCTGGCCAGCGTGGAGAGTGTAGGCCAAATCCTCTGATTACTCAGGCTAGTAAATGGCTCTGATAATATACAGAGAGGGTCGTGCTCCTGCAGTGGAGACTGGAAAGACCTGATGATGATGATGATGATGTACTTTCTTTGAATTTTGCTATTATATTACTATTTGAGCGGACTGTTTGTGACTATAGATCCATATCCAGCACATTTTACACACTTCTTTCGCTTCCTCCACACCAGCTCTTTTCATGCATGCTCGTCGGTTTTGAGTGCTTCTGATTTCTCTTTTCACAAGAATGTTTGCAATTTGTCCACGACACCTTCATTGAGGTCGGCCCTGACCGACTGTCCCAACCACATCTGCTGTATATGTAGTTTTCGTAAGTCTCCATTCATCCATCCTCTCTCTATTACTTAACCATCTCGATATACCTTTTTTAAATTTTTCACTATATCGTTCACTGTATCGATGCATCGAATGGAAGAAGCTCCACCAACAAGAGCCCAGCTCTTCAATTGTTTGTTTGTTTTTCGTATGTGTAAGTGGCCAACACTGGTGTCAGATTTTTTCAAGCTACCTTAAGGCATCTGACTTAGCTTAACGACTGCCATCAATGATGACAGCCGGGACCAACGGCTTAACGTGCCTTCCGAAGCACGGAGGAGCTCGAGATATTTTTATGCCACTTGCGGTCACCCATCCAAGTAGGGACTGCACCAGGGGTTGCTTAACATACGTAAGCGCTCATAGAGCTTAAACCCACTGGACCATCGGGCTCTTCAATTTGTTGATGATGACAGTGGATTGCTAGATATAGCAAAGGATAGAAATGAGTGTAGCATTCAGAGGGACGCCTTTTCCCAGCAGTGGGACACAACATCAACAGCGCTAGGAAAAAAAATGTCTTTCATTACACACCGTTGCCTTACCAACCTTCATCGGAACACGATAAAAATAAAGTTAAACATTGAATTCCATAGCGCTCCCATCTATCGGCCCTCGTAATAAACTAAACGGCACAATGCCGGCTTATTTTTCCACTGAAGCGAGCAAACGGAATTTTACTTCATAGACTGAATACCAGTGTTATAGGGTTAATTTCATTTTTAAAAGCTTTAATTTTAAAAATCCAAAATAAATAATGTAATAGGATACTACATTATTTTGATTCCACTTTAGGTTTTATGACCTTGGGCTCTGTCTACCCCGCAAGTGATAAAGACGTGATTATCCGTATGTATGTATGATAGTACAGTTTTCTTTTTTTATTTCATAAGACGGCAAACGAGCAAGCGGGTCACCTGATGGTAAGTGATCACCGCTGCCCATGGACAACTGTAACACGAGGGGTGTGACAATAGCGTTGCCGGCCTTTTATTTTTCTCTCCCAGATGGGAGAGGGGATGGGCCTCCGGCTCTCTCACTCACCTAACGAAGCATAGCAGCGATATAGCTACTACTCATACGTCGATTTTCTGTGAGAGTGTGGTACTTCCCCGGACGAGCCGGCCCATTCATGCTACTAGCAAAAGTGAATTTCGCCGGTAGCGTGGCTCTACCACAACAAAAAACACATTTGTTGTGACCAAGGACCTTATTATATTTGTAGAAGGACTGAGTACCCATAGTATCTTTTGACATAGACAGAGATTGAAATACTACACATTGGTGTCCTGCTCGCACATATTCATTTTTTTATATTTCAATTGCGTTTTAATAATTCAGCAGAAAAACATTAATTCACGCTAAATTGCGTGATTGGGCCACAATGTCAATTGTTTCTTTCTTTTGTCTTTTAGATTATGGCTTCCACCGAGATTTCAGTGATTCTGCCAATGTCCAGTAAAATGAAATACTAAGTATCGGTGTTGTACGATGTGTGTCATTAAAGATGGCGTATAATCTTTGGTAGCCTCGTGGGAGCTTCTGGTGACAAATCTATACGAGTCCATATAACAGTCCACTTTAACTATTCCACAAATTGTTCTCGAGCACGAACATTTACGAGTATAACACCAAACTACACCAATTTCATATTATAAAGTTAACTAAAATCAATTTTGCAAAATTGACAAAAAGGCAAACCCCAACTGCACCCCATGCATTCCCACCACAAAAAAAACTTGTCAAATATTAACCAATGACAGCGGCTTATCGAGGTTTACACCTCAGAGATGCCATCTGGTGGTGAGCATTTAAGATAACCCATATTAATTATGTTACATTTTATTAAAAATGTACAATAGGTATAAATGTTGAACCTCACCACATTTTCATATCTCAAATATCGTTTAAAAGAAATTATATATAATATAAACGAAACCGCACAAAAAAAGGCAATCATTAAAAATAAATATGCAAAGGCAAATATTATCAGAGCTCCTTTATTATTTCAATAAAAAACAAAGGCTGAATACATTTGGCTTCCATTAAAAGGTTCATTTTAAAAATAAATACACTTCAGTTCAGATAGGAGTTGGTTTAATATATTTAATATGACCGTTCGTACGTTTTGAGGTGAATATTTTCTTAATGCGCAGTTATATAAGCAGATATTTTCATAAAGCGTATTTTTGAAATGGGTTTCATCATCATCATCATGAGGAGCCCGATGATCCAGTGGGTGTGAGCTCTTAAGCGCTTACATATGTTAAGCAACCCCTGGTGCAGTCCCTACTTGGATGGGTGACCGCAAGAGACATAAAAATATCTCGAGCTCCTCCGTGCTTCGGAAGGCACGTTAAGCCGTTGGTCCCGGCTGTCATCGTTGATGGCAGTCGTTTAGCTATGTCAGATGCCTTAAGGCAGCTTGAAAAATCTGACACCAGTGTTGGCCACTTACACATACGAAAAACAAACATCATCATTATTTCATCAAGTTTCCCCCAAGGATTTCCAATACGACCTGTTGGAAGCAGCCTGCATTCAGCGCCTTTCTGCGACTTTTATCGGGTCGTCCGACCAACTGGTCGGAAATGGGGTTACTTTTGACCATAATCTAGCCAGGAAGCAAAGATATGTGCTAAGATGTAGCGAGCTTCCCCAGAAGAAGGCTTTTTACTCTATTCTTAAAAAGATCTTCAATGCTGGTTTAGGAGCAAAGGAATACCATAGAATATACTCGCTGCCTTTTTTTCTGCGCAGACCGTTAAAGTCAGTCACGGGATTGGGCGAAAATCTAAGGAAATAGGTTAATAGGGGATGCGGCTAGCCGTCACTATTTTAATTCTGCTTTTCACCTATCCACTAACATGCTAGACGTAGCCTTTGGATTTTTTGATCTTGGGCTCTGTTTATCCTCTGTCACCGCAAGGGATATTCAAAATCAAAACGTTTATTCAGAAAATAAGCCTTTGCAGGCACTTTTTCACGTCATATCATATTTAAAATTATCTTATTCGATAATATGTATTTATTAATTGTTCAAAAGCTGCAGACTACTAGCGTTTCGGAACCGACCACTGCAGAGAAGAAACGCCGAAAGAAACTCTTATCAACAGTTTTGGTCGCCTAGAGACAGAGACGTAATAGTGAGGTTCCCGGCAGAGTAGAATACGATCACTTCAAGTCTTCTCGTGAATGTCGTAGAAAGTGACAAGGAAACAAGCTAAACAAAGCTTGTAAACATCAAAGAGACCTCTACAACCCATCTGGCCAACATGGAAAGTGTATTTCTTGAATTTGTCTGAATGCTCTGGCAAATATATGGCTCTGGTAGTAAAAACAGGGTCATACACATACAGTGGAGACTATATAGTGAAATGAAAGGAGGTCTTCTGCACTATGATTTTTATGTATGAATCAGTATGCGTTTATGGAGAAACAATAATTATTTAATTAATTCACAACAAATAATAATAAAATAGAGATACAATTTTTCGTACATGACAGGACGTCAACCATCAAGCTCTCTCTACTCGACATCATTTGTAGTGCGCGCGCAGCATATGACGCGCGCTGGGCATAGATCCGCCGGGTGACGTATATACGACCTTCTTATTTATATGTTCGAGTTAGATAAAATAAAAGTGTATGTATGATCACGCTACACCACTCCCCCCCAGAGACCGTCAAGGGCGATAAAAATCTGGAAACTTAACTCGTCGCCCTGAACGAGTAACCTGATTACCTGAATTGGTTAAAGGTAAATCTAGAGAAGGATCAGCCAATATGAAGGCTGGTTTGAGCCGATCAATGCTGACAGTAACTTCTCTGTTGTTTAAGAGAATCTTAAATACTTTGTCTCCCCTACTGATGACCTTATGGGGTCCTGAGTAGGCTGGCTGCAGCGAACCACGTGTAGTGTCATCGCGCAGGAAGACATATTCACTGGTTGCTAATTCTTTGAAAATAAAAGTATTTTGCGATGAATTATGACGTGATGCTGGAACTGGGCGAAGACGCCCTGCCAGGCTCCTCAATCGCGCAGTAAATTCCGTCAAATCTGTCGTCATCGGAACATTAGCCTCAAAGAACTCGCCAGGTAGTCTTAGTGGTTCTCCATAGACTAGTTCAGCCGCAGAAGCTTGCAAGTCTTCTTTGAATGCTGTTCTCACACCATACGCAAGAAGTACCCAAGGCAATGACTCTGTCCACCTGTCGTTGGCATGGCAAACAATTGCTGCTTTGAGCTGACGATGGAATCGCTCTACGAGACCGTTGCAAGCTGGATGATAAGCTGTCGTCCGCTTGTGCTCGAATCCAGCTATTTTGGATAAGAACTCAAATAAGACAGATTCGAATTGGCGTCCACGGTCAGTTGTTATTACCGTAGGACAACCTGATGATGATGAAACATTAACGGTAAAAAACACAGAAAGAGAATTTAAAACTACACGCAATAACTGTAAATCACAATAAAAAGTTCTTACAAAATAAAGCTATATTTAGGACAAATCATCCCAAATTCAAAACTGGCGTCGACAGACGAAATTGCCGCGCGGTGTCACCCGTCTGTTACCGCCTTATGAGAAATGTTGACTGAGGTGAGACGAGTTGACGTTGTGACGCGATATTAATTCTCAGTTTTGATTTGAGCATAAAGGGATGTTTATTGGAGACTATGGCGTAGATTTATTGTCTTCTATTTATGTAAAAGGCAACTATTGCTGACTGTCTGATATGTTATCCTACAGCTCAAACCAACCAACAGATTGGGCACGTAGATAATTGTAACGTAGGCTTTTGCTAAGACTGGATTTTCCAACATTGGAGTGAATGTTGGAAAATTCAATCTTAGCAAAAGAGGTAGAACAGGGGTCCGAAGTTTGTTGTTTGAAAGAAGCTACGAGCAAAAGATAGTTGTTAAATAATCATAAATAAATAAATAAATATATACGGACAAATCACACAGATTGAGCTAGCCCCAAAGTAAGTTCTTAAGTAAGACTTGTGTTATGGGATACTAACTCAACGATACTATATTTTATAACAAATACATATATAGATAAACATCCAAGACCCAGGGCAATCTGAAAAAGATCATTTTCCATCTTGACCTGACCGGGGATTGAACCCGGGACCTTCCGTGTCACAGGCCGGCGTGTTGACCGCTGCGCCACGGAGCTCGTCAATGTTTTAATTTTTTTCGTAGTACACTAAAATAAGCGTCGACTTAACATTGTGTTGGCAGGAATGTTTGCAGACTGTTTTCACGCGATCATGTGCAAGCGCGATTGCCTATTATCTCTCTAACCTATTGGTTAGATTGTCCCTACATTGGGCATTGCTGTCAGCGGCTTGTCCCGTGTTCTAAAATGGAGCGGCAATTTTAAACTATATTTATAAGAATTGACATGACATGTAGTGTAATATAATGTAATCTAATATAATAATAATATAATGTTATCATATATAATAATAATGTAATCTAATATGATAATAATTGTAATCTAATATTCTGTAATTTAATGGTTAATTTAATGTGTGCTATGGGTCTTATGTAACCTGAAATAAGTAAATTTTATTTTGTTTAGTTTTTATTATTTATTGTGACGCAATATTCGTTCCCTAATTTAGGATGTTCATTGGAGACTGTGGCGCAAAGTTTTTATCTTTTCTTTTTAAAAGACTGAGTGATATGATATCACTTAGTCAGAAACGGCTACCTTATCAGTCAATATATACAAATTCATTTGATGTAGTAAAAAGTATTTCTAACACACTCACTTTTGAATTAGCCTTTGTATTATGTTTTTCTATAACCCACATTTTATTTTCCATCCCAATTTACACCTCAGTAGAACTTGCTATAAAATATATTCACCTCAAAGTATTTTGTTGGAAGACCGAATTCTCCATTACGGGATTGCGGGATCATAATCGGGGCGCAAATTTTTATTCGAAAACGATCCAGGCTTTGTGAATGTATCCTAATAATCTAAAGGTTCCGTAGGATAACTATTTGTTTAAAAAAAGTAATATCTTCTCTATGACATTTTTGGAAATGTAAAATCCTAACTAATATTATAAATGCGAAAGTGAGTTTGTTTGTTTGTTTGTTACGCTTTCACGCCGTATCTACTGAACCGATCATCATGAAATTTTGCATACACTAAATATCACGCGGGCGGAGCCGCGGGTAACAGCTAGTATGTTATATATTTAATAATTTGAGTAAAAGTAAAAGGTAAAGTAAAAGTAAAAATGTATTTATTGTTCTCCAATCAATCTATAACATACGAGTATATTAGCGAGACACACACACACCACACCACACCACAGATTGGAGGAGACTGGAGTCTGATGTAGGAGACTAAAAAAGCCCTTATAATGATGATGATTGTTCTGGCGTTATAACACAACACTTTTTGGGAAATGAGTATAGATTTTGCATGTCTTATACAGGCCCCTAAATCGGGGTCGGTGTGAACGAAGAAGTGAACAGCTGATTTACAAAAGTCCCCAAATTTTTATGTTAATATACGTTTATTTATTCATTATTTATTTATCCTCTGACTACTCTGACCAATATAATGGCTTTGGCAGTTCAGAGAGGGTCGTGCTCCTGCAGTGGAGACTAATGACCTGATGATGATGATACGTTTATTACTATTTTGGATCTTAGGCCAGATTTGAAATATCTAGGAAGAGGTCTTCTAGCATGCCTATTTTTTGAAAGGGGGTTTTAGATTTTTCATGACTTACAGACGGGCCCCTAAAGGGGTCGGTGTGAATGGGGGTAATTGAAATTGAGTTGAAACCAGATCTCTATCTCACCCAATTTCGCTGAGAGCCTGCGAGCTTGGTTCTCTTGAATTTATATAGCTTCTTATAAAATTATGTTTCTTTTTACACGAATGCCAAAAATATGAAGTATTCAATTTGAAAATATTTGATGAAAAGTCGCCACTGGTGAAGTTTGAATCCTATCTGTTCTCATAATATGCCTAAATACAAAATTGTGAAGCAACCGCGAAATTTCGTGTTTTTTACATAACTAGCTTTCACCGTGGCTCTGCTCGCGTTGACGTCGATCCCTGAATACTACTTTTCTCCAGGATGAAACTAAACCTATGTCCTTCTTTGTACTTCTGACAACGTGTACCCAAAATTTCACGATGATCGGTTCAGTAGATTGAACGTGAAAGCGTAACAAACTCACTTTCGCATTTATTATTAGTTAGGATTAGGATTAGTTGGGACTAGCTGTTACCCGCGGCTTTGCTCGCGTAATATATAGCATATGTCCTTCTCAGTACCCTAACCTATGTGTATGCAAAATTTAATGATGATCGGTTCAGTAGATTTGGCGTGAAAGCGTAACAAACAAACAAATAAACAAACAAACTCACTTTCGCATTTATAATATCAATCAATTTCTTTATTCATTAACAATTTACAAATTGTGTTTGAAATTCACTGTATTTTTATTGTAATAAATTAATTCGACATTATAAAAACAAACATTTTCACAAATAAAATTTCTCTTCCAACGCACCGCATCGAGGCAACGCACCCAATATGCTGGCAGGATTTCCTCGCTGAATAGCGAGACTTATTCTCTGAGCAAAAAAACTGCCAGCTCTAGGGTCACGAGTTGCCTCGAAGAGGCACGTTGAGACGTCCTTAAAAAAAATCTTAGCTTCCGAGCCCTAAGGTCCCATCGTCTCCACTGCGAAAGGTAAAAATATAAAACTGCTACCCAAACCCGCGTATTTCTGTTTTTTGGCAGCCTCTGCAGAACAAGCCGCCGCTCCACCAAGATAAGAGGTGACAGACACGTGTGAAGGTGCTAGAGTATCCACACATGTGGCGTCCCATACAAGACATTTACCCTGCCTCCATGGGACCAAGGACAAGCCATCAGGTCGCTTGCCATCAGTGCGGACGATCCCATTTGGTTCCAAAATGGACGGAACACCAACAGTGGCCAAAGTTCTATGGATAATGTCATTAATAGATGCATGCCGAGGGATTCTGCCCGCACTTTTAACACAAGCTAGCCAATGGCGACCGTATCCATCCACAGAAGCACCACAATGACAAACATGTGGTTCATTAATTTTTGCGCCCAGACGAAGGCCCACAGCAAGAGTAAATGTACTATTATCGAGAAGGGTGCCAACATGTGCAGAAGGAAGCGCCTGCAACCAATATCCAGACTCTCTCTCGGACAGCGCCATGAGACGAGAGCGTTCCTCTAATCCAGAACACTCCGCAATCATTCGCTGCTGGATAACTTTGCAAAGAGGATTGTCCCACTGTTTTTGAGAGCATAAATTTAAAGGCAGTGCATCGAGTTCATTGGATAGCCATGCCTCCCTAGCCCCACTCACGCCCCATACCTCAGCGGAACCCATTACTGGGCCAAGGAGACTACCGCATAGTGAGGATGAAGCGTGAGCGGAAGATAGGAAAGCAGGCAAAGCCACTGCAGACGCCTTGCGTACAATAATTGTTGGGAAGTGGGGATTGGGATGGGATGGCATTTTCGCGTAACGTTTCGAATACTTTGCAGTAATTATATTAATGTTTGCAGGTAGATTATCTTATATAAGAAAGTAAGTACATACAAATATTTGAATTATATAAAAAGACAATGATAATACTCTCTTTATGGGCCAACGTGTAAATAAAATATTCTTGTTTAAAAGTCTGTTAAAAATCAGGAATAAGAAGTTGCCATAGAGCTAATAATAATCAAGATAGACGTGAGAAACGTACCGGTAGCATGCAAATGTTTCGTGACAAAGATAATTATACCTTTCTTTCTTTCTTCTTTTTAATTATGGCTTCCACCGAGATTTCAGTGATTCTGCCAATGTCCAGTATATTGAGATACTAAGTATCGGTGTTATACGGTATGTAGCATCAAAGATGGCGTATGTTCTTTGGCAGCCTCGTGGGAGATTTTGGCGACAAATCTATACGAGTCCATTTAACAGTCTACTTTAACTATTTCACAAATTGTTCTCAAGCACGAGCATTTATAACACCAAACTACACCAATTTCATATTATAAAGTCCACTTAAATCAATTTGCAAAATTGTATAAGGCAAACGACAATTGAACCCCTTGACTTCCCACCAAAAACCCTAATTATACCTTAATAGCTGTGACTCGCAGCTTCGCCCGCATATCTATGTCCTTTTCAGTACCTTAAACGGTTCAGTAGAAAGGGCGTGAAAGCGTGGAAATCTTACTTACATACAACAAAGTAAAGATTTCGTTTTTGACCTTGAAGGCGAACAAATATAAAAAAAACTATGTAGAAAGGCTCTGTCTATCCCACAAGAGAGTAAGACGTAATAGTATGTATGTATCACTTGGAAAGTACTGCGCGCCCGTTTTATATTATTCCTAGATCTATGGTAGCAAAAGATTTATGTCTTGTAAAAAAGCCATTGCAGTAAAGAATATGCATGGAGTTGGCAACGCGCTAAACTAGAGATTTATTTATCTGACCCGCAGTTGGAAGGAATTTATTTCTCAAATCTTGAGTCTGCCAAAAATATGTAAAAGGATGTCTCAAAAATCACTTTTTAAAATCGAGAATATAAGAAACACAACAGCAAATGATTTACTTAGGTAGGTGAAAAAAAAAGACAAAAATATCTGTAGAAAAGCCCTGCCAATCCCGGAAGGAAAATAGACGTAATACTACGTATGTATGTATCACTTGGTAAGTACTGTAGTAATTTTGTACTGTTTTTTGTTTGTTTTTCTCTTTTAGTTTTTGTGTTCTACAATAAATAATATTTCATTTCATTTCATTTACTGCGCGCCCGTTCTATATTATTCCTAGATCTATGGTAGCAACATAAGATTTATGTCTTGTAAAAAAGCCATTGCAGTAAAGAATATGCATGGAGTTGGCAACGCGCTAAACTAGAGATTTATTCGTCTGACCCGCAGTTGGAAGAATTCATTTCTTAAGTCTTGAGTATTTCTGCCAAAAATATGTAAAAGGGATGCATCAAAAATCACTTTTTAAAAAGTACAAAAAAACAACCAAAATTGAATTACTTACGAGTCGCCTGGAAGCGCATGTCTTCATACAAACGGAAAAAGGGAATTGTGGCAATATTTGATAATTTTGAAGTAAAATTAAGCATTTAATCAATTAATCTCATTATAATTTACGTACATTCCGATACAGCTTGGTATAAATACCAATGGTTTTAAAAATTACAAGCCTTTTTAAATTTGTATGGAAATCTTGAGAGGCGTATAATTCTCAAACATTTGATAATTTAACCAAACTGTATAGGAACGTACGTAGATTATAATGAGATTAATTGATTGGATGCTCATTTTTGTCCTAAACTTATCAAATATTGCCACAATTCCCTTTTTTCCGTTTGTATGGAGACATGCGCTTCCAGGCGACTCTTAAGTAGGTGCGCACAAACAAAGACTATAGTGGCTCTGTAAGCTGTAAACCATGACCGACATTTTTAATCTATACATATATTATAAAGGATAGATTTTATTGTTTGAATTAAATAGGCTCCGGAACTACTGGACCTATTTCGAAATTCTTTCATTTATAGAAAGTTAATTTATCTGCACGTGACATAGGTTCTAATTTACTCGGATAAAGTCGCCGGAAAATTGCTAGTATCAAAAAATATGTACAAAACTCTACCTAATACAAGCAATCTTTAAACATACATGATGTATCTAAAACATGCTAAACGCGGCCTTACAGTTTTATAGACCTGGGTTCTGTCTACCCTGCAAGGGAAAAAGACGAGATAATACTTATGTATGTAGGAATAATAGTAATGAATGTATATAGTAATCATCATCATCATCAGGTCTTTGTTTGACTCCACTGCAGGAGCACGACCCTCTCTGTACTCTAGAGCCATATATAAGTACTAACCAGAACAGTCAGAGGATTTGGACTACACTCTCCACGCTGGTCAGACGGGTTGGAGAGGTGTCTTTGATGTTTTAAGCTTTGTTTAGCTTGTGTTTCCTAAGTCGCCTTCTACGACATCCACGGGAAGACTTGGAGTGGTCCTATTCTACTCTGCCGGGAACGACACGGCCAATAGTAATAGGTCTCCTTTCAAAAGGCTAGCGACAACTTAAATCATTCCAAGATTATAAAATTTAGTTCCAAAGCACTTCAGCTGTAGAAGTTTAAATGAAAAAACTCCGATATACTTTCACAAACAATTTGAAAGCGTTTTATATTCCGATTGCTAGTTTCCATCGAATTTAAACTTTAAAACTTAGTAGTTTAAGTCCTGTTTCGCTTGATTGGTTAGTTGAAATATTATTTTGTGTCGAATAGGGCTTGCAACGTTGTATTCCGGAATTAATCAGATTTTAGAACGATCATGCTCAATATGATCACTATCAAGAGGGCCCTGAACTCGCATGTCTCGATACAAACGGAAAAAGGAAATTGTGGCAATATTTTATAATTTTGGTACTAAGCGTTTAATCAATTAATCTCATTACAATCTGCGTACGTTCCTAAACAGCTTGGTATTCCTATACATCAATGTTTTGAGAATTATGAGTCTCTCAAAATGTGTATAAAAATATTTAGAAACTTCTAATTCCTACACGCGCTTTCAAGGCCTTCTAAAAATTATTTTTTTCTTACTAACGAGTTTCGCAATTAAAAATCCTACATTTGATTTTAATTCCGGTATTGAAAACGTTACGATATTGAACGCCCTAGCGTTAAAGTTTGTTTAAATAGGAAAGTTTGTAATGTAATGAAACTTAACATGCATGTATTTTTAAATTTAAATATTACATTCCTTGCCTTATTTTGTGAGGTTTGTCTTTTTGTGGTACCGTATCTGTTTATTAAAGCCAATACGGGTATTAAATTTTGTGAGAATGTTAAAAATGCCGGTTCAAAAAGACGCCTGTATGCGAGAGATAGAGTGTTAAAATCCTCAGCAGGTGAAGTAGGTATTCTAGAATTCAACATCGGAAACGTTTCAATTCCGATATGGATTTCAGAATTAAAAATATTCCGATATTTCACACCCTAGCGTCAAAGTATGATTTAGTAGAAAAGTTGTTATGTGGAGAAGTCAGTTAACAAGATACTATAAGGTTTAGGCGCAAAGCATATAAATGAGATGTGTAAGATTACTGCTCCGATATTATAACAATAGAAAAATCATTGGAAATTCAAAAACAACGTATCAATATTAGAAGAGTTTCAATTCCGAAATGGATTCCGGAATTGAAAATATTCCGATGTTGTACGCCCTAGCGTCGAAGTATGATTTAGTAGAAAAGTTGTTATGTAAAGAAGATACCGTTGCGAATGTTTCGGCTGTCAAAATACGTGTTTTATGACCGCCTTGAATTTGTTTGGAGTTCGAATGTTTATTTTAGTGCACGTCGGATGCACCGGGAAACATTTTGAGAGTGGTTATGAAAATATTGCACTTTTCGACGTATTGATTGTTACTATTTTATTGTGTTTGTATCCGAGAGTCTGCCGTGTGATTCCCGGCAGAGAAGAATATGACCACTCCAAGTGTTCCCGCTGATGTCGTGCAAGGCGACTTAGGAAACACAAGCTGAACAAACCTTATGAATAAACATCAGAGATAGCTCCCAACCCGCCTGGCCAGCGTCGAGAGTGTAGGCCAAATTCTCTGACTGCTCTGGCTAATAGATAAGGCTCTGGTAGTACAGAGAGGTTCGTGCTCCTGCAGTGGAGACTAAAAAAAGACCTGACGATGATGATACTCTTTGGTGAAATATTTTTAATAATAACCTGAAATTACGAGCCTGTCTACCCCGCAAGGTATAAAGACGTTATAAACCGGGTACAGTCAATAAAGTGAAGACACAGCGTATATTACTATAAATCAGAAACTTACATAAGTTGCGACATCATACATAACAAATTTTTGTGGTAAAATAATTTTAAAAGCAACCTTTAATTCCTACAAGCTGAGAACCTGTCTACATCGCAAGACATAAGGACGTTCCAAATTGGGTACAGTCAATAAATTGAAGATACAGATTGCGTTACTATAAATCAGAAACTAACATAATAAGCAAGCTCATAACAAACTTTTGGTAAAATCATTTTTAAAGCAACCTTTAATTCCTACAAACTGATAATCTGTCTACCCCGCAAGACATAAGGACGTTTCAAACCGGGTACAGTCAATAAATTGAAGACACAGCTTGTGTTACTATAAATCAGAAACTTACATAATACGCGGCGAGCTGTGGTCAGCGTGCGGAGGGGCGAATTCGGAAGCCACGAAACGAGCGATCTTTAAGTTTATCAGACAACTAGCAATTTTTTCGCGACCTCGACTGCCCCTCACCCCTAGATAAATTAGCTTTCGATAGGTGGAAGAATTTTGAAAATTGGTCCAGTGCTTTGACATCCTATAAAAAAAATATTCAATCTTTCCTCCGTACAATATTAGTAAGAAATTATCACTACAGGAGGTAAAAATATGGAAAAAGTGTGCAAGCAAAAATTTTACTTTCTTAAAAAGTATCTATCTTTCGAAGGTGGCTGAATAAACTCAATTAAATCATTTTGCAAAACAATAAGTACTTCAATTGAAATGTGATCAAGAATACGCTCAGTTAATTTAAAAAAAACCGGCCAAGTGCGTGTCGGGCCACGCGCAGTATAGGGTTCCGTAGTTGCGAATGACAACTTTGAGTTCACACTGTTTACACTCGCACCTCACAGTTTAACGACCAAAAACATCTAACAATAAAGATTGTATAAAATTTTACATTTTCCAGTACATTTTATAAGTTGGTTGCCTATAACTTTTTAGTTTGCACTTAGTACCCAGCTCTGATAGTTTTCCTTTCAACTTCAGTATATATACTACTGCTGTAATTTTTTTCACGTATCCATATATAACCGTTTAGCAGATAGAGGGGGGGGACACGTACCTCTAACAAAAATTTTCACTTTAAAACCAAATATTTCGGAAACGGATCCCTAAATCGAAAAATGGTGTCGTCAACCTCACAATATTTTTCAAAAACCTCTTTAACCATACCCCACACGATGGGTAAGTAGAGAAAAAAAAATTACTCCCCCACTTTACTTGTATGGGAGCTACCCAAAAAAAAATTTTTTTTCAAAATTTTTTTCTACGACTTTTTTGCCATGATTAATTTACATACTCATACAAAATTACAGCTTTCTAGTACTTATAGTCTCTGAGTAAAACCGCGGACGGACAGACAGACAGACAGACAGACAGACAGACAGACAGACAGACAGACATGGCGAAACTATAAGGGTTCCTAGTTTACTACGGAACCCTAAAAAGGAGGCAATTGGACGATTGGCAACTGTTTGAAAGACAAGCAAACGCCATAGTTAGATTGATAAAAGCAAACAGGACCGGACAAATATTTATTTCTTTCTAAAAACCAGCAGAGCGTTGACGTAAAAAAATAATAATAAATAAGTTTAGCTTTAAATAAAAGATGTTCACCCGGGAATTAATTATAGGCGAGTTTTTTCAAGTTTCCGGCCGCACCATGTGTAGCATAGTAGTTAATTTTCTCGCCTAATTTTTATGCGAGGGTATTTTTTGCTATCCATACACACCTCTATTTGTTTAATTGTGCACTGTGCTTACCTTTATATTGTTCCGTCACATTTAGCTAAAGAATGGTTAATTTTTCTATTTTTAGCGACAAGCTATCTTCAGGTTAATGTTGTTAATAATATATAAAGACATTTTTGTAGTAATTAACGCAATGAAATAAAAAAGCTCTTGAGAAAACTACAACAGTCGCGATTTTATACATCTCGTGGCCACGCCATGTATAGCAAGTTCGAAAGCTTGTTATGGCCACAACTAGTTCGAGCTTGCATACAGCTCAATTTAATTAAGCCAGCTCGAACTCTCCAAAGAGTATTCAACGCAAGTTATGTTCTACAGTTTGCTTATTATGTATTTATATTTGGCGAGATATTGGTTGTTTCCATGAACTTAGCTCTTGGAAACAACCAATAAGATATTTAATAAAAACAAAATTATTGGCACCACTGCAAAAAGAGGGCTATTATAAGTTTGACTCCTTACTATGTATAAATAAAATTATTTTAATACGGTTTTTATCGCGTTTATTACATTATTTATACACCTAACGTTTCGAGCACTTTACAGTGTTCGTGGTCGCAGGTAGACTAAGTTGACATTTGTCTAGTATTTTATAAGAACTGCAAAATCTAGGTACCGCCTAAAATATTTATTGATAACGTTCCGGATGTACGCAGTATTGGCTCACGGTGTCTGAAGGTTACCTTACTATGTCTCAACAGACAAACGTCTGTCTTATCTATCTGTGGCCCAGAAAGCGGCTAAACTTTAAGAATGCAGTTTTTTTTATTTAAAAGCAAGTTTTCAATGATGGTTCTTATACATGTTTTATCAAAATCAGTCCAGCCGTTTATAAGATAGACGTCGAGTTGCTTAAACTATAGATATAATATAATTTCCTTCAATTGCTGGGTATAATGTAGAACAATTTTTATTTTATTTGAATTCTAACACAAATATGCAAAAGCACTAAAACTTTTATAAATTATATTTAACAGCATCTCATAAAAAAGTCTTGGCAATAAATTCGCCTAATTTGTAGAACATAATGACGCGTTTCTTCACGACTTTATTACCCATTTTTCATTAATTGAAACCATATTTTACCAAATTTGGTACAGAATATTGAACGTCTTATAACGAGAAGCGTTTGAGGCATCGATTTTTTTTAAATCTATGATTTGAGGTTATGCAATACTCTTGACTTCTCAATATCATTTGCAGAACTAAAATTGTCTTAATTTCTTTTTATCAATTTTTATAATGGTCAGGAGTGTTAAACTCAACTGCCTGTTCGGTGGTTGCAGGTATGGCATTGGTACTCGCGCCCGGCCTCCCGAGCAGCTATTCTCATCCCCTAATCATCCGAGCAAGTAACATCCCAACTATTACCAACCATTACTTTATTCCGTCTGGGTTTAACAGAAATCTAAAATTATCTCACTTTAAACGGTTTGATAGGCAGCAGCGTCGGGCCCGATATTAGCTATACAGACTGCGCTTACCAACCTGTTTTTAAAAGGCCCATATCGATACGACATTGGAACCTTCAAAAAACGAGTCTACGTTCTCATAAAAGGCCGGCAACGCTCTTGTCACACCCCTGGTGTTCCAGTTGTCCATGGGCAGCGGTGATCACTTACCATCAGGTGACCCGCTTGCTCATTTGCCGTCCTATTCCATAAAAAAAAAACCGGCCAAGTGCGTGTCGGGCCACGCGCAGTGTAGGGTTCCGTAGTTGCGAATGACAACTTTGAGTTCACACTGTTTACACTCACACCTCACAGTCTAACGACCAAAAACATCTAACAATGAAGATTGTATGAAATTTTACATTTTCCAGTACATTTTATAAGTTGGTTGCCTATAACTTTTTAGTTTGCACTTAGTACCCAGCTCTGATAGTTTTCCTTTCAACTTCAGTATGTATACTATTGCTGTAATTTTTTTCACGTATCCATATGTAACCGTTAAGCAGATAGAGGGGGGGGGACACGTACCTCTAACAAAATTTTGCACTTTAAAACCAAATATTTCGGAAACGGATCCCTAAATCGAAAAATGGTGTTCACAACCTCACAATATTTTTGAAAGACCTTTTTAACGATACCCCACACGATGGGTAAATAGAGAAAAAAAAATTACTCCCCCACTTTACTTGTATGGGAGCTACCCAAAAAAAAATATTTTTTCAAGGTTTTTTTCTACGACTTTTTTGACATGATTAATATACACACTCATACCAAATTACAGCTTTCTAGTACTTATAGTCTCTGAGTAAAACCGCGGACGGACAGACAGACAGACAGACAGACAGACAGACAGACAGACAGACAGACAGACATGGCGAAACTATAAGGGTTCCTAGTTTACTACGGAACCCTAAAAAGGTTGTGGGTATGATAAAACCTCCTTTATTCGCCGTGTGGTTCCCGGCAGAGTAGAATAGGACCACTCCAAGTCATCCCGTGGATGTCGTAAAAGGCGACTAAGGAAACACAAGCTTAACAAAGCTTATTTACATTAAAGAGACCTCTCCAACCCGTCTGGCCGGCGTGGGGAGTGTAGGCCAAGTCCTCTGACTACTCAGGCTAGTATATGGCTCTGGTAGTACAGAGAGGGTCGTGCTCCTGTAGTGGAGACTAGAAAGACCTGATGATGATGATGATGATGATAAAACCTGAAGATAAAACCCTCATGATAGAAATTCTTGGAGGAGGCCATTGTCGAGCAGTGGATGAAGATGATTGATAATTGGCATAGACTTAATACAATTTTATAGGTAAACTAGCTGTTACCCGCGGCTTCGCCCGCGTAATATATAGCCTATGTCCTTCTCGGTACCCTAACCTATGTGTGTGAAAAATGTCATGATGATCGGTTCAGTAGATACGGCGTGAAAGCGTAACAAACAAACAAATAAACAAACAAACTCACTTTCGCATTTATTGTGTTTGTATCCGAGAGTCTGCCGTGTGATTCCCGGCAGAGAAGAATATGACCACTCCAAGTGTTCCCGCTGATGTCGTGCAAGGCGACTTAGGAAACACAAGCTGAACAAACCTTATGAATAAACATCAGAGATAGCTCCCAACCCGCCTGGCCAGCGTCGAGAGTGTAGGCCAAATTCTCTGACTGCTCTGGCTAATATATAAGGCTCTGGTAGTACAGAGAGGTTCGTGCTCCTGCAGTGGAGACTAAAAAAAGACCTGACGATGATGATACTCTTTGGTGAAATATTTTTAATAATAACCTGAAATTACGAGCCTGTCTACCCCGCAAGGTATAAAGACGTTATAAACCGGGTACAGTCAATAAAGTGAAGACACAGCGTATATTACTATAAATCAGAAACTTACATAAGTTGCGACATCATACATAACAAATTTTTGTGGTAAAATAATTTTAAAAGCAACCTTTAATTCCTACAAGCTGAGAACCTGTCTACATCGCAAGACATAAGGACGTTCCAAATTGGGTACAGTCAATAAATTGAAGATACAGATTGCGTTACTATAAATCAGAAACTAACATAATAAGCAAGCTCATAACAAACTTTTGGTAAAATCATTTTTAAAGCAACCTTTAATTCCTACAAACTGATAATCTGTCTACCCCGCAAGACATAAGGACGTTTCAAACCGGGTACAGTCAATAAATTGAAGACACAGCTTGTGTTACTATAAATCAGAAACTTACATAATACGCGGCGAGCTGTGGTCAGCGTGCGGAAGGGCGAATTCGGAAGCCACGAAACGAGCGATTTTTAAGTTTATCAGACAACTAGCAATTCTTTTGCGACCTTGACTGACACTCACCCCTAGATAAATTAGCTTTCGATAGGTGGAAGAATTTTGAAAATTAGTCCAGTGCTTTTAGAAAAAAATCCATGTTAACAAAAACAAAAATATCAAATCTTTTCTCCTTACAATATTAGTAAGAAAATATCACTACAGAAGGTAAAAATATGGAAAAAGAGTGCAAGCATAAATTTTAATTTCTTAAAAAGTATCTATCTTTCGAAGGTGGCTGAATAAACTGAATTAAATCATTTTGCAAAACAATAAGTACTTCTATTGAAATGTGATCAAAAATACGCTCAGTTTATTTAATAAAAAAATGATACAATTGACGATTGGCAACTGTTTGAAAGACAAGCAAACGCCATAGTTAGATTGATAGAAGCAAACAGGCCGTGACAAATATTTATTTCTTTCTAAAAACCAGCACAGCGTTTACGTAAAAAATAATAATAAATAAGTTTAGCTTTAAATAAAAGATGTTCACCCAGGAATTAATTATAGGCGAGTTTTTTCAAGTTTCTCGGCCGCACCATGTGTAGCATAGTAGTTAATTTTCTTGCCTGATTTTTATGCGAGGGTATTTTTCATTATCCACACACACTATTTGTTTACTTGTGCACTATGCTTACCTTTATCCGTGTTCCTTCACATTTAGCTAAAGAATGGTTAATTTTTCTATTTTTAGCGACAAGCTATCTTCAGGTTAACGTTGTTAATAATATATAAAGACATTTTTGTAGTAATTAACGCAATGAAATAATAAAAGGTCTTGTGAAAACTACAACAGTCATATACTTGCTATACATCTCGTGGCCACGCCATGTATAGCAAGTTCGAAAGCTTGTTATGGCCACAACTAGTTCGAGCTTGCATACAGCTCAATTTAATTAAGCCAGCTCGAACTCTCCAAAGAGTATTCAACGCAAGTTATGTTCTACAGTTTGCTTATTATGTATTCATATTTGGCGAGATATTGGTTGTTTTCATTAGGATCTATGAACTTAACTCTTCTAAATATAAAATAATTTTAATACTTAAATAAAAGCAATTTTAATGTACCTGGTTTGTTTTTGATGACTTGACGTTTTTTTTCAACAAATTTTTTTCTTGTGACAATTATAAACTCCAGTATGACTATTTATAAGTGTTCAAAGAAACTAATATTAAATAAACGTTTGAAATCTTTGAAAATCTTAAATCTCCTACCCAAAAACAGACTATTATAACTGATTAATATGTCTACTTATCCGTTTAATGTTTGCACGACTGTCTGTGACACTGAAGTTCTAGGACGGGTGAACCATTTTATTGCAGTTTTTTTTTTTATTTAAAAGCAAGCTTTTTAACGATGGTTCGTATAGGTACTTCTTTCATCAAAATCTGTCCAGCCGTGTACAAGATAGAGGTCAGGATGGATTATAATTTTTAATTTTACATGACTTTCTTTCAATTGCTGGATATGGTATAGAACGATTTTTATTTATTTTGGATTCTAACAAAAAATGCAAAAGCACTAAAAATTATTACATTTAACATCATCTCATAAATTTTTTGGCAATAAATTTGCCTAATTTGTAAAACATAATGACACGTTTCTTTACGACTTTATTACCCATTTTTAGGGTTCCGTAGTAAACTAGGAACCCTTATAGTTTCGCCATGTCTGTCTGTCTGTCTGTCTGTCTGTCTGTCTGTCTGTCCGTCCGCGGTTTTACTCAGAGACTATAAGTACTAGAAAGCTGTAATTTGGTATGAGTGTGTATATTAATCATGGCAAAAAAGTCGTAGAAAAAAACCTTGAAAAAATATTTTTTTTTGGGTAGCTCCCATACAAGTAAAGTGGGGGAGTAATTTTTTTTTCTCTATTTACCCATCGTGTGGGGTATCGTTAAAAAGGTCTTTCAAAAATATTGTGAGGTTAAGAACACCATTTTTCGATTTAGGGATCCGTTTCCGAAATATTTGGTTTTAAAGTGCAAAATTTTGTTAGAGGTACGTGTCCCCCCCCTCTATCTGCTAAACGGTTATATATATTTTTTTTTAATTTTTTTTTTTAATATATACGGACAAATCACACAGATTGAGCTAGCCCCAAAGTAAGTTCTTAGTAAGACTTGTATTATGGGATACTAACTCAACGATACTATATTTTATAACAAATACATATATAGATAAACATCCAAGACCCAGGTCAACCTTATTTTTATATATATGGATACGTGGAAAAAATTACAGCAATAGTATATATACTGAAGTTGAAAGGAAAACTATCAGAGCTGGGTACTAAGTGCAAACTAAAAAGTTATAGGCAACCAACTTATAAAATGTACTGGAAAATGTAAAATTTCATACAATCTTCATTGTTAGATGTTTTTGGTCGTTAGACTGTGAGGTGTGAGTGTAAACAGTGTGAACTCAAAGTTGTCATTCGCAACTACGGAACCCTACACTGCGCGTGGCCCGACACGCTCTTGGCCGGTTTTTCATTAATTGAAACCATATTTGGTACAGAATATTGAACGTCTTATAACGAGAAGCGTTTGAGGCATCGATTTTTTTAAATCTATGATTTGAGGTTATGCAATACTCTTGACTTCTCATATCATTTGCAGAACTAAAATTGTCTTAATTTCTTTTTATCAATTTCTATAATGGTCAGGCGTGTTATCTTTAACTGCCTGTCCGGTGGTTGCAGGTATGGCATTGGTACGCGCGTCCGGCCTCCCGAGCAGCTATTCTCATCCCCTAATCATCCGAGCAAGTAACATCCCAACTATTACCAACCATTACTTTATTCCGTCTGGGTTTAACAGAAATCTAAAATTATCTCACTTTAAACGGTTTGATAGGCAGCAGCGTCGGACCCGATATTAGCCATACAGACTGCGCTTACCAACCTGTTTTTAAAAGGCCCAGATCGATACGACATTGGAACCTTCAAAAAACGAGTCTACGTTCTCTTAAAAGGCCGGCAACGCTCTTGTCACATCCCTGGTGTTGCAGTTGTCCATGGGCAGTGGAGATCACTTACCATCAGGTGACCCGATTGCTCGTTTGCCGTCCTTTTCCATTAAAAAAAAAAAGAAAAAAAAAGGTTGTGGGTATGATAAAACCTGAGGATAAAACCCCCATGATAGAAATTCTTGGAGGAGGCCATTGTCGAGCAGTGGATGAAGATGATTGATAATTGGCATAGACTTAATACAATTTTATAGGTAAACTAGCTGTTACCCGCGGCTTCGCCCGCGTAATATATAGCCTATGTCCTTCTCGGTACCCTAACCTATGTGTGTGCAAAATTTCATGATGATCGGTTCAGTAGATACGGCGTGGAAGCGTAACAAACAAACAAATAAACAAACAAACTCACTTTCGCATTTATAATATTAGTTGGCATGGGATTGGGATTGGGATTTAAGACTTATATGCGTACATTATAGAAACTAATTTTTATATTAAAGCGGTGATAGTTAAGTGGTCTATGAGCAATGAACATTACCTTTCATAATTAATTTCCAGTTTGAACTAAGTACGCGAGGTACTAAATGTCAAATCTTTTAAATAATCTAATCTGTCTAATATATAACATATATAATATATATATTTTAAAATTTAATTTATTTATTTATTTGTCCGTATATATTTAAATTAAAGTACAAATCATTTGTTTTGAATCTACAGAAATTCCCTTAGCTTGTGCATTGTTGCATAAACTTGTATAGATATTTTTGACATTTACTTAGCCTATTGCTATTTTTTGGGCACTATACATTGCTTCTACTTTTGATAAGTTAATATTGTATTTTTTTACCATCGTGTTACGAGAGATTGACTGTAAGTTAAATCCATACTTGTTTGTTATAATAATATGTCCACGGTTCGGTATGTCATCGCAGCGCGCAGTGTTACTTCACGATTGACCGGTGTCCACGGAAGACCAGCGTCGGGATGTTGCAAAATGCCTTGACTTATGCTGAGTAGTTGCCTTGACTATTGCTCTACATAATTGTAAACTGAAACATGTCAAATGTCGCTAATAAACATTTTTCTTTCTTTCTTTCTTTTCTTTCAACGTGAATCTATGTCTGTAGTTTTTTGTGTAATCGGATGGCAAACGACCACTCGAGTTACCTGGTCACCGCCGCCCACGGACAACTCAACACCAAGATACCGACAAAATCATTGGATGAGAAGGCTATATTTTTTTGGTATAAAATTATGTGTTAAATATAAAACAGGCACTCACAAACGACGTGCGAAAGTATAATATAAAGTGTTATAACTTTTATTGCGATGTTGAATATTAATAAAACCCTAAACCCCACCTGCGAACGGACAGGAGTCGAATTACAATAATTTTTGTCAGCGACCCTTAGAATATAGGTTAAAGGAGATATGCTTTATTACTTTTATTTATGTCAAACAAAATCATATTATATTTAAGTATCTATTACTTATATAGGTATAAAACCTTTAAAAAATATATTTCTAATCAAAATGCCACCCCAAATAATATCCGGCTTCGTTGCCTCGCTGAATGGCAATGGGTATCCTTTGAGTCATGTACCACCCGGAGCGGTGGTCATAACCGCGGTCTCATAGACGATGCCCTATCTCACTAATGAAGCTCTTTGCTTCTCTTGGCTTCAGGGCACCATAGTGCGACTAAAATAAACTCGTATTGTTGAGTCAAAAGAGTGATTTATTATTTCATTATTATTTCAAGACCCTTTCTGTACCACCAGAGCCATATATTAGCCAGATTAGTCAAAGGATTTGGCCTACATCTCAACGCTGGCCAGATGAGTTGGAGAGTTCTCTTTGATGTTTATAAGCTTTGTTTTAGCTTGTGTTTCCTAAGTTTAATTTGCAGCAAAAATGTGCCTGCCTATTTTTGAATATCAAATCGAAATCAAAACGTTTATTCATAAAAAAGGCCTTTGCAGGCACTTTTTCACGTCATATCATATTTAAAATTATCTTATTAGATAATATGTATTTATTAATTGTTCAAAAGCTACAGACTACTAGCGTTTCGGAACCGACCACTGCAGAGAAGAAACGCCGAAAGAAACTCTTATCAACAGTTTTGGTCGCCTACTCGCCTGAAGGGCTTTATATGATTACGAATATTTATTCCTTATTATCTTTTTCTTTCTTTTACATAGAATAAAAACTTTGACCTTGGCTTTGATGTCTCATCTATATCTCCTACATATACAAACTATCACGTCTTTCCCCGATGCGGAAAGCCAGAACCCAGGTCTGTAGAACCTTAAGGCGATGTTTAGCATGTTGGTGGGCTTGTAAGTGAGAACGGAATCATCAATATCCATATCTCCTATTATCTGTAATCTACTAAGTCCCAACTCGGTCCGTCCATAATTAGTCCCGTTCCGGACACATGCCGGTAATTTATGATAATGTCCGATTCCAAGATTCGGCGTTTTCAACTTGAATAGACGACAAAAGCGGGCCATAACTTGATTTATTGGCTTTTTGGAGATGGTCCCAAACCCTCACGTCTTTCGTTCAGCGGTGTAAGCAGAGCCAAGAAATCTTGTCATCATTTAACTACGGTCAGCCCTGGCTAATATATTATAGCTCTGGTAGTACTGAGAGGGTTGTACTCCTGCAGTGGAGACTAACTAAACCTGTTGATGATGATGATGAGGTAAGTATCAGGGGCCTTGCGTAATCACAACAGTCATTACCCCATTCCCTTTTAATCAGCAGAAGTGGACAAAGCTCTTTCCGATCATTCTGAAAAAATTGAAAAATGTTGGCCACTTATCATCATCATCATCAGGACTTTTTAGACTACACTAAAGGGGCATGACCCTATCTGTACTACCAGAGCCATATATTAGTCTACACCCTCAAGCTTGGCCAGACGGGTTGGAGAGGTTTCTTTGATGTTTATAAGCTTTGTTTAGCTTGTGTTTCCTAAGTCGCCGTCTACGACATACACGGGAAAACTTGGAGTAGGCCTATTCTACCAACCAAATTGTCAAAAGACCTAACTCTTAAATTCTGCCGTCTGATGATGGGCAATTCAAAGCAGCCTCATTTCTACTATAGTTTATTTTTATTGCTTGAAACACTCATGATAAGTATTGCCTCTCATTTTCCATTTAACCACACGAAATTACCAAAACGAATGCGTTAATGCCTAATTAATTATAATGGTATAATTATAAGCCAGTTTTGGCCGGTCCAAACCGGTTTTATCTGCGAACGAAATTCACGTTTATTGTAATCCAGATAAAGTTTAAATTGCTACAATTTTGGCAGACGTAAATACCTTTACAAACAAAGGAATATATGCTATAGTTACTTTGTTGTAAGGTTGAATGTCAGTTGGTTTTTGGTGCAAAAGCATGTGTTGTTTTATAATTAAGCGCTTGATTTAAGTATGTTTTCGCTCTTTAATTATTGAAGGCGTAAAAACCCGAATCCTTTGTGCTAAAGGTTTTTACGATATGTGTGCTGTAAATTGTGTTCCGTAATACCCGAAGGGAAATTGGAAATTCTAAGTACTTGAATAATTCTTTCGGATTTTCTAAGGGTATTGATTAGCCGTGCAGTTCTCGGCAGAGTAGAATAGGACCACTCCAAGTCTTCCCGTGGATGTCGTAGAAGGCGTGTTAGAAAACACAAGCTAAACAAAGGTTATCAAAGAGATCTTTCCGACCCGTCTGGCCAGCATGGAGAGTGTAGTTTAAATCCTTTGATTGCTCTATCTAATACAAATATGGCTCTGGTAGTACAGAGAGGGTTATGCTCCTGCAGTGGAGACTAAAAAAACCTGATGATTATAAATTATTATCTACAATCTAATTATCCTAAAATTAAAATGTGAAAGTGCACATTATCAAAGGGAGAACGTGATGAAGTGGAAGGTCTAAATAGATTTTATGACATTTCACCCGCTAATACGCTCGTTTTAATTTAAAACCCTCATACCCTTTCGGGATGAAACATACCCTAATGTTCTATGTGCCTACAAACCCGTAAATGTATCATCCGCAGATAAAATATCCTTCTATATAGGTGAGAGAAATTTAGAAAATCAGTCCGGTAATTTCGGAGCCTATTCAATGCAAAACAATTGAATCTTTCCCCTTTTTACATTACTATAGAAATAAATGTTAAATAAACACTCAGTACCAATAGCACAAACCAGCTTTGTAGTAAACACAGATATTTATTTAGCGATATCGACATCACCCTGTATTCAAATGCGATGTTATCGCTCGCGGCCACACCCTGTACATAAACACGGTTGTGTACGGTCGCTAAGTTGAATTTATAAGTTTGTTTTTAAAGTTCAAACCGATGTTGGTTTTCCGAGTGATTTGGCTTGGGTTTTAACCTGTTAGGTTTACAGTTAAATATTTTAGGAGTGTGTTTTTTAAATTAGCCTAATTGAGTATCCTACTGCTGGAAAAAGGTCTCCTCTTTCCGTTCAGAGTTATTTTTAATAATATATCCCAACCCAACTAATATTATAAATGCGAAAATGAGTTTGTTTGTTTGTTACGCTTTAACGCCGTATCTACTGTACCTATCATCATGAAATTTTGCATACACATAGGTTAGGGTACCGAAAAGGACATCGGCTATATATTACGCGGGCGAAGCCGCGGGTAACAGCTAGTATGTTAATAAAACTCTGTCCCTCAAAGGGGCGACTCTCTCCGTCCGAATAAATTTTCCTATGCAACAAATGCTTGAAATTTAGGGTTTTTACTCATAATCAAAGAATAAATAATGGTATTAGAGTATACAATGAAAACTCGCAGCGTCCCGCGCAACACGGTGTCCCCGCACCTCTCCCCCGAACTAAGAAGTTCTTAAGGTTTAGAAAGACAGGGTTAGCGCTACTGTTCTCAGTCGCTTTTTACAGTCTGTCTCATATACGTACGTTTGTACTTGAGTTCATTCTGCGGTGTCAACCAATTCTGATAGTTGACTTATACAAAAATATGCACGGATGTAAAGTTTCGTTTGTAGTAGTATTAAGTAAGTAAGCAACTTTTGAACTACCTGAGCCATAATATTAGCTACAGCAGTCAGAGGATTTGGCCTACACTCTCCACGCTGGCCAGACGTGTTGGAGAAGTCTGTTTGGTGTTAATAAACTTTGTTTAGCTTGTCTTTCCTAAGTCGCCTTCTACGACATCCATGGGCATACTTGGAGTGGTCCTATTCTACACTGCCGGGAACCACACGGCCATTACGTAAAAATTTAAGTGTCTACTTATTATACTTCAAAAGACAGACAAAGAGAGACAAATGTACGGACGGACAGCAAAGAGTTAATAATAAAGTCCTTTTGGCACCTTCTAGGTACAAAACCCATAAAAAAGATATTAAGTACGACTAACAGGTGCTACTTGAACGTTAAAATGTATAAGACCTAAGACAATGTTTCAACTCAAGAAATTCTGTCTTCGCACTAAACTAAATAACTCAAAGCCACACAAAGGCAGGTGTTAAATGAAGGAATATCTTAATTTGTTAGTTCCCGAGTAAATGAAATAGCAAACAGATACACTGCATAATTGTGTTCGTGTAGCGAGCTCTCATTATAAGAAGGGACTTTTAGAGCGTACGACACGATTTTCATCATAAAACTTTTATTTAAAAAAACCGGCCAAGTGCGTGTCGAGCCACGCGCAGTATAGGGTTCCGTAGTTGCGAATGACAACTTTGAGTTCACACTGTTTACACTCGCACCTCACAGTTTAACGACCAAAAACATCTAACAATAAAGATTGTATGAAATTTTACATTTTCCAGTACATTTTATAAGTTGGTTGCCTATAACATTTTAGTTTGTACTTAGTACCCAGCTCTGATAGTTTTCCTTTCAATTTCAGTATATATACTACTGCTGTAATTTTTTTCACGTATCTATATATAACCGTTTAGCAGATAGAGGGGGGGGGGGGGGGGGGCGGGGGACACGTACCTCTAACAAAAATTTGCACTTTAAAACCAAATATTTCGGAAAAGGATCCCTAAATCGAAAAATGGTGTTCTCAACCTCACAATATTTTTCAAAGACCTATTTAACAATACCCCACACGATGGGTAAGTAGAGAAAAAAAAAATACTCCCTCACTTTACTTGTATGGGAGCTACCAAAAAAAAAATTTTTTTTCAAGATTTTTTTCTACGACTTTTTTGCCATGATTAATATACATACCCATACCAAATGACAGCTTTCTAGTACTTATAGCCTCTGAGTAAAACCGCGGACGGAGAGACAGACAGACAGACAGACATGGCGAAACTATAAGGGTTCCTAGTTTACTACGGAACCCTAAAAAACACATAGATTTGACATTGCCGTGTGGTTCCCAGGAAAGTTGAATAGCACCATTCCAACTGTTCTTATACCTGTCGTTGAAGGCAACTTAAGAAACACGAGCTAATTATCATTCCAACCCGTCTGATCAGAGTGAAGATTGTAGGCCCAATCCTCTGACTGTTCTGGGTAATAATGTCTCTGGTAGGACAGAGAGGGTCGTGCTCTTGCAGTGGAGACTAAAAAAAAAGATTTGATGATGATAAATATAAGATACTCACATTATCTTATGTACAACTGGACATTAAAAAAATAAAAAAAAACCGGCCAAGTGTGAGTCAAACTCGCGCAATGAGGGTTCCGTACAATATGCTTCGTGTACACACACACAATGTGCAAAAATGTTTTATTCAATTGACTAGCGCTATCTAGTGGTGTTTTAGTGAACTATTTCCCTAGATGAACTTATTATAGTGAGTTTACCACTTTATTTTCAAGTGATAGAATTCTTATTATTTTTCCTGTAATCTTCAAGGAATGAACTACATTTTGTAATTTTTTACAAAATTTTCGGCCCAGTAGTTTTGGAAATCAGGGGGGGGGGATGGTCAAATTTCGCCTTCTTTCGTGAATAAAATCAAAAGTATTGATTTTTTTTGATAGGATTACACCATCTTACCAAATTTCACCTAATTTGGTTCAGTAGATTCGGAGAAAATAATGACGGAGGCAGACGTACGAGTGATCCTATAAGGGTTCCGTTTTTATATTTTTGTACGGAACCCTAAAAACACGACTGCCTGGGTACATTCTAATAATATGTTTTTTCTCAAACATGCTCGGAAATGTAGGCATTACTGTAGTAAAAAGAAGACCGGAAGTTTGTAATTCTTGGCTCATTCATCGCATTGCCGGCCTAGGCCAGGAAATAAGTATGAAAATTACTTCCCGGCCGCTGCTCAAAACTTTTTAATTAATCTATGTAACGTAAATTATGTCACTTGTCATACAGCCAGTTTACTACCACTGCATTTTTAAAAAATGCATATAATACGTGAATATAACTACAATTTCATTAAAATATCGATATGTGATCATACGAAAATATGCTTAATTTTCGTTGCGAGAGAAGAAAACAATAATCTATGATCTATTAAATTTTTTGTGAAAAATATGACTGGGCTCTATGGGCATTGTTTCCTTTGCTGGAATTGACAACTGAAAATAAAAAAAATAAAAACTCGGGAGATCTGTTATTTTCACTATACTCGTAGTGATTAACGCCACTGCCGAAAAACTGCCTTTACGGATTTTAGGGCATAGAACACACGTCAATTGACTTTGAATTTATGGCCCCCCATAGAAACTCAAAAGGAATTGTATGGCATTTTTTTCATTTTCACCCTCACTCCATTATTTGTCTATGATCCTTATTGCCTAGAGAAAACATATGGCAGTCGGTCGTCTGATACTAGTAATAGTATCTTCTTCGTAGTTTGTGATTAACGCTTTGCAGTAATTGATTGACATTGATTGTTTTCGGTAAATATGTGCAAAGTTGGTTATTTATTCGAAATGAAACGGTTCAAAATGAGTTTTAGTGATGAAAGCAACACTGCAATGGATTTTAAGTACCTACTTCGCCTAATTTGAAACTTGAAAGTGGAAAAATTACTACCGGCAAATACCTAGTAAGGGGAAATATTTAAGGCATGTAAGTTTATGTGTTACTTTAAGTTAAATTTCCTCACATTTATTGAGAAAATCTCTATACTTTCCTCGGCGGGAAAGGGATTGCCGGACTCGTAACTATTGTCAAAACTATACTCGTCCGGCAATCCCTTACTTCCCGGCCTCTGCAGTAATGTACTATTTCTCCCACACCAGCATGGATTAATGTGCGTAAGTGCTAATAATAACTCATTACCGTGGCCAGGCCACTTTTGCGCCTTCTATCAGCTGCCATTTTCACAAACTCCGTATTTTTTTTATAAATAAATATATACGGACAAATCACACAGATTGAGCTAGCCCCAAAGTAAGTTCGAGACTTGTGTTATGGGATACTAACTCAACGATACTATATTTTATAATAGATTACTTATATAGATAAACATCCAAGACCCAGGTCAATCTGAAAAAGATCATTTTCCATCTTGACCTGTCCGGGGATCGAACCCGGGACCTCCGTGTCGCAGGCAGGCGTGTTGACCGCTGCGCCACGGAGCTCGACGTAGTACGTACGTAGACGAGTATCAGTAATAGGAGTAGTAAAAATACCGCAAACGCTTGGAATCATATATCAAAGGATTAACTTACAAACGTTTACATACATACATACTATCACGTCTTTCTCCTATGCGGAGTAGACAGAGCCCAGGTCTGGTAAAACCTCAAGGCCACATTTAGCAAGTTGGTGGGCTTGTAGGTGAGAACGGAATCAAAATAGTGATGGGTTGCTAGCCGCATCGCCTATAACGTCATTCCTGACGCCCAATCCCTCGATCGGCTTTAACGATCTGCGCGTGAAGAGAAGCAGCTGGTACATTCTACGTTTTTTATTTTCACCCAGACCAGCGTGGAAGACGTTTAATATAAAGAAAACCAATCAAAGGCCACCACCTGTTGGGTTCCAACATCTAAAAGAAGACCAGGTAAGCCAAGAATGCGATGGCGAGATGAAATCGACAAGCTCCACGATAACTGGAGAAATCTATCCCTAGATCGGACCGAATGGAAAAAATGGAGGGAGGCCTTTGCCCAGCAGTGGGACAGTTAATGGCTCGAAATGAAAAAATGAATTAAAATCAATCAGTATTAATATGCACAACACAGCCAGAAAATAAAAATGAAAACGCATAGAAAAGGGAAGTATTTGTCGCCACATCTAAATGGTTTTTAGTCAAGAGCGATCCGGCAGAACCGTTCGCCAAGTAATGAGAAACACAAGAGCTGGATAACGAAAGGGGTTTTTGTATTTTTTATAGCTAGATGTATTAAAAGCTTTTGATATTGGTTGGTTCGAAATGTCACTTTGGATGCTTTAAGGGGTTGTGGTTGAGGTAAAAAACGAGCTCCGATGCGCAGTGGCTAACAGGCCTGCCTGCAGCACAGGGATTCCGGGTTCGATCCCCAACTAGGCCATGATGGAAAACGCTCTTTCTCAGATTGACCTGGGTCTTGGATGTTTATCTATATATGTACATATTAAACGATATAGTATCGTTGAGTAAGTATTCTGCGACACACGTGCTAGCTCAATTGGTGTGATATTTCCATATACATATATATGGTATATATATAAAATTAAATAAATTATTAAAAAAGGTTTCCCTATAAAGTCTATAATTAGAGATATTTATCATTTTAATAAGAACAAATGTTTGCAGTGACTTTAAGTTTTTGGTTCACTCCAAAAGAAAGGTCGCAGTAGAAGAAGTACTAGCGTACATCAGAGTCCCCATGCAAGTGACGTTTAAAGTTAAAACTTGAACAGTGAATACTATTACCCTTAGTGCATGAATTCAACTCGCACTTGGCCAATTTTATTATTGTTTTCAACACACATTTTCCACGATTACGAAACGCAGGCATAGACGTGGGTTGTCCCAAAAGTAACTTTTTATTAAATCCAACGGTGACACTGGCAGGTTTGAGTTATTAAAAAAATATTTGACAAGTCTAACGCCAAGTAATTTCGGCGGGATCAAGTTTTGACTCGGAGTGAAGTGAGATTATTTCCAAATTTATGAATTTGTGTCTAGCAACTTTTCGGAGAAATAGATGAAAACATTTCTCAGAAAAAGGGCTGATGCTGAATATATTTCGAAATGAAGTTACAATAATAATAATAGTAAAAAGATTTAGATATAAAAATGATTGAGGATTTTTAGATGGCTATAATTCCATTCAAATAAGATTCAAATTAACAGATTTCTGCAATGAAATAACGAACATACATAAATTAAATTAAAATCAAGTAAAAAATTTAATACGCATTCACTCTAGTCCTTTTTCACACTCTTTATACAGCATAACTATCAAACCTATCCCTAGAGCGGTTAAGAAACCAACGCAATGCATCGCTTGCTACTGACAGCTTTGTGTTTGCCAAAAATATAGAGCTGGGGTGTTGATATCGATAAAATTTTGGATTTTATCGATTTATTATGTAATGCTATTTTATGAAAAGATGGAGTAAGATCTTGAATATATGAAATAAAGAAATATAAATACCTCTGCCTAAGTTTATTACGATTGAAAATCAAGTACATATACGGAAAAATCATGACCTGACCGGGGATCGAACTCATGACTATTCGTGTCGCCGGCTGGCGTTTTAAGTCACTCAAGTCATGTGGTCTCAACGCCTTAATCGTACGATTTGTTCTCAAAGACTCACATAGATGGCGCCGCTCGAAACTACACAACATTGTATCTACCGTATTATGAGAATATAAAAACATGATTCACAAAAAATATCTCATTAAAAATCAAAACAATATTTTAGGCATAATATTTTAAAATGACACCGTATATTTAGTAAGTTAATGGCTAACGCAGATTACTGCCATCTAGTATCGAGTAGCAAGCAACCTCCTGCGCCATACATTTGCCTGCTTTTCGCAACCTTAATTTGGTCCAATATTTTTGTATGAGGTGGGCAGTCTATACGTGTTATATTGTCTTTGCTCAGGTGAAGTGATCAATAACTTAATTGTAAGGCTGTTCACCTCAAATCTGCAGATAAACAAGTATCCAATAATAAAAGTAAGAAAACACCAAATAAATTTTCATTGTAAATTATATTGGCTATTACGGTAACCTGCGATGTATCTTGATAAGCCACGATATTTATTTCGTTGGTTATTTTATTACTTTCAGCGCTTATTTATCAAATTAAACCCAGCCACAATTCTCTAGACATCAGACAACATAAATGATTGTCTTTATGAGTTTATAGATTGGTATTTTAGTGGATTTTCTGTAATTGAAATTGTCAAGCTGAACCTCTTGTTTTGTGAAACCAGGGCTGGAAATTTAAAGAAAATCGATATCACCATGTATAATCTAGACATTAATTTGTGTGTCAATAAATCCTTGATATTGTTAAAGGGGTAACTCGCTCCGTCAAGATGAACAACTTTTTCTGTGGGCTGGAAATTAAAAGAAAGTCGATATTACCATATAAAAACTCTGGCCGGCCCAGCAATTTTTTAGTCAATGACAAGAATTAAGGGTATCCTACAACCATTTTTTAATGAAAAGTGGCGTCCGCCAACTTGAATTCCAAAACTGACGTCATTTTTGAGATCTACTCTCTAAACAACTTATACTACGACCATGGACCTAGGAATAATATGGACCCGGCATAAGACACATCAAAAGTGAAGCATAACTTACGTCACATCAAGTCACATGTGTGCAGCATGTATTTGACATTTGAGAAATTTGACATTTCGTTCGACCGGGGAAAAGTGTAGGGATTTTTGTGCCGATGTGTGCGTGCGCTAGTGTCGCGACACGAGTGTAGGGATTTTTATGTGCGTCACTGTTACATTTTCCAAGGGTATATCCTGATTATTCTTAGATCCATGACTACGACACCCATGTCGATTTACCTTAAAGTTCGCGTACCGTACGCCAAGAGTATAAAACTGACATCATTTTCGAGAAAAACTCTACCCTACTTCTGGGTGGAACAGTCGGGTAATAACTAAAGCTAAAAACAGACAAACAACAAAACAAGTAATCTCAAAAGATGCACCTATCCAGTGGCTTCCAGCTAGTTGGAAATTCAATAATAGGAGCCTCGAAGTTTGACGTTTCCGTGACGTCGGGCGAACCGCCGCTTCTTAGAGACGTAGAACATGAGAATTGTTATGGCTTGCTATTTATTTTATTCATGGGGATGAAAAAGTAGATTATGATGCAAGTACGGCAAGCTGGATATTTAAATCGAGGTTTTTTTCAAGCAAAGCTGAGTACTTATAATAAGCTGTCAGCTTACTGAGTACGAACATCATACGATGTTTTTCATTACATTTGCGATTAACATAAAATAAGTTGAGCAAATCACAAATATCGAAAATAATAAATCGATGAGTTTTCTCCATCTGTATCATGTCACTAATGTCATGAAATCATTTTCCTCCATACTCAAAAGATATAACTAAAGCTTAAAAATAAACAAACAACAAAACAAGTAATCTGAAAAGATGCACCTGTCCAGTGGCTTCCAAGTAGTTGGAAATTCAATAATAGGAACCTCGAAGTATGACGTTTCCGTGACGTCGGGCGAACCGGCTTCTCCGAGACGTAGAACATTAAAATTGTTATGGCTTGCTATTTACAGACTTGCATGGGGATAAAATAGTAAATTATTATGCAAATCCGGTAACATATTTTTAGTCGAGGTGTTTATCAGCAAAGCTGAGTGTTTATAATAATCTTCTAGCTTACTGAGTACGAGCATCATACGACGTTTTTCATTAAGCTTGCGATTAATTGATGTAAAGAAAAGGGGTTTAGTCGGTAAAATATAGGTACAACATTACTATTCAAGTTTCTACTTTTTAAGTACGAAGGACGTAAAACACAGACATCGAAAAGAATACATCTATGAGTTTTCTTCATCTGTTATCAATAATGTCATGAAACGTTTTGAAACTTAAAACCTCGCCCAGTAAGGGTTCCGTACAAAAAGTTTTGTTAAGTTGTTCAAGTTTATATTTAATTTTTATTAAATATAACTTTGAGTATTTTGATTAAATATAAACTTGAGCATTCGCTGGATTTTTTTGAAGTAAAAACTACTTTAGTGGCGCTGTGCTCTTTTTGTGATGGGAAAAAATGTTAAACTTACGACAGGTCACGTGACCGACAGATTCAACGGATTGAAAATTCGTAAGACGGCGGAGGGCACTTGCGCGAATGTGCGTGTGTGTTTGTGTTACAGCGTGCTACGCACATCTATGGATGGTGACTGCTGATAGGTAAGGTATTATATTATGAGTGATAGTATTTAGGTTTTCACTTCTGCCGGCACTCTTGGAGTGCAACCCGTTATTTATTTAATTTTTAGTTCCTTATACTTATTGCCGTTGTGGTTGAATACTTTTGAATGAAAATGTCGTATGACGGGCTGAGTCACCCCTACCTAATATTCAAAATTTATTGTTTTTGAACCTTAACTCTGGGGACATAAGGTTCAATTTATGGTGGCTTTATATTTGCCACTGCCTTGAAAAGGTTTAAGGGTATGACCAGGGTCAATTTACAAGCTGCATACCCTTTTGCAGTAAGTAGTCAGGTACTGAAGTATCTTAGACTATAGACTCTGTAGATGCCGTCATGCCTTTATTTCAATGATTAAAAAACTGACCAATTTTTCAATGCTTGTGTGCGTGACAGCTTTGTGTTTACAGTTTTCTGAGCTAAGCACACGCGTCTTGTCAATTAAAGTTATACAAATCCATTAAATTGGTAGTTATGTGTTTGCATGATATGTAAAATATGGGTTGGACTCAAAAAAATTGTACGGTTTTAGGCTAATAGAGATATATTTTATGGTTCCAATCTTTGACTAAGTATATACTCTCTAGACACCGTTATTTCTTTATTTCAATGATTGAAACTGATTTTTTAATAGATTTTCAATACGTGTGTGCGTAACAGATTTGTGTTAGCACACGCGTCTTGTCAATTAATGCCATCAAAATCCGTCAAATTAGTAGCTATGTGGTTATATGATAGACTATGGATTGGATACAATATTTTTCTACGCTTTTAGGCTAATAGAGTATATCTAGGCTTAATATATTTTAAGGTTCCAAACTTTGTCTATAATTATACTCTCTAGACACCGTCATGCCATTATTTCAATGATTAAAAACTGACCAATTTTTCAATGCATGTGTGCGTGACAGCTTTGTGTTAATCTATTGCAACTGGAGCCAAAATTTCCAGTAAAATAAACACACGACAACAAACTATTGGCAAGTTGTTTTAAATCCACCATATTTAGACCGCGCGAGTTATAAAATATCGACATAGATTAAAGAGGACATAGAAAGACAGCATCAAGATACGAGGTGTGTTAATGCTACTGCCACTTTCTTGTCAATAAGCTCTATGCTTTTAATGTAATACCACTGAAATGGAAAACAAATACTTTTTCTTATTTTATTTCTTTCTTTAATGATTTAAAAAGGGATTTGTCATACAGTGATAGAAAAAATAGTTAATATTAAACATTAACTTTTCAGATGGTGCTTATGTGGATGCTTCGTTTTGCGAAGGTGGTCTGAAAAATATCGCCACTTCTGTTGGATTTTTTATTTACCGCAGTATCCTGTCACTTCCATGGCCAACCTGTATATTCTGCCAAATGATTGCTGATTTTATTACCCATTTTTGATGAAGTTGAAACATATCGCCACTTCTGTTGATTATTGTTTGATTCTATTACTTTTATGGCCTGCAAAATGTGTATTCTGCAGAACATTGGCCCTTGTCCTGTCACTGTGATTGCTGATTTCTTAACACATTTTTTGCGACTTTAGTTTGACACATATAGCTTCTTCTGTTGATTTCTGTTCATTTGTATGGCCAGCTTAATGTCTTTTCTGCTAAACATTGACTCCTATCCTATCGCTGTGATCGCTGGTTTTATTACTTAATTTTTTGTGAAGTTTGTTTAAACCATAGTCACTTCTGTTGATTTTTTATTTACCGCAGTATTCTGTCACTTCCATTGCCAGTATAATGTGTATTCTGCCAAACATTGGCTCTCGTCCAGTTCACCACTGGTTTATTCAAATGTTACGTATCGGTTTGCGAGTGATAAAATATTTGTAAGACTTATTGACCCAGTGTCCGCGTGTTGGATAAATTGGACTTTTGCTACGTCGTTTTATTTACAACACTTATTCTTCAGCCCATTGTCACCTGGGGCGACCTCTCCTTTACCACAAGAATTAAGACAAAGTCCTTAATAACAATCAAGGTTGCAAAATAAGAAATAACTACAAGAGTATTCAGTAGATGGCGCTAATCAATTCTGAAACGCGCTAACAGAGTTTTTACTATTCCAGCACATAAATAGAACCTCTGACAGAACTCAGTTGGAGCCGTATACAGTTCTCTAGGTGCACACCTTGCCCAGCGGGAAGATCTTCCTTTTATGACCTTCGGGCACATCACCTCGCTCTCTCTACACAACCAATGCTGAGTGTAGGCCTCTAGTTATGCACGCAATTCTCCTCGGTCGTGGGGTTCAGTAGGACTTTGCCTTAGATGATTCTGCAATTTCATTTTAGTGAACTTTGAAAAAATTGTGAAATATTTCTATTTCTATTTATTGTTATAGTCGACTCGTTTACACTTGTCACCCCAAGCTAAGTCCAACGCCATCTTTGATTGCAACTTGTTAACTGTATACCGTACAACACAAATACTTTGTATGTCTTTAAAGTGGACATTAGCAGAACCGCCAAAACCTCGGAAGAAGCCATACATTATAAAAAATATTGAATAGACTTGAAAATTGATTAAAGTGGAGAAAGTTTTATCAATTGACCAGCAGTTCGTCCCAGCTTTGCCCGTTGTGCACACATAGCCTATTGCACTCAAGGATAACGTACCTATTCAATATTGAAAACAAATTAAATCAGTGCAATAGATTCTGAAAATAGCGCTTTTAACAAAAAAGCTCTTTAAATATAAATAAATAAATATATATATACGGACAAATCACACAGATTGAGCTAGCCCTACGGTAAGTTGTAAACTTGTGTCGCAGGATACTAACTCAACGATACTATATTTTATAATATATACTTATATATATATATATATATATATATATATATACTTATATAGATAAACATCCAAGACCGAGGACATACTGAAAAATATCGTTTTCCATCATGACCTGACCGGGGATCGAACCCGGGACCCCCGTGTCGCAGGCTGGCGTGTTGACCGCTGCGCCATGGAGCTCGACTATGCCAAAGGCCTTATTTTTCGTTTTGGTAGGCGTGTGGGTAGAATATGGAATATAACTTATACCAGATGAATTCAAAGTTGATTAAAGTGAAGAAAGCTTCATCAATTAACATACATACATACTATTACGTCTTTTTCCCTTGTGAGGTAGACAGAACCCAGGTCCATTAAACTTAAAGCCCACGTTTAGCATGATGGTGGGCTTGTAGGTGAAAAACGGAATCACAATAGTGATGGGTTGCTAGCCGCATCACCTATTGACATGATTCCTCCCGCCCGTTCCCTTGCTCGGCTTTTACGATCTGCGCGGGAAGAGAAGCAGCGGGCACATTCTACGTTTTTTTCTTTCTCCTAGACCAGCGTGGAAGTTGATCAATTAAATATTTGCAATACTTAGTTAAAACCCATATTTTAACCCAAATTGTCTGTCCCTTATCCATTTATTTATTTCACACAAACATTGGCATGATTCCAGTCAAATGTTTGTATCGGTCGCAACTGATAAAATGTTAGCCGATACATTTACTTGTGTTGTGTTCGGCACATTTGAGCTGCATTTCGGGTTAAGTGATTCGTTTTGTATAAACATCACTTGACCTAAAAAGCCTTTTGATATATAGTTCTGAATTAAAAGAAGAAGATATATAGATATATATGTAGTTCTGAATTGAAAGAGGAAGAATTAAAAGAAATATAATATAATCATTAATCATACAAAGCCCTTCAGGCGAGTAGGCGACCTCTGTTGAAGAGTTTCTTTCGGCATTTCTTCTCTGCAGTGGTCGGTTCCGAAATGCTAGTAGTCTGTAGCTTTTGAACAATAATGAGTAAATGCATAATACTTAATAAGATAATTTTAAATGTGACTTGACGTGAAAAAGTGCCTGCAAGGGCCTATTTTCTGAATAAACGTTTTGAATCTTAAAGTTAAATCTTAGCTTATAATGCGAAAGATGGTTATTCTGTTTTTATTGTTTTGTTTTTTTTTTTTTTTAATTACGGTTTCACTCTCTAAACAACTGAAGAACATCGAAGCATATGCGAGTATTAGGATACGCAACAGGGGCTTCTTTTTATCCCGAAAAATTCCCTGTTTCCAAGTGAGCGGCACTCAAGAGAGTCGAGGCATGGGCAATAGTTAGCATTCAGCAGTATTTTTTTAGTATGGTTTCCAGATAAATGTATTTCTTTATTTTCTCGCTGAAAACTGATTTTAGAGGTACAATTCTTTTTTCATAAAATCTAGTACTAAGCCCTTATTTTTTATTTCATCCTAAAAAACTGTTTTTGAAAAAAATCAAATTTCTTTTAAACAAAAAAAACATAGGGAAATACCTATTTTAGAAATAGATTAAAAAAAAGAATTGTCCCTCTAGAAGCAGTTTTCAGTGAGAAAATAGAGAAATACATTTGTATGGAAAACGTACTACTAGGATACACTCTTAAAAATGTAAACTACCCATATACGTTTTTTTAATTTATAATATCTGTGCCTCTAATGGAGCTTAGGCCAGAAGCCATAGACTATAAGACCATGGGCATGTTGGAAAACTTGTACTGGCAAGTTTGCTAGTCGCTGGGCTAATAGAGAGGATTCCTGATACTTTCATCTAATGTAAAATAAAATACTGCTTTGTAGTTTAAAATCTCCAATTTTTTACCCAGATTTAGTTTCGGCTGTCACTTCCACATCCGTATTTATTTCACCAAACATTGGCGCGATTCCAGTCCATTCAAATGTTTGTATCGGCCCGCAACTGATAAAATATTTGCCGATATATTTACTCGTGTTGTGTTTGGCAAGATCGAGGTGCATTTTGAGTTACATAATTTGTTTGGGATAAACTTAAAAGCATTATAATATGTATTTTAACTCAGAATATGAGAACTCTTTTCATGTGCACTAACCACTAACATAAAAGTCTAAAAACAAATATATATTCATATGTTTGTTTGGAAAAATCGTAAGAAGCGACATCTACAATTAACTTTGCACTGCCTCCCCTATTCAAAACGTGAAATTTCACGCTCTCTAAATACGATTTTGATATTGTTTACAAAATATTACTGTATATTCAAACACCGCGGATTTCACTTGCCTGAACAAACTGCGCTTAAATAAGCGTTCGCAGCTTTAAATGTTATTCTGTTTAACAATAGTTTGCCGTTTTGTTTATATATTATTTTATTTAGAAATACTGTACATACACGATGAAATATTGATCATTTTGGACCTTCTAAGGGCTTCAGCCAATCATTTTGAACAACTTTTCATTTGGGATCTCAAAATGTTTTATGACATTCCAATATAAATTGGCCGGATAGTTTTTGAATGAAAATGTTTTGGTGAATGAATATTTTTGTTTGAAAATGTAAAAAAACTAAGTTTCTAGCATTGGTCCCATAAAGAAGTTGTTCAAATCAACGGGCTGAATCTTTCCTGAAAGGGTCCAAAAACTATCAATATTTTACCGGGTATATATAATACACTCTTGTTTCGGGTGGTCAAGAAAAAGGTTAATAAAAACAAAAAAAAAAACACGTAACTAATGGTAAATAAAAAAAACACGGCAATTATTAGTTAGAATTCATTTCCAAAATTCATAACGCGGAAATTCACGCTCTCCTAAATACGATTTTAATATTGTTTACAAAATATTACTGCACATTCAAACACCGCGGATTTCGCTTGCCTGAACAAACTGCGCTTAAATAAGCGTTCGCAGCTTTAAGTGTTATTCTATTTAACAATAGTTTGCCGCTTTTTGTTTACATACAGTTTCATTTAGAAATAGTTAACATACAATGTGAAATATTGATCGTTTTGAAACCTTTCAAGGGTAATTCAGCTCATCAATTCAAAAGACTTGATGATCATTTGAAAGACCAATGATGGGAACTCAAAAATATTTTTGACATTCGCATATAAATTGGCCGGATATTTTTGTATGAAAATGTCTCGAAAACTCAATACTTCTTAATAAATAAAAAAATACTTATTTAAAAATACTTTGCCGCTTTTTGTTTACATATTATTACATTTAGAAATTATTTATACTTTGACTATATAATCTCTAGATTCCGCCATGCCTAAAGAGCATGTAATCACTAACGCCTGTAGCACACAGCCGCGAATGCGGAACGGAAGCGTTACGGAACGAAATATTGGCGGAGCCGCGAAACGCTATCCAGTATAAATTTGTTTGATGCTTCTCACACCGCAAGCGGAACGAAACCGAAACGGAATCAAACAACAGCGTTTCGCGGTTCCACCAGTGTTTCGTTCCGGAACGCTTCCGTTCCGCATTCGCGGCTGGGTGATACAGGTGTAAAAATACTGGCCAATTTTTTTATGCTTGCGTGCGTGACTCTATGTTAGCCATGCGCCATGTCAACTTATGCCATCAAGCTACCAATAGCTACCAATTTGAGGGATTTTGATGGCATTATTAAAATTCATGGGATTAGAATTTGTGGGATGAGTACGGAATAACCCTAATTGATAGGATAAATAAAGAGGAATAAAGGCACGACAGCATCTAGTCAAAGTTATATTATTGCTACTTCAAATGCAACTCAAATAATTCATTTTTTTTTAAATTTTATCTGCAACTGAAAATATGAACTAGAAATCATCAATTTTGATATTTTCAAAACCGATTCCACATTTTTCACAAGTTTGACTCGAGATGTATCGTTTTGGCCGTCAGAAGTAGAAAACTGAACGATTATAAATCGATACAATATCGATTCCAGAATGATTAATGGTGTATTGGAATTCAAAGGGTGTTCTGGAAGGTTTTGAATTATCTTTTGGATTTTAAGTATCTTTCTATTGAAGCCAACTTCAAAGCCACCAATCATCTTTATGCAAATAAACAATAAAAATGATTTTTAAAGCTATTTTTTATAGAAATGTTTTTACGAATTCCCTTTATTGTACAAACGGGCCGGCAGGTACCAAATATATAATTTTTTTATTGATAAAAAAATATTTTGAGCTAGAGTGGGTCAGAAAGGCCTAAAAAGTTTGAAGTTTGTGATAGATATTGTTAATGAGATATAAAAACTACGTGCTAAAGGAGCTACTCTCCTACGTACACGCTAGCTCCTCTAGTACGTAGTATTTATATCTCGATGCTGATAAGTCACCACCTCAGGTCATCACATGGATCACAACCACAGCAGTGACATATTATTATCAATGTAAATGATGTACAAGTAAATAAATGCAATGAAAACGCAACGACAAGTAGGTAAGACGCACAGGTCAGTAGGCACACGTAGAGTAGTAGTTTAGGTCGCCTGGAAGCGCATGTCTCCATACAAACGAAAAAAGGGAATTGTGGCAATATTTGATAATTTTGGAGTAAAATTAAGCATTTAATCAATTAATCTCATTATAATCTACGTACGTTCCTATACAGCTTGGTTAAAATACCAATGGTTTGAGAATTACAAGCCTTTTCAAATTTGTATGGAAATCTTGAGAGGCGTATAATTCTCAAACATTTGATAATTTAACCAAACTGTATAGGAACGTACGTAGATTACAATGAGATTAATTGATTGGATGCTTAATTTTACCCTAAAATTATCAAATATTGCCACAATTCCCTTTCTCCGTTTGTATGGAGACATGCGCGTCCAGGCGACTCTTTATATAAAATAATAATTTCTTAATGGGCACTAGATGCCTATAATAGGCGTTATAACAATACAAATCCTGTATGGCTTAGTGTCCGTTAGAGCGTTAAACATACCAACAGCACAAAAGCATGCTATCACTCGTATTGTCAAAAGTCTGTTATCTTATTTCATTCATTTCTTTTAACCCGACATCTATTTCTTAAATCGTATTCAGGATAACCGGTCCGCCATTTTGTGCGAATAAGGTCAGCCATTTTGTCAAGCAGCGCTATCGGCGCTCAAGAAACGTCGCTTGCTAAGCTGTATTGTTTTATTGGTTAGCTTATCGCAGTCCTTTGTATATCTGACCCAGCAATGAAATAGAGAGATAGGTTATCCTTAGATCATATAAAGCCTAGATAGACTCTATAAGTTTAAAAGAGTAGCAAATACTAGTGTCCAATCCATAGTCGGTCGCGCACACACACAGCTACCAATTTGACGGTTTTTGAGGGCATAAATTGACAGGACGCGTGTGATAACACAACGCACACAAGCATTGAAAAGTTGGCCTGTTTTTTAATCATTGAAACAAAGGCAAGACGGTGTCTAGATAGTATATAGGTAGTCAAAGACGTTATCTTATAATTTAACCTTGTTCTTTCTTTCCATCATTTTCTTATCTCAAGCCAACATTTCGTGTGGACGTATAGACCTTGCAACCTGTGCGTGAAGAAAAAACGTCGCACCATCAGAACTGTCACTGTCATCAGTCAATGTCAATCTAAAACCGAAGTCACATTCGGTCTTTGAGCTCTTTCGCGGTGAAAATCGATTTTCATCGTTAATACCAACGCGTATCGAGAACCTCATCATCTACAGCCTTCGATCTACAGCTGAAGAAAAAGAGAAGAAAAGAATTAGCCAGCAGCCTGTCCGCACATATCCACCAGGTCAGTAACTAGTCCATACTAAACTTTAAAAAACCGGCCAAGTGCGTGTCGGGCCACGCGCAGTGTAGGGTTCCGTAGTTGCGAATGACAACTTTGAGTTCACACTGTTTACACTCACACCTCACAGTCTAACGACCAAAAACATCTAACAATGAAGATTGTATGAAATTTTACATTTTCCAGTACATTTTATAAGTTGGTTGCCTATAACTTTTTAGTTTGCACTTAGTACCCAGCTCTGATAGTTTTCCTTTCAACTTCAGTATATATACTATTGCTGTAATTTTTTTCACGTATCCATATATAACAGTTTAGCAGATAGAGGGGGGGGACACGTACCTCTAACAAAATTTTGCACTTTAAAACCAAATATTTCGGAAACGGATCCCTAAATCGAAAAATGGTGTTCTCAACCTCACAATATTTTTGAAAGACCTTTTTAACGATACCCCACACGATGGGTAAATAGAGAAAAAAAAAATTACTCCCCCACTTTACTTGTATGGGAGCTACCCAAAAAAAAAATATTTTTTCAAGGTTTTTTTCTACGACTTTTTTGCCATGATTAATATACACACTCATACCAAATTACAGCTTTCTAGTACTTATAGTCTCTGAGTAAAACCGCGGACGGACAGACAGACAGACAGACAGACAGACATGGCGAAACTATAAGGGTTCCTAGTTTACTACGGAACCCTAAAAAGGATTCAAGATGGAAAATCAAAGCCAAAACATTAATTCCAAAGCATCAAAAACATCCATTGAATTCAAATACACTATCAATCATCCTGTAATCGATGCATCGATATTGTATCGATTTATAATCGTTCAGTATTCAACTCGCGACGAGACGATTCGTCTTGAATGGAACTTGTGAAAAATATGGAATAGCTATTGGAAAAGCAAAGTTGATTATTTCGTTTCAGTTCATATTTTCAGATGCGGATGAAATGAAAAATGAACGCTTTGAATTGCATTTTGAGTAGTATAACTTAAATAGTTCTTCCTAACTTTTCTAGATATTTTATCCACATAAATTATTTAAAAATACTAATTGGTACTTTTACCCTACTGATCAAACGAAAATGAGAGTAAGGTTTCTTACGCGTTATGTATGTATGTCAGTTCCATTGTTGCCTCCGTAGCCTTAGGGCCAAGCTACACGACCGATTTTTTGTCTTTTTTGGAATTGGAAGTCACCACCAACTTCTATCCAACTAAACAGTTTAGTTGGCTATGTGCGCATATGATCAACTATTCTGTCGGTCGTCTGAGCTGAGAGGTGTGGACCATACTCTACTAATTTGTGGTGTGCACGGCATTATTCAAGATATCAAGAATGAAAATGTCCAAAATGTACAATAAAAAAAATTATAGCCCTTGTAACCAAATGCAGAATGAAGAAAATTTTGCTTTTATTTTCATTATTGAGATCGTACTAATTTGGCAAAATTTCTAAACATATTTCCTCCCACAACTTTTTCTTGCCATTGGTATCATTTTAATTTGTAAGTAGAAAACAATCTTGAAAACAATTTTTTTAGTGTATGTCATAAACAAGTAAAGTAGGAGCTCTACTAACTCATTGTGGCATTGTTGAATAGGTCTTGTAAAGTTGATATTTTAAGATCCGTTTCTGAAATATTAGGTTTTAAAGTGCAAACTTTTGTTAGGTGTAAATGTCCCCCCCCCCCCATATGCTAAACGGTCATATATGGATACGTGAAAAAAAATACCGGAGTAGTATATTACAAAGTCGAAAGGAAAACTATCAGAGCTGAGTACTAAGTACAAACTAAAAAGTTATTGCACTTTTTCATAAACCGGCAAATTAACTTTGTCATTAATACAAACACTATGAAAAACAAAGTTATTTTTGCTGGTCAAAAATTATAGAGGTTTTGGCTAATCTAAGCTTGCTTCTACGGAACCCTTCGTGGGCGAGCCCGACTCGCACTTGGCCAATTATTGTTATATAAAGGCGGCCGAGCTTCTACCAACTTAATTAACTTTCCAAAATCCTCTACGACTAGGTGATGAAGGCGAGGCAGACGAAGGTGAAGCTGGCGAATCTTTCATTTTAACCGCGTATTGCGCTAGCGTCCCTCCACCGATACAGTTGACGGCTGACTGAACAGTCGGTCGCCGACTGAACGATTGGTCGTGTGCGCCTCGTCATACAAAACCGTGGAGTTTACGTCGATTGGCCAACTATTTGGTTGGTGATCGGTCTTGATTCTATTGATTAAACAGTTGAGTTGGTGCCGTGTGCGCGCTCGAGTACTGGTGCATTGATATTTCTCAACCGATCAAACTATTCGGTTGGTAAACTATCGTTCGTGTAGCCTGGCCCTTAATGGCTTCATAAGCGATTTTGAAGTATGAGGTGTGATTAAATTGGTATTCTTTTTTAACTAACAATAAAAAGCATTTTAAACTTTTAAATATTCCGATAATATTTTTATTAATTATTGAAGAATATCCTAACTAATATTATAAATGCGAAACTGTGTTTGTTTGTTTGTTTGTTACGCTTTCACGCCCTATCTGAACCGATCATCATGAAATTTTGCATACACATAAGTTAGGGTACTGAGAAGGACAAATGCTATCTATCACGCGGGCAAAGCCGCGGGTAACAGCTAGTTGTTCAATAAATTCGTCATATCTATTTTATACATACATATTATCACGTCTTTATCCCTTCAGAGGTAGACAGAGTCCAAGTCTATAAAACCTAAAGGCTATGTTTAGCATGTTGGTGGGCTTGTAGGTGGAGAACGGAATAAAAATAGTGATGGGTTGCTAGCCGCATCGCCTATTAACATGATTTCTTGACTGCCTCTGTGTGGTCCAGTGGTTAAGGCGTTTGCTTTACTGACCCGGGTGTCGTGGGTACGATTCCCACGGAAAGCATACTTTGTTAAGTTGTTTCTAGTTTGGTTAGGACATTGCAGGCATGAATCACCTGATTGTCTGATAAAAAAGATGATTCCGTGCTTCGGAAGGCACGTTAAGCCGTTGGTTCCGGCTGCGATCTGGTAGTCGTTAAAGGAACCACGTCAGAGGCCGAGAGGCGGTTCCAAAGACTCTGACATCAGGCTGTGCATGGTCGACTGATCGTGTTACCTACTCGAAATGATGATGATGATGATTTGTCGCGCCCATTCCCTCGATCGGCTTTTACGATCTGCGTGGAAAGAGAAGCAGCTGGTACATTCTAAGTTTTTCTCTTTTCTCCCAGATTAGCTTGGAAATACGATAATAAGTCAAGCATACATTATAATATACATCTGTCTCAAAAGTCAAGTCTCTAGTTAAGTAAGTACTCATATTTCTTCATTGTTGTGAACACATACAAAATTCAGAGCCATTCTCGTTACGAGACAGGCTACAAAGAATATCATATTAGACAACTGCTAGCCTTGTATGTTTATGAGAAGATATGAGTCCATGAAAATCTTGACGGGTATCTAGAGACACTTGAAGATGAAATATTTTTTAAATCATAGGTTTTTACGATGTCTCAACAAAAAAACTAAAAATAATTTCAATTAAATTCTGTTGTTGTGAATATTATTAAGCAGAGAAATATTTATAATGCCGTGCGGTTCCCGGCAGAGTAGAATGGGACCACTCCAAGTCTTCCCGTGGATATCGTAGAAGGCGACTTAGGAAACATTAGATATACAAAACTTATAAACATCAAAGGGACCTTTCAACCTGTCTGGCCAGAGTGGAGAGTGTAGGCCAAATCGTCTGACTGCTCTAGCTAATTATATATGGCTATGGTAGTACAGAGATGGTCGCGTTCCTGCAGTGAAGACTTAAGACCTGATGACGATGATACTTAAAATCAACATACAGTGTGTAACATGACCTTCAAAATTCCGATAAAGGGTGACTCAGTTGACTTTTCAAAACTTAACTTGCCAGCGAATCTCTGGATGAGACCTCTATCCCTATAGAATTATAATATCTATTCAAGATTCAATCGTTTATTTAATATAGGTTTCTTTGAACACTTATTAATTGTCATATTTGTGTTTACAATCTTTACAACAAAAAAAATTTGTTGACGTCATTAATTACTTATGGCTAAGTTTAGGCCGCTTCCAAAGCGGAGTGCAGAAGAAGCGGCAACAAACTGCACAGCGCATTTTCTCCAAGCGACGTCAACTCACAATTCTAGTTAGACCTTAGAAACTACTTAATATATATGTGGACTGAGTGTGCATTGTTTTAATTAAATGTCATGATAAAAATTGAATTGGAAAAAAATTATGTCATCATTGAAATGTTAAATAGGTAAAATTTAATGATCTATGATCTACCGATAGGGCCTTTTTTTATTTATTTTTTTTTCCTTCCATGCTGATCTGAGAGAAAAGAATATAGAATGTACCAGCTGTTTCTCTTCCCGCGCAGATCGTAAAAGCCATTCTCTCGATTGGCTTTTACGATCTGCGATTGATGGGCGTCGGAAATCATGTCTATAGGCGATGCGGCTAGCAACCCATCACTATTTTAATTCCGTTCTCACCTACAAGCCCACCAACATGCTAAACGTGGCCTTTAGGTTTTATAGACCTGGGCTCTGCCTTCCCCGCAAGGGAGAAGACGTGATAGTATGTATGTGTGTACCGATAGGGAATTTAACATACTACATAAAAAATATGGACGTAAAAGTGTTCGGTTTCCAATACGGTGTAGCTGAAAAATTAACAACGCGACGGAGGTCCCGCGGGAAATCGCCGCAGCTAAAAATGTATAAGCGATACGTCCTTGTGACATATTGCGGGCTGACTGCCTGATATTGGCACGGTGGTGCACTCAATTTGTATTTTATAGAGCAGTAGGTCAACATTTTACTCTGTTATGAACGTTTTTGAATCATACATAAAGATTTATATTTATAAAATTTGATTTTTCTGTTATTTTGACCGCGTGATCTAATTACTGTATATGACGATAAGTATCTGAACATCCATTATATAAACACTAGAATTTGCTTAGTTATGTTAATATTTAAAGAATACTTACTAGAAATTTTCCCGCGACTTCGTCCGCGTAAATTGTAGTCTTTGTCAGCCGCAGATAAAATAGCTCTCTAAAGGTAAAATAATTTTGGAAATCAGATTTGTACTAACTAGCTATCAAGGTTTATGGGATACAGCCTGGTTACAGACGGACGTCGAAGTCTTAGTGATAGGGTCCGGTTTTTACTCTCAAGGTACGGACCCCAAACGGAAAATTAAGTAAAAGTGTTCGGTTACCAATAAAATATAGCTGAAATATTAAAAACGCAACGCTGGCTCCTGCGGGAAAACGACGCAGCTGAAAAATACGCGATACGTCCTTGTGATATATTACGCTATGACATTGGTACAATGTACTTGAACGATATAAAGTATAAATCAATATTTTTTTCCCACCAACCAAAGCATAATATTAAAAAGCTTTAACAAAAAAATTAAACTGCCGAAATAAACTGAAAAGCAGAAAATGAAACTTTACATTCGTGCACACGTCTGAGTGTGAGTTAACTGTTGCCTTCGTTTTACAGAACTTGACAGTTTTCCCTGCAGACAGATGTGATTCACAATGGCCAAAGAGTAAACATCATCATCATCAGGTTTATTTTATCTCCACTGCAGGAACACAACTCTCTCTGTATTAACAGATTTTTTGAATGGACTACGTAGCTAGCTCCAAGTGAGCTTTCGCTACTTCACCGGACTTTTGAGGTGAGGGCAGAGTGCCCTCAACCTGTAAGGCAATCATCACCAAAGGGTTCCCAGGAGGGACGAACCTCGGCTTTGGGCGTTGCCTGGGTGCGCAAGGCTTGGAGAGACAGCAAACTCTCATATGACTGATGGGCCGCGATTGCATGCATGACCTGAAGGGCCGAACTGAGAAACAATGGCAAAGCGTTTAGAGAGCAGCAACTGCCGCAGTTTTGCCGTATGGGCCGAATGTATTAACAGAACCATATAGGTACTACTTATACAGCTAATAGCAGGATAAGGGGGGACCATTGGGCACAGTAGCGACGCCAATCATTTTATTCCTAATACTTTACAAATAGAAAGAAATTTAAGAATGTAAGTCATATAAGCCTTAGTAAATAACCTAAAGTATTTTTGGAATCATGTTTTATGGCCGTTTTTGGCGGTAATCTGAATCTCATAATTCTCACTGATTCTGATAATATTAAGCATGATTCCAAAAATACTTCAGGTTATTTACTAAGGCTTATTTAGGATTTACATTCTTGAATATCTTTCTATTTGTAAAGTATTAGTAATAAAATGATTGGCTTTGCTACTGTGTCTAGTGTCATATTACCTATCCAAAAATGTGCTCTATGGTCTTCCACGTATAAGTTATCTATATAAATAAGCAATGAGCTCACCATCTACCTTATTTCCCATCTTTTTACTTTACTACACCTGGTTTTTTAGTAACCTATGGCTCTGTCTACCCCGCAATGGATAAAGTGACCCATCACATTCAGGCCAAGCCTAAAGTTGCTTAACCTCAAACTATTACAGTAAGGTCACCGATCACATCCCTTCATTACGGGGGTCGGTATGACCTGTGGTCGGAATTTCACAACGCATTACCTGGTAAGGATGGGCGCATGCTAGTATCGACATCGATATGTGATTGTTCGATGAACATTTTATAGTAAAACTTACGTTGTAAATACAATAAAAAACTATTTTTTGCACCAATAAACAATCACAAATAAATAAATTCAACCTTCATGTGAGTTAAATAAACATCAGGCGGTCTTATCACTTATAGTAGATATATTAAAGTGACGGTGAAGCTTTCCTAGTTTAGTTACAATATCACGTCTTTATACTTTACGGGGTAAATAGAACCGTAAAAATTGGGGATAGATAGCCATTTTTTTTAATTTTATAGAAATTTAATGTTTTATCCAATTGTCTTATGTCTGGTTTACAATTTTATATTTCATTTATATAGAGGTATGTAAGTGATTTTTTTATTGAATTTACTGAATTTAAGTGATCGTTGACGAAACTGAATTTACTTTTAAATATTAAGGCCATTTGGAATTTTAAACTTTCTCATTACTTTTTTCCGTATGTGTGGGTGCATGTAGTCAAATCTGATGTCAGATTTTTCAAGTTATTCGTAATTCAGGGGCTTATGATATAGCTTAACGACTGACACCAATGATGAAACGGGTTTGACTTGTCTTACTACCAAAGCACAGGGGAGCTTGATATAATTTTATGTCACTACAACGATAATAATACCTATTTCAGTAGGAACTACGGAAAGGGTTGCTTTACATACGTAAGCGCTTATAATGCACCCTCTGTGCTATTCAGTTCGTCAACTCGTCACATTTCCCATAAAATTGATTATTCATAAAAAAAAAACACAACATAGGTAAATATATTAAAAAGTTTCTCTGCTTATTAACTTGTGTCTCATAAAATAAAGCATTTTAAAAGAAAAGCACATTAACTTTCGCAAAATAACTCTTATAATTTGACATCTCTATAATTAGATGTTTATTTATTCAGAGCATTTTGTCCTCTTAAATTCTTTAACGTCCCGGTGGAGTCAAATTATTTTAGCTTTAAAGTTTGATGTCTTATTATCATAATTCGCAGTAAAAGTTTTAGGGCTCAATTTAGAATTATTTTCTTACAATTACTAGTTCGTAACGAGTTTAGTAAAATATTTCATTTTTAGTGCTGGTTAACTTAGTAAAAGGACTGATTAAGCGTTCTGGAGTTCTCCTTCATTGAACCAGCTCAGTCACATAATTTTGTTGAAATATCTACCAATTCACATAGTTATGCAATATAAGATTTAATTACAGACACCGGAGTGGGTGAAACTTAAAAAATTTCTTAAGAAATCGAAAGAAAAAGCTACGTTTATGAGAAGAAAACATAAATAAGTCGAAATGTTTGTTTTGAAACTAAAATAATTAAATTAAATTAATGTATACAAAGTAGATAGCACCATACTAACATTTAAAGTTATTCTTATCTTTTCGAATTAATCTACATGATAGAAAAGCATAAAATTTAAATTTATAGTCAAAAATATTTTGACAAAAATTACACGCGCACACATACTGAAATAAAACAAATCTGACTCTATGATCTAATGATTTATTTATCAATTTCAAACATTCTATCTGTCTATTACCTACTCAAGCTTTAACCACTGAACCGATTTGGATGAAATTAGATGTCAATTTAGTTTGAGACTCGAGATTTGACCTTCGTCCTAGAGAGGACAGTACTTTTCTAGGACGAAGGTCAAATCTCGAGTCTCCGATCCCGAGGGATTTTTATTCACTCAAATGAAGCCGCAACCGAAAGTTAGTAATAGCATATAATATTGAACTAAAACGTCGCACGTATAAACAAATTTAATCACAACTCAAAAAATTTCTGAACGTAAATTTATTGGTAGAAAACTGTACAAAACTACCAATTTAAAGGTACAAAGATCAACACTATGGAAATGTTTTATTGAAAACAATTACAATTCAAGTCACATACTACATCTTTAACCCCAACGTTTATCGATATTTCAAGATGCAGCACTACCTAATCGAAAGATGCGATAAGACAATCAAATCATGGATCAATATTTAAAACAATTCCAAACCGAGTCACATCCCAACTGAATCCTCAACATAAATTTATCGATATCAGAAGGCACAGCACTATCAAATCGAAAGGTCTCTCATTTCACGTGACATTACCCGCGCTGACCCTTCCAGGCCTAAGTCTGAGTCATAAGAGATAGCGATTAAGGAGTTGCGGTTCGCTAATAACCATTAAGTTTGGAGGATACGTGGAGATATAAGACTAAATGGCTTTGTATGTTTTGATATCATTTATTGCAAATGAAGTAGTTTTCGCATAATAAAAATGGTTTCTTATTTGATTATCGTTTTGGTGGAGAGATAAAGCTAAATCTAGAAAAATATGGTGATACTTCATATCACGAACACTACAGGTTTCCCAACTTAAAAAAATGAGACAATTGAAAAAGTACGTTGCATATAATTACTACTTGCAGAGACATATTTTTTGTTTTAATAAATCGATCCTTATTCGAGAATAAATAACTAAGATATGCATCTAATTCTGCTGCTTTCGTCAATTTTATTCCGGAATTCTTATAATTAGAAGTATGACACTTATAATTATAAGAAATCATCTAACTTTATTCTTGCTGGTGGAGTATTTTTCCATCTTTTCCTATCCTTCGCTATCTCCTTGACTTCTCTATACGACAAGACTTTTGCCTTCTCTTTAATTTCCTCCTTGGCCTTCCCTTTCTTCTTCTTACTTCACTCTTTCTTTCTAAAATAGTTCCTGTCATATTAGGCGGCCAAACGTCTATCCACACCTATGTATAAGTGTATAGGTAGTATATAACTTTTCTTATCCCAGGATAGATTATTCTGCTTGCTTTTGTCAATTTATGTCCGGAATTTCCATCTTAGTGTGTAAGTAGTAAAGATAACACACGCTATCGCTTATGCCTCAAACCGCAGCCAACCGATTGTAACGATCACGACTAGGCTTTTGTCCCGCGGATTTCGTGGCCGTAAAAAATGGCGGCCATTCCGTCCACAATGCCAGCGATTACGACTATAGTTTGTGTGGATTGCGATAATGAAGGTTAAGTGGCGGTTGATGCGGCCGGTGGATGATGGGTGGGCATTAAGTTTTTTGTAGTAGCGTTTGTTTATTAGTCTTCTTCATTTATGAGGCTAGTAATGAATAGGTTTTTTACGAACACACATGGCGTAAAGTACTGATGGCCGAGGGAGCAGAAAGGTTCTTGAATAGCGACACCGTAACGGAAAGCGCAGTGTCGGAACCTAGATAGTACAAACAACATATTATCACGTCTTTTTCCCTTGCGGGGTAGACAAAGTCCAGCCCCCTTATTTACTAACTCGGATGACAGGTGTCGATGCCTATCAATCTAAGATTTCCAGTTACAATGCGGGTTTTGCTTGCTCGAACTTTTTATTTGGAATACAAAAACCGCATTGTAACAGCAAATCCTAGATTGATAGGCATCGACACCTGTCATCCGAGTTAGTAAATAGGCCGGCAGGTCTTGAATCTAAAGGCCACTTTTAGCATGTTGTTGGGCTTGTAGGTGGAAAACGGAAACAAAATAGTGGTGGGTTGCTAACCGCATCGCGTGTTGTCATGATTCTTTACGCCCGTTCCCTTCATCGGCTTATGTGATTTGCGCGGGAAGAGCATATACATAAAAGATGTTTATATTTCGTTATACTGTAATCCAAAATGTATTTTTTTGTGTTATTTTCTTTTTGTATTTAAAATCAAAGTAAACACAAAACGACAGATTAATATTCATTAATTATACCGCAATATTTTTCTTAAAACCGAGGTATCACCAGCAATAAATATTGTAATTTATTCGAAAACAAAACGCAAAGAAAATATTCTAATCGGACAACGAAGATCAAAGAAAAAAAATAAGGTGAAGCAAAATTGTTAACTTAATCAAGGGTTCCGTTAAAAAATATTCTTTTTTTATTACTTTCGAGATTTCGACGTCGATGAGTCAGAGACGACTTGGTAGTTGAAAAGTACTGAACGGGTTCAAATGATTCATAGATTTGGGTTTTTACTGCAATTGATATTGTTATGTTTTCAGTATTTATGTATGCATGAATACAAGCATGTATATTTGTATGTACATTTGTTTATTCTGCCATAACTTGTAGATGCCTTAAACACTAATTAAATGTGTCAATCCCTGTTTTATCCCGAAAAATGTAGGCAGTAATTTTGAGTTAGTCGCTGTTTTTTAATAATCAGTTTTTCTACAAATTTTTTCTAAAAATTTTCAGCCTAATAACAAACCGTGAGAGAGCCAGAGGCCCATCATTCCCTCTGGGGAGGGAAAAACAAAAGACTGGCAACTATATCACACGTGTTGCATTAGTCCATGGGCAGCGGTAATCACTTACCATCAGGTCATCCGCTCGTTGCCGTTTATGTCATAAAAACATCACCTATATTCGTAGTTTGAAATTTTTTTTAACATACTCTTCAATTTTATAGGTTTGTAGCCAGTCTTCTTTGATTTCCTTACTAGTTACAATCATGATCAAAATAAATATAATTAGACAAACGGAAAGGTTTTGTTTATTGTTATAGGTACCTACATTACTCAGAGATAATGCTTTCATAAACATGAATTTAATGTTAGCTACGCAAACTTAAATGAATAAACATTTGATATTATTGTTGAGAGCACAGGGCATGGAATATCACGCCCTACTAGAGACGGAAGTAATAATAACACCACGTGTCAGCCCGCGCCACGTTAGTAGGCGAAAATCGCAAACTCGGCTTGTTAGTTCGTGGTCAAAAAACGTAAAATTCCCTTAATGCGATGATATGACATACTTAATTACAGAAAAAGTTGATGAAAAAATTATGACCTATATCAAAAGTAAAAAGAAAATAGTAGACTTTTGCATTTCTACACTTACTTTGATATATCATCATCATCATCCTATATTCATCCACTGCATGAACATTTTGCATGCCTTTGTATGCATGGCTAAACGTGCGCACTATTTATTACAAAACATCAATATTATGTACCATGTTTAATGCAAAGAATAAATGATTTGATTTGATCTGCTGGACATAGGCCTCCCCAATTAGACGCCATCGAGATTTATCTTTGGCTGCCCGCATCCAGCTCCTGCCAGCCATCTTGCGCAAATCATCACTCCACCGTGCCTGAGGACGTCCTACACTACGTTTGCCGAGACGCGGTCTCCACTCAAGAACTCGTTTGCTTTAATGGTTATCGGTTCTGCGGCTAATAAATGCCAGACAACTGCCACTTCAGCTTGCTAATCCGGTGGGCTATATCGATGACCTTGGTTCTCTGCCGGATCACCTCATTTCTGATTTGATCCCGCAGAGAAACGCTGAACATAGCTTTTTAATACCCAAAACACGCATTTTCTTATGAAATGTGACATCTCTGATAGCACGCGAGCGACCTTTCTTGCTCTGTGGTTATGAGGGATCTCTAAATTCAAGATGGCGGCACAAGATGGCCGTTTCCAATTATTTTCGCGGCACCTGGTGTTTTGAATACTAAACAGTGATTACAATAGCAAATACAGTTTTTATTTCGTCTCTGGCTGCAGCAGGTCTAAAAATAAAGAAAGTGTAGAAATGACACTTCTGTTACTGTTATGGGAAATGAAATCTCAAGTCTTCCCGTGGATGTCGTAGAAGGCGACTTAGGAAACACAAACTAAACAAAGCTTACAAACATCAAAGAGACTTCTCTAACCCATCTGGCCAGCGTGGAGAGCGTAAGCCAAATCCTCTAACTGCTCAGGCTAATATTGACTAAGGTGGTACAGAGAGGGTCAATGATGATGAATAAGAATAAGGTAATTTATTGCCGAAGATTCGAACAATAAAGAAAGAAAACTCTGGTATCTAAACAAATTGGCAAAAGAATGCCTCCGCTTGTGTTTTCACGTAGGTAAATATAAAAAATAATGAAACAAAATTAACTTCTTTAGTTACTTTTACAAAACTTCAGTTACTGTTAAGGGAAATGCATGAAATGGATAGTGTTTATATTCAAATTTTGGATTGCATGTATCTCTTTTTCATAAAGTTGTTTGAAGGGACATCTAGGGCGTCGACACTTACAGATGATTGTGTCAATTGCCATCTCTGCTCTCTCTCTGATTTGTGACTAGAACATCGGGATCCAATACCATTTAAATACATTTTAATTCTTATTCCGCAATAAGACTTAACCGTACACCTTTATTTTTCTTTTAAATTAATCTTTCATACATAATTTTGATCGTTCTGGACCCTTAAAGGGGTGATTCAGCCCGTCGATATGAACCATTTTTATTATGGGACCAATGCTGGAAACTCAAATTTTATTTCGACATTTTCATACAAAAGTGTTCAGCCGCCCGGGCAATTTGTATAGGAATGTCGAAATTTTTTTCGAGTTTACAGCATTTGTCCCATAGGAAAAGTTGTTTATATTGACAGGCTGAATCACCCCTTTAATGGTCCGAAACGATCAAAATTTCGCCATGTATATGTTATTTCAAGTAAATTATTTTTTACTACAAATAATACATTAAAATAACACAGCCTTTTCTACGTATGTATGTCTTGTCTAGCTGTTTCTCAAGACTTCGTTTGCATGGTGAGATACAGCAAATAATATGACTTTTAAAAATAAACTTAAATCTTTTATTGATAAATAAACTTTTTATCTAAAGAAGGCTTATTTATCTGCTAGTGACATAGGCTATAATTTACGCGAACGAATTTGTGGAAAACTTGCTAGTAGTCCATATACAGCGGACGGTTAAAACGCATTAATAGATATGTTATTTATTAAGTCACGTTGGTTATTTCGGAAATACGAACAAACGAACCTTTATACATAACGGCCAAAGTCATAACTCTCATTTTGGCTTCGTAGTCGGGCAAAAAGAATGGACCTCTCTTCCTCATCCCTTCACAAAACACACAAATCCTTCAATAGTGTGAAATTGAATTGTAACGTCCGGAGTCCGTTGAATAAAACATGACGGTACTGATTTAGAACGAAAGTGGTTCATAGATTTCTATCTCAAACAGGGCAGACAGTCTCCAGTGTTGTGTGCAAAAATCACTTACATCTCCATTTTTTATTATTTATAAAACAAAGTCCTCCGCCACGTCTGTCTGTCTGTTCGCGATTAACTCAAAAACTACTGCTCTGATTTTCATGCGGTTTTCACCAACAGAGTGATTTACGAGGAAGTTTTAAAGGTATAATACATGCCCGAGCGCAGCCGGGTAGGACTGCTAGTCATTGCAATTAAAAAACAAAGAAAGAGGAAGACTGATACGGTTTCCCTTGACAGCTCAACAAACACCACCGCAGTTCGTCAGTCAGTCTGTGAAAATGGCAGCTGCAGTGTTGTCAAAATATCAGAAGAGACTCAAAATTAATTTCGGTAAGTCCTGTAGTGAAATTTATAGTTTCAAAATCGTGATTCAAATGCCAATATGGATATTATAGTCTCGGTGATAGGCATCAAAGCCTCAGGTAATAGGGTCCCGTATTACCCTTTGGGTTCGCAGCCCTAAAAAGACTTCTTATATAATAGCTTTGTAGCTATCATGTATATAAATTACTTTTTGTATAGTATTCGATACCAGAGAGACAGTTTTATGTGGCTCTGTCTATCCCGTAAGGTAAGAAGCATATCCTTCAAAAGCTGGAGATGGAATTGTAACGCGCCAGACCCGCTGAATAAAACATGTGGTCACTGATTTACAAAGAAAAAGGTACAGACACGTATACATACGTTACGGGGCAGACAGATCCTGAAGCCATCTGGTTATAAAACAGCAATGAAAGCATTTACCGAGTAGCTATCAACACACACTACTATAAAGAGGTAAGTTTAAAGCTAAAACATAGCAATTGATCCATCCGGAATCTTAAAAGATGTAGATAAACTTATTATCATCATTAAATAAATAAATAAATAGGGACATATCACACCAATTGAGCTAGCCCCACAGTAAGTTGTGAACTTGTGTCGTGGGATACTTACTCAACGATACTATATTTTATAATATATACTTATATAGATAAACATCCAAGATCCAGGTCAATCTGAAAAAGATCATTTTCCATCTTGACCTGACCGGGGATCGAACCCGGGACCTCCGTGTCGCAGGCTGGCGTGTTGACCACTGCGCCACGGAGCTCGACAGGTTAGGTTTGGTTAGGTTTTTTTAAGTCTCCACTGCACGAGCACGACCCTCTCTGTACTACCAGAGCAGTCAGAGGATTTATCATATACTCTCCACACTAGCCAGACGGGTTGGAATCGGCTCTTTGATGTTTACAAGCTTTGTTCAGCTTGGTTCTCGGCAGAGTAGAATAGGAACACCTAAGTTTCTATTCTACTCTACCGGGAACCACTCGGCATAAATTAATATTACCATTCTATTTTAAAGCCAGTAGATTCTTTATCATTATCATATTGCAGAAAATTTTAAAACTGCAATAAATTCTTCCAGAATCTCGACAAGACAAAGGAAGAAAACAATTCTTAAAAATTCCCAGCAAACGTTTTAAAAAAGATGCGTCAAAGCTGAAAAATGTTTTCCCTGTGCCCTCGTGTTGTTCCAGGAAGTGTCCGTCGTGATGTACTGTGTGCCGCACAATAAAGCTCACATGATATAGTACAATGATAAAACGAACTTGTGTAAGGGGCTTTATTAAGGCCAAGCTCCGTGGCGCAGTGGTCAACACGCCAGCCTGCTACACAAAGGTCCGGGGTTCGATCCTCGGCTAGGTCAAGATGGAAAACGATCTTTTCCAGATTGGCCTGGGTCTTGGATGTTTATCTATTTATGTATATATTATAAAATATAGTATCGTTGAGCTAGTATCCCACGACACAAGATTACAACTTACTGTGGGGCTAGCTCAATTTGTGTGATATGTCCCTATATATTTATTTATTATTATTTATTTATTCTGCATCCTATTTAGCACCTAATTTATTGCTAAATTTAAATAGGTATTTATGTCTATGATCTTCGTTGATCGAAGTTCAAAATCAAATTGAAACATATAAGCTGAATACAATAACATTTCAAACTATGGACTGGAAATATCTACCCAGAATCTTACATGTTGATAAACTTAATATTAATTTTCTATTTCAAAAGCCAGTGACAATTCTTTATCCTTATCCTATTACAGAAATTTTTTAATTTAGCAATAAATTCGCCAAAAATCTTGACATCAGACAAAGATAAATATTTCAAAAACATTTTTGTAAAATCTTCAACAAATGTTGTTTGAAAGCTGAAAAATGTTTTCCTTGTGCTCTCGTTTTGTTCCAGGAAGTGTCCGTCGTGATGTACTGTGTGCCGCACAATAAAGCTCACATGATATAGTAGTTTACAGTACATATCACAACAATAAACTGAGTTAACTACTGCATAGTTTTTAGGGTTCCGTACCCAAAGAGGACAAATAAAAACGGGACCCTATTCACAAGACTACGATGCCTGCTTTTCTGTCTGTCTGTCACCAGCTGTATCTCAAAAACCGTAATAGCTCGTCAGTTGAAATCTTCATAGATGATGTATTTCTGTTGCCACTATAACAGTAAATACTAAAAGTAGAAAAAATAAATATTTGAGGGATATTTAAGGGAAGGACGAAAAATAAGTCAGCTGTATTATCACACAGAATAAAAAAAAAACAACGAGTTGCACTCTGGGAGTACCGGCAGAAGTAAAAAATTATATTAACGTTATTAACGTTAGGAATATTAACGTTGTTTTACGATCAGGTCCCGTCGTGTCCATCTTACGAAAATTCTATCCGTCGGTCACGTGACCTGCCGCGAGTTTAACAATTTTCCCCATTACTAAAAGTGCACAGCGCCGTTTAAGAAGTTTTCACTTCAATTATTGTACCTCGTGATATAGTCTAACAATAAACTGTAAGATTAGTGTGAACGTGTTTTACACACTATTCTATTTTAAAAAGCAGTTCAAACCTTACTTTTTTTTTTACGCAATGGATTAGCAATCTGGCGTGGGAATACGGCCAGCATTCTTACCAACTTGCCACAAGGCAACAAATTTTTAGATTTTTAAGTTTGTATTTTTTCTTTTTTTTTCTACCTGTTTTATTATCCTCATATTTTGGTTTGAGGAATCTATAATATTTTGTTTGAATCTTGAATTTATAGGAACATTAAAGTAATTACCGTTTGCTTACTTTAATAACCACACTGGATGGTCACTAAAATTACAGTCCTTAACATGAAAACTAGTTGAAAGCTCAGGAAAATTTGAGCGCGGCTAAACTAACGCAAACCTTGGAGTACAAAATATCGAGAGTACAAACTGGACACTTTACAAAATCTCATCATCATCATCAGGTCTTGTTTAGTCTCCACTGCAGGAGCACGACCCTCTCCGGCCACCAGAGCCATATATTAGCCAGAGCAGTCAGAGGATCCGGCCTACACTCTCCACGCTGGCCAGACGGGTTGGAGAGGTTTATTTGATGTTTGGAAGCTTTGTTTAGCTTTTGTTCCCTTAGTCGCCTTTTACGACATCCATGGGAGGACTTGGAGTGGTCCTATTCTACTCTGCCGGGAACCACACGGCAAAATCTACAGTGTGTGATCTTTTTTTTAAATGAGACCAATTCTGTGAACTCAAATATTATATACTAGCAACCCAACCCGGCTACGCCCAGACATGTATTATACCTATAAACCTACCTCATAAATCACTTTATCTATTAGAAAAAGCCACATGATAATCCATACAGTTGCTTTAGAGTTTACCGCGAATAGGCAGACAGACAGACGTGGCAGAGGACTTTGTTTTATTATATGTAGTGATAGTGATGACAAGTGAGGGACAAATCATACAAATTAAGCTAGTCCCATAATAAGTTGTGAATTTGTGTATGTATGTATGTAATTTCTTTATTGCACAAAAAACAACTTAAAACTTAAAAGAAACAGTTTTCCAATAAAAGGACCTTTGTACAACGGCGGACTTATCTCTAGAAGGGATCTCTTCCAGTCAACCAAGTGCTTGAAATGAAATAAGAAAAGCTTGGGGATAGTGCCAATATGAACAATATACCTATAACTAGTAATGCTTAAACATAAATAAACAACGTACATTTGAAATACATAAATAAATATATGAATACATAAGATAATATATATATATAATATGTATGTATAAAAAATATGTATAAATACACTTGCATATATTATACTCAATTGCTCATTAACCAATGGAATCTTTATAGAATTTTGTTAGTCTAGATTTAAAAGAATGGATAGAGGGAGCCATTCTAATGTCTAGAGGAAGCGCATTTCAAAGATGCGCAGCAAGCACCGCAAAAGACTTGGAGTAAGCCTGTGAGGAGTGGCCAGGTAGCTGAAGAATGGGAGACCCACTGCCACGTAATCGGCTGTCGATTTCTCTAAATACGTCGAATACTAACTCTACGATACTTTATTTTGGTAATTATTTAAATAAATAGACATCCAAGATCCAGGCCAATCAAAAAATATAGTTTTTCAATCATGACTTGACCGAGGATCGAACCCGTGGTAATGTTCTCACGTGGTAATATTTCATTATCAGATTCAAAGAAATGTCTATTTAAAATAACAACATGTTATATAACAAAGTCCTTCACCGCGCCTTATTATCGCCTTTAATTTAAAATAATTAAACTGAAATAACCTAAAAAACAAGTACAAAACTTCCTTCTGTAGAGTCACTATTTTGTGTGTAAACTACGTAAAGCCTTTCAAACTTATCATTTGTACACGAGTTGTTTGCAATAATACCGAAGTAGATAAATAGCTGTGGACTCTGCTGTAATGTATCTTTAAGATGCTAGATCTTGCTGCGAATTTAGTCACTTAATTTCCATACTTCCATACCACCATTTAATTTAATAACTCACTATTCCACGCGGACGAAGTCGTAGGCACAGCTAGTCTATACTAATATTATAAAGAGAAAGGATTTCATTGTTTGTTCGTGAATCAAACAGACACTAAAACCACTGGACCGGTTTTCAAAATTCATTCACCTATTGAAAACTGCAGGTGACATGAGCTATAATTTGCGCGGAGGACATCGCGGGATAATTGCTAGTCGTTATTATAAAGTTTGATCGAAAACTAAGGTAACGACTACAAAACTTCCTTCTGTAGTGTCACTATTTTGTGTGTAAACTACGCAAAGCCTTTGAAACTTGTCATTCGTCCGCGAGTTGTTTGCAATAATACCGAAGTAGATAAATAGCTGTGGACTCTTCTGTAAATTTATCCTTAAGATGCTAGATCTTGCTGCGAATTTAGTCAATTAATTTCCATACTTCCATACCACCATTATTAATTTAATTTAATAACTCACTATTCCACGCGGACGAAGTCGCAGGCACAGCTAGTCTATACTAATATTGTAAAGAGAAAGGATTTCATTTGTTTGTTTGTGTATTGAATAGGCTACGAATTTACAAAACCGATTTTCAAAATTGTTTCACTTATTGAAAGCTGTTTGATCTGCAGTTGACATGAGCTATAAAGTATTATAAAGTTCGATTGAAAAAACTAAAGTAACAAGTATACAAATTCCTTCTGTAGTGTCACTATTTTGTGTGTAAACTACGCAAAGCCTTTGAAACTTGTCATTCGTCCGCGAGTTGTTCGCAATAATACCAAAGTAGATAAAATAGCTGTGGACTCTGCTGTAATTTATTCTTAAGATGCTAGATCTTGCTACGAATTTAGTCTTTTAATTTCAATACTTCCATACCACCATTCTTCATTTAATTTAATAACTCACTATTCCACGCGGACGAAGTCGTAGGCACAGCTAGTCTATACTAATATTATAAAGAGGAAGTATTTCATTGTTTGTTCGTGAATCAAACAGACTCTAAAACCACTGGACCGGTTTTCAAAATTCATTCACCTATTGAAAACTGCAGGTGACATGAGCTATAATTTGCGCGGAGGACATCGCGGGATAATTGCTAGTCGTTATTATAAAGTTCGATCGAAAACTAAGGTAACGAGTACAAAGCTTCCTTCTGCAGTGTCACTATTTTGTGTGTAAACTACGCAAAGCCTTTGAAACTTGTCATTCGTCCGCGAGTTGTTCGCAATAATACCAAAGTAGATAAATAGCTGTGGACTCTTCTGTAATTTATTCTAAACTAGCATCTTGCTACGACTTCGGTCACGTAATTTAATTTTTCTACTCCTGTACCGTAATCTGTCATTTATATGGTCAAGAACACAAACATAAGAACATCCATAAAAGTCTATACTCTATTCTTCATAACAGTACGGCCCAGCCGTACTATAATGTAGCTATTATTTATTATTTATTTATTTATTTAAAAACTTCATTACATAGTACATGTAATTGGCGGACTTAAAGCCTAAGGCCTTATCTACCAGTCAACCAACAGGTGATGCCGAGAAAGAAATTATAAGAAGTAAGTGCAAATTTAATGTAAAAGCTTACGTAGATAACAAAACAAACTTGTGTCCTAATTAATTACTAAATTCTGTATACATATACTTACATACCAAATTACATAAATATAAATATAACATAATGATACATACATAAATAGACTACATAAATATATTATACTCTTTAAATTTGTTGAGAAAAATGTGCGCGTACTGCATTCTTCTTCTATTACGATACGGCTAGCAGCCACAGACTATTAAACCTAGATTTCGTGATTGCAAAAGAAGTTTTTTTGAACTAAATGCATTGCTGCTAACTTAAGAAAAACTTATTTCATAGTTTGAGTCTAGCAAACATTAACGCGAGTTAGTTGTCAAACTCAAAATTCATGTTTTACTAGTTTTGCATTTTTTTGAAAGTCGTAGAAAAAATATTGATACGGTTTATATTAGGTCTTAAAAGGCTCTTGGCGCCTCTATAAGCGATATTCGCTCGTTTCGCTCGCTCATATCGCTACCCGCGCCACTCACCTTTTAAGACCCCTATTATAAAACCGTTGCATAAAATACTATTATATACGCGGTGTAATATCTATCGTTTTGAACAATTTAGCTAGTACTGGAAATTCACAAAACATTGATATTCCCATACAAGAGTATTCCGCCAGGAAATTTATCATTACTTATACTATCAATGCGAAAGTGAGTTTGTTTGTTTATTACGCTTCACGACATATCTACTGAACCGATCATGATGAAATTTTGTATACACAGGTTAGGGTACTGAAATAGACACAGGTATATATCATGCGGGTGAAACCGCGGGTAACAGCTAGTATTATATAATTTATTCGTTACCATAAGCAAAGTTGTTCATATTGATCGGACAGAGTTATCATCATATGTTTATTATTTACTAGCAGCCCTACCCGGCTGCGCCCGGGCATGTTTTATACCTGAAAACCTTCCTCGTGAATCACTCTATCTATTGGTGAAAACCGTATGAAAATCCGTGGAGTAGTTTTTGAGTTTATCGCGAACAGACAGACAGACAGACGCGGCGGAGGACTTTGTTTTATAATATGTAGTGAAGTATTTCCTGCATAATATAATAATAAATTAAAGTAAAAAAATCATTTATTTTCTCCAACAATCGTCCAGATGAAATACGAAAAACCGGCCAAGTGCGTGTCGGGCCACGCGCAGGATAGGGTTCCGTAGTTGCGAATGACAACTTTGAGTACACACTGTTTACACTCGCACCTCACAGTTTAACGACCAAAAACATCTAACAATAAAGATTGTATGAAATTTTACATTTTCCAGTACATTTTATAAGTTGGTTGCCTATAACTTTTTAGTTTGTACTTAGTACTTAGCTCTGATAGTTTTTCCTTCAACTTCAGTATATATACTACTGCTGTAATTTTTTTCACGTATCTATATATAACCGTTTAGGAGATAGAGGGGGGGGGGGGGGGACACGTACCTCTAACAAAAATTTGCACTTTAAAACCAAATATTTCGGAAACGGATCCCCAAATCGAAAAATTGTGTTCTCAACCTCACAATATTATTCAAAGACCTTTTTAACGATACCCTACAAGATGGGTAAGTAGAGAAAAAAAAATGACTCCCCCACTTTACTTGTATGGGAGCTACCCAAAAAAAAAATTTTTCAAGATTTTTTTCTACGACTTTTTTGCCATGATTAATATACATACTCATACCAAATTACAGCTTTCTAGTACTTATGGTCTCTGAGTAAAACCGCGGACGGACAGACAGACAGACAGACATGGCAAAACTATAAGGGTTCCTAGTTTACTACGGAACCCTAAAAAGGGGGGTAAAATAATATACTGACCATTCAAAAAATACACACGTATTGTTTAAGGTTTTACTTCTATTGGCACCCGAAGTGCCACTTTTTTTTCCAAAAGCTACAGAGTACTAGCATAGTGTAGTTACCGTAATATATTGAAGAGTTTAAGACGTGCTACAAGAATATATAAATACATACGAGCTCCGTGGCGCAGTGGTCAACACGCCAGCCTGCGACACGGAGGTCCCGGATTCGATCCCCGGTCAGGTCAAGATGGAAAATGATCTTTTTCAGATTGACCTGGGTCTTGGATGTTTATCTATATAAGTATATATTATAAAATATAGTATCTCGTTGAGTTAGTATCCCACGACACAAGTTCACAACTTACTGTGGGGCTCGCTCAATTTGTGTGATATGTCCCTATATATTTATTTATTTATTATTTATTTTGTCTTAACCTAGCTACTTATTTAACTCTGAAAGTGTCTGAGCCAGACGCACACAATGTCGGCGACATCAAAGCGGCGCGCCCTTTGATTACGCCGCGAGACGTGCGTGTAATTTACTCCTCATTTGGTATTGGAAATCGCCTGGAAAATTACGCCTGTAATTATAGAACTATCTTACTTTACGCCTACGTTTATATGGTAATTGTATTAGTGACGTATTCAGCTTTAATTTTATGACAATTTGATGTGTCTTTAATTAGAATTTCGTAGCAAACTTGAACCAAGCAAATATTTATTGAAATCCCAATTTTCCGAACCCAACTCATATTTTAAATGCGAATGTAAGTTTGTATATTTGTTTGTTTGTTACCTCTTCATGCTTTGCCTCCGTGGTCCAGTGGTTAAGGCGTTTGCCTTGTTGACCCGGGGTCATGGGTTCGATTCCCACGGGGAACACACTTTGTTGTTTCTAGTTTGGTTAGGAAAAATTATTTTAATACGGTTTTCATCGCGTTTATTACACTATTTATACACCTAACGTTTCGAGCACTTTACAGCGTTCGTGGTCGCAGGTAGACTGAGATAACATTTAATTTACCATAGGTAATCATTTATCGGACAAAATCATGGCAAAATTGCTAGACTGATTAAAAAAAATAGCTAAAAATTTAAAAGATTTTTTTTCCATTTGTATTTAAACCGAAATCATTTTCCTCAAATGTTCAAATTTGTTGAAATCACCAAAGAAAAAAGATATTAAACGCTGAGAGCCGAACGCCGAAAAGTTAAATCAAATTACTGGGGTGAGATTAAAAAGACGCACTTCCGATCTTGCTAAGCCAGACATGAGACGGGGTTGTGTGTTGATAATAGAGGCTTTTACGTATCTGCCAACCATTTTATTTCAATTTTATGTTCGATCGAGCAGGCGAAGCGAGCAACTCTGCTTTTACATGTGATTTTAAAAAAGTTAAGGCTGATTTTCTGAATATATGGTTTTTTATACTTGTTTTTTTTTTTTTTGTAAACAAAATCTAAGCGTCAATTTTCAAGCTGCATATTTAACATTCCCTTAAATAGATGACTCAGACCGTCACTATAAACAACTATTCCTAAAATATTTTTTTTTTACTTTCATTTCAATCTATACAACCGTATGGATTGAAATGAAAGTAGTAGAAGAAAGAAGTATTTCAGGCAAACTTTTAGATGGTGGTACGCTGTACGTACCCATGTATTCACCCTTATCCTAACTAATATTATAAATGCGAAAGTGACTTTGTTTGTTTGTTTGTTTGTTACGCTTTCACGCCGTATCTACTAAACCGATCATTATGGAATTTTGCATACACATAGGTTAGGGTACTGAGAAGGGCATAGGCTATATATTACGCAGGCGAAGCCGCGGGTAACAGCTAGTAAGTATATAAAGTATCTAATGTATTTAAGACTCATTTATCTGCAGCTGTAATTTCCTTGTATTTTGTGGCAAATAAAGAAGATTTGTTTAATTAAGTAGTGAAAATTTTCCCCAGAGTTCCAAGCATTGGTCGCATAGGAAAAGTTGTTTATAATCAAACTGCTCGGTTCGGTGCTCGGGCAGGCGAACACTTGTATGAAAATGTTGAAATTTTTTCGAGTGATCAGTATTGATCACATAACAAAAGTTGTTCATATTGACGGGCTGAATTACCCCTTTAAGGGTATGTTTAGGGTCAAGTTACACCCCTATGTCAGTACCCTTTAATTAAAATTACTAAAAATTTGTAATGTTTTGGGAATAGGGAAATGCAATAAAAAAATATGTGTTATCTTACCAGTTTATACAAAAATATTCAATAGTAAAGTACTGAAAGTGAAAACGGAATAAAATTCGGTTGAAAAACGAACGAGATAAAATGATTTTACGAAAATATGTCTATAACACTCGCTCTAAACACTATTTTATTTGGCAAATGTATACGTAATATAGACTTTGACGTCACTAGTCCATATCGGACTTCTCTTTCTTATTTAAACTTTAAAGTATCACATCTTCGTCGCTAATTAAGACATTTTAAAATTTCTTTCATATTTTTTACTGTGGTTATTGGCCATCTGGAAATCACTCAATCGATTACGAACACAGATGGGTCGATGCAAAGACAATCTGGCTAAGTGGGGAATGATTGATAAGTCGCAAAACTGGTGCGAGTGTGGTCACTCGCCTCAAACTATGATGCACCTACTTTCATGTCCCGAACACCTGCACCCTGGCCGATCTCCATACAGCTTCTGAGAAAGGCATAGAAGTGGCCCATTATTGGGCTGAAAAAATATAGTCAATCGTACCATCGACACGAAAAGAAGAAGAAGACTGTGGTTATTAGGGATTATACTAGGCAAATAAAAAATACATGTATATTCTCTATTATAGACTTAAAACTGCCTTCTTCAAAGTAAACAGGCTAAAAACCAACCGTATTCGTTAAACAACCTCCAAAACCCGGTAAAGCCTCGCAAATAGACTCCAAAAGAGAATTAATTAAGGGGCCTGTATCAAAAATATTAAGACGTTATTCTACAGTAACTGAGCGTGCCAACCCTCGTTTGGGGGCCTTGTCCAGAAATTAACCGAGAGATAGTACAGCCTTGATGATAGGGCTGCTAAATAGACCAAAACATTTTTATATATTATATAAACCGAGATAATATAATAAACGAGCTCCGTGGCGCAGCGGTCAACACGCCGGCCTGTGACACGGATGGTCCCGATTTCGATCCCCGGTCAGGTCAAGATGAAAAATTAACTTTTTCAGATTGACCTAGGTCTTGGATGTTTATCTATATATGCCTTCGAGCAACACGGCCTCCGTACCGGACGGAGGGAGTGGGCAAAGCGACAATTTACTATGACAATTTTTCTGGCGTTTTTTGCGGGGGGAAATGTGCACACAAGTTTAGTTCCGCACACCTACATACAAAACTTAAACTGTCACTTGATAGTAATTATGACATTGTCACAAAAAATGACATAAAAAGAAAAAATAATTTGTGTACAGATGAGTCACACACAACTAACACATAGACATGCATATGCCTAATTTTGGCTTGTACCTTGACAGAGGGGAATGCAGCGTATGGCTACATTTGTTATAAAATATGGTATAGTGAGTTAGTATCCCATAACACAAGTCTTATTTAAGAACTTACTTTGGGGCTAGCTCAATCTGTGTGATTTGTCCGTATATATTTTTTATTTATTTATATAAACCATTCTGAACAACAAAAAAAAAATCTAGGCATGTATGGAACTTCCGCAAAGGTTTCGTACAAAAAGTTTGAGAGGGTTTTGAGAATGTTTTTTCAACATTTTTTGGTATCTGAAATTTGTCACTTATGTTAGGAAATATTGATTTAAGAAAGAATGGTCTTGCTGTTAGGGTTTTCTATTTAGCAATTTGTATGAAATATTATATTTCTGATTCCTAGTATTGTTAGGAAATGTTATTCATTTTGACGACCGCTTATGGGTATATCGGTCATTAATTTATAGGGCGTATACCTATTGATTTGTCATGATTCCTAATTTAAAAACATACTAAAGGGCAAGTTAAAAAAAAATAAAGATCCAAGAAGACTAAGGAAAAGTTTTATTGACCAACTAAAGAAGAAGGCTGGTGTCATGTCTTGTCAAGAACTGACGTCTAAAGCAGAGGACAGAGAAGTTTGGCACATACTCCATCGACAAGAGCTACAAAGTTCTTAAATAAGAAGAAGAATATCTACTATGAAAATAGGTAGAACTGCGTAAATGACCACAAAAGGTTCTTGAAGAAAAAGAAGTTTATTTCGGTGCATAGATGTAAGCCTTTTGTGGTCATTTACGCAGTTTTACCTATTTTCATAGTAGGTATTCTTCTTCTTGCACCGAAATACACTATAACATAATATTTATTAAATAGTTCAAAACATTGTAACCATTTTTAGCTACCGAAACTTACAAAAAAGTGTAATATTCAACCAGCAAAAAATAAAAATAAAAACTTTTTGTGTACTGAATTATTAATTTCAGTGTCGGCGGCAGCCCTATTTAGACCCGATGTAATCTCCTTAACAATATAAGCTAAATCGTTTATATTCTATTCAAGCACCTCTTGAATATTTATGTCTATAGTATTCTAAGTTTTTAGGGTTCCTCACGCAAGAATGCAAAAAGAAACCGTTTTAGAAAGCCTATGAACAGGATTCATATCAAAACTACTATTTTTTTTGTAAATGTTCCGCTTAAAACTTCAACCCCCTTTTCATCCCCTCAGGGATCGAATATCTAAAAATCTTTTTTTTCTGCTCATTTACACCAAGAAAGGAACCTTTGTAACTTTCAAGTTTCTATATTTAGTAATTTCGGCTGTGCGTTGATATATAAGTAAAGTTTGCCCTCTGTATAAAAAGATACATTCCTACACAAATTGACCGAGATATATTTGTATGGAAGTGTATTTTTTACACGCTTTTATGTTCACTACGGGATTTACCGCGATTATATTTGAGTTCTGTCTGATATTTCGACAACATTGCAGCAACAACAACAACAACAGTCCCGTAGTGAACATAATAGTGATTGTGACCGCGAAAGTTTAAAATCATTTCACACGCTTTTCTTCACTTGTATATAAGAAAATCTTGGAATCTCAATTTGACCCACTTTTCTGTTCTTCGATTAGGATGACATTTTGCACACGCTCTGAGTTCTGATGACAATACATGACTAGCGTGCTAAAAGTGTGTTTTTTAGTTTTTTAAACGAATTATAAATTATTTTTATTCAGTTCTTAGCATTGGTCCCATAAGAAAAGAAGTGCATATTGACGATCTTAATCACCTCTTTAGGAGTCCTAAACGATCAAAATTTACTTACCGATCGAGCTATATCTCCGTTTCAACTCAGGCAAAAACCATTTTTAAACCGATTCTTGTGAAATTTTGTGATCAGTTTTGAGAATCACGTTGAATTTTAGAGTCGAAACTGTTTCTGGAAATTTTAAAATATGGTGACAACAGACGAAACAGCTCAGCTTTAGTAAGGAGGTAACATACATTTTATCTTGTTTATGTTTTACAGATGATCTTATGTAGGAAATCTATGATCTTTTCAGGTTTTTGTTGGTATTTTTACATAATGTGCTTCAAATTCTATAGTTGCTGTATACTGAACTCTCAAAAAGAGACCAACTCTGACTTGATCGGTTTATTTAAAAGCTTATTATTCTTAGGAGAGATACGCTGTTATTTCAAAACTTTCATTGTATTCGAAGCTTTTTATCATACGCAAACAGTAGCTTTTAGAATTTATATTTAAGTAATCTTCTTTTGAATTTTAAATACTGTTTTATTGAAAGGCTCTTTTTTTTAAAGTAAAAAGCTACTTTTTGAATTTCAATTTTTCAAGTAGGTAATTATTATTGTATTGGCAACAATTATATATTTGAACCGTTTGGGGTTGAATCTCTAGGGCCGTGGGGACCCTCGGCACATAAATTATTCAATGCCATCGCCAAAAAATTAATAGAGGTGTCTCATGACCAGAGCGCTGGCTTATATTTTGGCCGAAAGATTAGCATTGCCATACAACGTGGCAATGCTGCCAGCCTTCTGGGCACGCTACCACGGGGCAACGAGCTGCCAGGCCTATTTTATTTGTAAATAGTAGTTTTAGTTTTTTTTCTGTAAAAATAATGTGTACAAAATAAAAATATATTTCAGTTGGTAATGTAATCATTATTAGGTCAGTCTCCACTGCAGGAGCATGACCCTCTATGTACTACCAGAGCTATCAGCCAGAGCAGTCAGAGAATTGAATTGAAGAAACACTGGCCTTGGCTTGGGTATATTTGATATTAATAAGCTTTGTATAGCTTGTGTTTCAGTTCGCCTTTTACGACATTTACGGGAGGACTTTCATCATCATCATCATCATCATCAGGTTTTTCTAGTCTCCACTGCAGGAGCACGACCCTCTCTGTACTACCAGAGCCATATACTAGCCTGAGTAGTCAGAGGATTTAGCCTACACTCTCCACGCTGGCCAGACGGGTTGGAGAGGTCTCTTTGATGTTAATAAGCTTTGTATAGCTTGTGTTTCTTAATTCGCCTTTTACGACATTTACGGGAAGACTTGAAGTAATCCTATTCTATTCTGCCGGGAACCACACGGCATAGTTAGTTTTGTATAGATTTTATAAAATAGTAGACACGTCACTTAGTCTACTGTAAAGTGTTTGAAACGTTAAGTGTATAAATAATGTTTTAAACGTGTAATATGTAATTTCTTAGTTAGATAAACATATAAATAATTTCGTGACGTTAGGCATGTAAATTTTTACTACGAGCTCTGTGGCGCAGCGGTCAACACACCTGCCTGTGGCACGTATGGTCCCGGGTTCGATTCCCGGTCAGGTCAAGATAGAAAATGATCTTTTTCAGATTGACCTGGGTCTTGGATGTTTATCTATATAAAATATAGTATCGTTGAGTTAGTATCCCATAACACAAGTCTCGAACTTACTTAGGGGCTAGCTCAATCTGTGTGATTTGTCCGTATATATTTATATATTTTTATATGTATATTTACTTTCGCATTTATTATATTAGTTAGGATAAGATAAGGAAAGGAAAAGGATTTTCGGAAAGTTATAAAAATAGATACTAAAACAAGAACCGTCAAACAAAAAGGTAGAAATCATTTCTTAGAATAACATTAGCCATAAAAGACTTATTCTCAGAATCATTACAATAATGATTGAGTAGGATTACGGTAGATTGGCTAATGGTTTTCCTACAAGAGGAATTTATTAGTTCATTCATTTTATATTCCTTCTGTGTTCTGTCAAGTCAAAGTCTACATACGATATTAGGCTTTGTGTTTCTTACGTTACTCAAAAGTAATGGCTTAATTCAATAATCTATTCTAATATCATAAAGAGGAAATATTTAATTGTTTGTTTACAGCTCCGAAAATGCAAAACCGATTTTCAAAATTCTTTCACTTTTAGAAAGCTTATATATCTGCGGGTTATATAAGCTATAATAAATAATAATATTAAAACTTACGCGAGATAAATTCATTATGAAAACACGGCAAATTCATTATGAAAACACGGCAAATTCATTATGAAAACACGGCAAATTCATTATGAAACTAGTCGGCAGATCCGACGTAATAAAACGTGAGTAAAGCCGTGTTTTCATAATAAGCTATAATAAATGCTTATAAAGTCGCGAAAAAATCTATAAATACTTAAAATTAAAATAAATAAATACATATGTAGAATCATTATATGATCAAACAGCTGGCTATAATGTATGGACATGGTTGTATTTTTTTTTAACTTGAATTTTTTATTGTTTTATGTTGGTATGACTAGGCACTGAACCCGAGACTCTGTAATAGCTAAGAGGAAAATTGGAAATCAGTTGAGTAACGTTTTACATAGGATCAAGTGCATTATTCTTAACTGGTCTGGGAGAAACAAACAAACTTAGAATGTACCAGCTGCTTCTCTTCCAGCGCAGATCGTAAGAGGGCATCATGTCAATGGGCGATGCGGCTAGCAACTCACTATTTTGATTCGTTCTTCACCAATAAGCCTACCAACATGCTAAAAGTAGCCTTTAGGTTTTATAGACCTGGGCCCTGTCTACCCCACAAGGGAAAAAGATGTGATAATATGTATGTATGTAAGTGCATAACACTTGGTACAATGCAACATATTCTGGTTATAAGTAGCGTCAATAACCAATCACTAGTACAATCCCTTAGAAATATAAAACTATCGACAAAACTTAAAATATCGACAACATTAGGCACAATGCAACATATCCTCTACTAGCTGTTACCCGCGGCTCCGCCCGCGTGATTTATAGCCTATGTCCTTCTCAGTACCCTAACCTATGTGTATGCAAAATTTCATGATGATCGGTTCAATAGATACGGCGTGAAAGCGTAACAAACAAACAAACAAACGCACTTTCGCATTTATAATATTAGTAAGGATTAGGCTTAGGATATAAGTAGCTTCAATAACCAGTTACTAGTCAAATCCTTTTAGTAAAAAGAAAATGTCGATGAAATGGTTAAAAGAAAACGGTATTTAAGGCGTAACAGTTAGCCCACTGCAACATTTTGTTATAAGGAGCATTCATTCATTTTCAGCCCACATCAGCCCACTGCTGGGCATAGGCCTTCCTTTTTTGACGCCATTTGCCACGGTCATGATCACGGTGTCATTCCTATCCACTGCTTTTCGTTGAGCTGAACAATGTCAGCTGACCAGCGAGCTGGTTATATATAAGTAGCATCAACCACCAATCAACTTTAACTACTGGTGGCCGCCCGGCGGTCACGGGTGACTTGCACCCAGGATAGGCCCTTACGGCAAAACATGTCAGTTGCTGCTTCCCAAAGTCTTTGCCATTGTTTCTTAGTGCAGCCCTTCAGGCTATGCATGTGAATCGCGGCCCATCAGGCAAATTAATGTTTGCTCTCCACTGGCGCACAAAGGCAACGGCAAATGCCAAGGTCCGTTCCTCTTGGTTACGTTCGCCTTACAGGTTGGGGGCACTCTGCCCTCACATCATCATCATCATCAGGTCTTTCTAGTCTCCAATGCAGGAGCACGACCCTTTCTGTACTACCAGAGCCATATGCTAGCCTGAATGGTCAGAAGATTGGGCCTACACTCTCCACGCTGGCCAGACGGGTTGGTGCCCTCACATCAAAGTCTTTTTCTTTACTTACACTAGTCTACAAACAAGTAGAGAGCAGGATATCTGACTATATTTTTCTTTGCCGGAAACAACTTTTAACGTATTTAAACCAGTCACTGTGAATGGAAATGTGATTAGAATTTTGTTTATTAACCTTTAACTGTAATAAATTATGATACCATATCACGATCCATTGACGTATTATTACGTTTTATTGAGCATCAACTGATAGGCCAAGTACCTATGCGACTTTGGCATCCGGTGTTATTATTACTTTATACGTAGTAGGGCGCGAACGTCATTCCGAGCACTATGAACCCATGACCTTTCAGTTACAAGTCACTTATCAATTCAATTAACGTTTCAATATCTTGTAACTCGATAAACAGAATGTCCCAACACTAGTCTTGCAAGCGTTCGTTCTCACTAGGATATTACGTTTGTCCCGCCGTAGGGCACAAGCTTCGTTTGAGCCAATATCCTCTCTCTTTCACACTTTAATACATCTATATACATCCGTCTCTTTCTAACACGAGAAAATTCCACTTTTATATGGACGAAATATATAAACGCCTTTGTTTTGAGTCTCCTATTTCGCCACGAAATATTGGGTTTGCGAAAATATTGGTATTTACTTTGTTATGATAGATGGAGACTTATTGATTTAATCAGCTTTGTCACTTGAACGTGAGAAGGTATCTTAATTCTTATGTGTTTTCCCCAAACAATAGTCGAAAAAGATATGAAATGGCAATTCGTTTTTTCTCACAGCGAGCAATATTCTCAGCGAATGACACATGCTATGTTTTTTTCAGTGAACCCTAGGATCCAAAGCACAAGGAAAACGTTCAAATGAGAGAGAGAAGTATGATAGAATGTAATCCAAGGCAAAGACAATATAATATTGCAAACTTCATGCAAAAATATTGGACCAAATTGAAGCCTGCTACAAGGTAGGTATCATAGTAAGGCGACGGCGCTGCAGAGTTGTTTTCCACTCATCATTAGATGGCGTTAATCCATTTATAAATTATACCACAGCTTAAGCAAATTTAGGCTTACTTGCTCGAACCGCTAACCGAAAATTATATTTTAATTTTAAAGTTGTAACGTTACTAGTGGTGCCATCTATGTGGTACTGTCAGAAAAACAAATGCGAATTAGAGTTTAGGATCATTTTCAGTATTTTTTCTTGCTCATAAGTTTAACTCAGCCTGTATTCCAAAAACTAATCAAGAGTTGTTTATAACTCTTGATAATTGATACAGAGAGAGTCGTGTTCCTGCAGTGGAGACTGGGAAGACCTGATGATGATGATGTTTATAACTTAAATGCGCCTTAGCAGCAAACTAAAAAATAAATATTTAAGTATTATTAATCAGAAGTTTAAATAAAAGTAAACTAATAAAAGATTATTCAATATAAATTCTATTGCAACAATCTGCATACATTAGTTATAACCCTCCAAATAAAATAAAATAAATATCAAAATTCAATTTTCTCTCGAATCAAAATCCACTATCTCAACCCTCCTTCAGCCCTTATTCGATCATTTAATTCTGCATTTGTATGCAAATTGGTTAGATCGTTTTGATCTTCGAGGGTGAAACTCAATTAAAAGAACCTGTTGTTATTAATTGGTGAGATTTTAGAGAAAATGCCGTGTGGTTCTCACTAGAAATAGGACTACTCCAAGTCTTCCCGTGGATGTCGTAAAAGGAGACTTAGGAAATACAAGCTAAACAATGCTTATAAACATCAAAGAGATCTTTTCAAGTCGTTTGGCCAACGTGGAGACTGTAGGCCAAATTTGTAGGCCAAATTCTCTGACTCTGATAGTACAGAAAATGACGTGTTTCTGCAGTGGAGACTAAAAAAGACCTGATGATGATGATCCCAAGTACGGAAGGAACACATAAAACAATTTTTTGTTTCTAAATTTTATTTTGCCACGTTGTCGGCGTGATTATTAAGCCGTGGACAGACAGACGTACATAGGGAAACTATAGAGTTCCTACGCTTACTACGGAACCCTAACAATGAGTTAATTTCGTAGAAATTGCGTACTTTAGTTTCAGACTCATCAGGAGCCTATTTTCAAGGAAATTGTGGGACGCGTGGCGCCACTTTATAATAACAATAAATCATTTATTCCAGGAAGATCCCATTGTAAAATAAATTAAATTAGCAAAATTATGCATGAATTATGTCATGTCATAAATATCAATAATTAATTACGTTCGTGTGGTCACTAGCACTTCTCTACATTACACTGCAACCGTCTCTAGGCGGAGTGAATAGGACTGGCCGCCCAGGCCCACGTCGCTTGCACTATGGTGTTGGTGGGGTTGGTTGGGGTGTTTATATCTATACTAATTTAATTAAGAGAAACAATTCGATTGTATGTTGTTTGCACTGAATAGGCTCCAATGCTCTAGAATGGCTAAAGATATTAAAATTAGACGTATAGGATTCTTGCAGAACACCTTCCATACGAAATGATGATGAATAGACCCCAAAACTACAGGACCGATTTTTAAAAATTCTTTCACCTGTAGATAGGTAATTTATCTGCGAGTGACAAAGGCTATAATTTACGCGGACAAAATCACGGGAAAATTACAAGTTGGTACATTAAGATATTATAGGCACAACATGTTTTATGTTCGGACGACCTCATGCAAATCGCCGGGAATCGGTGGACTCAGCATGCACAAGACCGCAATTTGTGGCGATCTATGGGGGAGGCCTAAGTCCAGCAGTGGACGTCCCTGGCTGATAGGTAGATAGATAGGTAGATGTTCTATGTCTATGAAGAACAAACACAGCAAAGTTGTCTACGAGATTTGAAGCACCGTAGTACCATCTACGAGAACTACAACACTCGTAGTAAGTAACTCGTATCATGTCGTAGCATATCGTAGCTCCTCGTAGCATTCAGAGTGAGTGACGGATACTATTTACCTACTTCAAAGCTGTGAAGCAAAAATGGGTTCAGATATTTTTATGCGACTTCTTAAACGGAGTTTATTGTGTTTTTTGTGAGTATGCATGTGCGATTTTGAAAATCCTTGGAGGATGCCTATGTCCAGCAGTGGACTCCTTGTGGCTGAGATTTTGATGATGCTGAAATAAAAGCTTGAGAGGCTTAGAAAAATATATATAAAAAAAATTCTATCACTTACTGTAAGTATGGAAGTCAGTAATCTGCACGGTGTTGCAGTCGTCCCCCACGTGCATGTATGTGATCTCACAGCGATACACCCCTTCGTCCTCGGGCTGCACGTTTTCCACTATCAACTCGGCTGCGGTCGCGTTTGGGGAGTGAGAGATTTTTATTCTGTGGACAAATGAAAAAAGAGTTAAAAAATGGAAATAGGTTAGATCAGTATCCTTATCCTAAGTAATATTATAGATGCGAAAGTGTGTTTGTTTGTTTGTTACGTTTTCGCGCCGTATCTACTGAACCGATCATCATGAAATTTTGCATATGTCCTTTTCAGTACCCTAACCTACGTGAGGTTAGGGTACTGAAAAGGACATAGGCTATATATCACGCGGGCGCAGCCGCGGGTAACAGATCTTTAAATATACACAAAGACATTTAAAGTTCATTGAGTTGTAAGAGTTAGATCTTATCTCACACAGAATGTCTAGGTTATAATAATAATTAAAAAAGTATTGCATTTTTCCGTTTCTAGACTCGCGTGTCTCCATACAAACGAAAATAAGGAATTGTGGCAATATTTGATAATTTTGAAGTAAAATTAAGCATTCAATCAATTTGTTTTGTTTGTTTGTTGTTTGTTTTTCGTATGTGTAAGCGGCCAACACTGGTGTCAGATTTTTCAAGCTGCCTTAAGGCATCTGACATAGCTTAACGACTGCCATCAACGATGACAGCCGGGACCAACGGCTTAACGTGCCTTCCGGAGCACGGAGGAGCTCGAGATATTTTTATGCCACTTTGCGGTCACCCATCCAAGTAGGGACTGCACCAGGGGTTGCTTAACATACGTAAGCGCTCATAGAGCTCACACCCACTGGACCATCCATTAATCTCATTATTATCTACGTAAGTTCCTATACAGCTTGGTAAAATTATCCTAAATACCTTTTCCATACAATTATCATTTCCATACAAATTTTAAAGGCTTATAATGCGCGTCCAGGGCCCTCTTAGGTATACATTTTTAGACGAAATCATGAGAACCGAAACAACAATTGTAAAATGCATCCCAAAATGCATAGAAGCCACTTAAAACTACCGATTTAACCCACGAATAATTTGCAGCAGCAGACTCTTTTTGAGTTAGTGAGACAGGGAATTGAAACTTTATTTTTACGAGTCTTCGTTTTATATTACCCTGCATAATGTATAAATGCATAAACTACGTCACCCTTTGGTGTTTGTTGTTTTTCGTGTGTAAGTGGCCAACAGTGGTGTCAGATTTTTCAAGCTGCCCAAAGGCATCTGACGTAGCTTAACGACTGCCATCAATGATGACAGCCAGGATTAACGGTTTAACGTGCCTTCGGAAGCACGGAGGAGCTCGAGATAATTTATTATGCCACTTGCGGTCACCCATCCAAGTGGGGACTGCGCCCGGGGTTGCTTTACATGTTTAAGCGCTACTAAAGCTCACAATCATTGGGCCATCGGGCCCTTTGGTAGTACATGTATGCTCCGTCAAAAACTGTTATTTTTTCAAAAATCATAGAGATTAAGTACCGGCTTCCATGTTTTTTTCGTTCACTGGGGGTGGAGTGGTTTTATCTTTAATATCAAATCAAACGGCAAAAAAAAAACAACGGGTTGCACTCCGGGAGTGCCGGCAGAAGTGAAAACTTAAATTCTATCACTTATAATTTAATACCTTTCCTAACTGCTGTCTCCATGCATTCTCGCAAGCGCCCTGCGTCATCTTACGAATTTTCAATCTTACGAATCTGTCGGTCACGTGACTTGTCGCGAGTTTAACAATTTTTCCCCATCACAAAAATGCACAGTGCCGCTAAAGAAGTCCCACTTCAAAAATCTTATCTTCCCTGGATCATCATCATCATTTCAGCCGCAGGAAGTCCACTGCTGGACTAGGCCTCTCCCAAGGATTTCCAAAATGCCCGGTGGGAAGCGGCCTGCATGCAGCGTTTCCCTGCGACCTTGGTCAGGTCGTCCGACCACCTGGTCGGTGGGTGTCCGACGCTTCGCTTGCCGGTACGTGGTCGCCATTCGAGAACCTTTCTGCCCCATCGGCCATCGGCTCTTCGCGCTATGTGCCCCGCCCACTGCCACTTCAAAGAGCTAATCCGCTGGACTATGTCAGTGACATACTTACCTGGATCTCTAACCTTAAATTTAACTTTCCAGCATCTTTTAAGCAACCGTAGTTTCCTGTGGGAAATAATTTAATTGCGGCTCTGTCAGAGGCACACTATCAATCTATTAGTTAATTACTATACGGCAAGTCATCGCAGGCTTGTTACGAGCAATGAGTGGGGCTTTCTTATTTTTTAACGAGTTTTGTTTTTGGGGTTATTTGAAAAGTCTGATTTTATCGAAAAGATTCTAGAATAATATTGTAAACAGAAACAGTATTTCTTATACGTATAATGAGTTATCGCAAAAAAACACAAGATTGGTTTTTAAAATCTTGCACTATATAAAGCTATACTAGAAGGTACGGACGTAGCCAGGTTTTAGTTTTGTAGGTTCAGTCATACAAAATTACTAAGAAGTAGACAAAATTACTGTAATATTCACGAAACCTAACCGTTGAGTCTTAATGCAATCGTGTAGTAGAGAAAGCAAATCCAAAAGACATATAAGTGTAAAAAATGTAATAAGTTATGCCGCTCACCTCTTCTTATTTTATTACTAGCTCTTATCCACAGCTTCTCTCACGTGCTACATAGCCCATGTCATAAATATTTTAACTCATGTGTATGCAAAATTTCATGATGATTGGTCCAGTAAATATAGGGCGTGAAAGCGTTACAAAAAAAAAAAAAACCGGCCAAGTGCGTGTCGGGCCACGCGCATTGTAGGGTTCCGTAGTTGCGAATGACAACTTTGAGTTCACACTATTCACACTCGCACCTTACAGTTTAGCGACCAAAAACATCTAACAATGAAAATAGTATGAAATTTTACAGTTTATAAGTTGGTTGCCTATAACTTTTTAGTTTGTACTTAGTACTAAGCTCTGATAGTTTTCCTTTAAATTTCAGTATATATACTACTGCTGTAATTTTTTTCACGTATCTATATATAACCGTTTAGCAGATAGAGGGGGGGGACACTTACCTCTAACAAAAATTCGCACTTTTAAACCAAATATTTCGAAAACGGATCCCTAAATCGAAAAATGGTGTTCTTAACCTCACAATATTTTTGAAAGACCTATTAAACGACACCCCACACGGTGGGTAAATAGAGAAAAAAAAATTACTCCCCCACTTTACTTGTATGGGAGCTACCCTAAAAAAAATTTTTTTTCAAGTTTTTATTCTACCACTTTTTTGCCATGATTAATATACATACCCATATTAAATTACAGCTTTCTAGTACTTATAGTCTCTGCGTAAAACCGCGGACGGACAGACAGACAGACAGACAGACAGACAGACAGACAGACATGGCGAAACTATAAGGGTTCCTTGTTTACTACGGAACCCTAAAAAACATCTTTCGCATTTAAAATATTAGCATTATTAATGACAAAATCCTTATTTTTTCAAATAGTTAGAGATTTTAATGAATATTCATCATTTCAGCTGCAATTAGTCCAATGCTGGTCATAAGCCTCCCCAAAGGATCTCCAATACTGCTGATTGGAAGCGATCTGCATCCAGCGCCTTCTTGTAACCTTAGCCAGGTCGTTACGAATTGCATGTATGTAATAAATTGTATCAAAAATTTGCCAAAGATAACATCCAAGATGTAGGCCGCTTCCAACCGGTCTGTTTGGATATCCTAATGGAAGCCTTTTAGAAGCCTGCCCGTCCAGCAGTGAACTTCTTGCGGCTGAAATGATGATGATGATGACGATAAAACATCCAAGACTCAGGCCAATCCAAAAAATATCGTTTTACATCGACCTGACCGGGGATCGAACCTGTTCTATATAGCTATATATCTTTTCACCGTTCCACATTTCAGCAGAGTTAGTTCAACGCTTTACTCTCCGCAGCACCCACTAACTAGTTGTGAACTCACAACAACTAGTTAAACGTCGGTTATTGTAAAGTTGCGGTAGTGACGTATTTTAATGGCCGTGCATTTTTAAAGCGTGTAGTCATGGTATCGTAGTTGAGTTAATATCCTATACCACAAGTCTGGACTTACATAAAGGCTAGCTTAATCTGTATGATTTATATATCCGTATAATATTTATTTCTTTATAGTGTGTAGATATTAAATAATAGGACGCGCATACGGCTATCTGAGATGTTACTTTATCATCCTCAATCCAGTCGAGTTAGTCATCATCAGGTCTTTATTAGTCTCCACTGAAGGAGCACGACCCTCTCTATACCACCACAGCCATAATTAGCCAGAGCAGTCAGAGGATTTGGCCTACACTCTCCACGCTGGCCAGACGAGTTGGAGAGGTCTCTTTGATGTTTATAAGCTTTGTTTAGCTTGTGTTTCCTAAGTCGCCTTCTACAACATCCACAAAAAGAGTTTGAATGGTCCTATTCTACTCTGCTGGAAACCACACCGTATTAATTAAATAATATTGCATTTTATTAATTATTGTTCAAAAGCTACACACTACTAGCTCGAATTAATTTTAATTGCCATGTGTTTCCGGCAGAGTAGAATAATACCACTCCAAGTCTTCCCGTAGATGTCGTAGAAGGCGACTTAAGAAACACAAGCTAAACAAAGCTTATAAACATCAAAGAGACCTCTCAAACCCGTCTGGCCAGCGTGAAGAATGTAGGCCAAATCCTCTGACTGTTCTGGCTAATATATGGCTCTGGTGGTGAGAAGAGGGTCATGTTCTTGCAGTGGAGATTAGGAAGGGACGATACGGTTTCCCTTGACAGCTCAACATACACCACCGCAGTTTCCTCAGTCAGTCTGTGAAAAAGGCAGCTGCAATGTTGCTGAAATATCTGATGAAACTTAAAAATAACCGCGGTAAGTCCCGTAGTGAAATAAATAGAGTCTAGGAAGGACCTGACGATGATGATGATGACTGCTAAAAGTCAGTTCACTTTTTTACAGCTACCAATAACTACTAGAAAATTCATGCCAACGAAACTTTAGTTGACGTGCTATTGTAAAGTTGTGGTAGTTACGCATTTTAATGGCCGCTTTACGCGAAATGAGAACAGTTGTAAAACTAAACGCCGTCTGTTACACCGACGCGTAATAGTATAAAACGTGTTAATTCATCCTCGACATATCATTTAAGGGGTGACTCAATGTAACAACTTTAGCTATTCAATGCTAGGAAAAAATAGACATATTCATACAAAAGTGTTCATCCGGTCCCGGTTAGGTTAAGAAAGTAAAAAAAAACCGGCCAAGTGTGAGTCAAACTCGCGCAATGAGGGTTCCGTACCATATGCTTCATGTACACACACACAATGTGCAAAAATGTTTTATTCAATTGACGAGCGCTATCTAGTGGTGTTTTAGTGAACTATTTCCCTAGATGATCTTATTATAGCGAGTTTACCACTTTATTTTCAAGTGATAGAATTCTTATTATTTTTCCTGTAATCTTCAAGGAATGAACTACATTTTGTAATTTTTTTGAAATTTTCGGCCCAGTTGTTTCGGAGATCAGGGGGGGGGGGGGGGGGGGGAATGGTCAATTTTTGCCTTCTTTCGTGAATAAAATCAAAAGTATTGATTTTACCCGAACAAAAAAAAATATTTTTGAGATCCTCATAATGAGCCCTTTCATTCGATATATGACACAGTAAGGTTTGCAAAACTTTTTTTTAAATTTTGTTATTGGGCCCCTGAAAATGACCCTTATTTCAAAAAATCTTTATTTACTTTGCACATCCGTGTTTGGGTCATAGGATTACACCATCTTACCAAATTTCACCTAATTTGGTTCAGTAGATTCGGAGAAAATCGGCTGTGACAGACGGACGGACGGACAGACAGACGCTCGAGTGATCCTACTGCTTACTGCTTACTGCTACCGTGGGCTATTTTCCACACTTAGGCCGCCTATTCGGGCCCATTGTGTGTGAACAGAAGGTGTCCATTCTTCGGTCTTCTGTTGATAGGAGATCCCAGATCTCCTTCTTTGGTGGGTTGCTACACGTTGTTTTACACGAGCCAACCCAGCTCGTCGAGAAAGCGTAGAACCGCAGAGGGTGTGCTGCAGGCCTCGCTCATGGTTTCTGGTTTTCCCAGGAACTCTTCTCTTGTAGTTGTCACACTAGGGCATTCTAGTAGTAGATGCCTAGCTGTTTCTTCAGTCTCTAAGCAACCTCTGCAAAGAGGGCTGTCAGTCAAGCCTATAACAGATAGGTGTTTATTTAGCATACAATGGCCTGTGATTACTCCAATCATGAGACGTAATTTAGCCCTGGGTAGTGCGAGCAGTCTTCTAGAGAATTTCCTGTCTAATGCAGGAAGCACTTCTTTAGACTGCCGGCATGTGTCCAGGGTTGACCATGCTTGCTGATGTTCAGCCTCTATTTTGGATTTGACCCAGGAACGTACCTGCGAGTATGGTATAGGTACCATTGGTAGTGGGCCAAGTGGAATCATGCTTGACCCTCTCCTCGCTAACTCGTCCGCTGCGTCATTTCCAAGAGAGTTGCTGTGTCCTTTGATCCACTGTAACGTGACTGAGTTATACTTACAGAGATTGTCCAGTGAATTGTTGCATTCGAGTATTAGCGCTGAGTCAATCATCGGTCTCTTTAGGGCGTGAAGGACTGCTGAGCTGTCTGTTAGGATGCGTATGTTTTGATTTGTTACCTTCATCCTGTTGATTTGTGCCGCGGCATGGGATATAGCAACACACTCCGCCTGGAAGATTGAGTTGTCTTTACCCAATGCCGTTGCATAGTGAATGTTGAGGTCGTGAGAGAAAACTCCGGCTCCAACTCCATCCTTTGTTTTGGATCCGTCTGTGTAAACTCTCACTTCTCTGATACCTGAGCTATCTAAGATTTCCTCATGTAATTGTATTTTGTACTTTTTGTCGAAGACAAATTGTTTTTTAATTCTGTCATTTGTGGCTCCCATTAGATGAGATGATTCCATTGCCAGGGACAAAATTTTTTGTGTGTGGCGCAGTTGAGTTGCTTTTCCATGTGTCCATTGCTCGTAGTCTTATGGATGCAATCTCTGCTTCTTGTCTTATATGTAAGTGGAGGGGTTTTATGTCAAGTATCGCTTCGAGTGCAGCTGTTGGGGTAGTGCTCATGCCACCTCCAATGGCAAGGCATGCTGTGCGTTGGAAGCGTTGTAGCTTTTCTTGGACGGTCTTTAAGGTGGTTCTTTTCCACCAGACGATCGCTCCATATGTTAGCGCTGGTCTGATTACCATTGTGTACAGCCATTTCATTATTTTTGGGGTCACCCCCCAGGTTTTGCCAACCATTCTGCGATGCATTCGAGTGATCCTATAAGGGTTCCGTTTTTCAATTTTTGTACGGAACCCTAAAAATCAAGTTTCCATCAAAAGTTGTTTATATTGACGGTCTTGGTCCCTCCTATAAGGGAATATTAATGTTCTTAAAGAGTCAGTTTATACATTGTATTTATATAGAAGAAATATGATTCCTCAAGTTTGATTGTGAGCTTCTTAGGAATAATTTGAAAATAAGACTCAAAAATACATCACTAGATCGGTGAAAACAAGCCAAAGGAGAAAACAAAATTATCTCCTGTATAAATTATTTGATCATCCGTAAAATTATAATATAAAAGTTAAAATAATAATAATAATATTTGTTTATTCAGATTACAAGGATCCACAATATGTTAGTAATACAATAGACTTATGCAACTATTTTAGTAAGTACTGTTATAAAATCAATCAATTATTTTCATATCATGTACCTGCCAGAGATATCAGGTGGCCGACCAAGCATTGAGCTGCTACTACTTTCAGAATGCTGTTTTCACTGTCCCGCACCCTTCTCATAATTGATGCAACTTTTTTGCGTCTGATAGCGTAGAAACCATCTGTTTGGTTATCCGCGAACATACCTGACGCGCTACAGTAGCTGCGGGCTGGTTTAAATTTTATCACATGTAGTGATTATAGACTTTTTGATACCCGTGATGTCGAGCGAGATTTTATAAATAAAACAGGTTCTACATACATACCATCACGTCTTCTTTCTGAGCCGTCTCTTAAATCTAAATAGTCAATATAGTCAATAGTCAAAAATTTTATTCATCTTAAGATATTTTAAATATCATTTGTTGAACGTCACTTTACATTTACAATTGGTTTACAATGTTATGTTATTGTTAACGTCACTAAATTACTTAAAGCTAAGTTTACACGTTTAAAGTCCACGGATACCATGTTGGTGGGCTTGTAGGTAGAAAACGGAGTCAAAATAGTAATGAGTTGCTAGCTGCATCGCCGATTGACATTGATTCCTCACGCCCGTTCTCTCGTTCGGCTTTTACGATCTCCGAGTAAAGATATGCAGCTGGTACATTCTAAGTTTTACTTTTCTCCCAGATCAGCGAGAAGTTCTTATCGGTGTAAATGCAGCCAGACTAGCATAAACCGTACAACAAAGGGCCTGTAAAAATACGCCCGTAACGAGATTTTATAAATAAAACAGTTCCTACATACATACTGATACTATCATGTATAATTTTCCCTTGTGGGGTAGACAGAGCCCAGGTCTATAAACCTAAAGGCCACGTAAGCATGTTGGTGGGCTTTTACGTGGAGAACGAATTAGAAATAGTGATGAGTTACTAGTCGCATCGCCAATTGACATTGATTCCTCACGATCCCTCGATCAGTTTTTACAATCTGCGCGGGAAGAGAAACAGCTGGTTCTTATACGTTTTTTATTTTCTTTCAGATCAGCGAGAAGTTCCTATCGGTGTAAATGCAGCCAGACTAGCATAAACCGTACAACAAAGGGCCTGTAAAAATACGCGCGTAACGAACTTCACGCTGTTACGTCGGGAATGAGTTTGCATTCGATATAACAATCCATTCCGGAGCGAATTATATTCTTCATAATGCATTTCTAGAAGGAGCAGATTTCCTGGTTGTTGGTGGTATTGGTCTGGCTAGTGTGGAGAGTGTAGGCCAAATCCTTAGATTATATAAAGCCTAAATAGGCTCTGTTAGTTCAGGCTAACAGAGCCTATCTAGGCTTTATATAATCGTATATATAAAGCGTAGACAAAACTAGTGTCAAACCCATAGTCAGTCGCGCACACACACGGCTTGACGACTACCAATTTGACGTATTTTGAGGGCATGAATTGAGATCTCAGCATGAATTGACAGGACGCGTGTGATAACACAAAGCTGTCCCGCACACAACTGGCCAGTTTTTTAATCATTGAAATAAAGGCAGGACGGTGTCTAGAGAGTATATAGTCAAAGCCTAGGAGCTGTATTGAAATCTCGGAATTAAAATCTTAAATGGAATGCAGAATTGCAATAGAGACGGCAAAAAGCATAAAACAACCCATTACTATTTTGATTAAATTTTCCACATGCGCCCACCATCACGCTGAATGTGACTTTTAGGTCTCGTGCCCTGAAGTTCTGTTAAACTCGCAAGGCATAAAGACTAGATAATATGAATGTATTTGTGACGACCTCTACACTCGCCACAAGAACTAACACTATGACCCAACTGTGAATATGGCGAGACAGCAAATAACTACAAAAACTTCTCACAAGATGGCGCTGCACAATCCTGAAACGCGCAAACAAAGTTTCTTCACATTTGAGCCATAAGTAACACCTCCGACAGAACTCAGTCGGAGCCGTACGGTTCCCTGGGCGCACACCTTGCCCAGCAGGAAGATCTTCCCTTTGTGGCGGTCGAGCATACCACCTCGCTCCCGCTACATATTTATGCCATCATCATCCGGTCATTTTAGTCTCCACTGCAAGAGCACGACTCTCTCTGTACTACCAGAGCTATATGTTAGCCGGAACAGCCAAAGCTTTATTTAGCTTGTGTTGTCTTAGTCACCTTCTACCACACCCACTGTAAAACTTAGAGTTGTCCTATTCTTCTCTGTCGGGAAACGCACGGCAATGAATGTTTGTAAAAGAAAGAAAACGTAACTCAAAATCCATCCTATCCCATTAAACTATAATAAATAGGGCTCATAAAACTACCTCAGTTTCCTATAGCACCTAAACCGAGAACTAAAAGCCGTCATAAACCTTAGTGTGGAACCCTGTTTATTGCTGCTTCTAGCAGTTCTTAATTATTGGAAAGTTTTTAGTTCCGTTGGTACTTAAAGTACGATATGCTGTGAGGTTTTAGACTTAGAAATTATCCACTCTATCCTTTTATGGACTGTCTATTAGGACACAAGCACTGACATTAGATACAAAAGCAAAGCATAGGAGGTTTGACGTTAGATTTGCTAGCCAGTTGTAACAGTAGCACAACCAAAGACTATACAAGGTGTAAGGGTAAACACATTATTGAATATAAAATATTAACAGGTATCTACATACTGGAGATATGCAAATTTGTAAATAATAATATAACGCTCTTTAAAACAAGAGAACAGGTACGAGAGCATAACATGAACACACGCTCTGAAAAAAAGCTAAGCCTTCCATCTAGCAGACTAGGAATGGTTAACTCGAGCACATTAAACATGTGCGTAAAAATATATAATAAAATACCGGAGCATATAGCATTTAATTGAAATAAAAAAAAAGTCATAACATCTCTTAAGAGTTACCTGATTGATAAATGCTTTTATAATCTGGAAGAGTTTTTTGCCACAAAATATTGAATGAAATTAAAATTATGAAATTGCTGCCCGTAAAAGTTAATTATTATTTAGATAAGTTTATAATATTGTGTTATATGTTGTAGTGCCCTCGCAGTGTTTTTGTGACCTTCTTCGACACATGGAAACAATAAATACATTGAATTGAATTGAACACTGTTGTCCCTCAAACTATCAAATCAACCCGTCAAAATGAACAACTTTACCAATGGGACCAACTCTGAGAACTCAACAAAATTTTGACATTTTTCATACAAATTTCCTACGAACTGGGGTAGGCCGATGTAAACACAACCTATAGCCAGCAAGTGGCCTACGTCTACCAGAAAAATGCTCAGTATGAATTTGGTCAAAGAGACCAGACCATGTCACACCTCATGTCGTTCCCCATGTGCCCCACTCCCTGCACAAAGTATGTATTACTTCAACTTTACCTCAGCAATGACGAGGTTGTTTCGACCTACTGGAAGCACAAAATATAAGAATTTTGAGACGTTTTCAGCCACCGACACGATAAGAAGATCAAGAAAATGCATAATTTCCAGGCTCATAAAACTACTTCGGTTTCCTATAGCACCTGAACCGGAAACTAAAAGCCATCATAAACCTTAGTGCGGAACCCTGTTTATTGCTGCTTCTAGCAGTTTTTAATTATAGGAAAGTTTTTAGTTCCGTAGTTAAGTGCAGTGCTATGTCTTACGTTCAAGTCTGCATAACTTTAGACGTAACTAGCGATATTCCTGCGTCTTCGTCCGCGTAAATTATAATTAGCCCATAAAGGATTAAATTGTATATTAATTTAATTATAATGGATCAAATTATAATAAATAAATATATAGGTATCCCTATATATTTATTTATTATAATTTGTTTATAATTTGAAACTCAAATTGAATTATAATTTAATGTTTATGATTTTCAAACCCGCTAACAAAATTTAACAACAATCGCTTAAATTTAACCTGCGGAGGAGAACAGCCGTAAAGCGAAACAGATGGACAGAAAATTCATTATTAACTTAATTTAGAGAAAAAATGAACTTATATCCTATGAAAATAATGAAACAAAAAGGAAAATATATGAAACTAGAACTAAAAGACTTAAAAAAATAATAAAACTACAGATCAAAATCAAGGTTGCGTCCGTATGGCAAAGTGCCAGGAACACTGGCTGTATTCCCGCGCTGTATACCAATTCATACGGCTTTACTCACAATTTATCTCATCGGATCCGCCGACTAGTCCGCGACCATCATCGGGGCGAGTGAAAGGGGTGGCGCCACGTAAATCCGTGTTTTCATAATGAATTTATTTCGCGTAAGTTTTAATATTATTATGGCCATACAAATTTTGTCTAAGCTGAAGTGGAGAAGCTTCGCCTACGCTTTGCCCACGCTTTGCCCTTTAAACTTAATTTGTGATAAATATATGTTTTTACTGGTATTATTGTCGTCTGATGGCTTTCAGAAAAGCTTGAGACGTGTAGGTATTTTCGATAAAAATATGTTTTACTACCTACAAAATTTACTTTCTTATTTGGAAAAAAAAATATTTACACAGTGTAGATATAAGCATATCAATGGGGTAACCCAGACGATCACTATGAACCACTGAGAGGTCTGGATACTCCGAGAATCCCACAAGAAACATTGTTCATACTGACAAACAAAAGCCCCTAGTATGTTACAACCTTAACCTACCTATTTCCTCCTAATTTTGGTTTAATTCTTAGCAGTTAAAAATTAAAAAATATACTGAACGGTGGAATTATCCCTGCATATCTTTTCCAGTCAAACAGGAACGGAGACATCAGTTGGGTTAATTGAGTAGTACACTAGTAGGTGAAATCATATGTAATTTTAATAATAAACAAAAGGTTGCTAGTGTTTTTTTGGATATGAGTTCTGCGTTTGATTTGGTGGACCATGAGATCTTATTTAAAAAGCTAGAACACTATGGAATACGTGGTAATTTATTGATGTTATTTAAATCGTACTTTTAGAATAGAACGCAGTTTGTAGAACTTAGGACAGTTGAAGATAACAATGAGAACATGGTCAAGTCGAAACCATTAGCTTTAAAAAGAGGAGTGCCGCAAGGATCCATTTTAGGGCCCTTTCTCTTCTTAATTTTTACAAATGACCTTATAAAATATATTTTAACGCTATATCCTGACATAAAATTGATACTCTTTGCAGACGACACAAATGCTGTGGTACATGACACCAATCTTGTAAATCTTAATGACAAACTCAATGTGCTGTTACATGACTTTCATATATGGTTTAATGCGAATAATTTAAAACTAAATTCTGACAAAACTAAAGCTATACTATTTAAATCGACATCAAAAAATACGGAAACTCTTGACATTATCTTAAATAAAAATAAAGTAGTTAGTGTTAAAGACACAAAATTCTTAGGCATACATATTGATGAGCTTCTAAATTGGAAAACGGAGCTTAGATCATTAGAGGACTCTATCTCATCGTCATGCTTTGTAATAAGAAACCTTCGAAATGAAATTACCATAGATCATCTAAAAAAAAGTTTATTTTGCACTAGTAGAATCAAAATTACGATACAGTATTAAATTGTGGGGATATAGTTATAAATATAATCAAGAGAGGGCCTTTAAATTACAAAAGAGAGTCATACGTACAATGTTGGGTATACCGCCCTGGGAATCATGTAAAGCTCATTTCATTAATTTGGGTATTTTGACTGTTCCGAGTTTATACTTATAAAAAACGCTTGCCTAAAATGGAAACAAACACAGAGAGACAAGAACGTGAAAGCACCCGTAGAAGGGCTCTAAAGCATAACATTACACCTAACCTTAAGGTAATGGAACATAGTGCTCAATACCAAGCAGTCAAAGCTTATAATAAATTGCCAAATGACATAAAAAATATAGAAAATTTAAAACTTTTTAAGGCAAAATTAAAGTCCTATTTATTAAAAAAAAAAATATTATTGTGTAGACGATTATTTTAAATGAAATTATTTTGAATGAAAATGTGTATTTATGTAATTTTGACTTAATGTGTAAATGTATATTCAGACACAATGTAAAAATTGTTATTGAATTAAATTAAATTAAATTAAAAATCCCACCTGCAAGAATTTCACGGCTGGACTTAGACCAAGGATTGTCATCATTGGGGGATTTTACCATACTATATCACGCTTGGCAAACGAGTTGGTGAGCACAGTTTGCTTTGTCTATCAGTTCCAACGCTGCTGCCCATTGAAATAGTTTTTTTAAGCGAGGGCTGGGTTACAGATTATTGGACTGGGGGGACGGAGAAAAGGTATCTGGGATGCTATTTGCTCGGATGGATTGGGGATGAGGAAGTAGCAGCTCGGAAGGCCGGGCCAAAGGCAATATAATACTAACGTAATAGACTGCCCACCTCATACAAAAATATTGGATCAAATTAAGGTTGCGAAAAGCAGGCGAATGTATGGTGCAGGAGAGTTGCTTGGTAGTCGATACTAGATGGCGGTAATCTGCGTTAGCCTTTAACTTACTAAATCTACGGTGTCATTTTAAAATATTATGCCTAAAATATTGTTTTGATTTTTAATAAGATATATTTTGTGAATCATGTTTTTATATTCTCATAATACGGTAGATACAATATTGTGTAGTTTCGAGTGGCGCCATCTATGCGAGTCTCTGTGAACAAATCGTACGATTAAGGCGTTGAGACCACATGGCTGGGCTCACGTACCCAATGTCATACTTGCAACCACTGGAAGGTAGGATGATACTCCTGACCATCCAAGTGGTAGATGTCATCATCATCATCATCAGGTCTTTTTTGATCTCCACTGCAGGAGCATGACCTTCTCTTTATTACCACAGCCAATACAATACATATATGAACATATATACATTTGAATAGGGTAGAAAGATAGGTGTTACAGGGTTATTTCACTCCTAATCAGTTTGCAAATTTATATTCATTAATTTATAATCATCAGGTCTTTTTTAGTGTCCACTGCAAGAGCGCGACCCTGTATGACTACCAGCCAAATATTAGCCAGAGTAGTCAGAGGATTTGGCCTACACTCACCACGCTGTCCGGAGGGGTTGGAAAGGTTTCTTTGATCTTTATAGGCTTTTTTAGCTTGTATTTCCTAAGTTGCCTTGTTCGAGATCCACGGGGAGCCTTGAAGTGGTTCTATTCTACTCTGCCTAGAACCACACGGTAAGTGGTAGATGTACTACGTTAAGATTCGCTTTCGTAAATATAAATTATCCCTTGACCTATTTTAAGAGTGATATAAAGTTAGTAATATTCTGATATCTATGTATAAAGTCGTCTGAACTATAAGTCTGTGAATTTAGCGATTCAATGAAGCCAAGCGCGCACCTGACTGAGAAGAGGATTTTTGGGTCCAGTGAGTCGCCAATCCGAGCTTACTTGAAAATACTATTATAATTTCTTCTTATTTTAAGGTTTCGTACGATAAGAAAATAATATTTATGACAATCAGCCGTGTGGTTCCCGGCAAAGTAGAATAGGACCACTCCAAGTCCTCCCGTGGATTTCGTAGAAGGCAACTTAGGAAACAAGCTAAATCTAAATATATATAACTCAAAGGTGACTGACTGACTGACATAGTAATCTATCAACGCACAGCCCAAACCACTGGACGGATCGGGCTGAAATTTGGCATGCAGGTAGATGTTATGACGTAGGCATCCGCTAAGAAAGGATTTTGATCAATTCTACTTCTTAACGCGAGCAAAGCCGCGGGCAATAGCTAGTAAAGCTATATAACACCAGAGAGACCTCTCTAACCCATCTGGACAGCGTGGAGAGTGTAGGCCAAACACTCTGATGGATCTAGCTATATATAGCTCTGGTAATACAGAGACGGTCGTGCTGCTGCATGCTGATTAGGATTGAAATAACCTTGTCACACATCTTTGTACCATAAACTTACTCTATTCTAAAGGGTATAAACCGGACCTTATTACTGAGACCTTAATGTCCGTCCGTCTGTCTGTCTATCACCAGACTGTATCTCATAAACTGATAGCTAGACAGTTTTTCACAGATTTTGTATTAATGTTGCCGCAATACGCAATATTTAAACCAAATAAAATAAATGTATTAGGGTGTTATGTAGCATCGTTACAAGTTTAATAATATAATAGGTTTACTTAAAGTGTACCAAGTCTCAAACAAGACATAGCACTGCACTTACGGAACCTAAGACTTTCCAATAATTAAAAAACTGCTAGACGCTGTAATAAACAGGGTTCCGTGCTAAGTTTTATGACAGCTTTTAGTCGTCAATAAATTTCGGTTCAGGTGCTAAAGGAAACTGAGACAGTTTTTATGTCTTTTGTTAACTATTTTATAGTTTCGGTACAATAAGGTTATAGTGATTCCGAATTTTTATGTTTTTAATATAGTTTCCATACTGGCTGGCTTGTCTAGGCCAAGGAAATGGGTGAAAATCTTAGTAATAATGTCAAGGGCGATGCGGTTAGCAACCCATTACTATTTGAATTCCGTATTCCGCCTAGACGTCCACTAACACGATAAATGCGGCCTTTGTGTCTTTTGAACCAAGATATTGTATACCATGTAAGAAAAAATCAACTTCTTCTTTCAACTCGAAGATGGCTATTAACATAAAATAAAAATGAATATCTCCTAACTCTAAAATAATAATCGAATACATTTCAAATTTATGAAGATTAATGTTAGTAACTAGGAGACTTTATGTGACCCTAGAAGACTATAGTAGAATCTTAGAAGACATATACAAGTGTAACTGTAATTATATACTCTCCAGACACCGTCATACCATCAAACAACTGGCCAATTTTTCAATGTTTGTGTGCGTGACAGCTTTGTTTGTTGTCTCGGTGTCTAGAATAAGCACAGCTGGTATTGCTGTTCTTTTCTGAGATTTAGCCTTAATACTAATCTTATCCATTTAAGTAACTATACTGTTTTATAATTGGACACTACTCGATTAGTTACTAAACTGTTGTCAAGGAAGCAATATAATTATAAAACGAAAGAGTCATTCTAAATAAAGAATACATTTAAACTTTTTTCTACTCCTGTACTTTTATCTGTCATTTATATGACCAAGAACACAAACATAAGAACATCCATAATAAGTCTATACTCTATTCTCCATAACAGTACGGCACAGCCGTACTATAATGTCGCTATTACGATACGGTTAGCAGCCACAGACTATTAAACCTAGATTTCGTGATTACAAAAGAAGTTTTTTGTTTTTTCTAAGAGTCAAGCGATCATCAATTAAATAAAGAAGGTAACCATAGACACCCGCGCCACTCACCTTTTAAGACCCCTATTATAAAACCGTTGCATAAAATACTATTATATACTCGTACAACTAAATTATCAGAACACACTAATAAATTTCACATAGATTAATTTTAGTAACTAGTTTCTTCATGCGACTCGAGCAGACTATAGGGGAATCTTAGTAGACACAGACTAGTAGTTGGCAAGCACGGACGACACCGCACATCCGTCGTCAACCGCCACATCTTGTTAAGTTATGGCTGACATTTATTTGGCGCTAACGGTGTCTAGTCTGAGCACAGCTTGTTAATGTTATTTAGTAAGATTTAGCTTAGCATATCTTAATGCAATTTCATTGCGGTTTGTTTATTATTCATGTGTGTACGTGTACGTGGCCAACACTGGTGACAGATTTTTCAAGCTGCCTCAAGTCATCTGACATAGCTTAACGACTGCCATCAATGACAGCCGGGACCAACGGCTTAACGTGCCTTCCGAAGCACGGAGGAGCTTGAGATATTTATTAGCCACTTGCGGTCACCCATCCAAGTGGGAACTGCGCCCGGGCTTTCCACATGTAAAGCACATGTGGAAGCGCTTATTATGCTCACACCCACTAGGCCATCGGGCTTGCACTCAATACTAAACATGTATTCGCAAAATAGGTCTTTGGGAGTTCATTCAGAGTAGAACAAGAAGAGAAGACACACTGGAACTCTTGAACTTGAACACTGGAACTCTTGAACACTGGAACAAGTATTGGGCACCTACTTACCTGAAGGACTTTGTATAATATTTTATCTTCTCACCAGTGGTCATTACGAAACGCTAGTAGTTTTTCGATTTGCATATTAAAAATATGAAAGTAAAAAATATGACGTTCAAAAAGAGATACAATTATCCAATTTTGAATAAAAATATTTGACTTTGACTTTATCCTTTCTTTCCGCTTTTTTACGGTTCCGTACCCAAAGAGTAAAAAGGTATATTATTCACGAATCTTCACTGTACTTCCATCCGTTTGTCTGTCATCAGGCTGTCAGGATCCGTGTCAACTAACTTACTGACCAAGTGAGCGGGAAGCGCCATCGAAACGTGTCTCTTTCAACTTAGGCAAAAATTAATTGGCATGTCTGTTCGGCTGTTGTCTAAGTCGCATTTTTAATAATCATCATCATCATCATCAGGTCTTTCCAGTCTCCACTGCAGGAGCACGACCCTCTCTGTACTACCAGAGCCATATACTAGCCTGAGTAGTCAGTGGATTTGGCCTACACTCTCCACGCTGGCCAGACGGGTTGGAGAGGTCTCTTTGATGTTAATAAGCTTTGTTTAGCTTGTGTTTCCTTAGTCGCCTTTTACGACATCCACGAGATGACTTGGAGTGGTTCTATTCTACTCTGCCGGGAACCATGAATTCTCGTGAAATTTTGTGAACAGGTTCAAAAATTATACAGATAGATTATACGATAGTTTTTGTTGAATAATTTATTAATTTAAAAAAAAAAAAGCGAAATATCTGTCAAAAGAATAGCGAGGCTAACATCTCACAGGGCCACTAGTTATAATTTGAGAAAGATAATATAAATATTCATTCCTGTAGTTATTATCCCAACTACTATTATAATCCCAACTAATAATATAAATGTAAAGGTGAGTTTGTATATTTGTTTCTTATCACTTTACGCTTTATATAAACCAATGTTTTTGAAATTTGGCATAGTAAATAAATAAATATATAGGGACAAATCACACAGATTGATCTAGCCCCAAAGTAAGTTCGAGACTTGTGTTATGGGATACTAACCCAGCGATACTATATTTTATAATAGATACTTATATAGATAAACATTCAAGACCCAGGTCAATTTGAAAAAGAGCATTTTCCATCTTGACCTGACCGGGGATCGAACCCGGGACCATCCGTGTCGCAGGCAGGCCACTGACCGCTGCGCCACGGAGCTCGCATACACACACATAGATTAGAGTACCCGAAACAAAGGTTACTGTTCCCGTGATGTTTCTGATAAACAACTCTGCAAATTTATATGGCAAAATTATACGCGAGCGAAGCCACTGATGAAAGCTAGTAAAAAATAAAACCTCCTTCAAGGTAGGTCGGACAAAAACAAAAGACAGTTTCACCTACCCACGTCTTTTTTATCCCAAAACTCCGTTTCCCCTCCATTGACTCGTAAAATTCGGAGAGGAACAATTGTTCTATATCATTCCCAACTTAGATTATACGAAAAGTTTGCCTTTAATCTAAAGTAGGTAAAAAACGGCGGAACTTTTAATTTTATTGTACCCGTCTGATAGTTCAAACGTATGTGCGCTTATGTAAAATAAAGTTGAGGTTATTTGAAATTGTATTTTTTTACTGCAAAAAATATAAAAGTTAACTTTTTGAAACAATGATGTAGTATCATTAAGTAAATTTTTTAGGGGTCTGTACTTCTTTCGACCTTGATGACCTCCGTGGCGTAGCGGTCAACACGCTAGCTTACGACACCAGTGGTTCTAGGTTTCATCTCCGGACAGGTCATGATGGAAAACGATCTTTTTCAGATTGGCCTGGATTTCGGATATTTATCTATATGTAATATCTACTTATTATAAAATGTAGTATCGTTGAGTGAGTATCCTACGACACAACGTAAAGTTGATATTTATTGTTTATTCAAAAGTAAAAAGTTTAATTTTTCAATATAAGTAGAAATCTTATTACTTACTACACGGCTGCACCGATTTTAATAAAACGTGTCGAAAAACCAAAGCAGGTTTTTCTAAACCTGGTTTTTTATATTAAAAAAAATTGTTGGATTCATAATTTTTGGCATAAAAGTGTAACAGTCAATTAGCCTTTATTACATTAGTAAGAAATTTACAGAAATAACATATTGTATAAATAACTATACGCCCAACCAACACGCTAAATATGACCTTCCTTCGTCTGCTATTAGGCTCTGTCTACCCCGATCGGGGCGAAGACGTGATAATATGTATGTATGTATGATTTTACATACATACATACCATCACAACTTTTCCCTTGCAGGGTAGACAGTGCCCAGGTCTATAGAACCTTAAGGCCACGTTCAGCATTTTGGTGGTCTTGTGGTCGGAGAACGGAATCAAAATTGCAAGCCGCATGATTCTTGTCGCCCATTTCTTCGATCGACTTTTACAATCTGCCCTACTTTCACGCTGGTCTGGGAGGAAAGAAAAACTCTAACATTTTACAGTCTCGTTTATTCACCCAGAAGCACTCATCATAAAAAATGTGGACAATGGCTGTTAAACCGTTATGTATCGAAAAAGCGTTCTTAGTTTTAACGAGCTGTTTTACGGGCCACGTGACGGATTAAATCATTAAAGCTTACGGGCGGTAAATGTTTTATTGGGAGATGTGTCAGCGGAAAATGGTTTTTATTGTACCTTATGTAAGTATATGTAATAATTATGGTAAAAACCTAATAACAACAATTTTTTCATAACATGCATAACTTGAGATTACAAGTGTGTGTGAGCTGCGTTGATTCAAACAAGATAAGACAAAAAAAAATCAATAAATTAAAAATTAAAGTAGCTTATATGCCAACCAGAAATTACACAAGAAACACAGCAGCAAATAATTTTTATCCGACTGTTTTCTGGTTGTACTTTCAACTGAAATTGTAAAAGCCTGATCAAGTATTTTGACAGCATTTATACTGTGATATGAATTGGCAAAAGTTTTTACGGCCGGCTGTCTGCCAAACATCCTTGGGTCAATCTCCAGTGACGCGAATAAGTACTTGTTCAAATTATAATATGGTTCGTGTCGCAGGCTGGTGCGTTAACCACTGCAACACGAATCATTACTGCACACAATAAACAAAACCTTACTTTCTTACTAATTATTATAAATGTGAAAGTGACTTTGTTTGTTTGTAACGCTTTCACGGTGTCACTACTGAACCGATAATAATGAAATTATGTCGATACGTTTTTAAGACTACGGACAAGGACATAGGCTATCTTTCATCCCGGAAAAACAATTTGTTCCCGAGGAATCGAAATAAACGCGAGCGGAGTCGCAGGTGAGAGCTAGTACTATTTATGCAGAAGAAGTATTTTATCTGCTACAACAACCTACGTATTTTTTTATGTTACGTATGTTTCAGCTCTTTTAGGAAATTCTCACCAAAAAAATTAAAAAGTTAAGGCGTTTTTATCGAATAACCGTTCTTTATTTTAACGAGCTATTTTACGACGTACGTGACGGATTAAATCATTGAAGCTTACGGGCGGTAAACGTTTTATTGTGAGATGTGTCAGCAGAAAGTCGAAGAAATAGTTCAAGCAGACAATAAATAAAATTGCTTTCAAACGTTTTATTCTTGTGACAAAATTGTATTATGAGGATAGGTGCTCTAAAATATTGAAAACTAGCTATTCGTGTTAGCTTTTAACTCGTATGTGTAACTCTGAAAGCTAAAGATCTATTTGTAAGAATGTCTTAAGTAACTCAGTTTTCACATACTTAACACTAGAACGCTCGCGTGGGCTACAGGTGTAGCCCAGGGTGTAATATTGTCATCTCTTTCTCTCATCTGTCTACATACTCAGGAATAACGTACCTATTCAACGGTAAAATAATTTTGAAAATCGATCCAGTAGTTGTAGAGATAATTTAGCTTTCTAATATTATTATATATTATAGTCCAGTTGACTCCGTGACACACTTGTTATTAAATCAACCTGTTTAACAAGAGGATATAGTAGTAGTTGGCTGAACCGATTTCGATAAAACATATTTTACAACCATCGCGAAGAAATCTGTTGCATCGAAATCGGTTCATCCATTTTAGACTACGGTTCCTCAGATAGACAAACACACACACCCTATCAGACTTATAAATACATATTATCACGTCCTAATCCCTTGCGGGGCAGACAGGCTCTGTCTACCCCAAGGTCATAAAACCCAAAGGCCACGTATAGCATGTTAGTAGGCGTTATGGTGGAAAGTGGAATCAAAACAGTGATGGGTTGAATGCCACTTTGCCTATTGAAGTGATACCGGCTTTTACGTTCTGCGCGGGAAGGAAAACTGCTGGTATATTCTATGTTTATCCTTTACTCCCAAACCACCATGACAGAGACTTACAACAACCTCTTCTTGCGTCGGGGGTTGAAAAACACAAATAAATTCACGAGCAAAAGCTAGCACATCTTATACTTGCAAAAATAATTTTCGTAAAACTCGTACATTCATTGTTGTGTTCAATGTTTTCGGACAAAGCTTTTTTGGCCCTTTTTCTTTCGTTGTCCCTTCGTTAAAATTTTGTATTTCGCTTGTGAAAGAAATGTATGTTTTACAGGCTTTTATAAATTTGTATTGTATGTACGTATTTACTTGTTCATATTTTGCTTAGGCTGAATCTTGATAGCTTTCGTGGCGCAGTTGTTAACATGCGATATACGAGGGGCTTGAGTTCAATCCCCAGCCTATATTGGGCCCGGCATAATCCGTACTAATATAATAAATGCGAAAGGTACTCTGTTTGTCTCATTTTCACTCTTAAACTACTGAACCGATTTGAATGAAATTTCGTACACAGATAGTCTAGAGACTGAGAAAGGATATAGGTCGCGGGCACAGCTTGCACCTATTAAGTTACAGTAAAACTTATTAAGTGAAAAAGTGCCTGCAAGGGCCTATTTCCTGAATAAAAGTTTTGAATTTCTCCATAATATGATGGAAAATGATCTATTTCAGATTGCTATGAGCCTATGTCCAGTGGACTTCTTGCAACAATTTTTTTATGTCATAGGACAGCAAACGATTGCTTGTTGCGGATCCCCTGATGGTAAGTGATCGCCACTGCCCTTAGACAACTGCTACACCAGGGGTGTTACAAAAGCGTTGCCGGCCTTTATTTTTCCCTCCCCGAAGGGGAAATGGGGGTGGATCCCCGGCTCTCTCACTCATCAAACGAAGCATAGAGAGGTAAAGCAACTCAAAAGGCTAATTTTTGTGAGAGTGTGGTACTTCCCCGGACGAGCCGGTCCCTTCTTGCTATTAGCAATAGTCAATTGCCGGTAGCGTGGCTCTACCATAGCTAAACTGAAACTAAAATGATGATGAATACGTAGATGATGAATGTCTTTGAAAACTGTTTTTGTGCTCTGTCCACTTCCACTATAAAGTCATGTCATGGAGTGTCGGGTCAAAATGTCAATTTTTCCAAGACCTTTTCAAATATTGCTAAATCATACGAAACAAAGGACTTGGCTCCCGGGATAAAACGAGTCGCTTGCACATCGTAAACGGTTAACCGGGGCCTACCGTTTAAGGGGGAGTGCTATTGGACTAAAATTATATTTATCGTACTATCTTTTATAAGTCTTTACTACTATATTCATATTATGGTTGGCCACTTATACACACGAATAACAAAGACCTGGAAACCCGGCTTTACTCACGTTTTATTTTGTCAGAACACTCGCCCTGATGATGGTCTTCGTAACAGATAGAAACTAGTCGGTCAATACGTGCGTAATTCCGACTTTTCTTAATGAATTTATATCGCGTATATTTTAATGCTTTTAGGTTTTATTAAACGTGGAAAGTATCAGTTTCTACTACTTGCGTCGAATAGGGAATGAGAACAAACGAAATGAACGAAAAACGTGTGATTTGTCCCTATATATTTTTATTTATTACATTTTTGTATCTTCTTTTTCTCTCTTTTTAGGGTTCTGTAGTTAACAGGAAACCATAGTTAATAATAAAAAGCAATAGACTTGCAATTATTACAAGAGCGTAATTAAAATAAAAACGTATATTTGCGCGTTTTTTTTTAGTTTTGATATTATTTGAGGTACAGAAGCGATTGGGCGATTCTGACTTTGACATGGCCGTTTTTTTTTTGTATTTATTTTCTATCAGGATCCCACCTTTAACTTTTTAATCCAGAACCAATTATTTATTTTGGGACAAAGCTCTTCCCCTTAACCAGTAATATCGTCATGCCCCATAAAAGTCCCGTCCCTTATGATAATACGAATCGCGTTGAACGAGCCTCGTATTGTTTATGGCTTAATAACGTTTATATCGCGCGGCAAGCAACCCTGAACGTGACCTGACGTGCGATTGGTGGATAAAAAAAAGTTTTTACGTTTTTGGGTGTAATGTATGTGTAATTTCATATTTCGGTTAGTTTATTAGGGGATTCTTGTAACTAGAATGGCTTGCTGGTGGGTCAGTCGATTAGTTTCAATATTGTCTTAAACTATACAACTTTCAGATACAACCAATATTCTCAAATTTAGAGCTATACAGCGAGAAAATTACCCTTGACATTGCCTTCAAGTTTCTGCTCAGCCCGTCAATATGAATAACTTTTTCAATGGAACCAATGGAAACTAAACATTATTTGTTAAACTTAATTTTATCCTGTAACCCTCAGTCTAAGAAAATCCTAATCTTATAGCACAAAATACGGTTTCGAACAGCTGCAGTATAGGAACCTAAATAAGCGATGAAAACTGTTTATCCACCAGCAGTGAACTTTTTGCGGCTGAAGTTATGAAAGTACCAAAACTTTTTCGGGTCAAAAACTGAAGCCTGGTTACCGAAAAGCACTATTTTAAACTCATAATATATGTATATCCATCAAGCTTTATGACAGACATATAAACTGTTTCATTGCTATGTTAAGGGCCCGTAAAGTTCAGACATCCCTCTGTGTCCTACGCGTAGGGTTGGCATGTTATTAAAAACTAAATTTTGTAAGCTATGTGTCTCACATCTAGTCTTATTACAGCTAACTAACATCATCATCATCAGGTCCTTTGTAGTCTCCACTGCTGGAGCATGACCCTCTCTGTACAACCAGAGCCATAAATTAGCCGAAGCAGTCAGAGGATTTGGCCTACACTCTCTACGCTGGCCAGATGTATTGGAGGTCTCTTGATGTTAATAAGCTTTGTTTAGCTTGTGTTTCCTAAATCGCCTTCTACGACATCGACGGTAAGAATTTGAGTGGTCCTATTCTACTCTGCCGGGAACTACACGGCACTTAACTACAGCAAACTCCATAGGTGTTTTTTAAACAAAACTCGGTCAGTATATTCCAAAACTTGACAGCGAAGCAGATTTCTGTCATCCTTATTTATTACTTTTGTCCTGATAATTATTGTATTGTTAATATACTTTCGTTCAATGTTCTTATTCTATTACTGTCCTTTTTATTTCATTATGACATCTATTAGCAATTGTATTATAATGTTATTTAATAATTTGAATGAATCCCAATTTGACTGTGATGTAATTATTAGAATTTTTTTTCTGTAAAACGTACCTCAGTGTGTATTCTTGTTCGCGCAAACTCAAAGGCGCCAGCTGAAAATCAGCTGCTACTTGTGTGTCTGTGGCACACAAATGCATGTTTGTTTTAAGGTTTTATTTGGCTCAATATTGTATAAAGTTGTGTGTGTGTGTGTTACAGAAAGCAAATAAATGTTTTATCTATCTATCTATCCATCTTGTTATTTACAAAGTTTTTCGAACTTCATTTTACACTCTTAATTCTAATGTAAGTAGCTTTGTGTTATAATTATAATAAAAATCTATCAACCCAAACTAAAAATGAAGCTAAGCACCATAGTAACACTGTGGTCTCCTGAATACTAAAAAATAAAAAAGGCTGTGTAATCATCGAACCTGCTTACAAAAATTGCGGTAAAGTTGAGTTGTGAGGATAACAGTTATAAAAATATTTAAAAAGCATTTTCGAGGACGCTTCGACTTGCTGTAGAAACATTTTGATTATCCTGATACCTCGCGATCATACACATTCCTACGACACATAAATCGTTCCTCTATAAAATTTTAAATACTTTACCTATTTTTTATACATATTAAATAAATTAATATATACGGACAAATCACACAGATTGTGCTAGCCCCAAAGTAAGTTCGAGACTTGTGTTATGGGATACTTACTCAACCATACTATATTTTATAATAGATACTTATATAGATAAACATCCAAGACCCAGGTCAATTTGAAAAAGATTATTTTACATCTTGACCTGACCGGGGATCGAACCCGGGACCATCCATATCGCAGGCAGGCGTCTTGACCGCTGCGCCACGGAGCTCGTCAAATTCTCTGTTGTTTTAATTGTCTTCATAATTCTATATTGATAGAATATTCCGTCCTCAAATTGGCAACCCTACCATGTAAAAGATTAAAAAGGGATGGTTTATATGCCGTTTTAGTAGTAGCTCTAAAAGTCGCTCAATACTTTTAACAGGATTGTGTTAAAGGACGTTTATCTTCTCAGAGGAGCTTGGTAGACCAGTGGGTGTACGCTATAGCGATAACACAGGTTAAGCAAACACTGGCATGGTTCACATTTGGATTGATGACAAGTTGTCAAAAATATTTTAACCTTCGTACTTTACATACTAATTACTAATTACGAGCTCCGTGGCGCAGCGATCAACACGCCGGCCTGCGACACGGATGGTCCGGGTTCGATCCCCGGTCAGGTCAAGATGGAAAATGATCTTTTTCAGATTGACCTGGGTCTTGGATGTTTATCTATTTATGTAATTGTTATAAAATATAGTATCGTTGAGTTAGTATCCCATAACACAAGTCTAGAACTTACTTTGGGGCTAGCTCAATCTGTGTGATTTGTCCGTATATATTTATTTATTTATAATGTTAGTATGTCACGTCAGCCTGGCTAGCCGTGTGGTTTCCAGCAGAGTAGAAAAGGACCACTCCAAGTCTTCCCGTGGATGTCGTAGAAGGCAACATAGGCAACACAAGCTAAACAAACCTTATTAACGTAAAAGAGACCTCTTCAACCCGTCTGTCAAGCGTGGAGACAGTAGGCCTAATGCTCTGACTGCTCTGGCTAATATATAGCTCTGGAATTACATACAGGGTCATGCTCCTGCAGAAAAAAGACTTGATGATGATGATAATGATCTCACGTTAGTTTTGTTAAAAAATAACATTACTCTCTTTCTGGATGAGTCTGTCGGCTAAAAACAAAAAATACAGAAAGGGTCATGCAGTGGACACTAAAAAGACTTAATAATGATAATGACCGCACTTTAATTTTTGTCATAAATAACATTACCTCCCTTCTGAGTGGGTCAGTCGGCTAAAAACAAAAAGATCATACCAATAACCTTCAACTTTCAAGTTACATCGTTAAAACCCCGATATCTCATTGTGACTGCGACATTAGCGTAATGGCGGCCGCCCCACTTCCGGTTATGGAAGATTGATGACGTCATCGCACTTCCGGTCCGGAGAATTTGTCTTTTACGCGAGTAGGTTTTAATTGCAAATTGTTATTAATGGTTTATCAATGCCATTTTAATAGCAAGTTAGTAATGGCGGAGAATCCAGGTCAAAGAGGGAATATTTTGAGAGCCAAGTTGATCAGTTACAATTTAATAAACTTTTAATGAAATGACGATGAATTGCCTGCCATTCGAAACGTTGAGGAGCTCGAGAATATATTTAGGGGTTCGTACACAAAGGACCGCTATAGCAACAAATAGATACTAAAATAGATTGAAATTAATTTTTAAAGAAAGCTCCCATACAACATGTTTTTCGTATTTTGATCAATATCAATAATGGCAACAGGTATACACTTGGAATATTTACAGAATATTATGTTGTATATTAACTTAAAAATAACTAATTAAATCAAAATAATATAGATAAATATTCCATGTAGCAGTCGTCATATTTCTGCCGTTTTTTTGCTGTATACATATGTATGTATACAGCAAAAAACGGCTACGTACTATCACGTCTATTTCCCTTTGCGGGGTAGACAGAGCCCTGGTCTGTAAAACCTTAAGGCCACGTTTAGCATGTTGGTGGGCGTGTACGAGAGAACGGAATCAAAATAGTGATGGGTTGCTAGCCGCATCGCCTATTGACATGATTCCTGATGCCCATTCCCTCGATCGGCTTTTACGACCTGCGCGGGATGAGAAGCAGCTGGTACATTATACGTTTTTCTTTTCTCTCAGACCAGCGTGGAATTGCTCTATAATCTTATTCTAATCCTAACTTCCTAACTTAATATTATAAATCCGAAAGTGAGATTGTTTGTTTGTTTGTTACTCTTTCACGCCTAATCTACTGAACCTATCGTCATGAAATTTCGCATACACATAGGTTAGGGTACTGAGAAGGACATAGGCTATATATCATGCAGGCGAAGCCTCGGGTAACAGCTTCTAATATAAGTATATTCCCATACAACAGTCGTGATGTATTTGCCGCTTTTTGCTCGATCATCTAATCCTAATCCTACTTAATATTATAAATGCGAAAGTGAGTTTGTTTGTTTATTTGTTTGTTACGCTTTTACGCCGTATCTACTGAACCTATCGTCATGAAATTTTTCATTCACATAGGTTCGGGTACCGAGAAGGACATAGGCTATGTATTACGCGGGCGAAGCCACGGGTAACAGCTAGTAATATAAGTATATTCTCATACAACAGTCGTGATGTATTTGCCGCTTTTTGCTCGATCATCTAATCCTAGTCCTACTTAATATTATAAATGCGAAAGTGAGTTTGTTTGTTTATTTGTTTGTTACGCTTTTACGCCGTATCTACTGAACCTATCGTCATGAAATTTTTCATTCACATAGGTTCGGGTACCGAGAAGGACATAGGCTATGTATTACGCGGGCGAAGCCACGGGTTACAGCTAGTAATATAAGTATATTCCCATACAACAGTCGTGATGTATTTGCCGCTTTTTGTTCGATAACCTAATGTTGTATATGGTTCCGTTGATGATGTTAATGCCAAGTAATGTTGATATAACACTTGGCAGGCAAAACACGCAAGTCAGTTTGCAAACATGGCGACCTACGGATCACGGCCGACATTTTTACGGATTTCAGGCGGGCACTTATCACAGGCGGAGATTAACTGAGGCGAGGGGCCACGAGACGCGCGGAATATTGTAGTGTGAGCGCATCTTAAAATCCCAATCCCAATCCCAACTATCCCAATCCCAACTAATATTATAAATGCGAAAGTGAGTTTGTTTGATTGTTTATTTGTTTGTTTGTTTGTTACGCTTTCACGCCGTATCTACTGAACCGATCGACATGCAATTTTGCATACACATAGGTTAGGGTACTGAGAAGGACATAGGCTATATATCACGCGGGCGAAGCCGTGGGTAACAGCTAGTACATACATATTTTTACGACTCTTTCCTATAGGGGTAGGCAGATGGGGGGGATTTTGTGGCGGGGGTTGCTTAAAACTTATAATTTAATATAATAAACCCATGACATGAAGCTAAAAGGATGTGAGTAATTTTTTTTTCACAAAACGTAGTATTTCCTGCGATCTTTAAAACAAATAATACTGAAAAATCTACTTAAAAACACGTTTCCTGTCTAATGCAAAATAATTATTTGTGACGTTTGCAAATAGAAACTTAAATTCGATCAGAGGTATACAAGGAAATTAAGAAAACAAAAAGCGAACCTAGAAATGTTCAATGCATGTCGAGCCATTAACTATCACACTGCTGGGTAAAGCTTTCTCTCCGTTTAATCCGATCTCAAGTCTTGTATCCACTGGTCTCGTGGCCACACAAAATAAATAAGATTCTCCATCCGCGGATTATCTCGGAATCACGTGCGTTATTTACAATGGTCTGATGTTGTATGAGACGCCTTTGTTGCTTAAGGCTAGTTCGCACACGGCTAGTATTTTATTCGAGTAATAATAATAAATAAATATATACGGACAAATCACACAGATTGAGTTAGCCCTAAAGCAAGTTCGAGACTTGTGTTATGGCATACTAACTCAACGATACTATATTTTATAATAGATAAATAAATAGATAAACATCCAAGACCCAGGTCAATCTGAAAAAGATCATTTTCCATCTTGACCTGACCGGGGATCGAACCCGGGACTCCCGTGTAGCAGGCTGGCGTGGTAACCGCTGCGCCACGGAGCTAGAGTAGCAAGTATAAGGATTAAAATACTCGCTACTGTCCAAAAAACCTTTGAATAGGCAATAATCATCACCATCTTTATCTCAGTCGCAAGAAGTCCACAACTGAACTTAGGCCTCCCCCAAGGATCTCCAATACGACCCGTTGGAAGCGGTCTATATCCAGTGTCTTACTCCGACCTTGGTCAGGTTGTCCGACTACCTGGTTGTTGGGTGTCCGACGCTGCACTTGCCAGTACGTGGTCGCCATTATTAAAGCCATAGCTCTTTGAGCGACTTTCAGCTTTCGTATGAGGCCCATAGTGAAACAGCAAGTAATAAACTCGACTAAAACAGCACGTTGTAATTGATATTTTTTCATATTACTAATTTACCATTCGTTTTACGTAACATGACATTGATTTGCAAACGCGCGCACTCAATCGTCCGGAAAGGATAATCTGGCCGAGCTTTTGACCAAACGTTATTTAGGATTCGGGGTAATTCCGGAATGTAAATAATGTTGGAAGGAAATTTTTAAGGCAAAATTTATTTTAGCTATGTGGTTCCCGGCAGAGTAGAATAGGACCACTCCAAGTTTTCTCGTGGATGTCGTAGAAGGCAACTTAGGGAACAGTAGCTAAACAAAGGTTATAATCATCATAGAGACCTCTTCCTTCCGTCTGGCCAACGTGGAGAGTTAAGGCCAAATCCTCTGACTACTCTGGCTCTTAAATGTAATTATGGCTGTGGTAATTCATAGTTTAAATAAAGACGTGCTTATGCAGTGGAGACTAACAAAAACCTGATGATGATGACCTTATTTCTTAATTTAATACGAGTAATCAGGCAAATAAATATAATAATAAATTAATAAAATAGACATCAAAATGAAAATTGTGTGACGCATATAATCCAGCATTCGTTCAACGCAACATGACATTGATTTGCAAACGCGCACTCAATTGTCTGGAGAGGATAATCTGACCGAGCTTTTGACCGAACGTTATTTAGGATTTGGGGTAATTCCGGAATGTAAATAATGTTGAAGGTCGGACATGTGAAATTGTTAAGGCACATTTATTTTAAGACCGGATTCACTAGCAATATGGGTCTTTAGGACCTGCGCGCACGAGTGACTTTTGTTACAGTGACCATTTCGGCACTCTGTCAAAATGTATGAAGATGTCAATGTATAAAATTCATTACAATGCAATTGTATTCTTTAAATTTATACAATATGTTAATAAAACTTTGTTCGATCCTTAAAGGAGCGGTTTTGCCCGCAGCAATATTAATAACACTAATGCTGGAAATTCGAAAAACCTTGCGTTACGTACCAATGAGCCACAGAGGTCATCAGTAACAGTATCATCCTTTTTGGATCATCTTTTGACCAAACGTTATTTAGAATTTGGGGTAATTCCGGAATGTAAATAACGTTGAAGGTCGGACATGTGAAATTGTTAAGGCACATTTATTTTAAGACCGGATTCACTTACAATTATTATACGGGTCCTTAGGGCCTGCGCGCATGAGTGACTTTTGTTACAGTGACTGTTTGGCAATCTGGTAAAATGTATGATGATGACAAAATTGACACTTCCACTTCAATTCTTCCCGTGGATGTCGTAGAAAGCGACTAAGAAAACACATGCTAAACAAAACTTATAAACATCAGAGAAACCTCTCCAACCCGTCTGGCCAGTGTGGAGATTGTAGGCCAAATTAATCCTGTGACTACTAATACTACTATGGCTGATGTATGGCACTGTTAATACAGAAGGTCATGCTCCTACAGCGGAGACTAAAAAAGACCCGACGATGATGATCATTTTTTTTCCTCATAAGATCTTTGTTAAAATGATGCCAAGTCGGTGTGAGAAGAGGACCAAAGAGACAATACAGCAGAAGAGATAAAAGTTGAGAAGTATTAAAACTTTTTGATTTTTTGCGTCGACAGCCGTCTCCGAAGTGTTCCTATACATTATAGCCTGTTTTGTGGAGTTGAGCCCGCTTTAAAAATTCCCATTGTACAAGACTTTACTCTTAAAGATTAAGTTCTTAGAAGAAAAAGGGTTTGAGATATTTTATAAATACGTAATATTGTCCGTATATTCTCTTGTTGTATTACTAACGAACCGAATATTTCAACTTACTTTGATTCTACTAACACATGAATTAAGCTAGACTCAAAGTAAGTTCGATACTTGGTATAACCAATCGATATTTATTTACGCTAATAGGTTTTTTTAGAAAGAAACATAAATGAAAATACGCTTTGCGTTCACGAATATTTACTTTTGATAATACAACATAGAATGACAGTAAATTTTCAAAACAAAAGGTTTGTAAAAATATAATTTAAAATAAAGAACCCTTAATCTAAAAAGAGTTCGCAATACTTGTGTTAGGAGATACTAACTCAACGACACTATATTTTAATCACATAAACAGTATGTTAATCAAACCTTACCGTTACTTAAAGGGGCGACTCAGCCTGTCAAAACGAACAACTTTAACTATGGGACTAATGCTGGATATTTGAGAAAACCATATATACACATCTTTATCCCTTGTGGGGTAGCCAGAGCACAATAACCAATGACAAACACCGAAAGGTCACGTTTAGCGTATCTTATGGCGTAGAATTGGAAAGTGGAATAAAAATTACCCATGCGGGTTTGGGAGAAAAGAAAAAACATAGAATATACCAGCTGCTTTTGTTCCCGTGGAGACCGTAAAAGCATCTGGGATTGGGTGAATATCTAAGGAATCTCATTAATGAGTGATGCGGCTAGCAACTCTGATTTGAATCTGAAATCACTGTTTTGCTTCTGCTTTCCACCTTCACGCCCACTACGATGCTAAATGTGCCCTTACCTTTGGCTATGTTTATCTCGATATCAAAATAATAATCGGTTGGCTAGCCTGATTATTTTGATTTTAATCTTACCCTTGACCGGCTTTTACGATCTGCCCGGTAAGAAAAGCAGTTGGCAAATTCCTTTTGGTATTTTCTCTTAAACCATGGTGGTAGGTATTCTATCTATTGTACAGAACCTCTACAGGCGTCAAAATCGCGTTTCAATTTTATATCTGTACTAACGTTAAGAGAAGGAAAGATTCGATTGTTTGTTTGTTTGCTATAGCCTATAGGGCCTATAGAGCCTATAGGCTCCAAAACAACTGAACCGAATTTCAAAATTGACTATAGAAAGCCAAACAAAGCTTTTAAACATCAAAAAGACCTCTCCAACCCGTCTGGCCAGCGTGGAGAGTGTAGGCCAAATCTTCTGATTGCTCTGGCTAATTATAATAACTCTAGTGATCAGAGAGGGTTGTGCTCCTGCAGAGGAGAATAAAAAAGACATGATGATGATGATATAAAGCCAATTTATCTGCGGATAATATAGGTTGTAATTTACACGGACTGTAATATAATTTTCTTTAATAAAACGCTTTTTCCCCGCAGCAGTTGCCGCAAAACCGCATAACTAAATTAACGGCAGTCTAATTCATACAAAAGACACCCCAAAGTTTGGGGTCCAAACTTCGCCTCGTTACATGCTCCCTCGTTAGGACAGGTAACTTGTAGTTGTTATGACGACTGCAAAAATACATTCTAACTATGTTCATTAGAGTTACTTGAAAAATTTGGTGTGCACTTTTATTATTTGGATTAAAAATTTAATATGTTATTTGAATAAAATTGTCGTCGAGCTCCGTGGCGCAGCGGTCAACACGACAGCCTGCGACACGGGGGTCCCGGGTTCGATCCCCGGTCAGGTCATGATGGAAAACGATTTTTCAGAATGACCTGGGTCTTGGATGTTTATCTATATAAGTATATGTTATAAAATATAGTGTCGTTGAGTTAGTATCCTGCGACACAAGTTCACAACTTACTGTGGGGCTAGCTTAATCTGTGTGATATGTCCCTATATATATTTATTTATTTAAACATGGTATAGTCTGTCATCCGAAAGTGATTTTCTGATAGTGTTTGGATACAGGAATGCGCACTGTAATAATGGATTTAAATATCCAATATCTTAAATCCGGTTAATCATTGATTGTATAAGTCACAACAGCATAAAGATTCCAAAATTAGTTAATATTTAAAACAATTTCGTTTGATTGTGTTAAGGTTCTTTAAAAGTACGATCGGCAGTATTTTCTTGAGTAGTTTCGATAAGACAAGTTTTTGTGAGGCTTTAGGAAGCACTTGTACATGTATACTTTGAATGTTATTCGACATTGGTAGTTAACTAGGCCACTTTGAAAACGCATTATTAAAGCTTACGCATATTGATCAATATTCTGATTTCATTTGACGAACTCCGTGGCGCACCTGTCAACACGTCTGCCTGCGACATGGAAGGTCCCGGGTTCGATCCCCGGTCAGGTCAAGATGGAAAATGATCTTTTTAAGATTGACCTGGATCTTGGATGTTTATCTATATATGTATTTGTTATAAAATATAGTATCGTTGAGTTAGTATCCCATAACACAAGTCTCGAACTTACTTTGGGGCTAGCTCAATATGTGTAATATGTCCGTATGTATTTATTTATTAAAAAAAAAGAAAATAAAAAGATTCTCCACCTACAAGCCCACCAACATGCTAAACGTGGTCTTGAGTTTCTGCAGACTTATCTGTCTTACCCGCAAGGGAAAAAGACGTGATAGTATGTATGTACGCATATTGAGTACCCTCGGGCGTAGTTTCCAATAGGATGGGGGATCAAAAAATTTCCCGATCGGTAAAACTTCAATTAAAAAGTGACAAAGAAAGTCGTAAATCACACATTTCGGTAACACTGCGGTGTCGCACGTAGCGGCGAAAAAATAAAATTTATTCCCCGTTTTACCACAAATAATCGAATGGCCGGGGTTTGCCGCGATGCAAGGTATAGACGGCGAGCGATTTTGTTTTGCATATAACTATTTTCTTTAATGAAAGATAGAGGTATTGTATGATACAAACTTATGACTAGATTATCATCCAGGCGAATCTGAAAAAGATCGTTTTCCTAACCTAGAGTAAGGGCTCTAGGTTAGGACAACGATCACGTCACAGGCTGGCGTGTACCAATGCGCCACGGAGGTGGCAGAAAAAACAACCAATGCTGAAATTTCCTGACCATGCCTTTCTACACCGCAAAAAACATCAAAATAACTAAAAAATCTTATGTAGAAGTTATACCCTGATTAAAACTGGCCTCAAGCAGGGTAGGTAACGGTATCAAAAAGCAAGTTTTTTTAGTATCGTAATAATGTATCATAGAGGATCCGTGTCTTGGAAGCAATATAGAAGAAGAAGATTTAATAATAGTATATCAGAATACCATTGTGAATGCATATAAAATATTGAAGAGATGTGTTACTTCACAATCGCTACTGCTCACTCCTTGTAGCTTCAATCTCAAGAACGGGGCCGCCCCATATAAATCACACATCTTCGGCTAGGCCGTACGAAATGCATGCAAATCCCACCCAGTTATATCGGCTATGAATTATAGCTGCTTATCATTGAAGGTCCGATTGATTTATCACTTATGAGATGGGTTTTTATCATTGGCCGGATTATAGGTTGGAAGTTGGACGATAAGTTCTGTATTTGAATACAAATTCTTTTCTGTTCGATTGAAAGATTGGTAAAGTTTGACGTGTAATATTTCAAAAGTTTTGGTAATGTTGCTAAAAGCACAGAATATACTTTAATCGACTTTCAAAATGGAGAAGGTTCTTAATGCGATTTTCTTTTTATTTTTCAATTATACAAAGAAAAAGATATTTAAAAAAAAATTACCTATCTTTTTTATTGAATCCATTGAAATTCTTAGTTCAGTGCTTTAGTTAAATTCGTTTTATCTGAAATATTATGAATTAATGTGATAGTATACTTACTTATGTATATATTGAAACTAGCAGTTACCCGCGACTTCGTCCGCGGTGACTTCAGGTTTGGAATGCGGGGATTATAAAATATGACGCTACAAAGCGTTAAACTAAACATATATCCTGATTTACCTCCTTCGAGGTTTAATTTCGGGAAACTATTAAAAATGTTACTGATTATTTTTGCCGTTCTCAATTCACACGAAATTTCATACAAGGTCATGTCCAAGGAATAAAAAGTTTTATATAAACTTTAATCCTCTATTTCACCCCCTTAGGGGATGACTTTTGAAAAATCCTTCCTTAGTGGATGCTTACGTCATAAGAGGAATACGTGGGAAAAATTTCAAATTTCTAGCTCTAAGGGTTTGGCCTGCGCGTGATATTTGATAATTGCCCATTTCTTAAAGTATTAAAATGAATATAGTATGTTACCCTTATATATAGACATATGCCATCGCGGACTTTTCTGTAGACCTTAATAAGATACACAATTCCACCATACATTGTTTCGTTATATCTCAAAGGGTTTAGACAGCGTTTTCGTTGAAAGCTCCCGAACTGCTCATTTTTTTACGACACCTTCAACAAATATCGTTGGTATATACATAAATGTATACAAAAACTTAACAAACTATATACTAAAACCTTCCTCGGGAACCACGCTATCCATTGGAGAAAACCGCATTAAAATCGGTTAGCTAGTTGCGAATGGTTTTCAATGCAGCAAGACTCATAATGTGAAAGTAAGGCTGTCAATCCATTCAAAAACGTTTTCATTAGCCTCATGAATTTTTCGAATGCCACCCTCAATAGAGATCATATGAGATTGTGGGATTCTATTCTATATTTTTATGTTACTTACTTTGCTTCAAGACTGTTAATTTATTATTTATAATTGTGTGTAAATTAAAAATACCTATAGTAATATATTATATATTACTATAGGTATTTTTAATTTTAGTACTCTGGGTAAGGCTACGCCAATAATAAATTTTACCCCGGTAAGTGTGATCAAACACTTATCATAGATACCTGGTCTAAGTAATTTATATTGAAAAGGATAATTTATTGTATCTTTTATATGGTGCAATAAAGAATTTTTGTATATTTAAATTTAAAAAGTTGTATTAAAGCGATGTTTTAATTCCGTCTTAAACAAGTATACTTCATTATTCCATCATTTCTAAATTTACTCTCAATTTTTTCGTCGGTTGAAAACCAAACGGCTTTGAAATTAAATTTCTATCTAGGTTGAATCCCAGATATCTCCGAGTCTCAGTTTGAGGACCATAAATCTGTCTGTCAGTCAGGATATCCTGGCTTTTATCTCTTTTGTTACCTTTAGGCTGCGTGCCTTTATGTGGGAAGAAAGGATGCGATTCTAGGCATTTATCTAGTGTTTACTTTGTTGAATAAGACTTTGTATAATCTTATACAGTTGAAAAAAAAGTAGTCAAAAAGATATCATCTGATCATTTTGGATAGTACCAACACTTGATAACGAAATTAACCTAAAACTAACCTTAAAAAATATGATAAAATACCTAAAATATATTATTAAAAGGAGTCCCTTCGTTCCTATATATAACTATATATAATATATTACTATAGGTATTTTTAATTTTAGTACTCTTTGTAAGGCTACGTCAATGATAAATTTTACCCCGGTAAGTGTGATCAAACACTTATCATAGATACCTGGTCTAAGTAATTTATAGTGACAAGGATATTTATTGTATCTTTTATTATGGTGCAATAAATAATTTTTGTATTGTATTTTATAATAAAAAAAATTAAAAAGTTGGATAAAAGCGATGTTTTAAATCAGTCCTTAACAAGTAAACTACATTATTCAATTATTTCTGTAAATTTATGCAATTTTTTCGTCGGTTGAAAACCAAACACTATGAAATTAATTATCTATCTAGGTTGAATTCCAGATATCTCCGAGCCTCAGTCTGAGGACCATAAATCTGTCTGTCGGTCAGGATATCCTGGCTTTTATATCTTTAGTTACCTGTAGGCAGCGATGCCTTCATGTATTATTATTATTTGCGAATGGTTTTCAATGCAGTAAGACTCATAAAATGAAAGTAAGGCTGTCAATCCATTCAAAAACTTTTTCATTAGTTTCATGAATCTTTCAAATGCCACCCTCGATAGAGATCATGTGAGATTATGGGATTCTATTCTAGGTTTTATGGTTTTATGGTACTTCCTTTCCTTCAAAACTGTTAATTTATTATATATATAGATATAACTATAGGTATTTTGAATTTTAGTACTCTGTGTAAGGCTACGTCAATGATAAATTTTACCCTGGCAAGTGTGATTCCATCCATCCATCAGGTCTTTTTTAGTCTCCACTGCAGGAGCACGACCCTCTCTGTACTACCACAGCAATATATTAGCCAGAGTAGTCAGAGGATTTGGCCTACACTCTCCACGCTGGCCAGACGAGTTGGAGAGGTCTTTTTGATATTTGTAAGCTTTGTTTAGATTGTGTTTCCTAAGTCGCCTTTTACGACATCCACGGGAAGACTTGGAGTGGTGCTATTCTACTCTGCCGGGAACCACACGGCAACATACAAGTGTGATTAACTAGCAATTATCATAGACAGAATCATGTAGATAGGCGATGTGGCAAACAATCCATCATTATTTTGATTCCGTTCTCACCTACAATCCCACCAATATGCTAAACGTAGCCTTAGGGTTTTACAGCTGGTCTGTAAAACCATAAGGCTCTATCTACCCCGCAAGGGAAAAAGACGTGATAGTATGTATCATAGATACCTGGTCTAAATAATTGATATTGAGAAGTATATTTAAATTTTGAAAGTTGGATAAAAAGGGTGTTTTTAATTCCGTCGTTAATAAGAATACTTGATTATTCCATTACAGTTGTAAATTTACTCCATTTTTTTCGTCGGTTGAAAACCAAACTCTTTTGATATCAAATTTCTATCTAGGTTGAATTCCAGATATCTCCGAGCCTCAGTTTGAGGACCATAAATCTGTCTGTCAGTCAGGATATCCTGGCTTTTATCTCTTTTGTTACCTTTAGGCTGCGTGCCTTTATGTGGGAAGAAAGGATGCCATTCTAGGCATTTATCTAGTGCTTACTTTGTTGAATAAGACTTTATCTTAAAGTTGTTTGTATAATCTTATACAGTTGAAAAAAAAGTAGTCAAAAAGATATCATCTGATCATTTTGGATAGTACCAACACTTGATAACGGAATTAACCTAAAACTAACCTTAAAAAATATGATAAAATACCTAAAATATCTTATTAAAAGGAGTCCCTTTAGGCAAGGTTCCAAAGATACTGGCATCCCCCTTTGAATAGCGAGGCTTATTCTTTGTCCGAGGTAGCTGCCAGCTCTTCGGTCACCTGTGAGTTATACAGTTTATTAATTTCATCATCATCAGATTTTTTGTCTCCACTGCAGGAGAATGACCATCTTTTGTACTCCCGGCTTGCCAGACGGGTTGGAGTGAAAAAATAAAAAAGTTTAGCTTGTGCTTCCTAAGCCGCCTTCTACGACATCTACGGGGAGACTTGGAGATTTATTTTGGTCATATTTAACTGAAGTTAATGGTTTTGTTTGTTATGGTTCAAGACTTCTAATTAAAAAAATTTAAAAAAAATTCTTTGTACTCTTATTAATTGTCCATTTGATATTACAATACACAAATCTCAACAAAAAAATCTTGATGCCAGTAATTTACTTTGGCTAAGTTTAGGCCGCTTCCAAAGCGGAGTACAGAAGAAGCGGCAACAAACTGCATAACGCATTTTCTCATAGCGACGTCGACTTACAATTTTAGTTTAGAAATTATCTATCTATCAGTCAGGGACGTCCAATACTGGACATAGGCCTCACACATAGATCGCCACAGATTGCGGTCTTGTGCATGTAGACTCCAACAACAGACCAACACCCGGCGACCTTGATGAGGTCGTCCGTCCACCTGGTTGGAAGTCGTCCCACGCACGTTGCACGTTCAAAGTGGCAATGGGCCGTACATATAGCCCGAAGGAGAGATGGCTGTTGGGGCATCAAAGTCGTTAGAAACTAAATTCGGTACATTTAAACCTGTAAATTTAGGTACTTCAATTTAAATAATCTTTCTTTCTTTTTTTTTGTGCATTTCGTTAAATTGCTCTCATTTTGTTTCTTGTTACAAAGCGTCAAATTCTAAAGCATTTCAATTACATTGCGCCGCGAACATAAAAAATCCTTTTACACGCTTAAGTGGCCATAACTCAGTTCATTATCTTTAAGGTTAGTATTTACTGGTAGCATTCTCTATCTTATGTAAGTATACAGTTTTACCTATAGTCTGTTGCTTTTTCACCAATTTCGTTAAGATTTTCCACACGCATGAGAAATGTCAAGTTGAAATTGATATTAAAAATGTTTTAAACTGTCATGTACAAAAATTCTTAGAGCTAAAAAATTAAATAAACGGCATCTTCTTAATCAAAGTAAGCATATTTAACTATAAAGATTAATTTAGATTATATATACGATGGGAGATAAATACAGCCCCACAGTATGTTGCGAACTTGTATCGTAGGATACAACTAAACGATACTACTTCGAACCCGTGTCCACTCGTGGCGCAGGCTTTTTTTATGATATTGGACGGCAAACGCGTGGCCTGATGGAAAGTGATCACAGCCCATGGACGACTGCAACACTAGGGTATTACAGGAGCGTTGCCAGCCTTTTATTTTCTCTCCGCAAAGGACAGTGGAAGATGGGCCTCAAGCTCTCTCACTCACCGAACTACTACTCAAACGTCGATTTTCTGTGAGAGTGTGGTACTTCCCCGGACGAGCCGGCCTATTCATGGAACTAGTAAAAGTTTATTTCACCGGTAGCGTGGCTCTACCACTATAGAGGGCTGGGCTAGCTAGGCTGGCGTGTAACCACTGCGCCACGGAAACGAATTATTTAATTAGTTGCAAAATCACAGAAACGCCCAAAATGAAAAAATCACCAAATTCACATTGTTACAATCCGCAAGAATGCCTCCGTTGAGTTCGCACCTTTAAACGTTACTTCAGATGTTATCTCAGAAGTATTTTAGCGAGATGAAACAAAAAACTCGAAAACTTAATTAAGTGTTATCTGCGAGGAGTTTATCTGCAAATGGAACTTTTAATGAATTATTGTGACTTCAGGAGGATATTAAAGAACCTTGCTTGGAGAAGATTATAAATCTTATTTTAGGTTTTTTATAAAATTAATAATCTTCTCCAAGCAAGGTTTAGGCAATTAAGAAATAGGAATACAATCATTTGAAACAATGCCAAATCATGTCAAATTTAAGGTTAATGGCCGAGTGGCTGACAACCCTATGAATGGCTTTTTAATAGTTTTTGGAAGAAATAAGAAAACCTATATTTATAGAATCAAAAAATTAACCATTGTTAACAGTTTATGGTGAGAACGTGTGTAATGTGATTTATTGACAAAAATACTCGTTTTTGTGCAAAAATACTAATCATTTAAAAGGTTATCTAGAGTCAAACGCTCCCCTCTAGCCCTCCCCGGCTAGGTTATTGAAATGTTTTATAATTATAAATCTTTCTTATAAATCAATCTATTTATTGCTGAAAACTGCATTAAAATCCGTTGAGTAGTTTAAAAGACTCAAGCGAACTGACAGCGGAAGCGATATCAGGATAAGGATGAGGGCAGCATGGAACCCCGGCATAGCGGCGACACTCCCACGTGAGAGTTAAAGCACTGGTCACCTTGAGCCGGGCCGTGAGAGCTAGGGTTGACAAAGCGTAGGGAGTCACTCACTATTCACTTGGTGCCTGTGGTGCGAGACGTGCGAGATACAAACACAACACAGACAGCCCTCGACCGAGCCAGTTTCGTGGCGGGCCGTTCACGCCCCGCGCGACTCTCGCTGCTACCGCACACGTCCACACACCCACACATGCGCAAGCGGTTTGACGTGCACACATGCTTAAGTGTAGTTTCTTTTCGCGTTCGGTATATATTCTTTGACCCCGGCAAATTTAAGTAGTTTGGTGCAAATCTCACAACTCACAAAAAACACCCCGCAAATGAGCGTACCTGCAACAAAAACAAATTTACGTTTATTTCTCACGAACTATTCATTCCGTTAAAAACACGTTACATTTACATAATAGCAGTTTAAAATTACGAATGTAAATGGTGTTTTTAAGTAGAGCTTGTCATGATAGCAAGCTGAAAAACTTACGTACTAATACTAACATACAGAAATACATATCGTCTTTATCCCTTACGGGATAGACGGAGCCTAAGGCAATAGAACCAAAGGCAATGTTTAGAGTATGTGTGTAACTATTTTACACACCCAATTACTAATTGATTACCCTATCGTCGTTTGACATTTTATTAGTTAGAAAGATAGAAAAATAATTTTCTTGGAGAAAAGAAGCCTGATGGCCTAGGGGTGTAAGCATAATTAGCACTTACGATCTAATTATGCTTACACCCCTAGGCCATCGGGCTCCACCATGCTTCAGAAGGCACGTTAAGCCGTTGGTCCCAGTTAGGATCATTGATGGCAGTCGTTACGCAATGTAAGATGCCTTGAGGTAGAATCTGATACCAGTGTTGGCCACTTACGCACTCGAACTTTTATAAAATTTTCGTATTTCCTCGGCTGGTTTCTAAAAAATAGGGGGTATCAATTCGACATTTATGTAGGTATATTTGTATGTATGAGCGCGCAAATCTCAAAAAGAAAAACTGATTTAAAAAATTCTTTTGTAGTTTTCATTAAAATCGGGTAGTTTTTGAGATAAAGACTTGCGTGTCAGTCAATAGGTATGATTTACTTTGTTTTATTATGACTTGATCTGTTGATTATAAAGAATCTATATATATATAAAACAAAGACGGGTTTGTTACAACACTTATAACTCGAGATCTGCTGAACCAATTTTCATGGTTATTGATTCGTTAGATTTGTCTCCGCCCCGAAGAGCAGAATACATCTTAAAAACAATGAAAACTCGATATGTGTAATGAATACTTAATCATTGACTGTTAGGCGGTACCAAGTTCGCCGGGTCAGCTAGTTATTAATAAAAACAAAATAAAAATAGATTTCCTGCCGTTGTATCCTCTCAAGGAAAACAAGAGTTAGCCAAAGTGCATAATCGAATGATTAACTAGTTATCTCTTGATTAACTAACGACTTAACTGACTTAGCTTGCATGTAAAAACTTCCAACGTGTAACAACTTTGAACGAAGGTTTGGTCACTACCACGGAACACTAATCGAAGTCCTTGCGTATCGTGATGAATTCGATTCGAAAAGTCAACAGCAATAGAGTATGATTTATCCGTTTCTTTTATACACATATATATTTATTGGGCTGAGATTATATAAGATCTAGATAGACTCTGTTAGCTTTAAAGCTTAAGAAATAAGTCTAATTTATAGACTACGATGCAAACACATAGCTACTGATTTGATGGCATAAATTGCAACACACAAAGCTGTCACGCACGCACACAAGCATTTAAAACTTAGTGAGCTTTTTAATCCTTGAAAAAAGGCATGACGGAGTTATATGAGTATTTAGTCAAAGCTATTGCGATCATAATGTTAATACATACTTAGTATCTTAAATAATCTTGATGGTATGATTTTGGTTTAGGTTTTGTTCAATGTGTATCTTTTACAAAACACTAAGGTTGATAAAATATTTAATTTTATTTTAAGAATTTACGGGTTTTAACGATAAATCACTAGCTAAGAATAAAAATACGAATAAGCTTGAATGTGAGAATAATAGTGGAATTGTCTTATAGAGAAAGAACAACATTTACAATTAGAGTTATAATATTTCGATTTGCTTGCTTGTTTTTGCACGTGTGAGTCATATTTATCACGATATTTGTAATCATTTTACAAAACTCGATCTTCTATTATCAAATTTAACGATATTTACTAACGTCCTGCACTAGAAATTCGAAGTCCATAAAAACACTTAGTAGGGCCCATTCCCCCTATCTATATGTACGACATAATTCGTGTTCTGTTTGTTCTTTGGGGTTTAGAACTTTTGAGGAAGGATTACTGTAAGCCGAGTTTTGTCTTGCGCGGATCATCCGAAAATACGCTCTATAATCTACTTAATATGAGCTATTTTGGATTAAAGCTTAAAGTATTAAGCAACGAAATGAGGTTGTATGGATATGGGATTTCAGTTTCAAATAACATAAGATACTTCTTACGTTATTATGTTAAACTTGTTCAAGGGCAAATAATTTGATTTTCTGCAGATAATGAAGTGATTCATTGTAATTTTCTTTCACTTCATAATTTATAACAATATCAGTGACTTCGATATTGAAGCATCACATACAATTTAGTAATTAAAAGCATCGGTACCCGTATAAAAGAACATATTGCTGACATGAAGCATAGGCGCTCAACGAAGTCTGCAGTCTGTGAACATGCCCTAGACAAACCCAACCACTATATGCGTTTTGATAATCCTCAAGTCCTTGCAAAAGAAAACAGATACATTCCAAGAATGCTTCGTGAGGCTATTGAAATTAAAAAACATCCTAATTTCAATAGGGAAGATGGTTGGCAGTTACCACCAGCTTGGGATCCAGTCATCAATTTAATAAAATCTCAAGCTAAGCAGAAGACTGCAAGACCTTCAGACACCGTGAGCCAATACTGCGTACATCCGGAACGTTAACAATAAATATTTTAGGCGGTAGATTTTGCAGTTCTTATAAAATACTAGACAAATGTCAACTTAGTCTACCTGCGACCACGAACACTGTAAAGTGCTCGAAACGTTAGGTGTATAAATAATGTAATAAACGCGATAAAAACCGTATTAAAATAATTTTATTTAAATAGTTATTAAAATATTATTTTTCTGTTACAATTTAAATATGTCTCTTCAAAATCAAAATCATGAGCTCCCTTGACAATAAATATATAGAGACGATGCAACGGATTTTTGTGAATTTCTTTTTATTCGATACGCCATCTTTAAATGCGCTACATTTGAATACTAGTGGCTCTGTGAGTTGTAGACCTCGCGACTGCCTTTGAAAATATTAAAACTGAAAATGAATAAGATTAATGATTAAACAAAATCCTTAAAGACATTGCAGTGATGACAAAAACAATACTTTATACTATCGTGGGCAAGGCGGACCCATAAGACCGTGTAAATATATTTATTTTTTATAAGTCTTATCATGTCAGACATAGGCTATCTTTTTTTTTACGGACAAATCACACAGATTGAGCTAGCCCCAAAGTAAGTTCGAGACTTGTGTTATGGGATACTAACTCAACGATACTATATTTTATAATAGATACTTATATAGATAAACATCCAAGACCCAGGTCTATCTGAAAAAGATCATTTTCCATCTTGACCTGACCGGGGATCGAACCCGGGACCATCCGTGTCGCAGGCAGGCGTGTTGACCGCTGCGCCACGGAGCTCGTCTTACACACGGGAAAATTGTTAGTAATATATTATAAAAACAGAACACCTCAAAAAACAAATAAACATTCAGCAAGGCGCACGCTAAGCCGACTTGGATGGACTTGAGGATCCCAGTTCGGAACTCGCGACGTGCATCGATAATATCTTCCGTAATACAAAAGCTTTTGTGTATGTATGTCGGAATTACACAGTTTTTCTTTTTATTTTATATAGTTTATGTTTTTGGTTCTATACGAACTCTAAATATGTATATATTTCAAATTTTATAGTGTATGTTTGTCCTTATATGTATGTGTGAGCGTCCGTGTTTCACCCGTTTTGGCCCCAACGGAAGATCAGTGCTGGTGGTTTTTCTTTAAAAACACCCAGTAAATGCTGAGTTGGGACCATTTTGGGAGACTATAATGTTGTGCTGAGCCTACAACCTTTTTGAAATGCTGCAACGCTCACAAGCTGTTATGGTTATTATTTGCTATTGTACTTTTATTTTTTGTCTTGTTTCGTTGTTCTGTAATGGTTTGTGTGTGTTTTAGTTGTTTCAAATAAACTTTTATTCTATTCTATTCCATAATTATTTGTTTTTTTTTTTTGTTTAATTATATTACTTTTTGTTCCATGTATTCTGTACAAATAAATAACAAAAACAGAAACAAAAATTTAATATTAAATTAATTAACTTTAATAATTTATTAAAAATTTAATAATATATTTATTTATTTATTTGTTTTTTTTTTTCTTTTTTTTCTTTTTTTTAATGTTTTAGTTCTCCCAAATAAATTATATCTCTATCTCTATGTTTGTATGTATGAAAAAGATTTTCTATAATCCTAACTAATATTACAAATGCCAAAGAAAGTTTGTCTATTGGTTTGTTACGCTTTCACGCCTTATCTACTGCACCGATCATCATGAAATTTTGCATACACATAGGTTAGATAACGCGGGCGAAGCCACGGGTAACAGCTAGTAATATATATAAACAAGAGCACCACAAAAAATAAATAAACATTCAGTACAGCAATTCTACTTGTATATATATGTATGAAAATAATTATCCATACTACTGTCCGATGCGGCGACGGCGAGGAGCCCGATGGTCCAGTGGGTGTGAGCTCTATGAGCGCTTACGTATGTAAAGCAACCTCTGGTGCAGTCCCTACTTGGATGGGTGACCGCAAGTGGCATTAAAATATCTCGAGCTCCTCCGTGCTTCGGAAGGCACGTTAAGCCGTTGGTCCCGGCTGTCATCGTTTATGGCAGTCGTTAAGCTATGTCAGATGCCCTAAGGCAGCTTGAAAAATCTGACACCAGTGTTGGCCACTTACACACACCAAAAACAAAACATCCATACTATTATTATTCAGAGGGAAGATTTCATTGCTTGTTTGACTTGAATAGGCTCCGAAACTGCTGCACCAACTTTCAAAAATTCTTTTACCTATAAAAAAAAAACCATTTTTATTCATCAACAAAATTTGCATCATACAAAGAATGCTGGAGCCCTGTGCTAAGTTAAAAACTTGTGTTACAGGAGCTCCACTCTTTACACATATTACATTTTTGCATTAATAATCTAACCAAGTTATTCGCTCTTTATATAAACTTCCACATATATATGTGGATGCACATAGAACATTAAAAATAAAAATAAAATACCATTAAAACTAAGAAAACGAAGTAGAAGTACATTTATTTAATGCTAGTATTACGTGTGTACATCTATATATTTATTGTTTGGTGTGCTTTCATAATCATTTATTCACTTCACAAAAAATCATATTGAAAAACTATTAAATATCAAACAGTATAAAAACATAATTTCTAATCAAAAATGCCACCCCGAATACTATCAAAGGTGTCATTACACTGACTGCCTCGTTGAATAGCAATAGCTACGTCGCTTGAAATAGAAAGTTGATTTATCTGTTGGTGGTAATGGCTATAATTTACGCCGCAAAATTGAGGGAAATCTGCTAGTAATATAGGTATAAAATAAAATATAAAAACAAAAGCACTTCAAAAAACAAATAAACATTCAGCAAGGCGCACGCTAAGCCGAGTTGGATGGAGTTGAGGATCCTAGTTCGGAACTCGCGACGTGCATCGATAATATCTTTCTTAATACGAAGAAAAAAATTACTCCCTCACTTTACTTGTACGGAAGCTACCATAAAAAAAAAATTAAGATTTTTTTCTACCACTTTGATCAATATACATACCCATACCAAATAACAGCTTTCTAGTACTTATAGTCTCTGAGTAAAACCGCGGTCGGACAGACAGACAGACATGGCGAAACTATAAGAGTTCCTTGTTTACTACGAAACCCTAAAAAACTAAGTATTTTTGACCATAAAAATGTTCTAGAATAAATTCTAAAAAGCATAGTTTCTATTCTAGTTTTATTCAAACTAGCGCGGAAACTCTTTCAATTGGACAGCGAAAAATTCTCCAAAATCGACACAAAATGGCGAATCCTAGAGAATTCCAGCTAAACCGAACTCTCTGGCTAATTCTACACGTCATGGCATAATTGGGCGCTGCTTTTTACTTTTTTAGGGTTCCGCAAGGTGTTCAAGGAAACCTTTTTAGGGATTTATTTTTTTTAACGACACCATTGCATTTTTGATCAAAAAATAATTTTGAATAGGTAGTGGTTGGGAAAGAAAGGTAGTGTTTCAAAGGTCGTTGAACATTTTAGTAGTAGTTGTTTTTAATTAGTGTATTTTAATCTAACATTAAGATGTTAGGCTAATGTATGGCTGCAACAAATTTTTATACTGTTTATGAAATTATTGTCGGAAATTATATACTAATTACCTAATGGCATCTTAAAGAACCTCTAAGAAGGGAACAAGAATTTATTGATTCTAAAGTTATGTACTATAACGTATAATTATAACATTGACGCCTCAATACCCAAGGATGCATTTTAACTGAAATCATGCTCAAATCTCGTTCAGTCATGTTTTAGTTGTGGTAGAGCCTCGCTACCGGCGAAAATCACTTTTGCTAGTAGCATGAATGGGCCGGCTCGTCCGGGGAAGTACCACACTCTCACAGAAAATCGACGTTTGAGTAGTAGCTTTACCGCTGCTATGCTTCGTTCGGTGAGTGAGAGAGCCGGAGGCCCATCTCCCTCTGGGGAGAGAAAAATAAAAGGCCGGCAACGCTCCTGTGACACCTCTGGTGTTGCAGTTGTCCATGGGCAGCGGTGATCACTTCCCATCAGGTGACCCACTTGCTCGTTTGCTGTCCTATGACATAAAAAAAAAAAAAAAAAAAAAAAAGTCACAGTCATATAAACTTACCAAAATAGAGAGTCTGAAATTTAAGATTGTCATTAATTAAGATTATTTAGAATATTCGGAATTATTCATCAGCATCATTTCGTGTAGGTGACATGGTCAGTCGACCATGCACACCCTGGTGTCAGAGTTCTTTGGAACCGCCTCTCGGCATCTGACGTGGTTCCTTTAACGACTACCAGATAGCAGCCGGGACTAACGGCTTAACGTGCCTTCCAAAGCACGGAATCATCTTTCTTATCAGACAATCAGGTGATTCATTCCTGCAATGTCCTAACCAAACTGGAAACAACTTAACAAAGTATGCTTCCCGTAGGAATCGAACCCACGACCCCCTGGTCAATAAGGCAAACGCCTTAACCACTGGCCCACGGAGGCTGTTTATTAATTAAAATATTCTCTTCTGGGGAACTACATAAACTTGAGTGGCTCCTACATAGCAGTAACATATGGGAGCGAAAAATTAAAATTCTCAAATCATAATACGGAACCCGCACCCTTTATCGTCTCGCGCTTGGCTATTTTCTCTGTTCCCGAGCTCGGGGGATTTTTAAATTGTTTTATGTCTTTCACTTAAGCGCATTTTTGTCTTTCTCATTGGCTGTCCTTTTAGTCGCGCTGTTTTGAAATCATTTGAGCGGACTGGTGCGTTATTTCCTAGTAACATCATCATCAGGTCCTTTTTAGACTCTAATGCAGGAGCACAACCCTCTCTGTACCACCAGAGCCACATATTAGCCAGAGCAGTCAGATGATTTGGCCTTCACTCTCCATGCTGGCCAGACGGGTTGGAGAGGTCTGTTTGATGTTAAAAGCTTTGCTTAGCTTATGTTTCCTAAGTTACCATTTACGACATCCACGGGAAGACTTGGAGTGGTCGTATTCTACTCTGCCGTGGCAACTGAACTGAACGGATTCTAGTAACGTCGTGTGCAAAATATTTGAATTGAATACTTTGTTTCATTGACTGTACTTCTTATATCGGACGTGGCGGTTACAAAAGAGTATTTTTCATCAATTTAACGAGACGGGAATAAAAACGGAAATTTTTCAAAGAAATCGTGGCAGCGACTAGATTTGATGGGAATCAACGTCACTCCAAACCTGGGTATGTGGTCTCTACCTCTGATTACTGTATTGTCTTTGCCGTGTGGTTCACGGCAGAGTAAAATAGGACCACTTCAAGTTTACCGTGGATGTCATAGAAGGCGACTTAAGAAACACGTCCAGCCCGTCTAGCCGGCAAGGAGAGTGTAGGCCAATTTCTGTGTGTGCTCTGGCTAACCTATGGCTCTAATAGTACAGAGAGAGTCGTGAGAAAGATAAAAACGAGGCCTTAGCAAAAGTTTTTCAGTCTGATGAGCATTATTTGTTGAGGTATAGAAGTTGAAGAACCAAGTTGAATTATGTGCATAAACGTGTTTTAATACGCCTGCATCATAAGTCCTCCCAAACGAAGTCGCGGGTATTAGGTAGCTGTAAGATTATTTGTTTGCATTGAATAGGCTCCCAAACAACTGAACCCATTTTCAAAATTCTTTCACCTATACATATCTTACTTATCGGTGGGTGAAATAGTCTATAATTTACGCGGACGAAGTCATTTGAAAATTGCTACTTAAGAATTAATTTATTATAGTCTTTGATACAATAGTCACCAATTCGATAATTGTCGAACGCAAGAAATACTTACCAAACTTACATACATACATGTTATCACGCCTTTATTCCTTGCGGGGTAGACAGAGCCCAAAGTCATAAAATCCAAAGGCTACGTTACCGTGTAAGTGGACGTTAAGATGGAAAACGGAATCAAAATTGTGATGGGTTGATAGCTGCATCGCCTATAACGTGATTCCTTAGATTTTCGCCCAATCCCTTGACTGGCTTTTACGGAAAGAAAAGCAGCTGTTATATTCTTTGTTTTCCCTTTTCTCCCAAACCAGCATGCCTTACTAAACTTCAATTCGGAAACACTTCGCTACAATAATTCTACAGCAACTAAATGGTTAGTCCTAAATAAGCACAACTGTTATCTGTAATAATAAAGACTTTAAGTATAATTTGGGCTGTAAGAACACGTTTGAAAGAGGTTTTGTTATTTTAATGGATGTGTACTTTAATGTGTAATGGACGGCGCGAGTAGAGTTTAAAAAAAAAAAGCAGTTTAGTGCGATTCGCACTTGCCCCCTCCGTAAAAAGTGTTTTTTTTTTTAGTTCATAGTAAACCTTATCAGTTTTTGGAATTTTTCCTCAATTCTTATAGGTTTGATTATTTAAGGGTCTTTTTACCTTTTGTGGTACCTTATCCTAAAATTCTGAAAATCACTTAGTGGTTTTTTCACTAATGTGTGAAATGGCAAAAGCAATGATGAATCACATCATTATTGCTACCAATAAATCATCGTTGCATTAGTTTCATTTCACAAAATAATACCAAAAAGGACATAGTTCGACGAGCTCCGTGGCGCAGCGGTCAACACGCCGGCCTGCGACACGGATAGTCCCGGGTTCGATCACCGGTCAAACTTAAAGAGGGCTCCTTGGCCATTTCGACTATGTTTAATCTCTATAAAAATAGTCAAACATAAGCACAATACCCAAAAAACATATATTGTAGAATGGTTTTTAATCTTTACATGCTGAGGAGGACTTTTTTCTAAAGTTCAGTTTTTTAGAAAAAAAAGTACCGCGTATCGATTTTTATTGCAAATATTTATTAACTACGTAACTCTTTGTCTTAGAGTGACGCAATTTTTCAATACAATACCAATCAACCTACAAAATTCTCCCGAGGAATTTTTATTCTTCTTTTTAATATAAGATTTATGTTATTTAATACTTTGAATGCGCGCGGGCGACGGGCGGCAGTCGACCGCTGACTTTCTGAAGGGGAACTAAGGTTCAAAACTCGGCCCACATCCTGAAGTTCATTAGCGCATTAACGAGCCTTAATGGCGAAAAGACGAAAAATTATCTTTTGCAGATTGACCTAAGTCTCGGATGTTAATCTATATATGTATTTGTAATAAATAATTGTATCGTTGAATTGTATAGCTCAATATGTGTGATTTGTCCCAATATATTTATTTATTTGTCCGTATATTTATTTATTTACAAGTTCTCAAATTTCGGACGCCAAAGAAAACTCTTTCGATCAAAAACATACTTCTGTAGTGAAGTAAAAAAAAGAAAAAAAAGGTTTGAAAGTAATTAAAACGAGCTTGCTTTGGTATCGGCCGCCACTGGAAATAATTAAAACTTCATACACCAGATACTCAAACAGTGATTTGGAACGTTACAGGACTGAAGTCGCTTTGTAGATTTCTATTAAGATGTGGCTGTATTTGGAAATGATTTTTTCCGATTTAGAAACCAAAAAATACTTAAAAAAACATTTTGATATTCTCGGGTAGCGAGAGTAGCGGGTTCCGTGTGGTTCCCGGACGCCGTGTGGTTCCCGGCAGAATAGAATAGGACCACTCCAAGTCTTCCCGTGGATGTCGTAAAAGGCGTCTAAGGAAACTCAAGCTAAACAAAGCTTATAAACATCAAAAAGACCTCTCCAACCCGTCTGGCCAGCGTGGAGAGTGTAGGCCAAATCCTCTGACTGCTCTGGCTAACATATGGCTCTGGTAGTGCAGAGAGGGTCGTGCTCCTGCAGTGGAGACTAAACAAGACCTGATGATGATGATGATGATTCTCGGGTAGAAAAAAATCGACTTACTGTTTTATATTCACATTATAAAAGGAGAAGACAAAAAAATCTACAGAATTTAGAATAGGTATTACCTGCCTATGTGGCAAAGTGGCAAGAACGCGGGCTGCGTTCCTCCGTGGAATAGCTATGATTATCCAAAACTTTGGTTTTGATTTTCATCAAATCGACGATGTTTGTTTTTCTTGTGTGTCACTGGCCAACACTGGTGTCAGGTCACATATTTCAAGCTGCCTAGAGGCATCTGACCTAGCTTAACGACTGCTACGAATAATGACAGTCGAGATCAACGGCTTAACGTGCCTTCCGAAGCACAGAGGAGCTTGAGATATTTTTATACTACTCCAAGTGGGGACTGCGCCCTGGGTTGCTTTACATACGTAAACGCTTACAGTGCTTAAACCCATTGGGGCTTTCGAGCTATAAACGATTAAAAAAAGCTTTTACTGAATAGCTATTACAATCGTCTTGAGTAGATAGGTACATAAATTCTTTAGGGCGTCGTGGAACAATGATAGGTGTATTTTTTTCTTCTTTCAAATGATTGGTTTCAAATGGGACTATACTGGACCCCATACAATTCTTATATGGCATTAACAACATTATGTGACAACATGTTCCTAATGCGATAACCTTGTTACAGAGCTTAACAAAGCTCGTAGGGGCGACTTAAGTAAAAACACAATAGTTTGGCTGCTAGGGATATTCTTACAAGCCAAAGTGGCACGTGATAAAATTATTTTTACCCGACTTCAAAAGGCGGACAAGTATTTGTCTATATTTTTTTATTATTAATTCGAGTTAGGTAACAGACTTCCTTGAAAATGAATCGTTAGTTTCAAAAATTGTAACTTGTCTGTTTCTAATACTTGTATTATACGGAAAGACAATGATCCGTGTAGTTCCTGGCAGAGTAGAATAGGACCACTACAAGTCTTCCCGTGGATGTCGTAGAAGGTGACTTAGCTACAAGGAACTACACGCTAAAGAATACCTTATAAAAACATCAAAGAGTCCTCTCCAAATCTGGCCAGCGTGGAGAGTGTAGGCTAAGTCCTTTGACTGCTCTGGTTAATATATGGCTCTGGTAGTACAGAGAGGGTCGTGTTCTTACTTAGAAAAAGACCTAAAGACATTTCAATGATGACATAAATTTTTTCGAACTCATTTTTTATCATGACATTTAATTAAAACAATGCACACTCAGTCCACATATATAAGTAGTTTATACGGTCTAACTCGACTCGACGTGGAGCGACTCGACATCGAGGCAACAAATCAACTAAAATTGTGAGTTGACGTCGCTTGAAGAAAATGCGCTGTGCAGTTTGTTGCCGCTTCTTCTGCACTCCGCTTTGAAAGCGGTGTAAACTTAGCCATAAGTAGTTATTGACATCAACAATTTTTTTTGTTGTAAAAATTGTAAGCACTAATATGACAATTAATAAGTGTTCAAAGAAACCTACATTAAATAAACGATTGAATCTTGAATCCTGAATCTTTAATGAATGATGAATGACGAAGAGTTCAACAAGTTTTACAGCGCAATATTAACGTTTTTAAGCCCAATTTTTACCTAGTAAAATAGTTCGGAGCCCAAAGTTGGAGAACGACCCACGAGGATGAAGTTGCAATAAACCGCTTGAGTTGTATTATTAACCATAAACACAGACGACAGTATATTCCGTCTTATTTTGAAACGAGTACTAATGTTGATACCTACCTGGTTGAAACCATTATAGGTACGCGCACATTATGACGGCCCGCATCGCAAAAATCCACATCTGCTTCAATCCGCTGTAGCGCTCGTGTGTATTTCGTATGAAAATAACACTCATGTATCAGCATTGATCTCATAAGTAAAGTTGTCCATATTGACGGACTAAGTCACCCCTTAAAGAATATGTTCAATGTCAATTGACACGCTGTATAGACGACAGTATTTGACCTAAATACCGCGACGTTAGCCGACTCAGCCAAAGGGCATGTATTCCATACATGTTCCGTACATAAGAAACCAGATAAGATACGGCGGTATAAATCTTAATACAACGGAGTTATATCAGACTCTTTCCCTAGGGAGCACAGAGTACATGCGGGCTCAGAGAATGTGGGTTATTTTAGTGTAAGTTGACAGTGACAAGTAACATTTGAAATCCGTTGTAAGGTTTTGATTCGGTAAGAAGGAAAAATATCATAAATAGAAAGTAACAAGTCTTGAAAATAAAAAATATTGTGTGTTAGGTAGGTGGTAGCAAATACTTATGGGTTGCTTGGAACATTATAGCGCAAACAAATATATGGTACACAATTTTAAAAAAAGTTTTCGAACCATTTTATGCCGTTACTTTCATTGTCTTATGAAAAATAACCCGTAACAAAATAATGTAATAGAAAAATGAATGTAAATAACTTGATCTTTAATCCAATACTTACCTATAAAGAGAGACGAGCTCCGTGGCGCAGCGGTCAACACGCCTGCCTGCGACACGGATGGTCCCGGGTTTGATCCCCAGTCAGGACAACATTTTTATTGACCTGGGTCTTGGATGTTTATCTATATATGTATTTGTTATGAAATATAGTATCGTTGAGTTAGTATCCCATAACACAAGTCTCGTACTTACTTTGGGGCTAGCTCAATCTGAGTGATTTGTCCGTATATATTTATTTATAAAGATTGTATGGCGTTAGGAAAATCAGCAGTTACTGTAAGAGTTCCTGACTTTTTCTTTTAAATTGACTTTTTTTGTACAAGTAATGGAAATGGCAAAGTAATTCCATGGCATTATTGCTTCCAATAATAATCAATGCATATTTTATGGATAATAATTTCAAATTCTTCCACGCTGGTCTGGGTTAAAAGAAAAAACGTTGAATGTGCCAGCTGCTACTATTTCCTCTCAGATCGTAAAAGCCGATCGAGGGAATGGGTGTGACGATACATGTTAAATGGAGATGCGGCACGCAACCCATCACTATTTTGATTCCGTTCTCCACCTACAAGCCCACCAACATGCTAAACGTAACTTCTTACAAACGTACAAACTTCAGGTTTATGCTAGCAAGGTTGTATGTTGTCTGTAGTATGCCTCTGTGTGTGGATACTCTGCGCCGTTCCGTCCAACGGGTCACGTAGTATTTTTATGTAGTTCCGGTCAGCTCGGCCTCCTAAATATATAACTGTTATATTTCGGTATTGCCACCTTTCGGGTAAACGTGTGAAGTATTATTGCACAAGTTTACCATAATATTTTTGATTATTTATTTACGGGAAAATGTTTTTTCTACCAAAACATAATATTTACTAGCTGTCTGAATAGTCAATATGAAGCCAATGTGACTCAGTTTTCTAAGATATTTCTATTTATCAATTTTTTTGCAATTTACCGTTACTTCATCCGCTTAAATTATAGGCTATATCACCCGAATTTCCATCCTGGTCCATTTCCATCATGATCTGACTGGAGATCAAACCCGAGACCACGAATTGCAAACTGGCATGTTAACTACTGTACTAAAGAGCTCATTATTCGTCCCATATTCCAGTTTCCATGCTATTGAAGCAATAAAATAATGCGAACCTACTACGTACTTACTCGTATTACTTCTACATAGACTAAGTGACGACCGCCAACTTCAGCCGTTGAATAAATTAAAACTCGTGTAGTCAGAATTTGCATTTTTTGATAGAGTTCGTATGACAGTTTCTCGATACTTTTTATACGAAGAGATTTTGTTAGTGAAACCGTCATAGTTCTAAGTTTGAACAGAGTTCTAAGTTCTAGTTCAATTCAATTGGTAAAGTTCATTTGTTACTAACTGAGTTCATAATTGACAATTATCTTGTTTTCAAAAGAATTGGAAAGATATGCTAATTTAGAAAAACATTTATCGTAAGGTAAGAGTCTACCTAAAAATACTGTTAAGTAACTTTTAATTTGATATTGGTACGTTAAGTTTGATTGCAACTTTTAATAAGGGCCATTCATAGGAATTACTTTTATTAAAAGTTGTTTACAAGCAAAGGAAAATTTAATCATCCCTACAAAAACGACATATCTGTTGTGACAGTATTTAGTCTTATCAAGGAGGATGGTGCATGAAAAATCAACTTGTGGTTTTGTTTATTTAAGTGTCAAAAAAGGCGACTTAGGAAACAAAAGCTTAACAAAGCTTATAATCATCAAAGAGACTTCGCCAACTCGTCTGAGTCGGAAAAGTCTCTTTGATGTTGAAGCCAGGCTAGCGTGGAGAGTGTAGGCCAAATCCTCTGATTGCTCTGGCCCAGAGAGGGTCATGCTCCTTCAGTGAAGACTAAAAAATGCCTGATGATTATTGCATCCGTTTTGCCACTGTCATCCGGCCTTAATGTTTTGCCGGCCTGGGCTCTGTCTATCCCGCAATGGAAAAAGAGGTGATAGTATGTATGTATATGACCCTTGAAATGTTATCGTTAGTTTGAACCAAGTAAGAACAACAGTAGTAACTCAACTTCGGTACATCTCCGAGTTCGTGCAGTTTGTTTCGATATTACTAAAGTTTGCAAAAACTTAAGTTATTTTAGATATTGTTGTTCTGAAGTTGGAAACTTTTAAGTCCATCGATGAAGGTTTTAACTGGGATTTGAAAGTAGAACGATGATTTATCTTAAGTTTAAATCTATAGGATTAGAACAATTTTCAGTCCAAGATAAAATATCGCATAAGTATTGAGCAATACTTTTTGACACAAGAATTAAACATATAACAAGATAACAGAAGATTTTTTTTTAATATTATCTATGTTCCCGGCAGAGTAGAATAGGACCACTCCAAGTTATCCCGTGGATGTCGTAAAAGGTGACTAAGGAAACACAAGCTAAACAAAGCTTATTTACATCAAAAAGACCTCTCCAACCCGTCTGGCCAGCGTGGAGAGTGTAGGCCAAATCCTCTGACTACTCAGGCTAGTATATGGCTCTGGTAGTACAGAGAGGGTCGTGCTCCTGCAGTGGAGACTAGAAAGACCTGATGATTATGATTATCTATGTTAAGTCTAAAAGAAGGCTCCTGACACTAATATGTTAAGATAAAATGTTAAAGAAATAAAACATTTTCATTTTCATTATTTAAGTTTATCAAAATGATTACAAAATTGTTACACATATTTATATTTATTTATATAGATGAAAAGTTATTTACAATAGGTACACACGGTTATCACTAACCATCAGGCGACCAGCTTGCTCATTTGCCGTCCGTCGTATATAATAAATAAAAAAATGTAGTTTCAAATTATGTAATAACGTTTATAGGAAATTATGAAAAACTGTTATTTTCTAAAGAACACAGTTTTTCAGATTTTCTTTTAGTTTTTCAGTTCCTACTGCTGGTCAAAAGCCTTCAGCTTAATCAATCAATCAGTTTATTTAAACCATCATTTATTTAATAAGGTTTACTTATAGCTATGTTTACAGTCACTTCCAAAGCGGAGTGCAGAAGAAAGTGCAAAAATCATTACTGCGCGTATTCTTCGGTTGATTTTTTTTTCTGATCTTCCTTTTTCCACTTAAGTAGTCTTATCCTGTAGAAATATACTATATGAGGTCCTTTCCAGTGACAAGCCTTGCCAATTCTCACTAAAAGCACACAAATCATCTTACCATCTCATTTACGGATTCCTACATAAATATTTCCATCGTTCACCAGCAGCAGTAAATGCACTGCAGTATTTTCAGAAGTAAATATTTGTTTTAAACATTTACTTTCAACCACTTCAACTACTGAAAATTTCCATCACGTCCGTCCGCCGCAAAGCTCCAAAAAATACAATTGTAATCCGTAAAATCTCACTAAAATGTATTGATATCCACCACTATGGGGGTCAGTAAACAGTGGGGTGTTTCCGAAAAACCGGTTTGTTCCCGTTGAGTCACATCAAGATAGTAACACTTCTACACATTGGGATAAAAATATCAATGTGCAGTGATACACAGTGCAACTGATATTTTTCCTAATGAGTAACATTGTTACTTGTTCTTCTTAGCGTACTCGAACAACTTTTTTTGTGTTGACCAAAACTCTGCTACTGCTATGCAAGATAATAAGTATACCATGGTCACAATGTTACTAATTGAGGCTCTGTATGGGAATACAGTACAGTAACCTGTACTATAATATGGGACAAACGAACTGAATAAATACTTTTACATTAAGTGTATTTAACGACAAAATCAAAACGTTTATTATGAAAATAAGCTGTTACAGGCAATTTTCACGTCAAATAAAATTTAAGATATTATAAAACAATATTATTGAATTAATTAATGTTCAAAAGCTACAGACATACTAGCGTTTTGTTCTACTGCAATATAAGGGAAATAGAGAGTACCAATTAGTAACAGTGTTATTCAATGGGAACAATATCAGTTGCAATGAGTTACTCCTCCTCGTACTACTGACTTATATACCACCAGTGGCATACCAATCAAATAAATCAAGACGGTCGCTATAATTTACTCCTATGAAAATTTATCTAAATATTTAGCAAATTGTTGTATTTTCAGAGTAAATTAGAGCGACCGTCTTGATTTATATGTATCACTGTTAATCCGCATTTTTTCCGATGTGTGGCAGTGTTACTAATCTTGGCGTGACTCAACGGGAACATACTCCAAATAGGCAGGGTATTCTAGGCTCGTTCCGTAAACAGTTTGGTTAGGTGTGGACACTCTGTTTATTGTCGCCCCGAGGCAAGCCTAAATAAATTGTACTGTGGTGTAAGTTGTAGTTTTTAGCGTGGTACGAAAAGTCCTTAGGGAGAGGCCCTCTCTTGTATTAAATTGTCTGGAGTAGACCCTACTTTTACTTAATTCTGCAATTGTCTTAGTTGCATCAAAGATACATATTATAACACTACAGAAAAAGAGTAATTCTGAATAGAACTGGCTGTGATAGCAAGAGGCATTTATGCTGAAATTAGGAGGCTTATGTCCAGCAGTGGACTGCGAAAAGTTGACAATGACGATGATTATGATGATGAGATGTCTCCTCAGGAGGCACTAGCTCTGACAAGCGTTCTGGTAAGCTTAGTTTCAAAAGGTCACCGTCAGATGGCAGTAAGTTCTCTGCTAGTTAAGTAGACTAATCAGAATGTGTAGTGAAATGAAATGAAATGAATAGTTTTTATTCAAATTTTGGATCTCATGTATCGCTTTTTGAACGTCATTTATCTTTCTTGTTATATTTTTTTTTTTGCAAAATCGAAAAACTTCTAGCGTTTCGGAAATACCACTGCTGAAAAGAATACGCCGAAAGAAACTCAGTTCAGTATTGGTGTTAAAACTTAAAGGTTTTAACTAGCGACGCCAATAATTTTATTCCTAACACTTTACAAATAGAATGAAATTCAAGAATGAAAGAAATATAAGCCTTAGTAAATAACCTGAAGTATTTTTGAAATCATGTTTTATTATTATGAGAATCAGTCACTAAAAGAACTAGGTATTGATTACACCCAAAAAACGACCGTTTTAGGCGATAATCAGTAATTCTCTTAATTACTGATTCTCATAAGGTTAAAACAAATGTATAAATAAAAAATAGTTTTTAGTTGTAATATGAATATCTATTAAATATAGCACGTAGTGTACATATGAAACTTCTTGGACACTTCAAAGATAACTACCATAATAAGTTTTTGGTGGGAAGTCAAGGGGGCCACTTAAATCAATTTTGCAAATTGATTTAAGTGGACTTTATAATATGAAATTGGTGTAGTTTGGTGTTATAAATGCTCATGCTCGAGAACAATTTGTGAAATAGTTAAAGTAGACTGTTGAATGGACTCGTATAGATTTGTCGCCAAAATCTCCCACGAGGCTGCCAAAGAACATGCCTACGCCATCTTTGATGCCAGATACCGTACAACACCGATACTTAGTATCTCATTATACTGGACATTGGCAGAATCACTGAAATCTCGGTGGAAGCCATAATTAAAAAAGAAAGAAAGAAAAAGAAAACTACCATAATAATAATGAGTTTATGTTACGTTAAGAACTCAAACGCGAATATTTAACGTAGCTCTTCCTAAGGTGTCAAAAAGCGAATCTCCAACTCTTCCAATAGAGCAGTAAAGAATTTACGATATTCTCTCATAATCTAAAACCATTCACCTCACACGACAACCCTCCAAATTTACTCCCTAAGTAAACACCCGTCTTGAATACAAACCGACGTGGCCTCTTCTAGTTTTTTTTTTCATATCGGGTATTGGTAAGTATGAATTTATGCGACACGACTCGCATGTTAAACGTGAGGACCTTTTTTGGCCTTTGGGCAACATTTTTATTGCTGGCTTTTGTGCTTCTGTTCAAATAAAATACTATAAGTGCGGAAGTTTTAAGCGAAGGTTTTGTTGCTGACTGAACAACTTAGTTTTTAAGAAAAATATAAAACCTGAATGTTAATCGAACTCCTTTTTCACATATATTTAATTATAAGAAAATCCGACAAACTCATTAATTTTGTTGTTGTATAAAATGAGTAAAGGAAACACAAGCTAAACAAAGCTTATAAACTTTAAGCAGACATCTATAACCCGTCCGGCCAGCGTTGAAAGTGTAGACCAAATCTTCTGACTGCTCCGGCAAATATAGAGCTCTGATATAACAGAGCGCGTTGTGATCCTGCAGTGGGGGCTAAAAAGACCTGATGATGATGAAATTGGTTTGCTCTTGACCACCATCTAGCTTAGAGGCAAAGATATAGCTTAAAATGATGCGAGCTTACTCAGAAGAAGCCTGTTCACTTTATTTTTAAGAAGATTTTTTTATGAACGCGCGATAGTGTTAATATTTTATTTTAGTTCAATACAATCTTTATTAATTTTAGAACTAAGATCATCCGCAAACTCAAGGACGAACCAAAGTTTAGTAACTGTTGCTTTAACTACTGAAACTTAGTTTTAAACTTACCATATGATGCTGAAACTTTGGAAATCTGTGCATCCCAAACATTATGTACTAAATAGCAGTCAGTAGCAGTTGCCAGTCGCAACGATTTTTGTTAATGTCAACAGGCAAGTTTATGTTTTTATGAATTGTAGACTATTAGCCCATATTCTGAAATCTATGATTAGCCCTCATCACAGGGTTAATGTAGTTCTCTTCACAGAATTAAAATAACCTTTTTTACAAATCTAAATTAAAATTATTTAAAACACCTACAGTGTTAGAAATAAATGGGAATATTTATTTTTATACAACAAAAATGTGTGACACGTCTTACTATTTAAATAAACATTTGCTTTCCTCGTTACCGATTCTCAATTAGATTATTAATCTATTCGAAGTCGGGAACTCAAAATAGTCAAGCACACTAATATCGGTTATTGTGCCAATTACAGCAATTTGAAAAATGCTAAAACCGAACTGACAAAAAATTCCACGAGCATTAGTTGAGAAATTCAACCAGCGGCGTCCAGAGACACATACCGAGTACATTTTGCCAAAACTACAACAAAGACGCTACGCTCGCGAATTGCGCTCGCTCGGTCCTTAATAAAATACTCATTTGAATAAAATATATTTTTTTTTATTCTCAATATTCTTTGAACCAGGGATAAATACTTAAAAAAACAATCAGTTGCACATAGGGAATGCCGGCAGAAGTGAAATCCATGGATGTGCTTAGCACGCTGTAACACAAACACACATGCACATTTGCGCAAGCGCCCGACTCACAAACTTTTTTGAAAATCTGACAAGTCTATCGGTCACGTGACCTGTCGCGAGTTTAACATTTTTTTTCCCAACACAAAAAGTGCACAGCGCCGCTAAAGAAGTTTTCACTTTAACAAGAAAAATCTCGTTTTCCAAGTTTCGATCTAAGTTTAGAACTTAGATACTAAAAGACTTTCAAACATATAAAATCTCTGCACTCAAAACATACCTTGAAACTGCCATACAAACTCCATCAAAAAATGCAAATTCTGACTACACGAGTTTTAATTTATTCAACACTTGAAGTTGAGCCACTAAACTTAGATCTTAAACTTAAAACTTTGGAGCTTAAACTTCCAAGTATGTAGGGTGGCCTATATGGCCGTGATGTGTGGTTTCCGGCAGAGAAAAATAGAACCACTCTAAGTCTTCCTGTGGATTTCGTAGAAGGTGACTTAGGAAACACAAGCTTAAAAAAGCTTAAAATCATCCGTCTAGCCAGCGTGAAGATTGAAGGCCAAATACTCTGACTGCTCTGGCTAATATATGGCTCTGATAGTACAGAGAGGGTCGTGCTCCTGCAGTAGAGACTAAAACAGACCTGATGATGAATACACTTAGTGATATTATCATCACAATTCAAGAGTATTCCCGGTTGCATCCACAACAGTAATTCTTTAGAGCCCAGGGGTCCACTATGATACGCAAGTCTAAATATTTCTCATTCATCATTCCTCCAACAATATTAACGCACAATGAAATTGTTTAAGGCAGTTTACTAAGAAATAAGAAAAATCTCAAACACAAACTTATACGAACCTTAACCTAACTTCATGATGTTAAAAGTTATAAAATCTCTGCACTGGAAACAAACCTTGAAACTGCCATACAAACTCCATCAAAAAATGCAAATTCTGATAACATTAGCTTTAATTTATTCAACGCCTGAAGTTGGCGGTCGTCTCTTAGCCTGTTTAACTTTGTTAAGTAATAAGTACGTCGTATGGGCTCGCATATATTATCGTTTCAATGACATTGAAGCAAGAATATATTAGTACTAGCAGCCCGCCCCGGCTTTTCCCGTAGTACATACCTAGCCTATGGCACTTTAGAATACGCACCTATCCAACAATGAAAGAATTATTGAAATCGGTCCAGTAGTTGCTGAACTTAGTGCGTACAACCAAACAGACTAACAAACTTCTTCAGCTTTATAATATAAGTTTAGATATGGACAAATCACACAGATTGAGCTAGCTTTACAGTGAGTTGTGAACTTGTGGCGTAGGATAGTTAACTCAACGTTATAATATTTTAGAATACAACGTGTTAATGAATACGCGCAAAACTTCTTAGGTGGTGATTGTGCTGTGTTCTTTTTTTGTCGCGTTGCAAAGTCGGCCCCATAGTAATAATTGTTCATAATATTCATAAGCATGAATATGAACAATTATTACTATGGGGCCGACTCTGCCACGCGACAAAAAAAAAACACAGCTATTCTATATATTCTGGTCGAGTAGGTATTGACAATTTGTATAAAACAGCAGATTTTTTTTTGTCGAGTTACAGGGTCGGCCCCATAGTAATAATTGTTTATATTTATAAGCGCAATCACCACCTAAGAGGTTTTGAGCTTATTTATTAACACGTTGTATATACAAAACAATCGTCTTCTTTTCGAGTCAAGAAGGCTATATCTATAAATCTTATATTTTATTATATTAGACCAAAATTTGGCCACCTGGACAGCGCGATTGTTGGCCTCCATCAAGTCCCGGTGCAGGAATATAAACAATAAATCTCCAAGGCCCAGGCCAATCTGAAAAATACCGTTTTCCATCTTGACCTGGCTAGAAATCGAAGCCGGGCCCATGTGTCGTAGGCTGGCGTGATAACTACTAAACTACGAAGACTGTCAATATAAATATAGTATCTTTATAATGATAATTTTTTATTCGATTTTGAGTAGTTTGAGAGAACACTATGTTACATCATGATGATGATGATGATGCAACATAGTGTAACATAACACTATGTTACATGCAAGAGTCTAAATCGAATTTTGCTCTACCTTTTCTCTCTAATATAAAGTTAGGAACTTCATGATGTTCGAACTTATAAAATCTTTGCACTCAAAACATACCTTGAAACTGCCATACAAACTCCATCAAAAAATGCAAATTCTGACTACACGAGTTAATTTATTCAATGCCTGAACTTGAGCCACTTAGAACTCAAAGTTCCTTGGTGAGATCAATGAATGTTAGTTAAGTTTAGTTTAGATATGTGGGGTGGATCTGCATAACATAATATTGTTAAAGTATGTGGATATTTGTACTAAGTTAGCCTAAAATTCTACGTGGGCAGTGTTCGAACCACACTTGTAATGGTTGGGTAGTTATGTAAGATGACAAAAGCCCGAATGCTTAAGAGGAATGGGATATGGTGGACAACTTTGACGTAAAAAACTGAATTGCGGTAGCCCAATTCACTTATTTTACTTTAATGGCTGGCTGAATTTATAACCATTTAGAGCTAAACGCGCAAATAACAATATTTTCTATGTCACAGATTTTATAAACAAGGATTACTGTGACATCCAAGAAATAAATAAATATACGGACAAATAAAACAGATTGAGCCAGCCCCAAAGTAAGTTCTTAAGTAAGACTTGTGTTATGGGATACTACCTCAACGACACTATATTTTATAATAGATACTTATTATATAGATAAACATCCAAGACCCAGGTCAATCTAAAAAGATCATTTTCCATCTTGACCTCACCGGGGATCGAACCCCACCTCCGTGTCGCAGGCAGGCGTGTTGACGGCTGTGCCACGGAGCTCGACAAAAACAAATAAATTTATATAATAAATAAATTTCATGAAGTGCAATTTTTTGGGACGTCATTCGCAAACACCTTTGTTCCATCCCCGATTTAATCCTGTTGATATAGATATTACTAGCTGATGCCCGCGACTTCGCTCGCGTGGACTTACGACTCTGGCGTATTAATATACCTTAATACGAACTAAACATACATAATAAGAGAAGAGCCGATGGCCGATGGGGCAGAAAGGTTCTCGAATGGTGACCACGTACCGGCAAGCGAAGCGTCGGTCACCCACCGACCAGGTGGTCGGACGACCTGACCAAGGTCGCAGGGAAACGCTGGATGCAGGCCGCTTCCAACCGGTCATTTTGAAAATCCTTGGGAGAGGCCTATGTCCAGCCTGCGGCTGAAATGATGATGATGAATGATGATACATAATAAAATACTTGTAGCAGTGTATGGCATTGCATTGGCTGCTGCTAAATAGGAGGGATAAAATGTTGGATTATTTTAGACTTTTTGAGCCACCGACACGATAAGAAGAAGACTATAAAGCTAGCTCCAAGTGAGTTTGCCCTACTTCACCATGAGGTAATGGCAGAGTGCCCTAAACCTATCGCACATCTCCAAAGGGCCTTCGGGATTAACAGACCTCGGCTTTAGGTGTTGTCTGTGTGTTCAAGGCTTGGAGAGACAGCAAACTCTCATGTTTTGCCGTATGGGCTGAAAACTACCAAAAGGGGGACCACTGCGCGGTCCCCCTTTTGGTATATAATCGTACTCTACGCACTCTATCCCAGTGGAGAGTGTGACTCTGTAAAATTATCGATATAAAATTTGACATGGTATTGTATCAGATGTTCTAAATCTTCGATTTTTTTTTACCTCAACAAAATAACTAATCAGGCTGAACAACTTCCGCTACAGCGTCATTTTTATATTTCATATAGTTTATCTGGACTATTATGGAAATGCGTCAGGTGTTACAGATCTTCAAATTAAATACTTCAACAAAAAATGCTCATCAGATTGAACAACTTTTGCTAAGGCGTCATATATATATTTCTTCTAGTTTACCTGGACCATATGGTTCTGCATGACACACGTCATGATGAGTCCTGATGAGTATTTTTGTTGAGGTATAAACTGTCTGAGATTTGAAACACTCCAAATCTCTCTTTTATACCTCAACAAAAATGCTCATCAGGCTTAACAACTTTTGCTAAGGCTCCACTTTTATATTTCTTATAGTTTAGCTGGACCATTACGATGCTGCATCAGGTGTTCCATTTTTCAGAATTATTTCTACCCTATATGTTGCCCCGGTTTAATAGCTATATAGCAAAAAAAGTTTCATTCGAATCCGTCCAATATTTCCGGAGATCATACATACAGACAGAAAGGCAGACTGACAAGAAATTAAAAAAAAATTTTTTTGCTTTCTGTTATTCTTTTTACGTGTCCCTTTATCCATTTCAGTCAAAAATACTCAATGTAAAGACAAAATATTTTTACTGGTTTATTATATGTGTGTATAGATAGATTTCGTACGAAAAAAAATCATTTTTTTATTAATAGACATCACACACTATATTACGTTACTAAGAATATTGATTTGTGAGCAAAAGGCTGGTCGAGGTGTCGAATGCCCAGAGGGCTGGTCACTATCTTGGCCAAAGAATAAGCATTGCCATTCAACGTGGCAATGCTGCCAGTCTTCTGGGCACATTACCGCAGGGTAATGACCTGCGGGACATTTTTTATTTATAGCTAGGTTTTATTTATAAGTAATTTTATTTTTTATGTAGGTTTAATTGTTAGTTTTTAGTTCTTATAAGTTAGAATATTGATATATTCCTTAATTCCAAAAAAATTAAAAGCGGCAGTAATAATTACTTCACTTGGAGAAAATTTACAAATCAAGTTTATAATTGAAAACTTAATGAATCGCAGAAATACCGAAATAAGTTCCTTAGAGTAATGTTTTCTTTTACATAACAAGATGAAATCTTGAACTTTAGAATAAAAGTTAGCATGCCCAATTAGTAAGGCGTTAGTCGTACCAGTGCCGGATTTATATTTTTTATGAGTGTAGGCCACTAAACCATGAGAAAACCAGTGGATGTGTTTGACTTTTATCCTCTGAAATCAAGTGACCTTCCTCTGAAATTTACCGCCCCTAGGACTCTGCGCCCCTAGGCCGCAGCCTATACGGCCTATTTATAAATCCAGGACTGATAAAGACGCAGGTTCAAACCCTACCCACATGGAAAGTTTCCCATATCTCATTTCTAAACTTATTAAAAATAGGTATAATAACCAATATTTTGAATGCATAAATAGCACAAAAATATTTGCATCCGAAGTTTTATGTACATAACATAGAAGGCAGACATGTCCTTTTTTTCCAAGATTTCAATATGCTGTTCATAAGCGACAAAATTCGCAATATGGAGCATTATTTACATGCATCTCATATTGATGCAGTGTTCTCGGAAAAATGCAGGCACATTGCAGTTATGAGATAAAAAGGGTAAAGCTGACGCTTTAGTGACCGCGGCAGTAAACGCTTTCACTACAATATTGTAAAACAAAGTCCTCCGCCGCGTTTGTCTGTCTGTTCGTGATAAACTTAAAAACTATTGAGCGGATTTCCTTGTGGTTTTCACCAATAGATAGAATAATTTATGAGAAAGGTTTTGAAGTACATATAATACTTGGTCGGGCGCAGACGGGAAGGGCTGTGCTTATATGGTTTACTAGACTGTTCATCCTGACTAAAGTGTGACAAGGATATACATTTAAAGATAAAAGATAAGCTGTAAGGATTTTTTTTTTATTGTATGTAGGTAAGGTTTAGGAACCGATAGCATAACTTAATGAGTAAAGAAACTAACCTCTGAAACTTAATTTTGGAGGCATTTTGCTCCTTCTTTCTCGTAGTTCATCAAAGGAAAAAGCGGAAAAATAGACAGTCTTTCGCTATTAACAATTTTAAGTTTAGGACCGCCATTATGTTTATGTTCACCCGGATCTATTTTGACAGGATTCAACATAATTTTGCACCAAACACTTTCATATTCAAACGAGTCATTGAGTGCACCTTAAAATGCATCACTTTCCAATAATTTTATGAACTCCTAGCATATTCGAACAAAATGTTTTTATTTTGCCATTAGTATGACACAGCTGTTTATAGAATTTTTTTAGACTAATAGAATTGAAATCTATGACAATGAAGCGTCAGCCTTAGTATACTCCAGCAATTTTATGGACTCCTGGTACTTATATTCGTTGGATGTTTATCTATATAAGTATCTATACTAAAATATAGTATCGTTGAGTTAGTATCCCATAACACAAGTTTCGAACTTACCTTGGGGCTAGCTCAATCTGTGTGATTTGTCCGTATATATTTATATTAGTTTAAAAGGTATACTACAACTGTATTAAGAAGTATTAGTAGTTTTAGACTAGAAAAACTTGAAATCTATGTCAGTGAAGCGTCAGCCTTGAATTGCATTATACTCCAACAATTTTATGAACTCCTGGTATGTTCGGGGCAAATATGTTTTTGAAGACATTGGCTGTTGGCTATAAAAAAACCAACTGAATCACTCAGAAGGTGGGTTTTATTTTTTGCGCATATATTAAGCATGTAAGTTTGGATAAATATGCTTTTAAAGACATTTCTATTAGCTACCATCATCATCAGGTCTTTTTGGGTTATTCCGTACTCATCCCACTAATTCTAATCCCATGAATTTTAATGATTATTTTTTTCTTGACTCATCCTATTTCCGTTCTCAACTCAACCCACGTATTTTAATCAATAAAATAATTAATATTTTTTTTCTTGACTCATCCCACTTCCATTCTTAAGTCATCCCATAGAAAAATTAAATATTTTTATTCCTTGCTTATCCTATTTCAGTTCCTTACTACAATATTTGAACATAAGTCATGTGAGAAAAAAAATATGAACAGATCACCGGATCACCAAGAAATTTAACATAAAAGTTTTATGGTAGCTCCCATACAAGTAAAGTGGGGGAGTATCTTTTTTTCCCCTACTTACGATTTTTTGATTTAGGGATCCGTTTCCGAAATATTTGGTTTTAAAGTGCAAATTTTTGTTAGAGGTAAGTATCCCCCCCCCCCCCTCTATCTGCTAAACGGTTATATATGAATACGTGAAAAAAATGACAGCAGTAGTATATATACTGAAGTTGAAAGGAAAACTATCCGAGCTGAGTACTAAGTACAAACTAAAAAGTTATAGGCAACCAACTTTTTGGTCGTTAAACTTTGAGGTGCGAGTGTGAACAAGTGAACTCAAAGTTGTCATTCGCAACTACGGAACCCTAGACTGGCCGTGGCTGACGTGGCCCGACACGCCGGTTTTTTTTTAACTTTTATAATCAGATCAATTACACATAATCTTAAGAAAAAAAAAAGAAAAAATCACAAACAAAATAAAACAGCTGCATTACAAATAACATATCAAAAGTGATACCATTACATGCAAAATTGACATTAACATAAAATAACAACTTCATCATCATCAGGTCTTTCTAGTCTCCACTGCAGGAGCACGACCCTCTCTGTACTACCAGAGCCATATACTAGCCTACAAAGTTATTACAATATACATTACAAAATAACAACTCTGTTGAAAAAAGGGGTTTGGGTAATTTTGTATGAGCCTTGGCATGATTTTTTTTTTCAGCGACCACTAATATAACTAGTATTTTTAATTAGCCTTATAGTTGAGAATAACAATATACAAAACATTATTGATGTAAACTATATCGGAGCCGAAATATCAAATATCAAAATAAGACAAATAATAAGTAAGTCGTCTATATAGATGTAATATTTTTTAACAAAAATGATTTGATTAAAGCGTATAGTATGTCGTTATGGATAGGAATCTAGACTAATATTATAAAGAGGAAAGATTTGTTTGTTTGTTTGTAATGGGTAATCTCAGAAACGACTGAACTGATTTAAAAAATTCTTTCACCATTCGAAAGCTACATTATCCCGGAGTGAAATAGGCTATGTAGGTACCACGAGCGAAGCCGGGGCGGACTGCTAGTGATAAATAAAATGCAAGAGATACACACAAACAAATCATTTATTATAGGCACATACAATATCAATATGAATATATTACATTATTATTAGTTTACAAGATTAGTTATTTTCCGATTTATACAATTTAGTTATTTTCCGGTTCATCGTAAACTTCATTTTCTTGATCATGTCGTATTATTGTGTCTAAAAACTGAGCTGGGGGAGATAGATTATCTTGGTATCTACCCCATCCCAAATACCATATAATGGACATTACATGCGAGCAACAGCCTAGAGTCCGTTTTCCGACAACACATGAGCAATAATGGCCCAATATTGCGCTGCTTCCTTCTAGTTCCCTTTCTAATAAAATATAAACATAATAAATTCTGCTTGTCACGTGTCTTGATTGAATTTTTCCTCTAAGTAGCCATGGATTCCGACAATCCAAATTCTGCTCTCTAAAATCTTCTATGTGGGGCTCCTTATATATTTCAATTATATACGAACCATTTTTTACATGCTCCCCGTAATAACTGCGGGCTTGGAGAATTTGATACGTTCCCAACGCATATATAATAAGCTCGTCCATACTTAATATTGGGAAATCATTAAAATCTAATAAAGCCGCATCAATAGACTGAAAACGAGCCCATCTACGATTGAGATTATTTTCTATAACATATTCACTTAACCTGTTTCTGTCACCATCACATTGAATTATTTTGTTTACGATTTCGTTCACCAGTTTTTCTTGTCATTTTGAATACGCTAGAAAGTCGTTGATTTGATTCACCGGTGTGAAGTTTTGCAAGAACTGTTGCAAGGGCTGTTTTAGCCTTTTTGTGATGTTGTGTGATACTTGGGGTTGCTTCAAGAATTCGCATAAAGTTTTCCTTAGAGAAACCAATGTAATAATGAAAGACTCCATTATTAATGGAAGAAAGTCTCTCAAAATCTAAAAAATTACTACGATTTCTTAAAATATCCATCATGTCTTTCACTTGCTTCGACGAGAAACTTGCAATTACACGACGTGTTCTTGTTTCAATATCTTGAAACCCTGAATCTGAATGCTCTCTACATACACGTGTACCCCGTGGAAGGTAAAATCCTTTATTTTGAAGAATTGTGGTTCTTATGTCAACATGAATTCGTTGAAGATTGGTGTTGGTGCAATCAGCAAAAATACATAACTGTGTATTAAGTGGTGCTCTGGAATATCCAGGAACTTCAATCGTTTGCGGTCTACTAACTTGCACTTGTTGGTCTCGCATATTTTCATTAATAATAAGATCTGATTCAGATTCCTCTGTATTGCCTCCTTGCGATGAATCATGCTCTAATACTTGATCATCTGCATGTTGTTCAAGTAGGTCTGGTGCAACTTCTGCTTGTTCATCTCTTGAGACATAGCGCTGAGCTCGAAAAAAGCATGGTCGACATATCCGTTCATCGCCACCAAACTGTAAAATACAAAATATAGGCTTAATCAATATATTTGTATACGTATTAGCTCCATATATAGGTAAAAAATAATTAAAACACATCGTAGTACCTAGATAAATCTAACTGGGTAAATTGATTTAATTATTTATTTTTTAGTAAATATGAAATCATTTCCTCTTTTACTTGACTTACGAACATATAGCAAGTCTCAAACATATAGTAATCACTAAAAAAAGTGGCACGTACTGCATCTTATTGCATTTATGCCGGTTTGGGAGCAAGCGGAAGAAACACAAGTACTAATCTTCTTTGACACTCAAAAGATAATCAAGGTAAAGGGGAAAATATAACCAGTGGCCAGTTTTCAATAAGTTAGGAATGGCTTTGTGACGAGTGAGATCGCTTTAAGATATGTACTTCAAACAAAATATAATTGACACTGGGATATTGTACCTACATGAAATAATGTTTGACACAACAGTCCCTGAGTTTATCACGTTTTAACAAACCAACTGTTTTTAATATTAGTGTAAATAAGAAAGTTAAACAATTAATAATTATATAAGAAATGTCATCACTTACCTCAAGAATGTTAATAACTTCAATGCAGTATGCCATTAAACATGGGTTTTGCTCCATCAGTTGAGCCGTTAACACCATAGATCTCCTGCGAGTGCCGCCAATGCGGTTCAAACTTCGATGGCAGCCAACACACGATGCTCTATCTGCATCCATATTGTTTTAAAGTCCAAATCACTACAGCAAACTCTTAGTCCAGTTAGTAATGCCAGGTCACAAAATAAGATAATAAAGAGAGAGTCCAAAAACAAAGCAAAGGTCGTGGTAATCAAAAGTATATAACGCACTTGCACACACTCAACACAAAGGTTAAACGGGAAGTGAATCCTGCCTGCGCCTGCACCTCTTTCCTTCACCCCTCCACTCCACCCTGCTCGATTTTCAAAGCCTAACCGAGTCAGGTAAATGAACCCTGCGCTGTGATTGGATGAACGCGACCGGTAGCGGGCCTTTCAACTTTCTAGGAACTTCCCATTGTTTGTTTACTTAACGCACTAAAAGTTATGAATCACATTCACCCTCGGTCTTTTGTTATAGAAAATTCTCTAATCCACATCTGACATATCAGTTACCTTCGAATGGCTTAAAAAATCTGTGTGTGAGACTTATCATGTCTTCCGTGTCATTTTATGCCATATGAAACAATTTTTTCGTAAAAATATATAAGTACACATGCATGAGTGCCTGAAGTAGGATATCATCAAATTCTGCGTAATAAAAATAATATATTAATGTTTGTTGTATTAATTATGAATGTCGCATACCCCACTGTAACTGTTTTTATTTTATATATAAATAATATAAATCATAGAATCAAGTAATATTTACACGAAAAAATAATAAAATAAAGATCCTGTTTTGTCTATCTAGACGACATTATTGTAATTTATTTTTTAATTATGAATGCCGATATCTCGGCTCCGATACACTGTAGACAGAAACGGCCATAGATGAAAATAAACATCTTAATATGATCTTTCGAATGAGTAAACTTTGAACGGTGGTCGCAAATTTTGAAAATCAGGCCACTTTTACCCAATGCCCTTTAATAATTTGTATTAAATATGAAAACGCACAAAACTTTCCTGCCCTCAGTCGTTCAGAGTTGTCATAAAAAAATAACTGGAACCTAACTTCTTTTCTGCCCTCAGCCGTTCTGGGTGGTTATAAAAAAAATAATTCGAACCTAACTACTTTTTTGCCATAAGTCGTTCCGGGTGGTTATAAAAAAAATAACTCGAACCTAACTTCTTTTTTGCCCTTTGAATAATTTTCGATTATGAAATATGACTAGGAATAATTTGGTATTTTAAATTTATATCTAGCAACTTTTGGTCAGTCGTCTATTTGATGTTGAGAGAAAAGGTAATTTTTTTAATTACTTTATATATGACTGTTTTTTTTAAATATATAAAACAATTAAAAGGCGCCTTATGGGTGGCCTAAAAATATTACCTTAAAATAAAATCATTTTCTGCTTTTCATGCCGATTTAAAATGGAATAAATTAAACAAATTTTCCTTTTTTTGTATGAGAATTTAAAATAAATACTTAAAAATAACTTAATTTTGTTTCTGTTACTCCTAAAAATGTTATGCCTAAATACTATTAGACTTATCGTTACTATGCCTATGGAGATTAACATTATTCCAAAACAAATGCCCCAATTACCCGTATGCCAAAAGCCAATTATTATGCCTAAAAACTATTATGTAAAAATATTTTATGCCAACCGCGGTATGCCAAAGCATAATAGGACAATAGAACTTATGTGAAAAAAAAAACCGGCCAACTGCGTGTCGGGCCACGCGCAGTGTAGGGTTCCGTAGTTGCGAATGACAACTTTGAGTTCACACTATTCACACTCGCACCTTACAGTTTAACAACCAAAAACATCTAACAATTAAAATAGTATGAAATTTTACAGTTTATAAGTTGGTTGCCTATAACTTTTTAGTTTGTACTTACTACTCAGCTCTGATAGTTTTCCTTTTAACTTCAGTATATATGCTACTGTAGCACGCTAGTTTACCAAGCCCATAACTAGATGGCGCTGAGCGTAACTTAGAACGCGCTATGAAAGTTTCTTCGTCCTCACATAAGTAGTCCGTTGAACTACGGATGATTGAGTTCTCTCCACCTGGTACTAATGTACGGATTCCCGGACTTAGTACTAGGACAAACCCTCCTCACAGCTCGCTATGTAAGGGACAGTGCTCGGATTCCCGGCTTTCCCGTAGGGTTCACGATGTAACTGTGACGACATAATAAATGACGTTTCTTCTATACAATTCGCTCGTCTTGTAATTCTCGCTGCACCTCCACGTTATACTACTGCTATAATTTTTTTCACGTATCTATATATAACCGTTTAGCAGATAGAGGGGGGGGGGGACACTTACCTCTAACAAAAATTCGCACTTTAAAACCAAATATTTCGGAAACGGAGCCCTTAATCAAAAAATGGTGTTCTCAACCTCACAATATTTTTGAAAGACTCATTTAACGATACCCCACACAATAGGTAAATAGAGAAAAAAAAATTACTCCCTCACTTTACTTGTATGGGAGCTACCCTAAAAAAAATTTTTTTTCAAGATTTTATTTTACCACTTTTTTGCCATGATTAATATACATACCCATACCAAATTACAGCTTTCTAGTACTTATAGTCTCTGCGTAAAACCGCGGACGGACAGACAGACAGACATGGCGAAACTATAAGGGTTCCTTGTTTACTACGGAACCCTAAAAAGGGGTGCCTGTACAATACATTCATCTGCATTTCCTTTTTTTCGGACGGTTACATAATTTTTCATTTCAGAAAGTCAGAAAATATAACTAGTAACGCAATAATTAAATAATAACAATGATTAAATTGGCTTTGGGATGAGTTAAGAATAAGAAAATCAAAACCATGGGATGAGAGAAGATAGGATGAGTAAGGAATTAAAATTTGGGTTGAGTCAAGAATTTCCAAATGCATGGGATGAGAATACGTGGGATGAATACGGAATAACCCGTCTTTTTTAGTCTACAATACAGGAGCACGACCCTCTCAGTATTGCCAGAGCCATATATTAGCCAGAGCAGTCAGAGGATTAGGCCTACACTCTCCACTCTGGCCAGACGGGTTGGAGGACAGACAATTAGCTATAAAAGGATCGATTTTAAGGACCAGTGTAATTTATATATATGTCAGTGAAACTTTTACCCTTAAATTTCATCAGAACCTCGCTACTTAATGATCTCCTGGTATATTCGGGCAAAATGTAGCGAAAATGATAGTGGTATTTTGGCTCTTCATATTGAATTGGGAGAAAAAAGAAAAACATGTAATAAACATACCAGCTGTTTTTTTTTCCGCGCAGTTCGTTAAAGATTGGGCTAATGTACGTTAAAAGGCGATGCGGTTAGCGACGCAATACTATTTTGATTCCGCTTTCCACCTTAAGAGTCCCCTGGAAGCGCATGTCTCCATACAAACGGAAAAAGGGAATTGTGGCAATATTTGATAATTTGGAGTAAAATTGAGCATTTAATCAATTAATCTCATTATAATCTACGTACGTTCCTATACAGCTTGGTAAAAATACCAATGGTTTGAGAATTACAAGCCTTTTCAAATTTGTATGGAAATCTTGAGAGGCGTATAATTCTCAAACATTTGATAATTTAACCAAACTGTATAGGAACGTACGTAGATTATAATGAGATTAATTAATTGCTTGAATGCTTAATTTTGCCTTTTAGCCACAATTCCCTTTTTCCGTTTGTATGGAGACATGCGCGTCCAGGCGACTCTTAACGCCCACTAACACGCTAAACGTGGCCTTTAGTTTGTATGACGTTACGGTCTGTCTACCCCGCTAGGGATTAAGGCGTGATAATGTGTATGTATGTATGTATTTTTTCCCGTCTGGCCAGCGTGGAGAGGTTAGGCCAAATCCTCTAACTGCTCTGTATAATATATGGCTCTGGTAGTACAGAAAGGGTCGTGCTCCTGCAGTGGAGACTTAAGATCTGATGACGATGACGTATTTTGGCTAGAAAGCCCGCTACCTACTTCGAAACCCTTCTCCGGCGAGTCCGACTCGTACTTGGCCATTTATTTCCAGTGCGTGATAGGAATTGCGTTTAGTTTTCATTGTTAAATTTACAGTACTGTGTGGACATTTATTGAACAAAACGCATGTAACCGGTATCCGGGGCTACCGGTTCGGTCAGTTCCGGCTAACAATGTAGGTCACTGGGACTGTAGTGTTTTTCGCGTTGATAAAATAAAAATTAGAAAATGAGGAATTTCAATTTTAAAGCGACAGCTACTGTAGTTGATAACACGCTAGCCTTTCCAGATCCAGACCCAGATCAAGATGGAAAACGTTCTTTTTCAGATTCACCTGGATCTTGGAGGTTATCTTTATATGTATTTGTAATAAAATATAGTATCGTTCGAATCGAACTTACTTTGGGGCTAGCTCAATCTGTGTGATTTGTATTTATTGTAATTTGTATTTATTTATAACGAGCTTGTCTAGCAATTGAAATCTCACAGCATTTTCAATCACGCTGGATTGAAGCAAATACTTTTAAATCAATTGTGGATCCAGCAAGATTTTCAAACTTCTTTTTTCTAGTTACTTAACAATTATCTTCAGAAAATAAGACCTTTTTAGGGTTCCGTAGTAAACTAGGAACCCTTATAGTTTCGCCATGTCTGTCTGTCTGTCTGTCTGTCCGTCCGCGGTTTTACTCAGAGACTATAAGTACTAGAAAGCTGTAATTTTGTATGAGTATGTATATTAATCATGGCAAAAAAGTCGTAGAAAAAAATCTTGAAAAAAAATTTTTTTTTGGTAGCTCCCATACAAGTAAAGTGAGGGAGTATTTTTTTTTTCTCTACTTACCCATCGTGTGGGGTATCGTTAAAAAGGTTTTTGAAAAATATTGTGAGGTTGAGAACACCATTTTTCGATTTAGGGATCCGTTTCCGAAATATTTGGTTTGTCGAGCTCCGTGGCGCAGCGGTCAACACGCTAGCCTGCGACACGGGGGTCCCGGGTTCGATCCCCAGTCAGGTCAAGATGGAAAAAGATCTTTTTCATATTGACCTGGGTCTTGGATGTTTATCTATATACGTATATATTATAAAATATAGTATCGTTGAGTTAGTATCCTGCGACACAAGTTCACAACTTACTGTGGGGCTAGCTCAATTTGTGTGATATGTGCCCTATATATTTATATTATTATTTATATTTATTATAAAGTGAAAATTTTTGTTAGAGGTACGTGTCCCCCCCCTCTATCTGCTAAACGGTTATATATGGATACGTGAAAAAAATTACAGCAGTAGTATATATACTGAAATTGAAAGGAAAACTATCAGAGCTGGGTACTAAGTGCAAACTAAAAAGTTATAGGCAACCAACTTATAAAATGTACTGGAAAATGTAAAATTTTATACAATCTTTATTGTTAGATGTTTTTGGTCGTTAAACTGTGAGGTGCGAGTGTAAACAGTGTGAACTCAAAGTTGTCATTCGCAACTACGGAACCCTATACTGCGCGTGGCCCGACACGCACTTGGCCGGTTTTTAGACTATCGAACCTATTTAGATGAAATTTTAGTAGATGTAAGTAGGTATAAATAAATAATGTCAAAATTAACCCATGTTTTTTTCTGGTCAAAGAGGAATTCCGTTTGAGTCAGAAAAAACAGCCTATAATTTATTCTGACGAAAAAGGAATCTGGCGAATGTGTCGGAAACCAAATTTTGTATCTATTTTGATTCCACTTTCCACCTTTCCACGCTAAACGTGGCGTTTGGGTCTCATGAACCTAGGCTATTATCTACCCCGCAAGGGATTAAAACGTGATAATATGTATGATGTTTGTATGGTGGTATTTTAAGGCCTTGTAAAGGACATTATCGTTTTCATTGCAGAAAGTAATGCTTTTCCCTAAGGGATTATAAATTTACATAAACGGACTCGCGTGTGAAAACTAGTAAATTATATTGAAAATACTGCTGCAATTTGAAGCGGACAGTAAAAATGGAAATTGTATGAAACGTCCGCTATCTACAGCAGCCAGTCTATTTCATTATGGCTCAGTTTGCAGTACTGATTGAAAATCCTTCTCCTCACAGTTGGGTAAAATATTGTACTAGCTGTTACTCGCGGCTTACTTCACCCTCGTAGAGATTGAATTTTTCCTCTCTTAGTACGCACTCACTTCATGAAAGTTCATCAACATCATCATCAGATTTTTTTGTTTCCACTGCAGGAGCACAATCCTCTATGTACTTCCAAAGACCAAAGCTATATTAGCGAGAGCAGTCAGAGGATTTAGCCTACACTCTCCACGCTGGCCAGACGAGTTGGAGAGGTATCTTGATGTTTAGAAGCTTTAGCTTATGTTTTAAGTCGCCTTTTACGACATCTACGGGAAGACTTGGAGTGATCCTATTTTACTGAACCACGTTACAGAACCACACGGCATGAAAGTTATTGCTAATTAGTACTACTGTACCAAATTTCATGGTTTTAGGTATAGTTTCGGTTTTTCGTAGATATGTAAGTCAGTGAGTTTGTCTTTTATATATATTGATATATAATTTCATTCAGGAAGTGTTATTAAAACTGGAAAGCTAATAAATAGCTAGGTAAATATAAATAGTCATAAAAAAGTTCTCGAAAACCGGTATTTCACCACCGGTAAATAGAGTCGGAATGCCGGCAATTACGCGCGGCCCGCTAACGAAACTTCATAGGATTTATTGGCTCGATCGCTTTGATTAGAACGTAAATGTAAGTAAAGTAGATTATTACCGCGATGAATAGTGCAATTGTACACAGGTAGAGTATTATCAGATAATCCATAATAATAATATAAGTGCAAATGTAACACTCTCTTCTATTTGTTTATCTGTCATCACCTATGAAACCATTTAAGGTAGGTAGACGAAATTTGGTACGGAGGTAGTTTGAAAATTGTAAAAAAACGAACAACACAATCTTTTCTGCCGGTTTAACCTTTTAATTAACTGCCTCCGTGGTACAGAGGTTAAGGCATTTGCCTTGTTGACCCGGGAGTCGTGGGTTCGATTCCCACGGGAAGCATATTTGTTAAGTTGTTTCCAGTTTGGTTAGGATATTGCAGGCATGAATCACCTGTTTGTCTGATAAGAAAGATGATTCCGTGCTTCGGAAGGCACGTTAAGCCGGTGGTCCCGGCTGCCATCTGGTACTCGTTAAAGGAACCACGGCAGAGGCCGAGAGGCGGTTCCGCAGAACTCTGACACCAGGGTGTGCATGGTCGACTGACCGTGTCACCTACACGAAAAGATGATGATGAACCTTTTAATTGTAATCTGTTTACATATAAGGCAGCCATTACTAACTGCACTGATCTATCGATACACTACTCGAGCCACTGAACGGTCTGCACCGAAATTCGGCACGCTTAGGCTAAGTCTTTGCTAAGAAAGGATATTCCAAAATTCACCCTGACGGTGCAAAGTACGCAAATCACTACATATTATAAAACAAAGTCCTCCGCCGTGTCTGTCTGTCTGTCTGTTCGCGATAAACTCAAAAACTACTCCACGGATTTTCATACGGTTTTCACCAATAGATAGAGTGATTCACGAGGAAGGTTTTCAGGTATAAAACATGCCCGGGCGCAGCCAGGTAGGGTTGCTAGTGTCATATAAAATACCTAAAATGTAGAGCTACCTACAAGTACAACCTACAACAGTCCATAAAAAACACTCATAACCACATTTTGCTCACAATAATCGCTAAACTCATAAAGTAAATTATAGCGGAATAACATAAAGATCCATCATAAGTAACGGCTGAAATACAGGTAATAAATTTACCGGTAAAAAATAGCCACCTAATTCACTCTAATTTGGCGATTAGGGTAGCGCCGAAATAAATTTTGGACAGATGTTGAATTTTATTATGACTTCCTAAAAAAAGAAGTATAATGTATTCAGAGTAGATATCTTGATAAGTGAGTTTTTTTTTTGTTCTACGTTGTGACTGATTAAATGAGTAGTAAAAATCACGTTCAAAAAAAAAGCGACTGGCATATTGTATGTTTTTATACACTTCCAAACAACTGAAGAGCATTGTCAGAGCTATTTTAAAAACCGACCAAGTACAAATCATCATTTTGTTGATTCGCATACAGGTGTTCGATATCGCCGTATTTTTTAGGTTTTTTTTTTTAATTCTCATAATTTAGAAACAAAAATTTTGAAAAAAAAATTATATACAGCTCTGTGGCAGACAAATAGATGAACAGTAAGACAGCGGAGGTTTAGTAAAAGGGTCCAGGCTGTCCTACACGAAGAAAACATGAGGAAAAGCATTTAATTCATAAAGAAAATAAGAGATATTTATTCTGTAAATGTGTGAAAATAAAGTATTATTACATAAATCAATAAAAACAGTAATACCGCAAAATTCCGACCAAAATACCGCACATTAATTTGCATTAACAATCCGAACGTAGCAGACTAGCAAACGTTTTTGTGTTCTGACTTTTGGCTGTGTACAAACAAACAGAAATTGACTTAATACTTTATTAATATTAAACTTGTAATTTCACATTAACGGTAATGCCCTAAAAATCGTGCACGTTAATTTGATGTTCCTTAATGAAAACATAGCAGGCGCAAAATTGTATGCAAGGTTTTTTCATAGAGCAGGTATTGCAAGTAGCTTTAGTCTTGTGGCTGGGATTATAAGATACAGGTCACCACTCTGTCTCTTACAGAGTAGACAGAGGCTAATGGTCTAATAAGATAAGATAGTCGGGTAATATGGCGTGTAGAGGATAATCATGTGCTTGTTTTGTTTTTCGAAAATGGGTTAACGAAAGAAACTAAAAAACTTTTTTAAATAATAATAATTTCCATATTTACTCACATTTATTTCAAATTATATTTCGGGATATTATATTAAGATCGATCCCGGGACCATCCGTGTTGCAGGCCGGCGTGTTAACCGCTGCGCCACGGAGCTCGTCAAATTTATTTATTAAAATTAATTTATAAAACTTATTTATTAAAATTAATAAACGTGGCTTCTGTCTTACGACTGTGCTAAGGGATAGCTGTGTACCTTATTTTATAAAACTTAATATCCTAACGATTTATTTCCCTATTCATTTTAGAAGCATGTTTATATGTTAAAGAGAATATAAATAAGTTTAGGCAAATTATTAATAAGCATCCCAGAGCTACTACAAATAAAATAAAAATACTTCCTCAACAGAACTCCAATATGGTTGCATATGATAGAACTGTGTATATCATAGGTCCAAGATTGTACAATAAATTACCGGATACATTGAAAAACTTACCCAAAAATATTTTTAAAATTAGATTTAAAAAAATTCTTATTGACAAATGTTACTACAACATAGAAGACTTTTTGACTGATAAGATAATTTTGACTGATGTAATTTAATTTAACTTAATTGATTTTTTTTATGTAACCATTATAAATTTGCACGCCTTTTTAAGGCAAAATGTATTGGTACTTTAAGATAAGCTTAACACAATTCTAACACACCTACATTTATGCAAATAAATAAATTGAATTGAATTGACGTTTTGTCTACCTAAAAATAGAAAATTACGTTATACTGTTTTGTTTGTTTTTCGTATGCGTAAGTGGCCAACACTGGTGTCAGATTTTTCAAGCTGCCTTAAGGCATCTGACATAGCTTAACGACTGCCATCAACGATGACAGCCGGGACCAACGGCTTAACGTGCCTTCCGAAGCACGGAGGAGCTTGAGATATTTTATTATGCCACTTGCGGTCACCCATCCAAGTAGGGACTGCACCAGGGGTTGCTTAACATACGTAAGCACTCACAGAGCTCACACCCACTGGACCACCGGGCTCCTCGTTATACTGTATTAATATTAAACCTTTAATTTCACATTACCTTTAATACCACAAAAATCCCAACCGAAATACCGAACATTAATTTGATGTTTCATTATCTAAACGTAGCGGGCGCGGGAACATATGAAAGATATTTTCCATAGAGCTGTTAAGAGGCCCGTAATAATAATTACGAATAACTGCTGTATTATAGTAGAGTTTTAAGATGCAAACATTAATTTAATGTAGGTTTCTTAAAACATTATTTATTTTTTATATTTGATCTCACAGCTGAAAATTGCTTACGTCTGTAATTTAATTATGATTAAGTTTTATGACGGTGCCGGAACGGAGTGCAGAAGAAGCGGCAACAAACTGCACAGCGCATTTTCTCCAAGCGACGTCAACTTGTTTAATGAAATCCAACCACCTTAGAAACTTCATAGATATTGTGAAAATGAGTATGATCATCATCAGCCTATTGCAGTCCACTACAGGACAAAGGACTCCCCAAGGGCACGCCAAATTGTGCAATCTCCTGCTTTCCTCAACCAGCCGCTACCAAAAGTGAGTATGCATTGTTTTATGTGTTATTAGTAGCATATCATGGCATAGTTACCCCTGCGTTACGCTACGGAGTAATTTTCTGGGGTAATTGTAGTAACAAAATTAATATTTTAAGGCACAGAAGAGGTGCTTACGGTCGATGTGCCGTTAAGTTACTACGGATAGTTGCTTATCATTTTTTAAATCATTGAAATTATGACATTTCCATGCATTTATATATATGAAGGTTGTATTTTCGTGAAATCGAATCCAAATCGTAAAATTATCCGACATTAGTAAAAGAAGAGGACAAATGAGGTCACAATACGCTCACAATTAAGTAACTGATAGACATAAAACTGCATTACTTCGCAATAGTATATTTAGAATGGGACCTGTTTTATATAATAAATTGCTCGATAGTTATAAGACAATGAATTTTGTGACTTTTAAAAAGAAATTACATGAACTTTTGACTGCAAAATGCTATTATACCATTGACGAATTTTTAAATGATACTTTGTAATAATTCTTGTAATTTTTATGTTATTGTTTGAAAATATTATTGTGAATTTTATATCCCAACTAATATTATAAATGCGAAAGTGAGTTTGTTTGTTTGTTTATTTGTTTGTTGCGCTTTCACGCCATATCTACTGAACCGATCATCATGAAATTTTGCATACACATAGGTTTGGGTACCGAGAAGGACATAGGCTAAAAAAATTAAAAGCTTTTATCTAAATTATTGTACGTCTTTAAAGACATGATATAGTGCTTACATACACATTATATAAGACCTTTTTATAACTATGTCAAACAATAAAGAATTTTGATTTGATTTAATTAAATGTTATGATCAAAATTGAATTTTAAAAAATTATGTCGTGTCATTAAAATTATATTATAGGATTTTTTTTTACAAAAATGAGAGGTGTGCTTCCATATACAGTTATATTCACTTCATGGCGTTGGTTTAAATGAATTGCTTTTTGGTACAAAATATTGGATGTTTATAAAGAGACACGGTGAGATAGACAAACAGACACGGTGAGATAGACAAACAGACAGACATCGAAATCTCAGTAAGAGAGTCCCGTGTTTATCCTTTAGGCACCTACGGAACCCTAAAAACGTAGAGTCTACTAGCCATTTGACTTCCTGCGCAGATCATAGATAAGGATATAAATATATAAAATATATATACGGACAAATCACACAGATTGAGCTAGCCCCAAAGTAAGTTCTTACGTAAGACTTGTGTTATGGGATATTAACTCAACGATACTATATTTTATAACAAATGCATATATAGATAAACATCCAAGACCCAGGTCAATCTGAAAAAGATCATTTTTCATCTTGACCTGACCGGGGATCGAACCCTTGACCATCCGTGTCACAGACCGGCGTGTTGACTGAACTTGACCGCTGCGCCACGGAGCTCGTCATATATGACCGAGAGATTGGGCTACAGTTGAAGGAACCTGTTAAATCTTAGGAATTATCACTTTGCTAAATACTTATAATATCAACTCATCACTACAATACCTTGATTATCCATTTCACTTGAAACGAAACCAATAAAATTCTTAAGTCCATTCAAAAATTCGTTCACCAATCAATGTCAGGCAGTGCACCCAGGATCTATTTACCGGTAAAGTCGGTACTGGTTTCTAATCGATTCCCCACCTCTTCTATCCTACGTCTACAAAAACTGTGTCCCTTATACTAATACAAATAAAGGTATAAATTAAGATGATTGTCTTTAGACGTATCAATGTCTAAAAATATACCTACACATTTATAACATTGTAAACCTTAACATTTGAGCAGTAAAGTTCAAAATCAAGTTACAGTTACAAATGTACCAACGTCTAAAAATGCACCACCAAGTTTCAATTGAAAGTTAACTTTGTCTTAAAGAGATTAGGTTGAAAATAGCAATCGTGTGAAAGTTTTAGACGATGTAGTGGAGCATTTGGTTACAGACAAAGATATACAACAATACGGTGACTAACAGCAGTTCTCTCGGGAATTTAGTATCGGACATTGATACCTCCGGTTGAGCTGTAGCTTGTTTTGGATTAACTACTTAAACAAACGGGTTTGCTTACGTCATTTTAAACGACTACCCAAAACAAGGAGTGTGATGTTTTTAGTATTCATTTAGGTACATAAGGCAAAATTTTTAAGGAATGTAGTGGAAAGCTCAATCAATTTAAATATACAAAGTCGAAGTAGATAAACTTATTTTTTTTAGCCATTTATGTCCCACTGCTGGGCAAAAGCCCCCCTCCGTTTAAACATGTAATACAAAATTAAAATTATACGTAACTCCGTCACGCAAATCCCTCTATCTTGTTAATAGCTGAATCGATTTTGATAAAAAATATGTAAGATCGCTAAAAAACCTGCTTTCAAATATAAAACCGCATCGAAATCGGTTAAGGGGGCACACTAGGCACAGTAGCGACGCCAATCATTTTATTCCTAATACTTTACAAATAGAAAGAAATTCAAGAATATAAACAATATAAGCCTTAGTAAATAACCTGAAGTATTTTTGGAATCATGTTTATTATTATCGGAATCAGTGAGAATTATGAGAATCTGATTACCGCCAAAAACGGCCGTTTTTGGCGGTTATCTGGATTGTTTCAAATATTATGTAACTAGCTGTTACCCGCGGCTTTGCTCGCGTGATGCAAAGTCGCTTATGACTCTCTCAGTACTTATGTGTATGCAAAATTTCATGATTTCAGTAAATAAGGCGTGAAAGCGTAACAAACTAAGTTTCGCACTTATAATATTAGTTAGGATAGTTAGGATTAGGATTGAGTGTACCATGTGGCTTCCGGCAGAGTAAGTCCCACTCCAAGTCTTCCCGTAGATGTAGTAGAAGGTGTGTTAGGAAACACAAGCTAATAAACATCAAAAAAACCTCTCCAACTCCACCTGGCCAGCTTGGAAAGTATAAGGAAAATTCTGACTGCTCTGGCTTATATATAGTTCTGGCAATACAGAGAGGGTCGTGCATTAGAGACTAAAAAAAGACCTGATGATGTGGTCGAGTAATATATTCTTCGAATTTATACTATTACAAGATAATATTACTTGACGCTATGCAATAAATTAATTACCAATCCAAATCTAATATCATTTATCTAATATTCTGTGAAATATCTTAAATATTTCCAATATCACTGCCAACGAAGCAATAATTGTATTTTGTATGTAATTGTATCTGTATTGGCTACATTCCGATCCACGAGGAAGCTGCAATGTTTCTAATATTATGTAACAGAGTGTAGTGTAGCTTACGTAGGTTTAGTGCCTATATCCCTAAATCTGCGCCGTGTGGTTTCCGGCAGAGTAGAATAGGACCACTCCAAGTCTTCCCCTGCATGTCGTAGAAGGCGACTTGGGAATCACAAGCCAAAAAAGCTTATAAACCTCATAGAGACTTCGCCAACCCGTCTAGCCAGTGTGGAAAGTGTACGCCAAATCCACTGACTGATCTGGCTAATATATGGCTCTGGTAGTACAGAGAGGGTCGTGCATTGAAGACTAAAAAAGACCTGATGATGTGGTCGAGTTATATATTCTTCTAATTTATACTATTACAAGATTATATTACAACATTATAAGATACATTTAAGTTCATTACCAAAATCCAAATCTAATATCACAACTATCTAATATTCTGTGAAATATCTATATTATATCCGATTTCCACTGCCGACCAAGCAATAACTGTGTTTTGGATCTAATTGTGTCTGTATTGGCTGCATTCCGATGCACTAGGAAGCTGCACTGTTTCAAATATTACGTAACTGAGTAAAGTGACGACGATTGTGTAGGTTAAGTATTTATATCCCTTACATACGTACATACTATCACGTGTTTCTCTCTTGTGGGGTAGACAGAGCCCAGGTCCGCGGAAAACCTTAAGGCCACGTTTAGCATATTGGTGGGCTTGTAGGTAAGAACCCTGCGCGCTGGACTGGGAGAATAGAAAAAAAACATAGAATGTACCAGTTTCTCTTCCCTTTTAGATCGTAAAAGCCGATCGAGGGAATGGGCATCAGGAGTCATGTCAATAGGCGATACGGCTAGCAACCTATCATTATTTTGATTTGGTTCTTACCTACAAGCCCACTGACATGCTAGACGTGGCCTATATCTTTTGATTAAATGAAATTCGAGAAGTGCGAGTTGGATTCATAGACACAAATTAAGGGTTCCGTACCACCGTACAGTAATTTAAACGTTTCTTTTCAGGTCATACTTATTTATTGCAACAGTATCATACAAATTTTGTTCTTCGAGGCCCTTTAACTTTCTGTTTACAGTTTAAAGTATGGACGAGTACTTTTACTCAGCGTTTTTGAAAAGTTGGACGTGTTTTGTAAAAAAAATAACCTAAGAAAAAGAAATCTAATATCCCGTTACAAGATGCTGGAGTTTATAAAATTGACTGTGAGTGTGGTTTATCATACATTGGGCAAACAAAGAGAAGCATCGGTACCCGTATAAAAGATCATATTGCTGACATGAAGCATAGACGCTCAACGAAGTCTGCAGTCTGTGAACATGCCCTAGACAAACCCAACCATTATATGCGTTTTGATAATCCTCAAGTCCTTGCAAAAGAAAACAGATACATTCCAAGAATGCTTCGTGAGGCTATTGAAATTAAAAAACATCCTAATTTCAATAGAGAGGATGGTTGGCAGTTACCACCAGCTGGGGATCCAGTTATCAATTTAATCAAATCTCAAGCTAAGTAGAAGACTGCAAGACCTTCAGACACCGTGAGCCAATACTGCGTACATCCGGAACGTTATCAATAAATATTTTAGGCGGTAGATTTTGCAGTTCTTATAAAATACTAGACAAATGTCAACTTAGTCTACCTGCGACCACGAACACTGTAAAGTGCTCGAAACGTTAGGTGTATAAATAATGTAATAAACGCGATAAAAACCGTATTAAAATAATTTTATTTAAATGTGTAACAATCGCGAAAACATAAGAAAACATTAACCTAAGAAAAGTTACACATTTTCTCTAATCAAAACAATACGAGTATTGCGAACTCTTTAGTTTTAAATTCTTTATTTTAAATTATATTTTTTTAACCTTTTGTTTTTGAAAATATGTCACTATATTATTGGTGTTATAAGTCTAGTAAAACATTCCTGAACTATAAGCGTATCTCATTTATATTTCTAAAAGAACCTATAGCGAAAATAAATATCGATTGGTAATAACGAGGGATGTCTATAAATAAGTCCTTTATTATAATATAGACGTTACCGATACCGTTTTATCACGAGATTGTAAATTTAGCAATTTTGAAGTGTTAAAATATTATGTAGATCTGAACGCTTTCAACTTAAATTGGTTTAAACGAGATATAGTCAGCAGTTTTTGAGATATAGCTCACGTATCATGCTTACAGAAATAAACTATATCATTTATTTAATTAACATAATACTTGTGTGAAGTTTTCTTAAAAATACTTTTCAAAAAAGTAAAAGACCCGACTGCAGTTTTTGACATATTACGTCCGCCGTATTAGCTTTTGGCTAACGTTACATAGCTAATGACACTTCGGGAAATAATTAAAATGGTGGAACAGACATATATATTTGACATACATTCTTAGTGCGATAAACATAACCCTCCTTCTTGAGTCAGGCGGGAGTAAAGTAAACGTACTATTACGAGTAGTTACAGGTACATTTAGAGCAAAGTTATGGAAACAATACGGTAGTTGCCAAATGTTAAAATTATATACAATTTGTTTCTAATGATACTAATTTCTATCTAAGAACACTATAAAGAACATTTTTAATTTGATATCGATTCATTAAGTGATCCTAAATCTTCTTTAAAGTTTGGTGAATAGGACCATTTTTAAAAGTATGAAAATCTTTAATTACTATTGTACTCTATTGTGGTCCGCTAAATTTATAGCAACTTTTATTATGAAACCATAACCACAAACTAAATATTTCATATAGCTACCAAACAAAGTTCTCACGCCACCCATACAAAATACAAGCTTGTGACGACACAAAGATGTAGGCATTTCAGTGGCGCGTTTTCACGTCTAAAAATTAACGTCTAAAAACATGTGTCTTTAAAACTTTTATATCTGAAAGAGTTTTTTGTTTATAAATGTATTTCTGTCACTATTGTGTTTATTTTTGCAGGTATTTACATAGCAACACGAAAAAAAATTTAGTCAACATGCCCATTATGATTTGAACCTGAATTTCTCAGGTAGAATTCAAAGGATAGACTGACCAAATTTATTCAATAAAGCCTGATAGTACTCAGAAATTGGCGCAGTATGTATGGAATTCATTGCATCGAAATTGGTAGTAACTGAACTTGAGCACAGTGAAAATGAGATTGTGGAATCAATGTCACAATAATTTCTGTAATGCTTCTTCTTCTTCTTTCGAGTCGTAGATGGCTAATTTTATACTTGCCTTGACCAGTAAGTAACTTGCAGCTTCTGTAATGCTGATATATTCATATTCATTTATTTCAGAAACAATAATTATAGTTATTTGTAAGAAAATGTTTTTTTTTCAGCATTAGTTCCATAGGGAAAGTTATTTATAAATACATTCCATTCATTTCTCCTTAATGCAATTCGAATACTCTGAATGACCGCACTTACTCCAATAAAGCTCATCATCATCATCATCATCAGGTCTTTCTGGTATCCACTGCAGGAGCACGACCCTCTCTGAACTACCAGAGCCATATACTAGCCTGAGTAGTCAGAGGATTTGGCCTAAACTCTCCACGCTGGCCAGACGGGTTGGAGAGGCATCAATAAAGCTCACTGCTCTGAAAAGCGGCGCAGTATGCATGGAATACATGGCAGCAAAATTGGCTATAATACTCGAGTTGAGCGCGATGACAATGCGACTGTAGTATTGTTGTAGTAATTGCCGCTTGGCTGTTATACTGGTGTATGATGGGCAAATTTTATCAGTAATATTTTATCGCTTTCACCAGCACAATTATTCTTAGAAAATCTGTTAAAATAATAAAGATTTATACGGCAGGCCGACGGAACACTTTCGTATACAAATGTAATGTTTTTATTTGTTAGAAAATGTTGTTTATTTTCAGCATTAGTTTCATAGTAAAAGTTATTCATATTTGTATTTCAATTTATTTCTTCCCCTTGCAATTGAAATATTCTGAATGACCACACTTACTCCAATAAAGCTTATTGCTCTGGAATGTGGCGCAGTATTCATGGAATTCATTGCAGCAAAATATGCTATAATACTTGAGTTGAGCGCGGTGACAATGCGACTTGGTATTGTTGTGGCAATTGCCGCTTGGTAGTTATACTGGCATCATCATCAGCCTATACTCGTCCACTGCTGGACATAGGCCTCCCCAATTGCACGCCATCGAGATCTATCTTCGGCTGCTCGCATCCAGCTCCTACCAGCCATCCTGCGCAAATCGTCACTCCACCGCGCCTGAGGACGTCCTACACTACGTTTGCCGAGACGCGGTCTCCACTCAAGAACTCGTTTGCCCCAACGGTTATCGGTTCTTCGGCTAATATGGCCAGCCCACTGCCACTTCAGCTTGCTAATCCGGTGGGCTATGTCGATGACCTTAGTTCTTTGCCGGATGATCTCATTTCTGATTTGATCCCGCAGAGAAATGCCGAGCATAGCCCTTTCCATAGCCCGCTGAGCGACCTTGAACTTGTGGACCAGCCGTGCCGTTAGTGTCCACGTTTCGGCTCCATATGTCATGACGGGTAGGACGCACTGATTGAAGACTTTTGTCTTTAGGCACTGTGGGATCGATACTGGCATATGATGGGCAAATTTTATCGGTTATTTTTAATGGCTGCCAACTTTTAATCATTGATTCACTTTCAATAAAAGCACGGCTGAGTCATAAAAGTATGCAGTCAAAGCCATATACATGATCAACAACATCCTATGTCAATCCCAAAAGTCAATTCTTTACATGCTTGTAGTATTGCGTGACAGTTTATAAGGATACTTTATAAACATAGGAAGTAAGAAGTGGTTAAACAGTCGCTTCCAAATTTTTAATTTTCAAGGCAAGAGTGAATAGGCTTCATTTGAATTTGCGAGTATCACCCTAGACTCCATCGTTGCTTCTTATCAGACAAGATAAAAGTAAAACGTACTCAGTTTTATCATAAAATAAATTCAAGATAATTTCAAATTGTAGTCTTTTTCTCCCTAATGCAATTTAAATACTCTGAATGACCACACTTACTCGAATAAAGCTTACAGTTCTGAAATGCGGCGCAGTATTCATGGAATTCATTGCAGCGAAATTGACTATAATACTCGAGTTGAGCGCGATGACAATGCGGCTGTAGTATTGTTGTAGCAATTGCCGCTTGACTGTTATACTGGTAGGATGATGGGCAAATTTTATCAGTAACTTTTATTGCATTAACCGGCAGAATAATCTTTTAATTTGTTCGTAAATAAAAAGGTATATAAAAAATCACATCTGTATACGAAAGTGCTCTTTTGGATGAGCAATTTGTAAAAAAAAATTTTTTTTATATTCCAGCTTTAGTTTTGAAAATTTAAGAAGTGGTTAATAAAAACAGTCGCCTGAAAGTTTTGCAGAGATTTTCAAGGCAAGAGTGAATAGGAGTTATTCAAGATTGCATTCGAAAAAGGCGAGATAGATTAAAATTTTTAATTACTATTCGAATACTCTGAATGACCACACTTACTCCAATAAAGCTTATTGCTCTGGAATGCGGCGCAGTATGCATGGAATTCATTGCAGCGAAATTGGCTATAATACTCGAGTTGAGCGCGGTGACAATGCGACTGTAGTATTGTTGTGGCAATTGCCGCTTGGCTGTGTTATGCTTGTAGGATGATGGGCAAATTTTACCGGTAAATTTTAATGGCTTTCACTAATAAATATAACCGGTATAAATCTGATTAGTAATATTTAAACAAGGTTTTTAGGGACGGTAGGCAAACCTTATATTTTTTTGGAATTAAATGTAATTGAAGCGTGTAAAAATTGATGTGAGAAGAACTGAGGTGTGAAAGAACATGGTTGACAGTTTACCTTCATCGTATTAATTTTTTGCTCACGTTACATAGCCTATGACACTTTGAATAAGAATTCAAAACTAATGACACCTTACAGTTAAAAAAATTGGTCAAGCCGTTCAGGCTATAGGAGGCAACAACGGAAAACTATATTTACAGCAGAAAACATTATTCTCCTACTGCGTGGATCAGTCGGGTAAAAATTGGTTAGATTTTAAAGTCAGTCTATATAGTTGCACTATCTGCATTAAACGAGGCGGTCGTTTTCAGAGAATGCTATGCAACGTACGCTACGTTCTATCAAATATGCTGTGTGGTGTAATTTGAAGTGTAATTTACGCTAACATTGCTGGCAATAATTAGCTTCTAACGAAAATTTTAGGCAGAGAGCCATGTACGTAAATAGTCCCTTTCGCAAAATGGCATAGCAAAAAAAAAACAGTTTTGACAATATCAAGCGCGATACCAACGTTGATATGTTAAGCTCCTCCATGATTTAAAAATGTCTGCAGAGCACAAGTAATTATACTTTTACGTGATCCAAGTAGAAAGGTAATATTTTTGGCACGTTTGTATGTGAGTGAGTCTGTTCCATTGTTGCCGACTGTATACTAAACGGCTCGACCGATTTTGAAGTGTAAGTAGTCATTGAATATAAATATATATGGACAAATCACACAGATTGAGCTAGCCCCAAAGTAAGTTCGAGACTTGTGTAATGGGATACTAACTCAACGATACTATATTTTATAACAAATACATATATAGATAAACATCCAAGACCCAGGTCAATCTGAAAAAGATCATTTTTTATCTTGACCTGAGCGGGGATCAAACCCGGGACCATCCGTGTCATAGACCGGCGTGTTGACCGCTGCGCCACGGAGCTCGTCGAAATATATATCCCGTAAAAATTCTTGTGACGTTACCGAGTTACGAGCCCCACTCATCAACTTTGATATACGCTTTATTTTAATAATTTATTTTTGACTAGCTGTTACCCGCGGCTCCGCCCGCGTGATATATAGCCTATGTCCTTTTCAGTACCCTAACATATATATGTATGCAAAATTTCATAATGATCGGTTTATTAGACACGGCGTGAAAGCGTAACAAACAAACAAACTCACTTTCACATTTATAATATCAGTTAGGATTGAAATAAGAGAAAAAAACATTTTTTTATTAAGTATATCTAACAAACTTATTTTAAAAATTTGATGAATAACACTCTGTAACGTATCCCTATTACCATCTGAGGCAAGTTGCTAGTCTAATCTAGTTTCTACTATATAAATTAACATTTTGCTCAAACAGTAAATTCGGTTTATGCATACAATCAAATTCAGCGCAACAGCGTTTGGATATTGTTGAATTAAAGGAAATTTATTGAGAATGCCACCGAAATTAACTCGGAGCGACTATGGCCGTTTTACAATATGTTATTAAAAGGGGCAACTCATACCGTCAATATGAATAACTTTTCATATTATGGGGTTATGTTATCGACGTATGGAGCTATGGAGCGTAGCATTTTAGGTGTCAAGTAAATAGATCGTGTGAGGAATAGTACCCTGCGCTCTTTCACAAAAATCTCGGATGTTGGAAAGAAGGCAACCAAACTGAAGTGGGATTGGGCGGGTCACATTTATAGAACGCATCTGGAAAGATGGGCTTATTAATAACACATTGGACTCCAAGTGGGCGTAGGAAAAGAGGAAGACCGAAAAAGAGATGGGTAGACGATCTTAATCAGTTTGAGAAAGATTGGAAGATAATATCAAAGGAAAGGGATGGGGAAACAACGAGGGGATGCCTTTGCCCAGTAGTAGGCACAAACGAAGAAAATCGAAGAAAAAATGGTTAATAGAAGAGTCGTGATATATATGTATTACCAGTTTCCGGAAATATCGGTAAGTTTATTTTACTGAAAGCATTATTGGAATTTACCGAACTTAAATTCTGGTAATTTTAATTTATGCTTCATAGCCGATGGCTTTTCATAAGTTAATGATAGTTAAATGTTAACCTCTCAGCAGGTAAAATCAAGTTTCTGTATTAAAGAAGTCGTATCAAACAAACATTTCCACGTATAGTCGCCAAATTGCCGCATTTGCCGTCAAACAGCGGACAATTGGCTGCATTTTGTCCTAATTGCAGTGATTTTGAACTTGTTTACGAGTATTCCGGCACAGAGCGCATATTTTGACAGTCTTTGTGTACATTCAGGTATCAAGTATTTTAAAATTAAAATCAACATGAATAGAATTTAGCAAAAGACTGAGCTTTATTAGAAAGCACTAATCAATAACGAAATACGTTATACTTTATGTTTTAAATAGATTTAATTAGGAATAAGTAGATCTATTAAAGATGTATGGAGTATCGTTGAAATTTTCCCGTTGCCCCCTAGCAGCACTGTATTTAAATATTAATTTCTTAAAGAAAAGCTTCTATTACTAATTATCTATGCTCATTCATTTGGTAGGTTATGAATTTTGCATTAGTAGAACCAGTCAAATTGATAGAAATCATCTGATCTTTACACAATGCAATTCAATTCAATTATCTTTATTTGTTAAACATAGGTACAAAGAAATGGTTGACAATAGTGTGGAGTTAGTATCACTATGTTTTGCCTACACTTAGGCGTCCAAATATTCATAATATTCATAATAACTGATTAATAAAAATAAAAACATTATTACATGGTTAGTGAAAAAGATTATAAACAAAAAGAATGTCAAATATTAATTTCATCTGTCATAAATTCAGTAATGTCATAAAAGGCCTTATCAATTAAAATAGTTTTTAAACGTTTCTTAAATACAACCTACTTAAACAGGTAAAACCAAGTTTCTGCAGTATGGAAGTCCTATCAAACAAACATTGCCGCGTGTAGTCGCCAAATTGCCGCATTTGCCGTCAAACAGCGGACAATTGGTTGCATTTTGACCTAATTGCAGTGGCTTTGAACCCGTTTACGAGGACGGAACAGAGCTCATATTTCGACAGTCTTTGTACTCATTGGCTTACAGATCAAGGGCTTTAAAATAAACAGGTAACTTGATTGGAATTAAGGTCCATTGTAAAAGACTTCAGGCTTTATAAGAAAACTCAAGGACCCCCTTGAGTTTTCTTATGAATTACGCAATGACCTATTCACGACGTTACCAAGTGATGCACTGGCATTTTTAACAGATTTCAAAAAAAGGGATCAATAGGGTTGAAGTCGGTTTTTGGTTTTTGTTCAAAATATTATTTAATACCCAATTTTTAAGGATGTGGGGATGTAATTTACTCTTCTGGTAATCGATCCTTATATTGAAGAAGTGTAACATACCTGAAAAAAAGAGAAATACGTTAATACATTCATGTTATTCACGTCACTATTCATTACGAGGTAAACAAATACTATTTAAACGTTCCTTGTATCCAGCCGTGTGGTTCCCGGCAGGGTAGAATAGGACCACTCCAAGTCATCCCATGGATGTCGTAAATGGCGACTAAGGAAACACAAGCTAAACAAGAGCTTATTGACATCAAAGAGACCTCTCCAACCCGTCTGGCCAGCGTGGAGAGTGTAGGCCAAATCCTCTGTAGACTACTCAGGCTAGTATATGGCTCTGGTAGTACGGAGAGGGTCGTGCTCCTGCAGTGGAGACTGGAAAGACCTGATGATGATGATGATGTTCCTTGTATGTTTTAGTCTTAGATAATATGTAAATCAGGATAGACTCTTTTAGCCTTAAAGAGTAGAAAAAAATGTCTTTCTCATAGACTACAATGCATAGCTACCGATTTGATTGTCCCACGATGGTCCATATTATTATTATTTATTATATATATTTATTATTTATTTAATTTCTCAGATTTTTACACCAACTTTACAATCTAATTTACGGAAAGTGTGGACAGTCTTTTTTATTTTCTAATCGACCATCACGGAAACAGTCTTTTATTATATTTTTTCACAGACCATCATGAAGAGTGTACGCACATAAATAGATTACGTTAATAGGGTAACAACTGCGGCACTACGATACAAAATTAACCAATACTTCACACAAAAGCTTGTCAATTCCAAACACATTGACGCAATAAACAAAAGCACACATATATGCAACTACACAATAGAGCACAAAATAGCGTGACTGCAAAAAAAGCCAGCAGTTTATTTTCCAAATGCTTGGGTTTCCGTTTGCTTGCTTTGCTTACGATGCTTAATTTTTCTTATACTAGCAATTCATCGCAACCTCGCCAAGAAATTTTTTAATATCTCTTTTTAAATTATGGAGAAACCGCATTATTTTATTTTCCTATGCACTAACAGAGTTCATGACTTGTGTACTTTTTATTAAGTTAAAACTAGCTAAGCTATCTAGACACATAAGATGCAATAAATAATTAAATTTGAGTTTTAGAATCCAATTAGCCTTAAAAAAAATACAATACAAACAAATGGTATACTTCTGGACTTACATCAATTTTTAAACATTGTCACCGGCCGACGGTAATATTGGCATGCAGGCAATTGTGCCAATAAAATGTTAACAAGCGATGACAGTGCATTGTGCCTGAATTAGTTTGTAATATGTAGGTTTTTTATAATATGTAGGCAGTGATAAAGTACACATTTTTTTAAGAATGTATTACATAGATCCCTTTTATGCGTATTACAATTGTTCTCTGTTTTCCCTATGTTTGACTAAGTGAGAATGCTTAATGCTCATAGCATTTATTTCGCCAATTGTAACAAATACTTGGATCAATAAAGTTTGTTAAATAAATAAAAAATAAGATCATCATAGTAATGTAGGTTTAAAACCAAAAAGCCTAGATACAAAACAGACAAATGGTATATTTCTGTACTTACATTAATTTGCAAGCATTGACACCGGCCACCGGTAATTTCGGCATGCCGGCAATTGGTGCAATAAAATGTTACTTAGCGATGATTGTGCACTGTGTTGGAATTAGTTCGTAATTGTTTAGATTTGATTGGGCTTACAATTCATCAAATGTATGTATATACTTAGGTAGAATTTATTTGATTGTGTATATATATTCTCATTTGCCTTTGTCTATTAAAATTTACATATTTCAGTATTTATTACATAGATTATTTTTTGCGCGTTAATTTTTCTCTCTGTTTTCCCTATAGTTGACTAAGAGATAATGCTCATACGAGAAGTATTTAGTCCGCCAATATAACAAATCCTTGGATCAATTAAGTTTATTAAATAAAAATAAAATCATCATAGTAGAGTAGGTTAAAACCCAATATACCAAGAAAAGATACAAAAGAGAAAAAAAAGTATATTTCTGGACTAACATCAATTTGTAAACATTGTCACCGGCCACCGGTAATTTCGGCATGCCGGCAATCGGTGCAATAAAATGTTGCTTAGCAATGACAGTGCACTGTGTTCGAATTAGTTCGTAATTGTTTAGATTTATTGGGCTTAAAATTGGTTAATGCACAATATTTGGATTATAATTAATTTCGGTATATTTAGAATAAACTCGTATAAATGGAATTGAAACGTTTATCTGCATTTGAATAAGTCATAAACAGATAAAAAATTTAAAAATATAGCATAAAGATACATACTCGAAAGCAAGAATGATTGAATTAATATATCTACTCTGATCAACATATTTCGACCACATACAGAGGCACATCTGCCTTGATGAAGACTCAAGGCAAATGTGATCAACAGCAGTGCAAATTGCGACGACTTCGTCTGGGGTCTTGCAGAAGACCTCTGGATGAGATTGAAATAAATACACGTCCGCCAGTTGCAGATTTTTTAAGTTGATAACATATTTTTAATATTATCTATATTAAAAATAACGTGAGATAAATCGTTTTTTTGCAATTTAATTAATTTTGAAATTTCTGCGGTTATAAAATTTTATACATTACAAAATTTACAACGTTTAGTTGTCTGTTTGTCAATTGGTAAGATATCTCAAGAACCGAACAAACCAATTGAAATCTTGACGAGTATTTTTAAATATTTTTTTACTAAACACGGATCCCTTCTTAAGCAATTTCAATACGTGCATGGCAAGTTTAATTTTAGTTTGATAAAACTAAAAAGCTCAAAACCCGTCATTACAAAATTAAAGCCGAACAGAAGTATGGTTCAAAGCAATAACCATATCCGGGAATAGCCGGATCCGGTAACCGGTACAATTAGCGCCGGTAATGCGCCGTAACTGGTAACGGTAACGGTTATAAACAAACTTCGAAAGAGTTCCGGAATCAAGGTTGAAAGGGTTAAGGGACTTATTAATTGTTAACTTACATACTTATCTTGATACAGTTTGACTATTAATTGATAATAATAGTTTTACGGCTAGTAGTACAGAGACAACCCGCATGTATACGTTTTATGAAAAATCTTTTTTTAGCTTCAGTTTAATATATGAGCAGCCACCACTTAACCTTTTTTTATATGTGTAAAAAATTATAAAGTGGTTTACAGAATACATCTTTGTACCAAATTTCTGACAGTTAGTTGTGTGCTGTGTATACCTGTAATTAGCATATATATCAGTATTATCTTTAGATGTATATGGTGTAAAAAAATGTTTTATATGCACAAGTATGCTGTTGGTGTACTTATATAAATAAATAAGTTTCAACTGTATAATCGCAACAGTTTAAGAATAAAATGGCTGTAACATACACACCTACAGACAAGCATGACGATTCTAATAAATAATAAAAACGGAAGAATACATTTATCACTTACATTTAAAGGTAAACAACTTAGCCACAACTCTTAATGACAGGTAGCTCACGTAAAACCACAGTGTTCAACGAGTTCAGAACATTACTCATTCCGTAGTGGCGCGGATCCGTAGACGTGCTACGCATGTCGTAGCGAAACAGCTACGACGTAGCAGGCAAACCTGTACTATAGTGTAATGTTACAACAATATAATAATTACAATATTTTAGGTAACAAGTTGCATAATTTAATAAAATAAAAAACCCAATTCTTCCCGCGCAGTACGTAAAAGCCGATTGAGGGTAGTGGCGTAAATAATCATATCAATAGGTGATGCAGCTAGCAACCCATTAATATTTTAATTCCGTTTTTTACCTAGAAGCCCAACAACATGCTTAACTTGACCTGGGTTCTGTCTATCCAGCAAGGGAAAAATACGTAAAATTGTATATTTAGGTTTGTAACAAAAAATTTAAAGAAGACATTTATAATTTAATTTAATAAGACAAACAACTTGGCCACAACTCATAATGACAGGTAACTCACGTAAAACAACAGTGTTCAACGAGTTCAGAACATTACTCATTCCGTAGCGGCGCGGATCCGTAGACGTGCTACGCATGTCGTAGTGAAACAGCTACGTCGTAGTAGGCAAACTGTGCTATGGTTTAATGATTGTAATATTTTAATTATCATATTATTTAAGGTTAAAAAAGCGATTTTAACGAAACACCTCAAGCGTTTTACATTAAATTTTAATGAGGCCACTTAAAAAGTATTCTGTTCAAATAGAAAGATTTATAATGTTTTCTTTTATGATAAAGTTGGGAGATAAAATACTTACGAAAATTATGAGGTAACATTATAGGAATAAAATGCCTTCCTTATAATATATAAAAGAAAAATACTGTATGATTGGGTGGCTGAAAAAGCATTTTATACTATTGATGAATTTTTGACATAATTAGTTATTTGATTTTAATTAATATAAAACCATGACATGACATACTCTTCTTCTTCCTTTACCTTACCCCACTTTTTTATGTGGGTTCGGCACAGTATGTCAGTTTTTTCCACCTTGATCTGTCATTCATAGCCTTTGTCACTCCCTTCCTGTTCATACTTTCTGTGACACAATCGATCCATGACATGACATACTCTATTGTTAAATAATTCCGATTAATGTATTTAAATAAATTGTATTTGATTGTCACAAACTGAAGTTAATCTATTATGACCAATCAAATTTTGTTATTATAATGTAATTTAAGTTTAATATAATTTTGCATGCTGGAAACAGCTAAGTGTTATACTTAAGCGAAATAAATGTGATTGATTTGATTCATAAAAATATATGTATATATAAGATTACGTGCTGTAGCTTTCTTCCTATATTTCGTAGCATCCCATGCTTCTTAGTCAATCTGATCCCCACCGCTTTTCATTGTGGTAGAGCCACGCTACGGGCAAAATTCACTTTTGCTAGTAGCATAAATGGGCCAGCTCGTCCGGGAAAGTACCACAATCTCAGAGAAAATTGACGTTCGAGTAGTACTAACACCCCTGTAGTTTCAGTTGTCCATGGACAGCGGTGATCACTTACCATCAGGTGACCCGCTTTCTTGTTTCTTTCATTCTGTATTTTTTATGTTAAAGGACGGCAGTCGTATGATATAAAAAAATACAGAATGAGTGATGGTGAACCAGTTCTACTACAAACAGCGTTCACGTTTCAAGGCGTAATTCTAATCCTAACTTATATTATAAATGCGAAAATGAGTTTGTATATTTGTTTGTTATGTCTTTAAGCTTTATATACTGAACCAATCTTCTTGAAATTTTGTATACACATTGGCAATGCTACGGAGAGGGACATAGGCTATATATCGCGCGCGTTAAACTGCGGGCAACAGCTAGTTGATTATAAACTTTACGTCTAAAGCGTAGCTCTACACACACGTCTACGAGTTGTAGCACGTCTGACTACGCCACCACAGAATGAGCGTTAGAGGTTGAACTACCTTCAATATACCGGCTTCACGGCTACGACGTAACTCTCTTGCTACATATGTAGTACATCTACGAGTCGTGGTATGTCTGAGCATGTCACAGTGAGCGATGTTGAACTAGTTCAACATTTTATACAGCTACGGCGTAGCTCTGGAGCTATGTCATGCGTAGCACGTCTACGAATCGTAGTACTTCTGGTCTACGCCGCTTCAGAATGAATGATCGTGAACTAGTTCAACCGAACAGGGTTCGCGTCTCAAAGCGTTGCTCTCTTGCTACAAGCGTAGTACGTCTACAAGTATATACAAGAGTAAAACACCTGCAATTATCGGTACATTTATTTAAGACATTCAAAATTTAATAAATTTTTATTTTTCAGCGATCTCCTGTTTAATTAGCAATCCTAATTACATGAAAATAAATGCAAACACACCCTGTTTACCTATGTTATCTGCGACATATACAATGCGCGTGTTGTCACATACTGAATTTCTATTATCACGCAGAATGTTAATTTGGGATTTACTGCCTATTATTTTGAACATGGCTAGCTATAATTTACCGTGCTGGAAAACAAGCTAGGTCCTCACTTACATACATATAGACATATTATTACTTCTTTATCCTTTGGGGGATAGACAGAGCCAGGTCGTGAAACCCAAACGCCACGTTTAGCGTGTTATTGGACGTAAAATGGAAAGCGGAATCAAAATATAGATGGGTTACTATCCGCAGCGCTTATAACGTCCTTGGTTAGCCCAATCCCTTGACCGGCTTTTACGGTTTGCACAGAAAGAAAAACAGCTGGTATATTCTATATTTTTCCTTTTCTCCCAAACCGGCATTGTTAAGTCATCATCATCATCATCATCAGGTCTTTTTTTAGTCTTCACTGCAGGAGCACGACCCTCTCTGTACTACCAGAGCTATATATTATTAGCCATTAGCCAGAGCAGTCAGAGGATTTGACCTACACTCCCTACGCTGCCCAGACAGGTTGGAGAGGTCTCTTTGATGTTTATAAGCTTTGTTGAGCTTCAGTTACCTAAGTCACCTTCTACAACATCCACGGAAAGACTTGGAGTGGTCCTATTCTACTCTGCCGGAAACCACACAGCAATATTATTTCTTATTTTCACCAACCCATTCACCGCCACCGTTAGTATAGCTTAACCCCCATGAGGATGAAAAACCTTGGGGGAGGCCGGATGCGTATTGTTTGATACAATAACAAATTATATATTTTCATTTCAATAAAGTTTAAAAGATATAATGTTTACTTGATATAATTATTACTGTTTATATTCTTAAAAGCTATAATATTCATAAAATATTCAATTCGAAAACCATAAACTCATTTATTATAACGTTTATGAACACTAAACATCACCTGTCATACATCTCGTTCAGTATACATGTTATAAAATATAACAATCAAAACGAATACTATTTAAAATATATATCAATAAAAATCTAAATCAATCAAATTGATTATGACAATAGTGACTGGTTTGGATACGCAACTTGGTAACAAAAGGTAGGTTAGGTTATGGTTAGACATAGAGCACCATATGAGCGAGCGAGCACTGACTGGGTGCGAAAGTGACTGGTAACAGAAGGTAGGTTAGGTTATGGTTACACATAGACCACCACATGAGCGAGCGAGCGACGACTTGGTGCGAAAACGACTGGTTTGGATACGCGACTTGGTAACAGAAGGTAGGTTAGGTTATGGTTACACATAGACCAGCATATGAGCGAGCGAGCGAAGCGAGCGAGCAACGACTGGGTGCGAAAGCGACTTGGTAACAGAAGGTAAGTTAGGTTATGGTTACACATAGACCACCATATGAGCGAGCGAGCGAAGCGAGCGAGCGACGAAAGAGTGCGAAAGCGACTGGTTTGGACACGCGACTTGGCAACAGAAGGTAGGTTAGGTTATGGTTACACATAGACCACCATATGAGCGAGCGAGCGAGCAACGACTGGGTGCGAAAGCGACTTAGTCACAAAACGTAGATTAGGATCTTCTATCACTTTATTTGTATTACCAATGATTATTATGCTTAATAATAAGTATATATTACGTTTATTATACGTAACAACAAATCGATTTGTTAAATTTTATAACGATAAAACTGTTATGTTGAATAATTGTTATAAAAAAAGATTTAATTTTTTTCAAAATTATTTCTTCCGAATTTTATCTTGATTGATAATTATACTGACCAAAATTATATATTTCGTTGGTATTGATCTTAAAACATATATATTTTGTGTTTATATGTTATATTACTTACCCGGGAGGCCTGTGTCCAGCAGTGGCCTTCTTATAGCTGAGATGATGATAATAATAATGATCTTTCAAACTTAGAACTTCACAAACCTATAGCATGTATATTATGTACCCTATTTAAGTCCAATAAATGATTTTGAATTTTGAATTCTCATTAAATGAGTAAAGAAAATGAAAGATTATTCTTTCCTTGTAAAAATTAGAAGGATATCTCCAAAGCCATTTGTTTCATTATAAAGCGCAACACTCCAACTGCCACAATATTGATTCAGAGTTAAAGCGAACCACCGAAACATGCTCAGATAAACTATCTGCCACTTAATTTAAATTTAAATTAACCCTAATACGAAACATAAATATGAACCGTCAGACCGTAGTTATTTAAGTTTGGTCCGAGTCACAGGCGAGAGCGGTTTTATATTAGTTATTTATTAAATAAATGAAACAGTTCTATAATAGTACTAAATAACGCGTAAGTTGTTTGGATCAGATAAACTGACATTAATTTATTTCTCTATAACAAACAATTACACATAGACAATACCTGTTAGACAGATTTCTGTTTTTCACACGAGATCATAGATGGCGTTACAGTTTTTTCTAACAACTAGGTACCCAACTAAATTTCTGAGTTAGTGGAACAAATTATAGCCTGCTTTTAAAATGGGTTTGAATTTTATAATTAATTGTTACATTCTTAAGATAATTTATTTTTAGTATCATGGGAAATTTCAGTGACAAAAGAGCAACAGTTCCTTAAAGTTGAAATGTCAAGTTCTTCCATGGAATTTTTAACGTGCATCCCATGGAAGAAATAGGGTACTGGAGCCAACTAAGGCCTGAAATATAAAAAAGCCTACCTGAAAAATAATGGACTTGCAACAGTGTAAACGTCTTGGTTAATAAAAAGAACATACAAAATAATAATAATGAAAAACTGACACCACTTCACTACCTATTTATAAATTATATATACATATAAAATAAAAATTATTATAAAAATTGTGGTTAATAAGGCCCATATGTGCAACGCGCAATAAAGCCTCTTCCGTTGACAGAAACTCATTTTGCTGAGAATGTTGTTCATACATAAATAATAATACCTAATTTACGTAACAACGATGAAAGCTTTCCGTTTAAATAAATAAATAAATATAATAAATAAATATATACGGACAAATCACACAGATTGAGCTAGCCCCAAAGTAAGTTCGAGACTTGTGTTATGGGATACTAATTCAACGATACTATATTTTATAACAAATACATATATAGATAAACATCCAAGACCCAGGTCAATCTGAAAAAGATCATTTTCCATCTTGACCTGACCGGGGAACGAACCCGGGACTACCCGTGTCGCAGGCCGACGTGTTGACCGCTGCGCCCCGGAGCTCGTCAAAATACAAATAATTTCTAATGGTTTGACACTTTTAAAAAAAACACAAAAATGAATAGGGCTTCAATATAGTTCCCGGGCCTTATTAGACTGCCTCGTCAGTGATTTTTGTTTAATTTGTAGTAAAAATTATGATGCATGAACTCATGTATTTTATTTATAAGCATGTTTAAATTTACAGGAAGCATTACAAACTGACCTCAAAATATTGCTTTTTTCAATCAATAATGATATAAAGTGGTTCGAAATAAAGTAGGCCTTAATTGGCTTCAGTACCTTATATGTTCATTTGTACATATAGATCAGAAGCCAGTCGAGAAAACAAGTACAGCAAGTTTGTCAAATGATGTAGATTATTTCTTTATGGATTAAATAATTTAGCAGAACATTTATTCCGATTGGTATTATGAAGAAATTTATGAAACTACTTAACCGCTTCCGCTCCTGGTTTGAAGACTTTGGCTACGTGCTACTGGCAGCATGTCGTAACAATATCGTGAGTTAGTTAATCACGTTACAAATATTCCGCACTTCGTTTTTACTGGGCTTCTAATATTCAGTTTTGCCCTTCATTTAAGTTCTAACTCTCTTTCATGTGGCAGAATGATACGGCAAGCGTTAACTGCTTCCTTCTCTACATATAGCGAATAAGCTATGTGGCTAACTAATCACTGCCGTACAAGGGTCCATACAAAAAATCACGAATATACGAAAGAAGTATCTGTATTAAAGACTGAATAAACAATGTTTCATTTCAACACTATGCTTATTACGGAAAAAATAACCATAGCGCGTTGTAATTTTGCCCCTAGCGCCATCTAGTTTGAGATTTTGTAATTAATCGGACACTATGTGTAGAAAAAAAAATACTTTAAGCAGCTAATAACAAAAATATATATAAACATAGCAATCAATATGTATTTATTTATCTCAGTAATGTAGTTCTTAAAAAAAACTATATTTTCGTGTTCAAGTAGCCGGAGTTAGCTGCTAATCGTTTATTTTACATGGTTTAGCTTACAAGCATAATGATCTTGGGAAACAAGGGTCAGGGTGTCATCTTCAACTGCCTGTCCGGTGGTTGCAGGTATGGCATCGGGTATGCGCGCCCGGCCTCCCGAGCTGCTACTTCCATCATCAGGTCTTTCTAGTCTCCACTGCAGGAGCACGACCCTCTCTGTACTACCAGAGCCATATACTAGCCTGAGTAGTCAGAGGATTAGGCCTACACTCTCCACGCTGGCCAGACGGGTTGGAGAGGTCTCTTTGATGTTAATAAGCTTTGTTTAGCTTGTGTTTCCTTAGTCGCCTTTCACGACATCCACGGGATGACTTGGAGTGGTCCTATTCTACTCTGCCGGGAACCACACGGCCGTCTGCCGGGAACCACACGGCAACAAGCTGCTACTTGTTTATCCCTAATTCCCTCCCTTTTCAAGCAAGTAGCACCCATAATACCCTTATCCCGTTCTTCCAGTTCAACAAACTCCATTTCCTCACCTAAAAACGGTTCCGATGGGCAGCAGCGTCGGAACCAAGATAAGCCAAAAAAACTGCGCTCACTAACCCGTCTGCCAAGGGTGGTGAGTTTGGCAAAATTTCATATATTAGGTAATATTAAGTAGGGTTATTAATTATTAAAAATTCTGGCACTGAAAAATAAAATTAGAATGCTAGATTTTCTTAAAATTAGGCAGCCACAATAAGTCTATTGCTCGAGTTATAATACTCCAGTGTTATTAAGGCTCCAGGCTATAATACTCCAGACTCCTTGAGGCTGTAGAGATGATACTGGCTTTTCCCGCTTCCGCTTATGCTTTGTACCTCTCAGCTACGTGCTTTGCTGGCAGCACGTAGTAACATTATCGCGAGTTAGTTAATCACGTTACAAATATTCCTCACTTAGTTTTTACCGGGTCTTGTAGTATTACCTACCGTTCCAACTTTGGTTATATTCATAGAATAAAATTTCCATGCCGGTCTGGGAGAAAAGAAACAATGTAAAATGTACTAGTTGATTCTTTCCGCGCATATCGTTAAAGCCGATCGAGGGAATGGGCGTCAGGAAACATGACAATAAGCGATGCGGCTGACCCATCACTATTTTGATTCCGTTCTCACCTACAAGCCCACCAACATGCTAAACGTAGCCTTAAGGTTTTACAGACCTGGGCTCTGTCTACTCCGCAAGGGAGAAAGACGTTAAGTTGTTTTTGAAATTTGTTACTGAGCTGGACTAACGACAAAGAAGCAAAATCACCCGTCTTGTTTTTTTTGCCTGTCTGTCTTTTTTAGGGTTCCGTAGTAAACAAGGAACCCTTATAGTTTCACCATGTCTGTCTGTCTGTTTGACTGTCTGTCTGTCTGTCTGTCTGTCCGTCCGCAGTTTTACGCAGAGACTATAAGTACTAGAAAGCTGTAATTTGGTATGGGTATGTATATTAATCATGGCAAAAAAGTGGTAGAATAAAAACTTGAATAAAAATTTTTTTTAGGGTTAATAATACAAGTAAAGTGGGGGAGTATTTTTTTCTCTATTTACCCATCGTGTGGAGTATCGTTAAATAGGTCTTTCAAAAATATTGTGAGGTTGAGAACGCCATTTTTCGATTTAAGGATCCGTTTCCGAAATATTTGGTTTTAAAGTGCGAATTTTTGTTAGAGGTAAGTGTGTCCCCCCCCTCTATCTGCTAAACGGTTATATATAGATACGTGAAAAAATTACAGCAGTAGTATATATACTGAAGTTTAAAGGAAAACTATCAGAGCTGAGTACTAAGTACAAACTAAAAACCAACTTATAAACTGTAAAATTTCATTTTCATTTATAGGCAACCAACTTATAAACTGTAAAATTTCATACTATTTTCATTGTTAGATGTTTTTGGTCGTTCAACTGTAAGGTGCGAGTGTGAATAGTGTGAACTCAAAGTTGTCATTCGCAACTACGGAACCCTACACTGCGCGTGGCCCGACACGCACTTGGCCGGTTTTTCTATTTATCTTTCTGTGTGTCTGTGCATGTAGAACGCAAAAATTGCAATTCCAATTTTAGTACTTTAACACAAATATAATTATCCCATCATTAGTTTGATTCCGTTCTCGACCTACAAGTCCACCGACATGCTAAACGTAGCCTTTCGGTTTTCTAGACCTGCGCTGTCTACTCCGCAAGGGAAAAAGACGTGATCGTATGAATGTATTCGCTGCCCATAAATCCCTATATAGAAATCGGAATAAAAATCAGTGACGTGACACTAGTAATGTTAATACAGTACGTGTTGCGTGCTACGTGACTGGTGGCACGTTGCGTAAGGCTTCGGTCTCAAAGACAGCGAGCGCGGGGCGGCAGTAAGGCTTTGGTTACGATCCTAGCGAGCGCGGGCGTGCGGGCGGCAGATATGCAGATTAAAATGAAGCCGTGTGGTTCCCGGCAGAGTAGAATAGGACCACTCCAAGTCTTCCCGTGGAGGACGTAGAAGGTGACTTAGGAAACACAAGCTAAACAAAGCTTAACATCAAAGATACCTCTCCAACACGTCTGGCCAGCGTGGAGTAAACCAAATCCTCTGACTGCTCTGGCTAATATATGGCTCTGGTAGTACAGCGGGACGTGTTCCTGCAGTGAAGATTAAAAAAGTCCTGATGATGATGACTTGCAACTAATATTGTAATGTAAAGTTGTTATTGAACAGTATTGTATCTACTGTTACGATAGTATATGTTAACAACCCGTTAAGTGTAACATATAACCGACACGTAGCTCTGATTATCGCTATTGTCGCTTTATCTGCATATTCAGCTCGTGCTGTAAATTTGAATATATCCCCGACATATACAATGCTCGCATTGTCACCTTGTATATCTTTAATATTAATAATTTTGGCTTTAGTAATACGGATATATTATGGCTGTCGATGCCACTGTTGCACACATGCATATGTACATATTGTCACGTCCCTTTGCAGAGTGGACAGAACTCAGGTCTCTAAGACCTAAAGTCACATTTAACATGGGCGTGGAGATGAAAACCGGAATCAAAATAGTGATGAATTGCTAGCCGTTTCGCCTATGATACATGCTTTAAAAAATTATAAAAAATAAAATAAGCCTTGATTTCTGTAACATAAGTTTCAATAAGTTGTTTAACAAAAAAAACCTTAATTCCTTATTTATTACATTGATTTTAATGTTATGTGTGCAATAAATAAGTAAATTCATGTTCAGTTGAATATTTTTGTCAAAATCTATAATAATGCGTTGAATGCAAAAATGAAAATAAAATGTCGTCAATTTAAAATTTAAAGCTGCCTGAAAGTTATTTTGTGAACTTATGAATTTATTAAAATCTGCTCGAATTTATTACTATTAAATTGTTGTCGGCCTCCTCTAAAGCTTTCCACTTTGTCCTATCTTTTGCAATGCGTGTCCATTCTGAACCTGCTATCTTTTTGATATCATCTTCCCATCGTCTATGTTGTTTACCCTTGCTTCTTTTACTGGCTACTAGATTAATGCAATATGATTCCTTAAATATTCTGCTTTTACGATCTGCGCGGGAAGAGAAGCAGCTGGTACATTAAATAATAAATAAATAAATATATAAGGACAAATCGCACAGATTGAGCTAGCCCCAAAGTAAGTTCGAAACTTGTGTTATGGGATAATAACTCAACGATACTATATTTTATAATAGATAAATATATAGATGAACATCCACGACCCAGGTTAATCTGAAAAAGATCGTTTTCCATCTTGACCTGACTGGGGATCGAACCCGGGACCTCCGTGTCGCAGGCTGGCGTGGTAACCACTTCGCCACGGAGCTCGTCAATCTCTATGTTTTCTCTTTACTCTCAGACCAGCGTGGAACAAAGTAATATTTTTTGTAATATAAATCCAACAAAAATGGCGAGATACGACGTGAATTCGAATAACCAAAAGTTGTTTTTTTTAAATTACGGAGCTGTGATAGTAAAAGGCTTGTGCCTGACAATGTTATTTTTTTTTAAATTTGAGTTGTATTGAAAATATTATTTGACAAGCAGCAGCAGCAATAATCGATATATTGTTGCTAAATAACAGATTTCTTGACCTGACGCCGTAGTGCTGCTGCCTTCAGATAACCCTCCCTTGACAGAGGGAAATTAACATTTCTGATATCTATGAGGAGCTTGATGGTCCAGTGGGCGTGAGCATCATTAGCGCTTCTGCATGTTAAGCAATCCCGAGCGCAACAATCACTTGATTGAGTGACCGCAAGAGGTATAAAAATATCTTGAGCTTCTCAGGGCTTCGAGAGCCACGTTAATCCTTTGGTCGCGGCCTCGTCAAATGTCGTCTGTAAGTGGCCAACACCGGTGTCATCATGGATGGCAGTCGTTAAGCTAGGTCAAATACCTCTAGGCAGCTTGTAAAATCTGACACCGGTGTTGTCCACTAACACACACGACATTTGAGGTTAGATTGTAAACCTAAACTAAACAGTAGTCTACGAGTCTGTTTATAATGAATAATTAAAATCAGAAGGCGAAGTAATATGAATGTTACAAACCCCAACACCTGCAGGATTTCAAGACACATTAGCTATAAAAAGGCCGTGACACGCCCTAATGAAGTACATTAACGATTCCTACAGGAATGGATAGGAATAGACCTGAATGCAACGCAGTAATAATTATAGGAATAGTATGTTTCCATATTAATCCATGTGTATTGGATGTTAATCTTTATATGTAATTTAGTTCCAAAATATAATATTATAAATGCGAAAGTGAGTTTGTTTGTTACGCTTTAACGACCTATCTACTGAACCAATCATAATAAATATTAATCAATTTGCACACACATAGCTTAGGGTACTTAGAAGGACATAGGCTTTATATCACGTGAGCAAAGCCGCGGGTATGCTAACGCCACTGTCCCCACCCGCACACTCAGTACTCTACATCCTACGGCCGCTGATAGATGACTGTCCCCTACCCGCACACTTAGTACACTACAGACGATACACAACAATATTATCGTCCCGAACGCCACAGCGGACCTACACCGATATTCCATTATCACTATTTAAAAGCTTGCCAAACTGCACACACCCACATACTCAGTACACTACATCCTATGGCCGCTGACAGGTGACTGTCCCCCACCCGCACACTCAGTACTCTACATCCTACGGCCGCTGATAGATGACTGTCCCCCATCCGCATACACAGTACACTACATGCTATGGCCGCTGACAGGTGACTGTCCCCCACCCGCACACTCCATCCTATGGCCACTGACAAGTGACTGTTCTTCACTCGCACCTTCAGTAAACTACATCTTATGGCCTCTGACAGGTGACTGTCCCTTACCCGCACATTTAGTACACCATAGACGATATACAACGATAATATCGTCCCGGACGCCACAGCGGACCTACACCGATATTCCATTATCACTCTTTAATAAATCCGATTGTGCACCGCATCGGTCCTATTCCGTGTCGCTAGCAGATTAATTTCTATTGCTTTTGGTAAGCTGTTCCCTCGAAGTAATAATCATAGAATTCACTAACGTATTTCTTGAATCAGTGTAACTTTTCACAACTTGTTTTGACTTTTGACAACTGGTAGTTGTAATAGCTCTTGGTATCTTCATTGTAAGCCTGGCCCATAAAATAATATTTATTTATACATAGAATTAACTAATATATTTCTACTTTCACATAAACAACTGCTTTTTCTATTCATGTGAGTAGTAAACCAATATTTTTTTATTGTTTTTTCTTACACAAGCCGATTTGATTCCAAAGCTTGTTTAAGAACTTTCAGGTCTGCTATGGTAATTCTTGTGAAAGTGGGAGTTCTTCAAAGAGTGCACCTTGAACGTTATTGGACGACATTATGGAGGATTGACGGACGCGGGGTTGTTATAAGTGAAACTCACTAGTTGCAGGTTCGAAGATTAACTATTGACTGCTTTATTATTTAATTCACAGAGCTTTTATACAGATCTTAACTAGGACATAGCTAGTCATTATCTTGTCTATCATGGTTACACGTGTACACACGTGCTAAATAATAATTTCTAATAATTCTATTTAACAAGGTTCAAGGGTAAATTCTTAGATAGTTATCTTGCACGTGGAATAATAATGAAGGTCGTGTGTCGTCACACCACAACATTGATTCCGGACATTTTTTTTAAACTTTATCAAGTCCACTTAGAGCATCTGCAACTACTGCCAATAGCCAATCTAAGACGATATAATTACGAATTTCTTAGATCCTACAAAGAGTTTTGCAAGTTACATAACTTTGAATTAAACAAAACCAATGCAAAGCAAAACAAATTGACTTTTTGAGCAGAAATTAATATTTTTTCTCATAGTTCAAATAAGAATATAACATCAGTAATTAATGTCAAATCAAATTATAATATTTCATTCATGCAGTTTTCTAAATAATAACCTACTCTGCTGGTGTGATCGGTAAATAATCTTCATTTCTTTTTTCCTACTCAGAATACAAGGAAGGCAGAAAATATAAAAATGTTAAGTGACACTATTTCAAAATCAAAGCTTTTAATTATTTCATGTTTAGCTAAAACATATTTTTAGTCTTTAAACCTCTGAATTTATTCATCTTATCATATCCATATAAATTTTACAACGGCAGCAATAATCTTTTAACTGCACTTGAAGCTATTTTAAAATAAAAAAATCTAATAACTTAATATTTAGCTAAAACAGTTTTACTATCTTAATGAACTTTTGAATTTATCCAACTTGTCTGTTCTATTTAAATCTTTCAATGGTACCAATAATAATCTTCTTAGATTATTGAGACGCAAATGAATGGAAAAGATTTAAAAATTAAACCCTTTGAATCGAATTGAAGATTATGGAAATCTAAAGTCGTTAGAAAATCAAAAATATTTCTGCTTTGATTGTGAGTGATTGCGTGTTGCATTTAATTAACCAACTTTAAAAATAGGATGTTTTTTTAATACCTACTTTATAATATAACTCATAACTTAATCAATTATGAACCGATTTGAAAAAAATATTTTATTTGTAAGGGTATAGTTTCCAAATTTTCCTATTTAAGTTTTATTAAAATCAGTTTGGTAGTTCATTTTGGTTGACGTCATTTTTTTATTTAAAAGATGTTTAAACCTATCTCTATCACCACCCATAATAACAAAACATACTTTTTTAACAGAGTCGGTTAAATGCACAGAGCAAGAAATATGGCTTGTGCCCAAGCGATATTTATATACTCTGGAGCTAGATGAAACCTTATAATAAGATATATTTTTTGCCGAAACTTAATATTAATTAAAAAGTTTTTTGTTTCAAATAACAAAGCTTTTAAAACACAAAGAGCACAAAAATCAAAAGTAAAATGTGTTTGCAAAAGGATTATTTCATTAAAATAAGTTACTCGACTAAATTACGGGACTTAGAACTTAAATATTTACATTGTAATTTGAAGGACTTAAAAACAGTTCAAAGCTTGGCTAATTTGAAAATGAAAGCATTTGTAGAAACAACTTTGCAAGACAGATGTTTTACGTCTTTGATCTCTGCGGGGTCGGCAGAACTAAAAGGTCACAAGGCCGACACAAAACATATCATGATAGTGTTTGTTCTTCATGCGTGTAAGTGGCCAACAGGACTGACAGGAACTTTTAAAGTGAGCATACAAGGAAATATTATGTGAATATTTCATGCGTCTACCTGTTGATATTTATTTTTTATTTATTTCATCATCATCATCATCATCAGGTCTTTCTAGTCTCCACTGCAGGAGCACGACCCTCTCTGTACTAGCAGAGCCATATATTAGCTTGAGTAGTCAGAGGATTTGGCCTACACTCTCCACGCTGGCCAGACGGGTTGGAGAGGTCTCTATGATGTTTATAAGCTTTGTTTAGCTTGTTTTCCCTTAGTCGCTTTTACGACATCCACGGGATGACTTGGAGTGGTCCTATTCTACACTGCCGGGAACCACACGGCGTTTTATTTATTTATTTATACACTTTTAAACGTGTAAAGGCGGACTTAAAGCTAATGGCTTTTTCTACCAGTCAACCTAGCAAGTGATGTTGGGAAAACTACTAGTGATGTTGCTATTATTAATATCGAGCAAAAAAACTGCCATAAAATTAAGTTTGACGTATGGGAGGCCTCCTCAAATGTTTAATTTATTCTGTTATTGGTATTTTTTGATATAGCGGCAATAGAAATACATCATCTGCAAAAATTTCATATGTCTAGCTTTTGCGTTTTAAGAGACACAGCCTGATGAAAGACGAAATCTCGTGAATAGGGTCCCGTTTTTAGGGTTCCGTAGTAAACAAGGAACCCTTATAGTTTCGCCATGTCTGTCTGTCTGTCTGTCTGTCTGTCTGTCTGTCTGTCTGTCTGTCCGTCCGTCCGCGGTTTTACGCAGAGACTATAAGTACTAGAAAGCTGTAATTTGGTATGGGTATGTATATTAATTATGGCAAAAAAGTGGTAGAATAAAATCTTGAAAAAAAAAATTTTTTAGGGTAGCTCCCATACAAGTAAAGTGAGGGAGTAATTTTTTTTCTCTATTTACCTATTGTGTGGGGTATCGTTAAATAGGTCTTTCAAAAATATTGTGAGGTTGAGAACACCATTTTTTGATTAAGGGCTCCGTTTCCGAAATATTTGGTTTTCAAGTGCGAATTTTTGTTAGAGGTAAGTGTCCCCCCCCTCTATCTGCTAAACGGTTATATATAGATACGTGAAAAAAATTACAGCAATAGCATATATACTGAAGTTGAAAGGAAAACTATCAGAGCTGAGTAGTAAGTACAAACTAAAAAGTTATAGGCAACCAACTTATAAACTGTTAAATTTTATACTATTTTCATTGTTAGATGTTTTTGGTCGTTAAACTGTAAGGTGCGAGTGTGAATAGTGTGAACTCAAAGTTGTCATTCGCAACTACGGAACCCTACACTGCGCGTGGTCCGACACGCACTTGGCCGGTTTTTACCCTTTGGGTGCAGAATCCTAAAACCGACACCCATGTCGATGTTTCATGATAATAACTGCAGAATAGATGACTAAGATTTGACTACAAATGTAACTTTGAACGTACCTACTGCTAATTCAAGCCATTTAAAAACTATTGATATAACTGAGAAACTCCTCGTTTTTTAAAGTCAATAAAAATGGCTACGTCGCTAGCGCCATGATGGGTATATTCCATAAAATAAATAAATATATACGGACAAATCACACAGATTGAGCTAGCCCCAAAGTAAGTTCGAGACTTGTGTTATGGGATACTAACTCAACGATACTATATTTTATAATAGTTACTTATATTATAGACAAACATTAAAGACCTAGGTTAATCTGAAAAACTTCATTTTCCATCTTGACCTAACCGGGTATCGAACCCGGTACCATCCGTGTCGCAGGCAGGCGTGTTGACCGCTGCGCCACGGAGCTCGTCAAATTGATTGTACGTTATTTACGTCACTGCATATTGCTAAGTCTCGCCTTTTAGGTATACCATTTCTATACAGCCTAAATAGAAGACAAATTGCTATCAAAACACACAATACAACCCCAACTTGCTACTCATTATAAATTCTATTAGTTTTACACCATTACTAACCAATAACTATCAACCCTATTTCCTAACGATAAGGTATAATATTCTACGACTGATTTCGAAACAGTTTTAGTACTGTCTAGACGTTTTGCTAAGTATTGTGTTTAATGTATGATTGGAAATACCAAACAGTCCTCTATACTGTTATTGAAAGGTTGAAATTGTTATTTTGAAACAAACAGACCCGTCAGACTATATTGATTTCACATATATTAGACATCGTCATAAATTTTCATGAGAGACCTCTACAACCCGTCTGGCCACCGTGGAGACTGTAGGACATATCCTCTGAAAGCTCTGGCTAATATATGGCTCTGGAAGTACAGAGAGGTTCGTGCTCCTGCAGTGGGGACTAAAAAATGCCTGATGATGATAAAATTGGTTTTATATTCATTGTTATGAAATTGGCATGGCTTGGCATATTATGAAAATCGTAATCTAAGCTTATAAAAGAGAAAGTGAGTTTGTTGGTTTGTTACGCTTTCACGTCCTTTCTACTGAAGCAATCATCATGAAATTTTGCAAACACATAGGTTAGGGTACTGAGAAGGACATAGTTTATATATCACGCGAGCAAAGCCGTGGGTGTCAGCTAGTTGAATATAAAATATGAGAAAAGGAAATCATCATCATCATCAGGTCTTTCTAGTCTCCACTGCAGGAGCACGACCCTCTCTGTACTACCAGAGCCATATACTAGCCTGAGGAGTCAGAGGATTTGGCCTTCACTCTCCACGCTGGCCAGACGGGTTGGAGAGGTCTCTTTGATGTTAATAAGCTTTGTTTAGCTTGTGTTTCCTTAGTCGCCTTTTACGACATCCATGGGATGACTTGGAGTGGTTGTATTCTACTCTGCCGGGAACCACACGGTGCAACAGGAAATAAGTTCTCTTTGATCACATATTTTCAAAATTCATTTTCAAAAATAAAAAATTATATACAAAAGAGAATTAAAAAAAGCAAAAGTTAAAACCACATTTTATTTTATGACATAGGACGGCAAACGAGCAAGTGGGTCACCTGATGGTAAGTGACCACCGTTGCCTATGGACAACTGCAACACCAGGGGTTACAAAAACGTTGCTGGCCTTTATTTTTCTCGCCCCAGAGGGGAAGGGAGGATGGGCCTCCGGCTCTCTCACTCACCGAATGAACGATAGTAGTGATAAAGCTACAGCCTCCGTGGTCCAGTGGTTAAGGCGTTTGCTTTGTTGACCCGGTGGTCGTGGGTTCGATTCCCACGGGAAGCATACTATGTTAAGTTGTTTCCAGTTTGGTTAGGACATTGCAGGCATGAATCACCTGATTGTCTGGTAAGAAAGATGATTCCGTGCTTCGGAAGGCATGATAAGCCGTTGGTCCCGGCCGCCATCTAGTAGTCGTTAAAGGAACCACGTCAGAGGCCGAGACGCGGTTCCGAAGAACTCTGACACCAGGGTGTGCATGGCCGACTGACTGACCGTGTCACCTACTCGATATGATGATGATGATGAGCTACAAACATCGATTTTCTGTAAAAGTGTGGTACTTCCAAGGACGGGCAGGCCCATTCATGCTAATAAATGCTTAATTTTGATGGAAGCGTGGCTCTACCACATCTTGTCAAGTAAAAGAAAACGAGAAAACTGACCTGTTCATCATATCTCCCTCAGCCCGGTCGATGACATTGTCTTTGGCGGGCGAGTACACGTATACCCGGGAATCGAACTTGTACCACTTGATGCTATGTAGAGTTTTGCAGGTCGCGCCTTCAAAGGCACAGCGGATGCGCGCGGTAGTGCCTACGATGGCAGATGCGTGTTCTGGAACAAAAAGATAGATATATTTAGTTAAAACTAGCAGCCCTACCCGGCTGCGCCCGGGCATGTATTGGGTAAGTAATATAACATATAAACACAAAATATATATGTTTTAAGATCAATACCAACGATATATATAATTTTGGTCAGTATAATCATCAATCAAGATAAAATTCGGAAGAAATAATTTAAAAAAAAATAAAATCTTTTGTTATAACTATTATTCAACATAACAAACCTTTCATATACAATTTTATCGTTATAAAATTTAACAAATCGATTTGTTGTTACGTATAATAAACGTAATATATACTTATTATTAAGCATAATAATCATTGGTAATACAAATAAAGTGATAGAAGATCCTAATCCAAGTTTTGTAACTAAGTCGCTTTCGCACCAAGTCGTCGCTCGCTCGCTTCGCTCGCTCGCTCATATGGTGGTCTATGTGTAACCATAACCTAACCTACCTTCTGTGACCAAGTCGCGTATCCAAACCAGTCGCTTTCGCACTCAGTCGTCGTTCGCTACTTATTATTAAGCATAATAATCATTGGTAATACAAATAAAGTGATAGAAGATCCTAATCTAAGTTTTGTAACTAAGTCGCTTTCGCACCAAGTCGTCGCTCGCTCGCTCATATGGTGGTCTATGTGTAACCATAACCTAACCTACCTTCTGTGACCAAGTCGCGTATCCAAACCAGTCGCTTTCGCACTCAGCCGTTGCTCGCTCGCTTCGCTCGCTCGCTCATATGGTGGTCTATGTCTAACCATAACCTAACCTACCTTTTGTTACCAAGTTGCATATCCAAACCAGTCACTATCGCACCTAAGGTCGTCGCTCGCTCGATTGTCATAATCAATTTGATTGATTTAGATTTTTATTGATATATATTTTAAATAGTATTCGTTTTGATTGTTATATTTTATGGCATGTATACTGAACGAGTTGTATAACAGGTGATGTTTAGTGTTCATAAACGTTATAATAAATGAGTTTATGGTTTTCGAATTGAATATTTTATGAATATTATAGCTTTCAAGAATATAAACAGTAATAATTATATCAAGTAAACATTATATCTTTTGAACTTTATTGAAATGAAAATATATAATTTGTTATTATATCAAACAACACGCACCCAGTTTATCGCGAACAGACAGACAGACAGACAGACAGACGCGGCGGAGGACTTTGTTTTATAATATGTAGTGATACACAGATATAGATATAAACATATGTATTATCACGTCTTTTTTCTTTACTAGGTAGAGAGAGCCTAATACCAAAGGATATATTTAGCGCGTTGGTTGGGTGTACCTATTGGTGGTGTGCCATGTGGTTCCCGGCAGAGTAGAATAGGACCACTCCAAGACTTTCCGTGGACAAAGCAAACAAAGCTTATAAACATCAAAGAAACTACGCCAACCCGTCTACGTTAAGACTGAAGGCCAAATCCTCTGACTGCTCCGGCTAATAATGGCTTTGGTAGTAGGAGTACCTAAAACCAGCGAGCATGTATGAAAAGAGTATTAGATAAAGCGAAAGAGGTTTATAAGGATTCTAGCAAGCGGAGTCTTATAGTCGCTGCCTACTCCCATGAGAGTAATAATAATTATGTATGTGTACCATTGTGGTTAGTGAACCACATCTCCGAATAAAAACAGCAGTAAATAAAATTTACCAAAACCGCATCCAAATACCAAAAACTGCGATGCGTTCCCATCGAATAATCCCGGATTCGAAATCCCTCGGGATCTCGTTCAATTATCTGTCTGAATTTAACGCTGGCGCGGGCTCGAACCCGTTTGTCCCTGTTAAACATACATACATATTAACACGTCTTTATCCCCTACGATGTGGACAGAGCCCAAGGTCTTGAAACCCAAACGCCACAGGTCTAGCATGTTAGTGGGCATCAAGGTATCAAAATAGTGATGGGTTGCTAGCCGCATCGCCTATAACGTGTTTCCTTAATATCTCGCCCAATCCCTTGACCATCTTTCACGGTCTGCGTAGAAAGAAAAACGGCTGGTATGTTCTAAGTTTTTCCTTTTGTCCCAAACCAGCAAGGAAGACTTTTAAACTATTCCAAAAAAGAATTTTTGATGTGAAAACTTCTACAATCGCGTTGTAAATTTTTGATATGGGACAAAAACATTGATCCTTTGTATGCATATTAAAGTATTTCCTGCCCAAGACAATAGGTATTCACAACAGAAACACACACCTAATTGTTCAAGTTTCCATGCTTCCACGCTGGTTTGAAAAGAAAAAAAAAACATTGAATATACCAACTGCTTTTCTTCCCGCGCAGACCGTAAAAGCCGGTCAAGGGATTGGGCGAAAATCTAAGGAATCACATTGAAAGGCGATGCGGCTAGCAACCCATCACTATTTTGATTCCGCTTTCCACCTTTATGTCTACTACGTTGCTAAACGTGGCCTGTAGGTTTTATGACCTAGGGCTCTGTCTACCCCGCAAGGGAAAAAAACGTGATAGTATGTATGTATGTATGTAATTGTTCAAGTTTACACTTCTATCAGCATTCCCGACGTGCCATTGTATTTTTTAAATTAATTCTTAGAGGTAACTTGATCATTTTTGTTACACCACCCCACGGGCTTAACAAAACTTTTTAAAGGGTGATTCAGCCCGCCATTTGAACGGTCATAACTGAACGGCCGACGAGCTTTGTGGCGCAGCGGTCAACACGCCGGTTTGTGACATAGATGGTCCTGGGTTCAATCCCCGGTCAGGTCAAGATGAAAAATTAACTATTTCAGACTGACCTGGGTCTTGGATGTTTATCTTTAAATATATTTGTTATAAAATATAGTATCGTTGAGTTAGTATCCCATAACACAAGGCTTACTTAAGCACTTACTTTGTGGCTAGCTCAATCTGTGTGATTTGTCCGTATATATTTATTTATTTTTTATTTACAATCATCATCATCATTTCAGCCGCAAGAAGTCCACTGCTGGACATAGGTCTCCCTCAAGGATTTTCAATACGACCGGTTGAAAGCGGCCTGCATCCAGCGTCAGATGAAATGGTACTTTTTTTTATTTACAATAAAAAGTACCATTTCATCTGACGACGTGGCTAAGTAGTGATTGCATTATACACATGAAAGGTATATAATATAGAGGACAAACGGGTCCGTCACCCTGAATTTAACCCTCGATGGCAGTAAAGTTTAAACGTTAAAAAACTTTTAACTGAAACTGAGTTTCGGTCCAGAAACTTTGGAAATATTTTCAAAGTTCAATACAGTTATCTTTTTGCTTTAAACTTTTAGTTAGGTGGTAACGAGGGTTATTTCTTTCAACAAACTTTTCTTAAAGTAAGCTTATTAAGTATAAGTTTTATATGTACCTATTTGCTGTCTTTACTGACAGCTGCATTGAGCTCAAAGAAGCAGTGAGCTTTAGCGTAAATATAATATTTACTTCACGGTTTGGGGAAAAAAAAAACAAAAATAACAATTTTGACTCGAAAAGAGGAAGAGTGTATTATGCAATTGTAAATAAAGAATAGATTTAAAATAAGGGTAATAGATGAATCACAAGCAACTGAAGGATTTTAACAAGTGCAACACAACTGTAGGGAGTGAATCCGTAATGATTAAATCAAGAGCGTAGCGAGTGATTCAAGTGTAAGAATCCCGAGTGATATAAGTGAGTGATGGCCCTGCATTAAAATCCGTTTTATTCTAGAGTTATATACTATACTTGTGAAGGCAAAAAAATGACAGAAAGCCCGTGGTTTCAAGAGTATACACTATGTTAGTTATACGCTTATTATTAAATATTATAAGCTGTCACAAGTTGGTGCTTAAAATATGTAAATCATAAGAGAATGCATAAAAGATAAAAAAAAAATGTAAAGAACAAGTAACAACAGTAGTTCATTATAAATAAACATGTAAAAGACAACAATACATTGTCAGGAATATACACAAGAGTTAAAATCTCCTTAATGTCATAGTTAGTCGAGAATTGCATATAAAACGCGCAGAATAATTCTAACTGTAAATGATCTCAATGCATTAGACTGGAATGGTCTATTTATTCTAAGTAAAGCCAGTCGTAAGTCACCCAGCGATAGCGGGAGCCATTTGTACCGAGATAGTTACCTAGATCTACAATATATTCCATATTTAACTCTATTTTTAGTTAAAAAGATGATACACTTTTAATCCAAATAAAACACACATTTATATATACTAGCACGTCTTCCTTTTTGCAAAGTAGACAGAGCCCAGGTCTCAAAAATGTTGACACAAAAAGGAGAAGAATCAGTGGTCATTACGAAACGCTCGTAATTTTTCAATTTTGCATATTAAAAATAATAAGTAAGAAAAATATGACATTCAAAAAGAAATACAATTATCCAATTTTGAATTAAAATCTTTGACTATGTAAGTATACTGTGTTTTTTAAGCCGGTTGAGGAAGTAAAATAACAGATTTGGTGTATAAAGCAGCCAATATTTTGCCGAAGCTTGCAAATTGCTTGCTGCCGAGCAAAGCCACTTACAAGCCTAATAATCTGCCGCTGGCGCTAACAAACTGTCAATGGTGTTATTAAATACTAATCCTTTTTAAAACACAAAAAATGAGTACCGCAAAAATCTTTCCAGAGGTTGTTTGAATATGACGAGCTACATGGCGCAACGGTCAACACGCCTGCCTGCGACACGGATGGTCCCGGGTTCGATCCCCGGTCAGGTCAAGGTGGAAAATGATCTTTTTCAGATTGACCTGGGTCTTGGATATTTATCTATATATGTATTTGTTATAAAATATAGTATCGTTGAGTTAGTATCCCATAACACAAGTCTTATTAAGAACTTACTTTGGGGCTAGCTCAATCTGTGTGATTTGTCCGTATATATTTATTTATTTTAATATGTTATCTATGAGTTCATTTTTTTGTTGACTTTATTTGTTTTATATTCTAAAATAGATGACTCTGTGAGAGTGTAATTTTAAATGAGATTGGAATTAACTGTAATAAGCTATATGGCCCCGCGCTTTGGATCTGTTTATTATTCACTAAATGCATAATATAGTATTATGTGTTAGCCTGCTGGTTTGTTTGTTTGTTTTTCGTATGTGTAAGCGACCAACAGCCTGCTGGTAAAACAAACCGAAACAATGACATTTTTTGTGCATAAAGCGGCGAATATAAGCTGCTTAGCTATAAGCAGCCAATATTGTGCCGAAGTTTGCAAATTGCTTGCTGCCGAGCAAAGCTACTTACAAGCCCAATAATCTACCGCTGGCGCTAAGAAACTGTCAATGGTGTTATTAAATATTTATCCTTTACTAAAGTCTCTGCCTTTTTCATTGAATTTATTTAGTTTTTTTTTTACTTCCAGCCAGAAAAGAAAGAAGTTTGAGTTTTTCACTTTTAAATAAATAAGTAAAAACCGGCCAAGTGCGAGTCGGACTAGCGCACGAAGAATTCCGTACCAGAAAAAAACGGTAAACGAAACGGACGGACATCGAAGTCTCGTGAATAGGGTCCCGTTTTAACCCTTTGGGTACGGAACCCTTGAAAGGAGGAAATCACACAAATTGAGCCCCACTGTAAGTTGTTCATTTGTGTCGTACGATACTAACTCAAAGATAGAATATTTTATATTTTTTATTATATAGATAAACATTTAAGACCCAGGCCATTCTGGAAAAGATCGTTTTCCATCATGACCTGACTGGGAATTGAATGGAACCGCTCGTTTCACAGGCTGGCATATTAACCACTGCACTATGAAGGTCGTCTTGTTTGTGTTGATCTGGCGTGAGACTCCATGTGCCTTTTTTTCAAGGCTTTAAGCGCATTTTAACTACGCATCTTTATGCAGTAGGATATAAAGAACTGTCATATTGCACATTTCAAACAAAACACGCCACGAATACAAAATTGCATTATCAGTATGAACACCCACATCAGTCCCATACGTGGACCTGTCAATACTCCTAACAATAATGGATACGCCGTCACTTCATCGAGAAATTGGGTTATGTTGCAATATGTATGCATACATAAATAGTGCATGAAACAGGTTTTTAAAAGCAGACTATGAACATCTTACCACTAGTGGCTCTGTGTGTCATAAACCTCGCAAGTATGTGTTTGTCTTTGGATAGGTAAAAATTGAATGAATGTTCATCACTCGTCTTTAAACAAGGAAGTAAAAGTAGTTTGAGTTTAAGAAAATTACACATATAACAGAAGAGGTGGAGGATGAACTGAGACAATTATACTATTTGATGCATGTTGGCTATCTTATTAAGTAAATGCGAGTAATTATAATAATTGAAATATAAAGAAACTAAATAAAACTTATCAAAAAAACTCAAAACATTAAAATATTAACCAAAAAATAAACACCTTCCGTCTGGATTCGAACGCAAGACTTTTAAATAATATCTGTCTTCACGATGATTTAATAAAAAAAATCGTTTTATAATAACCACAAAGGTCATTAAAAAAACACTACTCTCCCTTTCCTTTAGTTGTGTAAAAACGACGTTGCAGCATGAGTTGTCTGTTCTATTGGTTTTTATTTTTTACAGGAGAGTCGTTAGTGCCCAATTAGTTTGTAGAGGCTGTGAGGTGTGCTCGTACAGACAGATTGACAATTGACGTACGGTTCGAGTGGAAGCGTTCACAATTTTTCGTTTTTCAAGCACAGATATACCGTGTGGGATTTATGGCATGCAAAATTCGCCAAGTCAAACTTGTAATTAAAGAATATATATACGGATATATATATACATGGACAAATCACACTGATTGAGCTAGCCCCATAGTAAGTTCTTAAGTTAGACTTGTGTTATGGTATACTAACTCAACTATACTATATTTTATAAGAATTTAATGATTAATCTCGATTTAGTAGAAACAAAATATGAGCAAGCGGGTCACCTGATGGTAAGTGATCACCGTCGCCCATGGACAACTGCAACATCAGGGGTGTAACAAGAGCGTGGCCAGCCCAGAGAAGATGGGGATGGGCCTCCTTCACTCTCACTCACCAAACGTAGCATAGAAGCAGTAAAGCTACTACTCAAACGTCGATTTTCTATGTGATGTTAAGGAACGTAAGGTACAAAAAAGGCACCGCTTTTAAAACGTTACGTCCATCTGGAACACAATAAAGGTAATGGACACTGCGTTTATCAGACAAGCGATATGTGAACGCAGTTTACAGAATTAGATTTTATATTTAATTAATGTCTAGATTGAAAATTGACGAGCTCCGTGGCGCAGCGGTCAACACGCCAGCCTGCGACACGGGGGTCCCGGGTTCGATCCCCGGTCAGGTCATGATGGAAAACGATCTTTTTCATAATGACCTGGGTCTTGGATGTTTATCTATATAAGTATATGTTATATAAGTATATAGTATCGTTGAGTTAGTATCCTGCGACACAAGTTCACAACTTACTGTGGGGCTAGCTCAATTTGAGTGATAGGTCCCTATATATTAAATATTAAAAAAATAAATTAAAAAATCCGTTCATTGATCATCTGAAGCTTGACTTTTGCAAACTTTGCTAACTAAAAACTGTACCCAATTCTTTCTTTTTATTTTATGGCATCTACCTAATATTGTTAAATCCTCTAACTGCTCTGACTATATATATATAGCTCCGGTAGCATGGAAAGGGTCGTGCTCCTGCAGTGGAGACTAACAAAGACCTGATGATGATGATGCTCGTAACTATAACATACAATTGCATATGTGAGAGCGAGATACTAAACAGTAGTATTACCGTCTCTTTCTAAGCCAAAAGATACTGCAGGATCCTTCTACTAATATAAAAGGCCCTTAGTACATACATGTATGCCCATGATGTACCACAAAAAGGCTCGGCTTTTAAAACGTTACATTTAAAACGTTACGTCAATCCGGAACACAATAGAGGTAATGGACACTGCGTTTATCAGACAGGCGATATGTGGACGCGCTTTACAGAATTAGATTTTAGATTTAATTTATGTGTCTAGATTGGAAATTCAATCATTGACTGTGAAGCTAGGCGTTTGAAAACTTTGCTAACTTAATTGTTTTCTATTCTATTTTTTATTATATGCCTTTCACCAAAGTTTGGGTAATTCTGCCAAAGCCTAGTTTAAATAGATACAAAGTATCGATGTTGTACGACAGTGCATTAGTAACAATCAGAGTAGGCCCTTTGATTGCTTCATGGGAGCTCCTCGTGCCTTTATACGAGTCCATAAGACAATCTACTCTAACTTTTTCACACATTATTCATGACCACCAAATAATCGCCGTTTCTTTTAAGTTGTTTTTTTGTGCAATTAAGAATTTACATACATTAACTTACCTCTCTAACCCGTCTGGCCAGCGTGAGAGTGTAGGCTAAATCCTCTGGCTACTCTGGCTAATATATTGCTGTTGTAGTACAAAGAGGGTCGTGCTCCTGCAGTGGCGACTAAAAAAGACCTGATGGATAGATGGATGGATACATAAACTCAAAAATGGTTACTGAATGATTTTCTATTAAAGGACTGTATCAATCCAAGATTAAACAATCAAAACATCACCGGGTGTATTTTGTCAATAGGTGAGCGAAAAACGCTATAAATACATACTTTTCCGCACAGTAAATATCATACTCTTTTTATCGAAACCTGGTTAAAACACGCCTAAACAATGGCTGTCTCCTGCTCTACATTTCACAGTCGAGAGGCGGTTATGAATGATCGCGATATCGCCGCAGCATCGCCGCGACATCGCGTCATTTTCTGCGCGATTTATCAGGATTCCCGCGTCCGGGTCAGTGGCAATATAAAGCCATGTCCGCACTCCTATTGAAGTAAATATCAAGATCGAGTTGTGAATAAACTTATTGCAAGGCTATGAGATTCTCGCTGTCTGAAGTTAAACTTATAATTTTAGCTCCTATATCCAAACTTATACAATCACCATCAGGTTTTTTTTAGTCTCCACTGTAGAAGCACGACCATCTTTATACTACCAGAGCCATATATTAGCCAGGGTAGTCCGAGGATTTGGCCTATACTCTCCACGCTGGCCAGACGGGTTGGAGAGTCTCTTTGAAGTTTATAAGCTTCCTTAAACTTTATACAATATTTAAATAATATTAGTTTTGATACGGTGTTTATAAACGATAACATTGCCATATTTAAAATATAATTTTATTACCTGCAGACAATGAAACCGGCCGGATAGGACCCGTGGCGTTTTCTCGAGTAGCGGTGCAATTTCGGTACAATGTATAACAGTCACAAAAACATAAGAAAAAGTAAGCAATATGGTAATTAAACCCAGCCTTATCCTTTAAGAGGATATATTCGAGATTCAGCTCGGCAATAAATATTTAATCAACAAATTTTCTCGTGGATTTAAATGATAGAAAATTAAAAAAAAAAGACATTCATAAAATGGTCAGCCGGCATAACCACGGGACTTATAATACTCCTCTTTTCTGATAGGAGGTTAAAACCAGTGTGACCACAGCATAACCCACGTTTGACGAGGGCTAATGGACTGCCAGATTTTTTATACAACACTGCCATCCTTTATGCTCGCCACAAAAAGTGTTGAAAAGCGATGTAAATAAGCTTAAAGTGGCGGCCATTTTTACTGTGGGAAATTGGGTGAAAATCACGTGAGTGATTTTATGTGCTGAAGTGAAAAGTCTTGTAGAGGTTTCTTTTTGCTTCACCTGTTTAAATATAAAGGTTTTTGTAAAGTATTTTGAAACGCATTAAAACTCTGCCAAAAATAAATATAGCGTTGTTAGAATATTTAACATGAGGTCGTTTTGAATAATAAAAGGAAAACTTGAAAAGTTGTGAAAAGATTTCTTCATGGTCGTCAACGCGCGAGTATCACCCCTGGCGTTGTAGGCGTTCATAGGCTGCGGTGACCGCTTTCGAACAGATGGGCCGTATGCCTGTTTGCCTACTTAGCTTAGGCAAATAGGCATATGGCTCTAGCCAGTACATCACCTAAGAGTTATCCGTTTATTCCTTTCCCACTGACGGCAATATTTCTAAGTCTGAAAATATGTAGATCTGAACTCTTGTATAAATTTATAGGATCCATTTTGGCGAGTGTGCGAAGGCGCTCTTTGAGCTAGTAGAACCCTCACTATTCCTCCATAGGACTACGAGACGCAGAGAGAAATTTCACCCTTTTGTCGTAGAAATACCAAAGTGTCGTACTAAACGCTTCGACAGTTCCTTTTTGGTTCAAGTAGCTAAGGTGTGAATGAACTGCCTGCATTTATATTCCCAGACAAGTACAATCCCGGGACATTCAAAAGTAGAATAAATGGGTATCTCTTGGATAGGCATGTAACATCCTCGTCTTCATCGTCACTTACCATCAGGTGAGATGGGAGACAAATGCCTAATTCAATAATTAATGAAAAAATGTGATTTACACGCTAGAACCTCTTCAAGTTCTTAACACTTTTTCTTAAAATACCGTTCAATAGGCACTTGTCTCGCCAGTACATCACAAGAGAGTGATCCGTTTATTTCCTCTCCTCTGTCGGCAATATTCCTGAGATATGTCCCACTCGCACTGCAAAGTGGCGATTTGTTATTTTTTCTACTTCAGTAATAAATTAATAATAATAAATTAATTAATTAATTAATATAGGAACATACCACACAAATTGAGCCAGCTCCACAGTAAGTTGTGAACTTGTGTCGCAGGATACTGACTCAACGATACTATATTTTATAATATATACTTATATAGATAAACATCCAAGACCCAGGTCATACTGAAAAAGATCGTTTTCCAGGATGACCTGACCGGGGATTGAACCCGGGACCCCCGTGTCGCAGGCTGGCGTGTTGACCGCTGCGCCACGGAGCTCGACCAGTAGTATTTTTGATATTACTCTTTATTATTTTGCATTTGTTGAATTGAGGGAACTACTCTACTATTTTTATAAAAAATATCGAACTGACTAAACAATAGGCTGGTTTTTTGGGTTAAAATAATGATACTAAAATTAGTCCTTAGTTTTCACTTTCGTCAATAAAACAATAAATGATAAACAGAAAATGTGACACACTTCCTCTTCATCACAGTTTGCTTAAAACTGTAACGGATAGTGACGTCATGCGGAACTTTTGTCACATTTTATTTGATTGACAATAGAAAAAATATGTGACAAATGATTTTTTAATAATCCAACGGACTATTTATATCTTTTATGAATTTAGCCTTTGGTGATTTACACATACATCTTTTCTTAAGATGCCGTTCAATAGGTACTTGTCTCGCCAGTACATCACAAGAGAGTTATCCGTTTATTTCCTCTCCTCTGTCGGCAATATTCCTGAGATATGTCCCACTCGCACAGCAAAGTGGCGATTTGTTATTTTTTCATGACAAATGGACTAGATTTGTTCTTGAAAAAGAAACTAGTGTTATTTATTGTTGGGATTTTGTGCAGTTTTTGTGTCATCTTTAAAAATAGTTCTTCTTGTTCGTAAAAGATAGGTGAGTAATGCCTTCAGAAGAATTATAAATTAGAAAAATTAGAATTATAATAAAATTTTTAAGTATTCTGCTATTTTTCACTTGCTAGGTTGTTGAGTTAACATTATCAGAAGGAGATTTAATTATTATTTTTATTTAAACAAACTTTACAATTAAGTTACAAAAAATCTTAACTGCTACAGTGTAACAAACTCGATGTTGAATGCCAGTGTACGTTCAAATCTAATATAAGGTTTATATTAGATTTGAACGTACACTGGCATTCAACATCGAGCATCCAAAATAATAATTAAATAATAATAATAAATAAATAAATATATACGGACAAATCACACAGATTGAGCTAGCCCTAAAGTAAGTTCTTAAATAAGACTTGTGTTATGGGATACTAACTCAACGATACTATATTTTATAACAAATACATATATAGATAAACATCCAAGACCCAGGTGAATCTGAAAAAGATAATTTTTCATCTTGACCTGACCGGGGATCGAACCCGGGACCATCCGTGTCACAGGCCGGCGTGTTGACCGCTGCGCCACGAAGCTCGTCGAATAATTGTCTATATGCAACAATTATAAAACTAAACGTAGGTACCTATTTTGTGCTGCGGCTATGGAGCACGTCTATGCCAAAGAGCAAATAATCACTACGTTTTATAATATGCTTTTGAGTACTAGGGTGTAAGAGCGCCTGTTAAAAGCCTGAAATAGTTACTAAGTATAAACAAAAAATAAAATTCGTTTAAAAAAAATTACCGACAATCATTTTAAAAATCATAACAAAAAAATTAAATATATACAACTATACTGTGATTACTTGCATAATATGTTCAACAAAATGATGTTAATTGAAATGGTATTTACATGAAATCAGTGTTGAATGGGAACGTAATTTTTTTTCTAGATCCCAATATTGGTCTCATATGAAAAGTTGTTCATCAAATATTAACCGGCTGAGCCGCCCCTTCAACACTGTGAACTCATTTAGGTATACACTACTAGCAATTAGACGTGCTCTGTGGTGCAGCGGTCAACACGCCTGCCTGCGACACGTATGGTCCCGGGTTCGATCCCCGGTCAGGTCAAGAAGGAAAATGATCTTTTTCAGATTGACTTGGGTCTTGGATGTTTATCTATATATGTATTTGTAATAAAATGTAGTATCCCATAACACAAGTCTCGAACTTACTTTGGGGCTAGCTCAATCTGTGTGATTTGACCATATATATTTATTTAATTTTACGTGGCTTCACCCGCCTAAATTATAGCCTTTATCATCTGTGAATAAATAAACTTTAAATTAGGTAAAACTGTTTTGGAAATCGGTCCAGTAACTTCGGATCCTATTTAATACAAACAAATAAATCTTTCTCTTTAAATATTAGTATAGATATGGTAGATAAACAAAGGATTATAAAATAAACTATGCCTATTTCAATAGTTATTACGGACGATGTTGCCAAAATTAAAACCATATTTCCGGATATGAAATTCAGTTTCTAATGGATAACAATTTAACCCCGAACGAGGTATAATTTAGCAGATATTTAATCCCCAACTGCATTTGGTTAAATTAAATTACTCGGGCGAATGTTCGGCGAACTGCATTATTTCTTCCAAATCCAATCCTATTGTATTCATTTAGCTTCAAACTGCGTGAATAAAAATTTTACTTGCTATTTAATTATATACATGAATTCTTAGATTAATAATGCTGATCCTTTATTCGTAATAATGTAAAAATAAAGGCAAGATTTTGGAATTTCTGACAGGCAAAATTATTTTTTTTATTTTTTGTACAACTAATTTGGCAAACAGGCAAGCATATATTTAAGCATATTATACAAGGTGTCAAAATCAAATCAAAATCAACATGTTTATTCAGAATTTCCCTAGCAGGCACGGTTTTCAGGACAATATATTTGAAATCATCTTATTAAGTAATATTTTTATAATGATTGTTCTAAAGCTACACAAATAGCGTTTGGGAACCGACGACTGCAGAGAAAAAACGCCCAAAGAAACTCTTTTTTTTTCTTTATGTTAGTGTAAAATTGTAACCTTGCATATACTTAAACGTACAACTTTTCTTTGGGGAAGTTGTTCAGTGTGATGAGTATAGGTACTTTACTTAGAATATGGCAAGTTTACAGACTACAGATTGTTTTCATAATACAATAAACGGATGAGTCCATCTCTTTCTATTTGATACTACAAAAATCTTTCGTCTCGCTCACTCTTCATTAGTACTGTCCAAACATGATGTGTCGCATAAGTTGGAACATAAGCTTTAAGCGTTCTAAGTTGAGAGCTTTAAGCTCAAGTATTTGCATATTGTTTACTATACGCGCAAGTTTAAGTAGCTTTAAGTTTGTATTGCGACCTTTGTCCTATGTATTCTGTTAACTACGTTTTGTCGTCGTCGCTCGTCGATCCTAAGTCGCATTAACGTCATCCACAGGCAAACTTAGAGTGGGCTTTATTTACTCTACCGGGAATTGATCTGCCGCATGTAGTGGTAAAATTAGTATTAATCATAATTTTCTTTCAAAAAGCTATGTACCATGCTGTATAAATAACTAGTTTTTACAATTCTCACAATGTTAAGTCGAATCCCTACGCAAAATTTGGTGGAATATATTTTACTAAATTGCTGTTGTAACATCTTTATAACTAGCATGTTCCAAAGAAATAACATGATCTTGAATCAAAAATCTCTTACTTGCTTTTGGCTGCACAGATTTTGATATCGTCTAAGAATCTTCGCTAGAAATCTGCTTTCCAACAAAAAAAAAACACATCAAAAATGGATAACCCTTTTAAGAGCTACACAGTGACACAGACAGACTGTCATACTTATGTATAATACATATGTAGGTTAATGTAATTATTAAACTTATAACACCCAGGTTTTTGTATCAGGGGTTGAACAATAAAATGAATACTACGTTATCAACTTATCATAGACGAGAAATATACTGCCACGTTCATAGAGGAGAGCGGTAATTTGTTCTCTTTCCGCGTCGAGATTGCTCTTTGCCGTAAGTGTGGTGTAATATGGTGTAAATTACACAGATGGCCATCAAATGTAGCGTTTTGATATTTAACATAAACTATTTAAAAAACTGCTTAGCCAACTGTGATGCCTCGCAAATTTGAAAATATTACTAAAATTAACAAAATGCGTTCTAAAGTCCATCTTAATTTGAACATTTGTTTGAAAGTTCAAAAATTCAAAATTACAAAATTCAAATGTTTATTTAATATAGGTTGCTCAGAACACTTATTAATTGTCATACATATAATTATTTAAAACTGTAAATTTGTTGACGTCAGTAATTACTAATGGCTAAGTTTTTTGTTATCAAGTTATTACGGAACTAACGTACTTGCGTACAAAACACATTTGTATTCAACTGAACTCGCCTTGAAGACCTTGCTCGCTTCGTTCAATTATGTTTCACTATCTTTTTATCATAGACGAGAAATATATCACCACAGTCATAGAGTGAAGCGGCAATTTGTTCTCTTTCCGCGTTGAGATTGCTCTCTTCCGTAAGTGTGGTGTAAATCACAAAGATGGCCGACAAATGTAGCGTTTTAAGATTTTATAGTAAACTAGCTGTTACCCACGGCTTTGCCTGCGTAGCATATATAGTCTACGTCTTTACGGTACCTTAACCTATGTGTATGCAAAATTTCATGATGATCGGTTCAGTAGATACGGCGTGAAAGCGTAACAAACAAACAAACTCACTTTCGCATTTATAATATTAGTTAGGAAGTTAGGATCGCTATAATAATTAGCTGCAAATTTGAAGCTTGGGAACATCAATTTATCACTAGCACTACATATTATAAAACAAAGTCCTCCGCCACATCGTCTGTCTGTCTGTCTATTTACGATTAACTCAAAACAACTGCACAGATTTACTTCAGGTTTTTACCAATAGATAGTGATTCATGAGGAAGGTTTATATGTATAATACATGCCCGGATGCAGCCGGAGAGGGCTGTTAGTTAATCATAAATTGTTTAATACAAAAAAGTACTAATATAACATACAATAAAAAATGTATAGTGACTATAACTTGCCTTGAAGTTTGTACTCGCTTCGCTAAATTATGTTTCACTATCTTTTTATAATAGACGGGATACTTACCGCCACGATCATAGAGGAGAGCGGCAATTTGTTCACTTTCCGCGTTAAGATTGCTCTCTACCATGAGTGTGGTGTAAATCACAAAGATGGCCGACAAATGTAGCGTTTTGATATTAAATAATGATATAGTATCACTAGTATTTGAAAATTGTATACCAAGAACTTATAGCTAGTAAATATTTTTTGAAATAACTCATTAATTGATTGTGATGCTCAAAGAACTTGAAAATTGTACTTATCACCAACACATATTCTTTTTATTAACAGGGGTTTATGATAATGGATTAATCGCTGAATAAATTTAGCTACATACTTACTTAATAAAAGAATATTTTGTCGCAACTTAACCTGTTTGTTTGTTTTTCATAATTATGTGTAAGTGGCCAACACTGGAGTCAGATTTTTCAAGCTGTCTTAAGGCATCTGACATAGCTTAACTCAACTTGACCTAAAGACTGAAGAGTAGATAATTCAGACAAACGTTCAAAATTTCAATTTAATTTGAGTATTTCTTTAAAAGTCATAAGTATAGTGACATACAAATAATATGTATTCAATTACATGCATAATATAGACATATGCGTATACATAATATAAAATACATTACCCTCGTCTTAAATCGGTCAGTCTGAAAATAGATTTTTAACTCAAATTAATTTATTGAAATCCCCTTTCGGGTCAAGGGTGAAAATAACTACCCCTCCCCCACTAATATAAACACTATTTCCACCCGCAAACGGCACATATTTCCACATTTACGGCGCCAAAACATCCATTTGGAAATTGCAAACTTTCATACATAAAACGTTCAATAAAGAATTCAATAAACATCGCTTTATGACGGACTCCTAGACGCATAAGTAGAGCAAGATAGGGTTGACACTATTAAAAATCCAATTTAATTCAAGATAATTAAAATATTTTCAAACAAAAAAATATTATAATAGGTAAAAAATTATGCCGTTTGGTTACCGGCAGAGTAGAATAGGATCACTCATAGTCTTCCCGTGGTTATCTTAGAAGGCGAATTAAGAATCACAAGTTAAACAAAGTTTATAAACATCAAAGATACCTCTCCAACCAGTGTGGCCAGCTTAGAGAGTGTAGCCAAATCCTCTGATTGTTCTGGCTAATATATGGCCCTGATATTTCAGAAAAAAGTCCTGCAGTGGAGATTAAACCAAAAGGCCAGATGACAATAATAATAATAATGTACTTTTGGTCATATTAATGTCGCAGTCATCTGGTTGAATCTGCTATTTGATTGAATGACTAGCGCGTTCATTGAATGACCACGTTTAATTGAATGACTAGGCCGAACGTTGATTGAACAAGCGACGCTCAACGTCCAACTAGTTAGCGGGTTGTAACATAGCCCTTTGAACAGAGTGGACATAAAATCAGTCAGGTGATTCAAATTTAGTTCATTTTTTTACCACTGCGGCAGTAGTAGTCACCAAAACAAATATGGCGTCAAACAGCTCGAACAGATGGCACGGTGTTGATATTTTTTTTCGATAAAATTTACAAAAAGTGCGTTATTTGTAATAAAATAGTATGACATTATGGATTTACCTATTATTACGCCGCCGCCGACTACTTTAAAAACTACGACAAATTTGCAAAAATATGAGGTTAAATAAAGCTTTGGAAATCATGCTATCACCAAATATTACAAAGTCGGCTAAGATTCAACGACTTCGCTAAATGACATTCATCCAGTCAAGACGTTGAACGTTACATTCAACGACTTGACGAGTTGTCCTTTAGTCATTCAATTAAACGTGGTCATTCAATGAAATTGCTAGTCATTTAATCAAATAGATTCAACCAGATGACTGCGACATTAATACCACATATTCACATTCTTATTTTCTAAAAATAAGGCAACGAGAGCACAACCCTATTCAACTTTCAATAAATCATTTCATATAAGGAAGCAGCAACATTAGAAAAATGATACGTGACACTATACATTATGTTTTTGTACGTGTTTTTATCGCATACAAGAACCGGTAATGAATTTTGGTGGTTGAGTGATTGCTTTTATACGAACATCATGGCGCAGCGGTCAACACGCCGCGTATGTCACGGATGGTCCCGGGTTCGATCCCCGGTCAGGTCAAGCTGAAAAAATATGTTTTTCAGATTGACCTGAGTCTTGGATGTTTACCTAGATATGTATTTGTTATAAAATATTGTATCGTTGAGTTAGTATCCCATAACACAAGTCTTACTTAGAACTTACTTTGGGGCTAGCTCAATCTATGTGATTTGTCCGTATATGTTTATTTATTTATTTTAAATAGCCAATATAATATAATAACATGCTGGTTTAGGATTAAAAGAAAACAAAGAATAAAGTCAAAGGATTGGATGAAAATCTTAGTTTGTTTGTTTTTCGTATTTGTAAGTGGCCAACACTGGTGTCCGATTTTTCAAGCTGCCTTAAGGCATCTGACATAGCTTAACGATTGCCATCAACGATGACAGCCGGGACCAACGGCTTAACGTGCCTTCCGAAGCACGGAGGAGCTCGCGATATTTTTATGCCACTTGCGGTCACCCATCCAAGTAGGGACTGCACCAGGGGTTGCTTAACATACGCAAGCGCTCATAGAGCTCACACCCACTGGACCATCGGGCTCCTCAATATAAAATCTTAGTAATTACGTTATAGGCGATGCGGCTAGCAACCCATCACTATTTTGATTTCGCTTCCCACTTTTACGCCCACTAATACGCTAATCGTAGCCTTTGGGTTTTATGTCCTTGAGGTCTATCTATCCCGCAAGGAATAAAGACGTGATAGTTTGCATGTATGTATGATTATTTTTCTAAGTATAGCGTTTCTACGAACTAAATAAACTGATTGGTAAAATGCATAAATAAGAAACATCCATAATATTTTCTTGTGAAACCAATTTCCGTATTCTGAGAATTGATAATTTATCTCAAAATATTGTTGAGAAGACCAATAATTAGTCTTCTCGGAAAATCTGTATAGAAATAGAAATGATTGTAAGCTTGCATTCGAAAATCCTTTTTCTGCTTTACAATATGGCTCCCACAAAGGTTTCAGCGATTCTGCTAATGTCCAGTTTAATGAGATACAAAGTATCGGTGTTGTACGGTATACAGATAACAAGTAGCAATCAAAGATGGCGTACATCCTTTGATTACTTCATGACACGATCTCCGTGGCGCAGCGGTCAACACGCCTGCCTGCGACATGGAAGGTCCCGGGTTCGATCCCCGGTCAGGTCTAGATGGAAAATGATCTTTTTCAGATTGACCTGAGTCTTGGATGTTTATCTATATAAGTATACTAGTATTTCGGGTGGGGGCGCGGGCTGCGAGCAGCCCGCGAGGTGTCGGTGCAGCTGTTGAGGAGGGTCATAAAACTATTCAGTTGAGCAATGTGTGAAGAAACTCGTTCAGTACGAAATAGGTAAGGAAAGGAGTGGGCGGCCATCTTGGATTCCAAAATGACATCCAGTTTCGAGTCCCACGAGGTCTTAAGACCCCAGATATGAAATTTCATTCAAATCCAACAAGGCTGAAAAATTAAAAAAAAAAAAATTCCGCCATGTTGGATCCAAAAATGGAGTTCAGTTTCGAGTTCCACGGTGTCTGAAACCCCTAGATATCAATTTTGAGCCAAATCGCATGCAGTTGAGAATTGGGGGCAATTTAGGGGGTAAAGGGGGTGGGAGGTGATTGACAAAATGGCTCGGCCTTCGGCCTCGCCACTCAGCGAGCCCTCCGGGCTCGCAGCAGCTCGGCCTGCGGCCTCGCTGCTAGTTACTTGGGGGAGGGGGTTGTAGGGGGGTGAGAAGGGGGGGTCACATGACGGGGAAGGTGTTCCGAGGGGCTCGGGCTTCGCCCTCGCCACGCAGTTCGGCCTCCGGCCTCGCTAGCGCTCGCCCTGCGGGCTCGCGTAGAATGACCCGGATTGGCCTTGTATGGCGGCCATCTTGAATTTTGAAAAAAATTAAAAAAAAACATCGACATTTGAAATTGCTTACAACCCCCTACATTTTGGAAAAAAAATCATCCCCCTAACCCCCACCGTTTTTGCAGGCAGTAGGGGTCCACCATCAGGTTTCTTCAATCTTGAACATGTCAGATTTTTCTGGTACTCACTGGAGCAGCCACTATACGACCTCGTCAATCATTTTCCTCCACCATGATGGGAACAGGTCAAACAACCATGTCAATCAGTCAGTGAGTCAGTGGTAATGTAGCTTTATATATTATAACTAGTATTTCGGGTGGGGGCGCGGGCTGCGAGCAGCCCGCGAGGTGTTGGTGCAGCTGTTGAGGAGGGTCATGTACCTTGTGCAGTCGAAGGTGGGTGAGGTAGCTTGTGGTGCTTGAAAAAGGGTCAAAAACCGAATGGCCGCAACAGTATTAGATATTCAGTTGAAATTCCATAAAATCTTAGGGGGGTGAGGGGGGGGGATGAAAAATGTCAAGAACCTAATGGCTCGGCCTTCGGCCTCGCCACTCAGCGAGCCCTCCGGGCTCGCGGCAGCTCGGCCTACGGCCTCGCTGCTAGTTACTTGGGGGAGGGGGTTGTAGGGGGTGAGGGGGGGGGGGTCACATGACGGGGGAGGTACTCCGAGGGGCTCGGGCTTCGCCCTCGCCACGCAGCTCGGCCTCCGGCCTCGCTAGCGCTCGCCCTGCGGGCTCGCGTAGAATGACTCGAATTGGCCTTGTACGGCGGCCATCTTGGATTTTGAAAAAATTAAAAAAAAACCATCGACATTTGAAATTGCTTACAACCCCCTACATTTTGAAAAAAAAATCATCCCCCTAGGTCTTACCGTTTATGCAGGCAGTAGGGGTATACCATCAGGTTTCTTCAATCTTGAAGATGTCAGATTTTTCTGGTACTCACTGGAGCACCCACTATACGACCATATTCCAATCACAACCCTATACAGTCGGGAACAGGTCAAACAACCATGTCAATGAGTGAGTCAGTGAGTGAGTGGTAATGTAGCTTTATATATATATAACTAGTATTTCGGGTGGGGGCGCGGGCTGCGAGCAGCCCGCGAGGTGTCGGTGCAGCTGTTGAGGAGGGTCATAAAACTATTCAGTTGAGCAATGGGTGAAGAAACTCGTTCAGTACGAAAAAGGTAAGGAAAGGAGTGGGCGGCCATCTTGGATTCCAAAATGACATCCAGTTTCGAGTCCCACGAGGTCTTAAGACCCCAGATATGAAATTTCATTCAAATCCAACAAGGTTGAAAAAATTAAAAAAAAAAAATTCCGCCATGTTGGATCCAAAAATGGAGTTCAGTTTCGAGTTCCACGGTGTCTGAAACCCCTAGATATCAATTTTGAGCCAAATCGCATGCAGTTGAGAATTGGGGGCAATTTAGGGGGTAAAGGGGGTGGGGGGTGATTGACAAAATGGCTCGGCCTTCGGCCTCGCCACTCAGCGAGCCCTCCGGGCTCGCGGCAGCTCGGCCTACGGCCTCGCTGCTAGTTACTTGGGGGAGGGGGTTGTAGGGGGATGAGGGGGGGGGGGGGGGTCACATGACGGGGAAGGTGTTCCGAGGGGCTCGGGCTTCGCCCTCGCTACGCAGCTCGGCCTCCGGCCTCGCTGGCGCTCGCCCTGCGGGCTCGCGTAGAATGACCCGAATTGGCCTTGTATGGCGGCCATCTTGAATTTTGAAAAAATTAAAAAAGAAACATCGACATTTGAAATTGCTTACAACCCCCTACATTTTGGAAAAAAAATCATCCCCCTAACCCCCACCGTTTTTGCAGGCAGTAGGGGTCCACCATCAGGATCTGATGATCTTGAAGATGTCAGATTTTTCTGGTACTCACTGGAGCAGCCACTATACGACCCCGTCATTCATTTTCTTCCACCATGTCGGGAACAGGTCAAACAACCATGTCAATGAGTGAGTCAGTCAGTGGTAATGTAGCTTTATATATTATAACTAGTATTTCGGGTGGGGGCGCGGGCTGCGAGCAGCCCGCGAGGTGTCGGTGCAGCTGTTGAGGAGGGGTCATGTACCTTATGCAGTCGGAGGTGGGTGAGGTAGCTTGTGGTGCTTGAAAAAGGGTCAAAAACCGAATGGCCGCAACAATATTAGATATTCAGTTGAAATCCCATAAAATCTAAGGGGGGTAAGGGGGGGGGGGGGATGAAAAATGTCAAGTACCTAATGGCTCGGCCTTCGGCCTCGCCACTCAGCGAGCCCTCCGGGCTCGCGGCAGCTCGGCCTGCGGCCTCGCTGCTAGTTACTTGGGGGAGGGGGTTGTAGAGGGGTAAGGGGGGGGTCACATGACGGGGGAGGTATTCCGAGGGGCTCGGGCTTCGCCCTCGCCACGCAGCTCGGCCTCCGGCCTCGCTAGCGCTCGCCCTGCGGGCTCGCGTAGAATGACCCGAATTGGCCTTGTATGGCGGCCATCTTGAATTTTGAAAAAATTAAAAAAAAAACATCGACTTTTAAAATTGCTTACAACCCCCTACATTTTGAAAAAAAAATCATCCCCCTAGGTCTTACCGTTTATGCAGGCAGTAGGGGGTCTACCGTCAGGTTTCTTCAATCTTCAAGATGTCAGATTTTTCTGGTACTCACTGGAGCAGCCACTATACGACCATATCCCAAGCACAACCCTATACAGTCGGGAACAGGTCAAACAACCATGTCAATGAGTGAGTCAGTCAGTGAGTGGTAATGTAGCTTTATATATTATAATAACTAGTATTTCGGGTGGGGGCGCGGGCTGCGAGCAGCCCGCGAGGTGTCGGTGCAGCTGTTGAGGAGGGTCATGTACCTTATACAGTCGGAGGTGGGTGAGGTAGCTTGTGGTGCTTGAAAAAGGGTCAAAAACCGAATGGCCGCAACAGTATTAGATATTCAGTTGAAATTCCATAAAATCTAAGGGGGGTGAGGGGGGGGGGGATGAAAAATGTCAAGAACCTAATGGCTCGGCCTTCGGCCTCGCCACTCAGCGAGCCCTTCGGGCTCGCGGCAGCTCGGCCTGCGGCCTCGCTGCTAATTGCTTGGGGGAGGGGGGTTGTGAGGGGGGGGGGGGTGAGAGGGGGTTAATTTGACGGGGAAGGTATACCGAGGAGCTCGGGCTTCGCCCTCGCCACGCAGCTCGGCCTTCGGCCTCGCTAGCGCTCGCCCTGCGGGCTCGCGTAGAATGACCCGAATTGGCCTTGTATGGCGGCCATCTTGAATTTTGAAAAAATTAAAAAAAAAACATCGACATTTAAAATTGCTTACAACCCCTTACATTTTGAAAAAAAAATCATCCCCCTAGGTCTTACCGTTTATGCAGGCAGTAGGGGTCTACCGTCAGGTTTCTTCAATCTTCAAGATGTCAGATTTTTCTGGTACTCGCTGGAGCACCCACTATACGACCATATTCCAATCACAACCCTATACAGTCGGGAACAGGTCAAACAACCATGTCAATGAGTGAGTCAGTCAGTGAGTGGTATTGTAGCTTTATATATTATAACTAGTATTTCGGGTGGGGGCGCGGGCTGCGAGCAGCCCGCGAGGTGTCGGTGCAGCTGTTGAGGAGGGTCATGTACCTTGTGCAGTCGAAGGTGGGTGAGGTAGCTTGTGGTGCTTGAAAAAGGGCCAAAAACCGAATGGCCGCAACAGTATTAGATATTCAGTTGAAATTTCATAAAATCTAAGGGGGGTGAGGGGGGGGTGATGAAAAATGTCAAGAACCTAATGGCTCGGCCTTCGGCCTCGCCACTCAGCGAGCCCTCCGGGCTCGCGGCAGCTCGGCCTGCGGCCTCGCTGCTAATTACTTGGGGGAGGGGGGTTGTGAGGGGGGGGGGGGTGAGAGGGGGTTAATTTGACGGGGAAGGTATACCGAGGAGCTCGGGCTTCGCCCTCGCCACGCAGCTCGGCCTTCGGCCTCGCTAGCGCTCGCCCTGCGGGCTCGCGTAGAATGACCCGAATTGGCCTTGTATGGCATTAAAAAAAAAACATCGACATTTAAAATTGCTTACAACCCCTTACATTTTGAAAAAAAAATCATCCCCCTAGGTCTTACCGTTTATGCAGGCAGTAGGGGTCTACCGTCAGGTTTCTTCAATCTTCAAGATGTCAGATTTTTCTGGTACTCGCTGGAGCACCCACTATACGACCATATTCCAATCACAACCCTATACAGTCGGGAACTGGTCAAACAACCATGTCAATGAGTGAGTCAGTCAGTGAGTGGTATTGTAGCTTTATATATTATAACTAGTATTTCGGGTGGGGGCGCGGGCTGCGAGCAGCCCGCGAGGTGTCGGTACAGCTGTTGAGGAGGGTCATGTACCTTGTGCAGTCGAAGGTGGGTGAGGTAGCTTGTGGTGCTTGAAAAAGGGTCAAAAACCGAATGGCCGCAACCGTATTAGATATTCAGTTGAAATTCCATCAAATCTTAGGGGGGTGAGGGGGGGGGGGATGAAAAATGTCAAGAACCTAATGGCTCGGCCTTCGGCCTCGCCACTCAGCGAGCCCTCCGGGCTCGCGGCAGCTCGGCCTGCGGCCTCGCTGCTAGTTACTTGGGGGAGGGGGTTGTGGGGGGTAGGGGGTGGAGAGAGGGGGGGTAATTTTACGGGGAAGATATTCCGAGGGGCTCGGGCTTCGCCCTCGCCACGCAGCTCGGCCTCCGGCCTCGCTAGCGCTCGCCCTGCGGGCTCGCGTAGGATGACCCGAATTGGCCTTGTATGGCGGCCATCTTGAATTTTGAAAAAATTAAAAAAAAATCATCGACTTTTAAAATTGCTTACAACCCCCTACATTTTGGAAAAAAAATCATCCCCCTAACCCTCACCGTTTTTGCAGGCAGTAGGGGTCTACCGTCAGGTTTCTTCAATCTTCAAGATGTCAGATTTTTCTGGTACTCGCTGGAGCACCCACTATACGACCATATTCCAATCACAACCCTATACAGTCGGGAACAGGTCAAACAACCATGTCAATGAGTGAGTCAGTCAGTGAGTGGTATTGTAGCTTTATATATTATAACTAGTATTTCGGGTGGGGGCGCGGGCTGCGAGCAGCCCGCGAGGTGTTGGTGCAGCTGTTGAGGAGGGTCATGTACCTTGTGCAGTCGAAGGTGGGTAAGGTAGCTTGTGGTGCTTGAATAAGGGTCAAAAACCGAATGGCCGCAACAGTATTAGATATTCAGTTGAAATTCCATAAAATCTTAGGGGGGTGAGGGGGGGGGGGGGGGATGAAAAATGTCAAGAACCAAATGGCTCGGCCTTCGGCCTCGCCACTCAGCGAGCCCTGTGGGCTCGCGGCAGCTCGGCCTGCGGCCTCGCTGCTAGTTACTTGGGGGAGGGGGTTGTAGGGGGGTGAGGGGGGGGTCACCTGACGGGGAAGGTGTTCCGAGGGGCTCGGGCTTCGCCCTCGCCACGCAGCTCGGCCTCCGGCCTCGCTAGCGCTCGCCCTGCGGGCTCGCGTAGAATGACCCGAATTGGCCTTGTATGGCGGCCATCTTGAATTTTGAAAAAATTAAAAAAAAAACATCGACTTTTAAAATTGCTTACAACCCCCTACATTTTGGAGAAAAAATCATCCCCCTAGGTCTTACCGTTTATGCAGGCAGTAGGGGTCTACCATCAGGTTTCTTCAATCTTCAAGATGTCAGATTTTTCTGGTACTCACTGGAGCACCCACTATACGACACCGTCAATCATTTTCCTCCACCATATCGAGAACAGGTCAAACAACCATGTCAATGAGTGAGTCAGTCAGTGAGTGGTAATGTAGCTTTATATATTATAACTAGTATTTCGGGTGGGGGCGCGGGCTGCGAGCAGCCCGCGAGGTGTCGGTGCAGCTGTTGAGGAGGGTCATGTACCTTGTGCAGTCGAAGGTGGGTGAGGTAGCTTGTGGTACTTGAAAACGTGTCAAAAACCGAATGGCCGCAACCATATTAGGTGTACAGTTGAAATTCCATAAAATCTTAGGGGGGTGAGGGGGGGGGGGGGGGGATGAAAAATGTCAAGAACCTAATGGCTCGGCCTTCGGCCTCGCCACTCAGCGAGCCCTCCGGGCTCGCGGCAGCTCGGCCTGCGGCCTCGCTGCTAGTTACTTGGGGGAGGGGGTTGTAGGGGGGTGAGGGGGGGTGTTCACATGACGGGGGAGGTATTCCGAGGGGCTCGGGCTTCGCCCTCGCCACGCAGCTCGGCCTCCGGCCTCGCTAGCGCTCGCCCTGCGGGCTCGCGTAGAATGACCCGAATTGGCCTTGTATGACGGCCATCTTGAATTTTGAAAAAATTAAAAAAAAAACGTCGACATTTAAAATTGCTTACAACCCCCTACATTTTGGAAAAAAAATCATCCCCCTAGGTCTTACCGTTTATGCAGGCAGTAGGGGTCTACCATCAGGTTTCTTCAATCTTGAACATGTCAGATTTTTCTGGTACTCACTGGAGCACTCACTATACGACCATACTCCAATCACAACCCTATACAGTCGGGAACAGGTCAAACAACCATGTCAATCAGTGAGTCAGTGAGTCAGTGGTATTGTAGCTTTATATATTATAATATTATAAAATATAGTATCGTTGAGTTTGTATCCCATAACACAAGTTTCGAACTTACTTTGGGGCTAGCTCAATCTGTGTGATTTGTCCGTATATATTTATATTTATTATTTATTTATGGCTTAGCTTCTGGTGACAAATCTTTACGAGTCCATATGACAGTCTACTATTTCACACATTAAACATGAGCATGAGCCGTGTGGTTCCCGGCAGAGTAGAATAGGACCACTCCAAGTCTTCCCGTGGATGTCGTACAAGGCGACTTAGGAATCAAAAGCTAAACAAAGCTTATAAACATAAAGAGACTTCTCCAACCCGTCTGGAGCGTGGAGAGTGTAGGCCAAATCCTCTGACTGCTCTGGCTAATATATGGCTTTGATAGTAGGTACAGACAGAGGGTCGTGCTCCTGCAGTGGAGACTAAAAAAAAAAGATCTGATGATGATGATGAGCATTTATAACACAAAACTACACCAATTTCATATTATTAGAAATCAACTAGCAAAATTTTGTATCGTGTCTATAAACACCTCGAATATAATATCCAGCTTACCGTACTTGCTTATCAATGTACTATGGTTTTCTAGTATTCCAAAAGTAAACAAATATCTATGGAATTTCGGTGACAGACGGTTGTGCTCCTGCAGTGGAGATTAACAATTACCTGATGATAATGATGATGAATTGGTGATAAGTAATTCCTAAGCAACCATCAGTTCTGAAATAAAATTACTTTATTACGATTTAATGCGTTTATAAGATTATTTTTATCCTTCAGTACTCAGATTGTGATCGCTATTTACTTTTTTCTCTCATAAGCGGAAACTAACCTATTTACTCCCACACATCGCCATTATTTGGCAGCACAGCAGTGATATAAAAACGTTATGTGCCCGTGATGTGACCTTTCAAAACCTTCAGACATTTTTATTATTTCGATCACATTTTTAGAAAAAGCCAGTTGAATATAATCTGGTAAACTCAATACAATACGCTTACTTACAGAAAATAATTCACTAGAACAACACTAAATAGCTCTAGTTAATGGGATAAAAAATCTGACACCAGTGTTGGCCCCTTACACACACGAAAAACAAACAATGATTTATCTTTGGTATTGTACAGAACCCTCTCTACGCGAGTTCAAAACGCACACGGCCAGTTTTTTTAAATAATCTAACTTGTTTTTGAATGACTTTTTTTTCACAATTTTGTATAAACGGGTTTTCTTATTAAATAACCAAGTTACTATATCGGTTTTTGTTACCCTTAGAAATACGTTTATACCATTAAAGCTTATTATTGGTAGGTCCATCGGTCATACCAAAGAGAACAAATACCTTTAAATTGTGACAACAAACTAAGAAACCTTCAGAACTTAGTTGTTGTCGCTCTCAGTACGAGTAGTTATCGTTATATTCCATTTTTTCTCTCATAAGCGGAAACTAACCTATTTACTCCCACACATCGCCATTATTTGGCAGCGCAGCAGTGACATAAAAACATTATGTGCCCGTGACGTCACCTCCCGCCATCAGCCATAATGATATGGGGAATAAATGGCCAAATTTCCTATACGAGACTGCGTAGGCAGCTTATGAGCTACGAAAAACCTTCAGACATTTTTATAATTTCTGATGCGAAATATGAGTGAGATAAGAGTCTTATACGAGGCGTATCTAGTTTTTTGTTATGATATAGGATGGTGTGTTTTTCTTTACTCTCAGACCAGCATGTAGTTTCAGAGTAAAGAAAAAACACAGATTGTACCAGGTCTTCCCGCGTAGAAGATGATCGAGGGAATGGGCAAAAATCTAAGGAATCATGGCAATAGACGATGCGGCTAGCAACCCTCCACCTACCGTTTTCCATCTCCACGCCCACCACAATGCTAAACGTGGTTTTAGGTCTTACAGATATGGGTTATGACTACCCCGTAAGGAAAAAGACGTGACAGTATGTATGTATATAGGACCGTAAACCAACAAGCGGTTTACCTAATGGTAAGTGTAATTCTCTATAGCTTAAGGGGTGTAAGTATTCTATCATCATCACTATCATCAGGTCTTTGTTAGTCTTCCCTGAATGATCACGATTAGCCAGCGCAGTCAGAGGATTTAGCCTACACTCTCTATGCTGGCCAGATGGGTTGGAGAGGTCTCTTCAATCTTTATAAGCTTTGTTTAGCTTGTGTTTCCTAAGTCGTCTTCTTTAACATCTACGGGAAGACTTGGAGTGGTCCTATTCCACTCTGGCAAGATCCACACCGCTTCTAAAAGATCCTTATAGTTCTATATAAAAGGAAACAAAACATATAGCCTATGACACTTGGAAGGCTATATTTTTGTTTAACAAACTTGTTACCGTCTTCAGTGCCGTACCCTAAAAATCAAACCAGTCCCCTATAAAATATGTTTCTCATATATTATTTACAGTAAAAATTGCAACCTCACCTTGTACTCGTAAGTAACAACCGCAACCCACACGACAGTTCAGCGACCCCGAAAAGTTTAAAAACGGGAAAGTGGGGGAGGCAGCCAAATTGAAAGATAAAACTTTTTAATTCTACTAATCTGCGATAAATTTCAAGTTAGCATCTTTAATAAATAAAGTGGAAGATTAATATGACTTGGCGAGTTTTCCTTGTTGATTGATGGCGTTTACATTTTAATATTTTTTGCGGAAATACTGCCAACCTGCTGGCCTATTTGATAACTTTTGACAACTGCGCGGTTGTCCTAAATCAAAACACAGTATGTGACATTTTTGACAAAATTCAGATTTTCACATAATTATTCACAGTAAATGCTTTCACACAAAGACCCTTTTTTAAATAAGGACTATCATTCCCGAAATACGTATAATATAGTAAGCAAAAAGGCAGATAGTAATTATATTTTCATATACATAAAAATATTCATTTGCCAGTCAATTTGTATAGGGACGTCAAACTTTTTTGAGTTCCTGTTTGGTCTCAAAGTAAAAGTTATTAAAATGAATCACCCCACAAAGGGTCAAAAAGGAGTCGCTCGCGTCAATGTCGCTCCCTCGGGAACAATATGTTTTTCTGGGATGAGACATCCTATGTCCTTGTCCCTAGTTCGGAGAACAAGTTTTCAAAATTTCATGATGATCGGTTCAGTAGTTACGCCGTGAAAGCGTAACAAACTCACCTTCGCATTAAGAGCGTATACTAGCAGTATTTTTTCAATATGGTTTCCATACAAATGTATTTCTCTATTTTCTCGCTGAAAACTGATTTTAGAGCCACAATTCTTTTTTCATAAAATCTAGTACTAAAATAGGAATGCCCCTATTTTTTATTTTTTCCAAAAAAACTGTTTTTGCACAATTATTTTTTCTTTTAAACAGGTTTTAAGAAAAAAATAAAACATAGTGACATACCTATTTTAGTAATAGATTGTATGTAAAAAGTATTGTGCCACTAGAAGCAGTTTTCAGCGAGAAAATAGAGAAATACATTTGTATGGAAAACGCACTGCTAGTATACCCTCTTAATAGTATTAATTAGTCGGGACGAACGTGACCCGCGGCTTCACCCGCGTGATCTCTCGCGTGACAACTGCCTCCGTGGTCCAGTGGTTAAGGCGTTTGCCTAGTTGACCTGGGGGTCGTGGGTTCGATTCCCACGGGAAGCTGTTTCCAGTTCGGTTAGGACATTGCAGGCATGAATCACCTGATTGTCTGATAAGAAAGATGATTCCGTGCTTCGGAAGGCACGTTAAGCCGGTGGTCCCGGCTGCCATCTGGTAGTCGTTAAAGGAACCACGTCAGAGGCCGAGAGGTGGTTCCGAAGAACTCTGACACCAGGGTGTGCATGGTCGACTGACCTGTCACCTACACGAAATAATGATGATGACCCGCGTGATAAGCATCCTCTTCAGTACCCTAACCTATGCGTATGCATTTGGCGTGTTATCGTATCAAACAAACTCACCTTCGCATTAATAATATTAGTTGGGATTGGGATGGGATGGATGTGTCCTACATCCAGTAATTCCCCGGCCGCCATTAAGATGACGTCACAGGATTTTTTTATCTGTGCAGGATTATGCTGATAAATTGTGTCAGCGGCTGACGTGCTCTGACGATGCTTCTAAGCCTTCTTATTTGTTTTGGTGATATATTAGATTGTTCAAGATATAAGTTTTTTTAATCTTATGCAAATAATTTTATTGAATTTGAATTAATGAAAATTAAACTGCATATTTTTTTTTTGTATTACTTGTAATAAAATTTTAAGAAGTGTTTGATATTGATACTTATTTCTTATGATCCCATTCATCGACAACTAATGGCGCCTCGTTAATATTTTGAGAAGCCTTTAGCATACAAAAAAACCAGCCAAGTGCGTGTCGAGCCACGCGCAGTGTAGGGTTCCGTAGTTGCAAATGACAACTTTAAGTTCACACTGTTCACACTCGCACCTCACAGTTTAACGAGCAAAAACATGTAACAATAAAAATGTATGAAATTTTACATTTTTGAGTACATTTTATAAGTTGGTTGCCTATAACTTTTTAGTTTGTACTTGGTACTCAGCTCTGATAGTTTTCCTTTCAACTACAGTATATATACTACTGCTGTAATTTTTTTCACGTATCCATATATAACCGTTAAGTAGATAGAGGGGGGGGGGGGGGGGGGGACACTTACCTCTAACAAAATTTTGCACTTTAAAACCAAATATTTCGGAAACGGATCCCTAAATCGAAAAATGGTGTTCATAATCTCACTATATTTTTTAAAGGCCTATCTAACGATACCCAACACGATGGGTTTGTATAGAAAAAAAAATATTACTCCATCTTTACTTGTATGGGAGCTAACCTAAAAAAAAATTTTTTTTCAAGATTTTCTTCTACCTCTTTTTTGACATGATTAAAATACATACCCACACCAAATTTCAGCTTTCTAGTACTTAGAGTCTTTGAGTAAATCCGCGGACGGACAGACAGACAGACAGACAGACATGGCGAAACTATAAGGGTTCCTAGTTTACTACGGAACCCTAAAAAGAAAGCAAATTAATAATTAAGTATGTGGCCTTAGCCTGTGACAAGAGGGGTCCCGGGTTCGATGCCCGCTCAGGTCATGATTCAGTTTAGCCTGGTTCTTGGATGTGTGTCTATATAAGTATCTATAATAAAATGATTGTATCGTTGAGTTAATATCCACACAAGTTCAACAAACTGTGGGGCTAGCTCAATTTTGAATGATAAGTCCTTGTATGTATACCTATGTTTTTAATCATCATCATCATCATCATCAGGTCTTTATTAGTCTCCACTGCAGGAGCACGACCCTCTCTGTACTGCCAGAGCAGTAAGAGGATTTGGCCTACACTCTCCACGCTGGCCAGACGGGTTGGAGAGGTCTCTTTATAAGCTTTGTTTAGCTTTAGTTTCCTAAGTTGCCTTTTACGACATCCACGGGAAGATTTGGAGTGGTCCTATTCTTCTCTGCCGGGAACCACACGGCATATGCCGGGAACCACACGGCATGTTTTTAATATAAATCCCAAATCAAGACAAGCTTTCTTTCTTAAACGGACTTTACAATTTAAGTGCCTGTACAAACTTCCATGATAACAAAGAAAATGAAGAAAACCTACTCAAAGTACGGAAAAATAAAACATCTCTTTTGCAACATAAAACTGAATTAGCAAAAATACTGTGCCTTTAACAAAATCCATTACTTATTCAATCGCCAAAAAAAGCGTACAATCCACATTAAAGGGGTGGGAGAGACATATCGATAGAATTCAATTCGTTTCTAATAAACGCCTAGATTAATTCGAGTTCCAAATTTGAAATATGTACGGTGTCGCGTTGCGTTCTGTAGGCTTTGAGCGGATTTCAGGCTTAGGTGAAATACGTTGATAGCTGTTTAGGTAGTGATGGCAGGGATTTTATCGATAATGGCGACTGATTTCCATAGGTTATATTCATGCAAAGCAAAATGGACTAGTTTTTCATTTTTAAAACTTTGATGTCTTATTTAATAAAGAAAAAAGGTAAAGTGAACATTTTTATGCAAGCCAGGATTTGAATTTTACCAACTAAGCGTTTCAATGCTACTCATAAATTTTTTCCATACTATTAGTAGTGTAGTTCAATTTACATGAGTAAATTTTTTTTTAATTAACCTATAATGTCCCACTGCTGGGCAAAGGTAAAAAAAGGTAAATAAATTAAATTATTATATAGGCAAATTTATGTAGAGTAAATAAATGAGCTAAATTCTGCTTCTAAATTGTTCAAGATAAACAACAACCTTTTAAAATTACGTATTTTTCAATAAAATAGGAACATTTTTATAGTTGCACGTTGCATGCAAACCATTTTAAAACTATTCTATTACATGTATAGAGTGTTGGGGATAGAGAATTCAAACATAACCGTGGATTTCTTATATAGGTTTGCATAGTGATTTCCTTACAAAAGGCGCATGGTCATACGGGCGTTCTTAGCCTACCGTAACTATCCGTCATCTAGTGGATTATATATCTGTTAACTACTTAATAATTAAGACAATTAACACCTTAATTATCTTAAGACATGCCTCGATTCAAATTTGTTTAGTATTGTGCAAATTTTATACTCAATGTTCAACTATTTGATGTCGATATTCACGCCCATCCCTAGCCAGATTAACGCGAGTCTCCATGAATGTGTAACAGTGTTTGCCCACCAATTAGAGACCGACCCGGCGATGCAAACAAACACATTTTTGTGACAGACATTTGCGTACTGATGTTTTTAGTGATACACTGGTTTTTAAAACTAAAAGTTTTCCATAAAAAATAGTAAGATAAGGCTCCCATACAACAAACGTGATATTTTTTTGTTCGTTAGTAATAACGGCAACAGCTAGACAAAAGACAGAACCATGCATTTTTCAGAATTTTACAGTTACATTGATTCCCTTAGAATGAAAAGTTTCATGTTCGTACAGGCGTCCTTAGACTATTGTAACTGTCTACCAATCTTTTGAGTTGTTTGTCTGATTAAGGACAGACTTTTTTCTAGCCGTATGTGTCCCTATACTGGGCAAAGGCCTCCGCCCTTCCCTCGACTCATCTCTGTCTTTGACCTTTTCCTTCCAAAGTTTGTCGAATGCCCGCAAGTCATCCGACCACCTCGTCTTAGATCTTCCTCACTTCCTACGTCCGTAATAACACAGACTCTAAGTAGGAGAAATAAAATGGTGGTACGTGGTTTTTAAATGTTATTTTAATCTAAATATTGTAAGATATGTTTTTATATAGCAAGTAAATGAAAAAACAAGCCATTCAATGTCGATATTGAAGCCCATCCCTAGCCAGATTAATGCGAGTCTCCATGAATGTGTAACAGTGTTTGCCCACCAATTAGAGAGCGACCCGGCGATGCAAACAAACAAACACATTTTTGTGACAGGCATTTTTGTACTGAAGTTTTTAGTGACACACTGGTTTTTAAAATGAGAGCTTTCGCTTTCACTCAAAAATAGTAACTAACGATAAGGGACTCTCAAACAAAATATATTTTTTTGCTCGATATTAATAACAGCAACAGGTAAATTTGATATATTCAGAAAAGATTTAGGTAATTGTGTATTCACTTTAATAATAAATAATGAAATCAAAATAAAATAAATATTCAAGTGGGATCCAATACAACAAACTGATTTTGTTTGATTATCTAATGTTGTGTAGATAACGGAACGGAACTCTTCGTGCGCGAGTCTGACTCGCACTTGGCCGATTTTTTATTATCCTTTTAACTTCTTTAAAAAAAATTGAATAGATATTTCGCGAATCTAAACCTTTACTGAGTAACTTGTTAAACAATGTAACTTTGCAGGAGTAGATATATCGTAAGCTGTTAACTATAATCATAAAGAGAAACGTAAGTTCCATACAGTTTTGAGATAATACTTTCAGCAAAAGGCGTCGAATATTGTTCATTCTTTTTATCAGTGTAGCTCGTTTCTTTCAATCCGAGCTGATTTTTCTCGTTGCTCCGTAAGTGTGGATTCGTGTTGAAGCTCTGCCGCAGGCACCAATTCAAGTGTCGTTGTGTTTTTTTCTTGTATTTTTGACACGTTTTTTTACATTTGTAATTCAGTTTATTTACAAAATGGCGTTAAGTTGTATTCTATTTTTGAAACTTTCTCGGTTTATTTTATCCTTAATCATTTGCGAGGGTGCTTTTTAATGATTTCTGATATTTTCACAGATTTAAATTACACATGTAATGGACTTTCTCTGTTGATGTCGTAAATTCTCATAAATATTAAAGAAACCTCTCTAACAAGGGTTAGAGAGGTTTTTTTAATATTCACATCGCATCACACTCTTCACGCTGAGCAGAAGGCTGCTCAGCGTGAAGAGTGTAAGCCAAGTCGTCTGACTGCTCTGGCTTTATTTAGCTCAAGCTTCATAGAGAGAGTCGTGCTCCTGCAGTGGAGACTAAAAGTCGTGATGATGTTCATAGTTTATTTGTTGGACACATTTTTTCCTTAACTTATACAGCTTTATTACAAAACGAGGACTAACTTTAGTACTTGGTTTAAACCAATATCCGCCCAAAACAAACTTACAATGACAGTTGACAGAACGTCAAAGTAATGTGTAGACTTTTTCGCCTGATAATGGTTTAAGCCAGGTACTAAAGTTAGTCCTTGATTAATAAGACAGTTAAAATCTATTTTTGCTTTATAAAATCTAAGCTTACACTTTGTTTGTTTCTTTTTCGTATGTGTAAGTGGCTAACACTGGTGTCAGATTTTTCAAGCTGCCTTAAGGCATCTAACATAGCTTAACGACTGCCATCAACGATGACAGCCGGGACCAACGGCTTAACGTGCCTTCCGAAGCACGGAGGAGCTCGAGATACTTTTATGCCACTTGTGGTCACCCATCCAAGTATGACTGCACCAGGGGTTGCTTAACATACGTAAGCGCTCATAGAGCTCACACCCACTGGACCATCGGGCTCCTTTAGCTTACACTTAACGGTATCTTTAACAGTGTTGCATTTCTTCCTTTTAATTTGCGCATATTTTTTGCGAATCTCCGTAAGTGTGTATTCGTGTCGGGTCTCTGCCGCGGGCTTAAATTCAAGTGTCGTTGTATTTTTTCTTTTATTTTCGCGTAATTAGCACGGATTCTGTTGATATTTAGCACATTCTATTTTTGTTTAACATTTTGTTTACTAAGTAACATTTAGTCTCTGAAAAACAAAACAGTGGAATGAACAAAGCTGTTTGGGATCTGAATGGTTCTTTTCCCTTCCCGTTAAAACTACTTATTAGGTAAATTTTGATACATTTTTACCGCATTAGTAATTTTCCCGGTACAACTTCCGCAAAAATTATAGCCTGGTTTTGGTAGTTGTTATTCGTGTGTGTCAGTGGCCAACACTGGTTTAATTCAAGTGTCGTTGAGTTTTTTTTTTCTTATATATGCGCGGGAAGAAAACAGCTAGTATATTCTATGTTTTTTAAACTCTTCCAAACCAGCATGGAAGTACATATTAATGCAAAAGGATTTAAATCAGAAATTGTCTAGTTCAGAGAACATTCGCCCGGGTAATTTAATTTAGCCAAATGCAGTTAGGGATTAAATATCTGCTAAATTATACCTCGTTCGGGGTTAAATTGTTATCCATTAGACACTGAATTTCATATCCGGAAATATGGTTTTAATTTTAGCCGTAACAACGATTGAAAACAGGCATAATTTATTTTGTAATCCTTTGTTGATTATTGTTATATTGATAAGTATACATACACACTATCATGTTGCCCCTTTGCGGGGTAGACAGAGTCTTAGGTCATAAGACCCAAAAGCCACATTTAGAATCGTAATGGGCATGAAGGTGGAAAGCGGAATCACAATAGTGATGGGTTGCTAATCGCATCGCCTATTCATGTAATTCCTAAGATTTTCATCAAATCCCTAGACCGGCTTTTACGGTCTACGCTGAAAGTAAAGCCGCTGGTATATTCTGTTCCGTGTGGTTCCCGGCAAAGTAGAATAGGACCACTCCAAGTCTGCCCGTGAATGTCGTAGAAGACTACTTAGCAAACGCAAGCTAAACAAAGCTTATAAACATCAAAGAGACCTCTCCAACCCATCTAGCCAGCGTGGAGAATGTAGGCAAAATCCTCTGGCTGATATATCATGGCTCTGGTAGTACAGAGAGGGTGCTCCAGCAGTGGAGATTAAAAAAGACCTGATGATGATGATAAATATATACTCGGGCGACTCTGCCTGTTAATATGTACAACTTATCCAGATAAGAATCAAACACAGGACTACTCGTTTCGCAGGCTGGTGGGTTATCAACTGTTCCTAGAACAATGCATACTCAGTCCGCATAACAAAGTAGTTTCTAAGGTTAACTAAAATTATGAGTTGACGTCGCTTGGAGAAAATGCGCTGTGCAGTTTGTTGCCGCTTCTTCTGCACTCCGCTTTGGAAGCGGCCTAAACTTAGCCATAAGTAATTATTGACGTCAACAATTTTTAGTGGAGGGGCCCGATGGTCCAGTGGGTGTGAGCTCTGTGAGCGCTTACGTATGTTAAGCAACCCCTGGTGCAGTCTCTACTTGGATGGGTGACCGCAAGTAGCATAAAAATATCTCGACCTCCTCCGTGCTTCGGAAGGCACGTTAAGCCGTTGGTCCCAGCTGTCATCGTTGATGGCAGTCGTTAAGCTATGTCAGATGCCTTAAGGCAGCTTGAAAAATCTGACACCAGTGTTGGCCACTTACACATACGAAAAACAAAACAACAAACAATTATTAGTGTTGTAAAAAATGTTCAATCAAATGACAATTAATAAGTGTTCAAAGAAACTTAAATAAACGATTGGATCTTAAATTCCACATTTTACAAGATTTGCATGCATATTCATACGAAACAAATAATAAATATAATAAGTATAACAATTGTTTATCTCCAGTAGCCACCGACGCGTGTATAATAATAATAAAAAACTTGTTAATTTGTTTAGTCAGAATTGAAACATTTCGCGAATTTCAAACTCGTATTAATGTAATTGCTGGATTCGGAACTTTCGCTAATCCCTGTTCCCGAGTTTATATAAAAACATGTTGTTGAAATTCGCGTTTTTGACGACTTTATGAAATAGGAGATTTTCTCACTTGTTGTTTTCATGTGTGTAAGAGGTCAACAAAGGTGTCAGATCAACCCCTAAAAAAAGTGACACTATGGGTCACTCTCGTATGAAGTCAGCTACAGGCCGACATGTCTTAGGCCTCTGGATGAGGTCGAAACATGTCGGCCTATAGCTGACTTCATGCGTGAGTGACCCTTGTTTTACATTTAAATAATGTTTGTATCTCACGTTACTTTTAATTGAAATATTTCAACTCCTTTTGGTTTTTTTCGTATTGTAAGTGGCCAACACTGGTGTCAGATTTTTCAAGCTGTCTGACATAGGTCAACGACAGCCATCAATGATGGCAGCCAGGACTAAAATGTCAACGTGCTTTCGAGGCACGGATCCTAACTAATATTATAAATGCGAAAGTGAGTTTGTTTGTTACGCTTTCACACCGTATCTGCTGAATTGATCATCATGAAATTTGGCACCGAGAAGAACATATGCTATATTTTACGCGGGCGAAGCCGCGGATATCAGCTAGTAAGTATTAAATGTATCATTTTATTATAATACACCCAAATGAAGATATAAAAACACTTATACATCACGTCAAAAGCTATTCAAAATGGCGGCAACTTCGCAAATTGCCCGGCAGTTGCGGCGCTAATGTACTGGCTAATGCGAAGAATATTGTTATAAACAAGATTATTTATAGCAAAGGATAAAGAATCAAATGTCATATAGGTACACGGTGAATTATTGACTATTTTGAACCCTTTTAGGAGGTTCAGCCCGTTGATTTGGACAACTTTGATAAGAGACCAATTCTGGGAACTAAAAAAAAAAAATGCCATTTCCATACAAAAATCTTCAGCGGCCCAGTAAATTTGTATACTATGGATAGGGAAAAAAAGTTTTCTTTGTGATAACTTCCATTAAAGCTACGATTAGTATTGGCCACTAACACACACAAATTTTAAATAACACAAAATCCTTTTACCCAACAAATAAACAGCAGACATACCACAGTCCAAATCTAGACATAGTTACCATACTCAAAAGTAAGAATTCAATGGCATTATACTGGGATTTTTAAGACACTAAAAAATAACACACCTATTAAGTAATGTTTTCTTATGTTTTCGCAATTGTTACACATTCAAAATTTTAATTTTAATATGGTTTTTATCACAAGACTGACATTTGTCTAGTATTTTATATGGACTAGACAAATGTCAACTCAGTCTACCTGCGACCACGAACACTGTAAAGTGCTCGAAACGTTAGGTGTATAAATAATGTAATAAACGCGATAAAAACCGTATTAAAATAATTTTATTTAATCATCTATTAAGTTTTCTAAGTAATGACTTTGCAGATGAGATGAATATTGGTCACTAACACCCAAAAGAAAAGTATTAAGTCGAGCTCCGTGGCGCAGCGGTCAACACGCCAGCCTGCGACACGGGGGTCCCGGGTTAGATCCCCGGTCAGGTCATGCTGGAAAACGATCTTTTTCAGTATGATCTGGGTCTTGGATGTTTATCTATATAAGTATATATAATAAAATATAGTATCGTTGAGTCAGTATTCTGCGACACAAGTTAATAACTTACTGTGGGGCTGGCTCAATTTGTGTGATATGTTCCTATATTTATTTATTTATTTATTAATAACACAAAATCCTATTACCCAACTAATAAACAGTAGTCAGACAAACCACAATCCGAAGTTAAAAATCACATGAATACAGATCAGGTTTTTGCAAGAGTTTTTATGAGATAACTTCGCTCATTTCGCAGATAGACATGTAACCCGGCCTTTGTTGACCACAGCCCTTTGTGGGAACTATATCATTAAAACGGTAGAAATGCGAATTTAAGTATCAAAATTTAGTCTAATTACAAGTTTAGTATTTCAGTTGTAACGGTTTTTAAATAAAGAAGTTTGGTAATATTTTGCGTTTAAATATTATTTCTATGAAAAGTTACACAGTTTTTAGTACGCTACCGTACGCTTTTTACGCTTACCCACTAGTTATTAATGTTTCTTTTATATACAAGTTCAAAATTTAAGATTCAAAATATTTTTTAATATTAGTTTCTTTGAACACTTATTATTTGTCACGTTTGATATTTCCACAATTGAAAAAAGTGGACGTTACTAATTTATATATGGCTAAGTTTAGACCGTTTCAAGCGGAGTAAAGAAAAAGCGGAAAGAAACTGCACAGCGCATTTTCTCCAATCGACGTCAGCTTACAATTTTAGTTAACATTAGAAAGTTCACGCATTTACTAAGTTAGAGTATGAGAGTGTTGACAATAAATAGAGAAGAAGATGATTTTATAGACAATTCCTTCACATCACCTTGCCATCACTTCATAGCATTTAAACAGTAGCCAGACTAGCTAGCCTTAGCCGTGTGGTTCCCGGCAGAGTAGAATAGGACCACTCCAAATCTTCCCGCGGATGTCGTAAAAGGCGACTTAGGGAACATAATCTAAACAAAGCTTAAAAATATCAAAGACACCTCTCCAACCCGTCTGGCCAGCGTGGAGAGTGTAGGCCAAATCCTCTGACTGCCCTGGCTAATATACGGCTCTGGTAGTCAGAGAGGGTCGGCTCCTGCAGTGGAGACTGAAAAAGACCTGATGATGATGATGATGATAGTAGCCAGACCAGACTATCCCACAATCCAAAGTTGAAAATCACATGCATACAGACCGGGTTTTTTCAAGAGTTTTTATGAGAAAACTTCGCTCATTTCGACACACATGTAACCCGGCCTTTGTTGACCAGACCTTTGTGGGAACTATATCATTAAAATGGTAGAAATTCGAATTTAAGAAGGTAATCTAATTTTTGTTAGGGTTCCGTAGTAAACAAGGAACCCTTATAGTTTCGCCATGTCTGTCTGTCTGTCCGTCTGCGGTTTTACGCAGAGACTATAAGTACTAGAAAGGTGTAATTTGGTATGGATATGTATATTAAGAATGCCAAAAAAGTAGCAGACACAAATCTTGAAAAAAATTTTTTTTAGGGTGGCTCCCATGCAAATAAAGTGGGGGAGTATTTTTTGTTTTCTCTATTTACCCATCGTGTGGGGTATCGTTAAATAGGTCTGTAAAAATATTGTGAAGTTGAGAGCACCATTTTTCGATTTAGGGATCCATATCCAAAATATTTGGTTTTAAAGTGCGAATTTTTGTTAGAGGAAAGTGTCCCCCTCCCTCTATCTACTTAACGGTTATATATAGATACGTGAAAAAAATAACATCAGTAGTATATATACTGAAGGTTGGAAGGAAAACTATCAAAGCTGAGTACTAAGTACAAACTAAAAAGTTATAGGCAACCAACGTATAAAATGTACTCGAAAATGTAAAATTTTATACAATTTTCATTGTTAGATGTTTTTGGTCGTTAAACTGTGAGGTGCGAGTGTGAACTCAAAGCTATCATTTGCAACTACGGAACCCTACACTGCGCGTGGCTCGACACGCACTTGGCCGGTTTTCTTAGTACATTTTCAGTATTCCAGTTTTAACGGTCCTTATTAGAGATTTAGTAACATTTTGCGTTCAAATATATTTCTATTGAAATCTGCACAGATTGTAGTAGTATTAAGAAAAAATAACGCTTACTCACCAGTATATATTGTTTGTTTAATATCCAAGTTTAAGATATAAGATTCAAAACGTTTAGTTAATAAGTTTAGGTTTCTTTAATCTCTTATTATTAGATTACTTTTAACCTTAACCCCCACTCCAAACCCACAATTACTCTTAACCCACAAGCCAAAGTTAAAAATCACATGTCGGAATTTGAAAGAGTTTTTATGAGAAAACTCCGCTCATTTCGCAGATACACATGTGCCTTTGTTGACCACAGCCCTAGGGAAAATACCTATGTCATTAAAACGGTAGAAATTCGAATTTAAGTATCAACATTTTGTCTAATTACAATTTTATCGGGTTTTTTGTGTTCTATAAGTTTGAGATTCGTTGCCATTTGGCTACCTCGATAATTGCTGGATGAATGAATGAAGGAATACAAGTTACGGGAATGGACCTTTGTACTAAAATTGAATTAATAGAAGGAAAAAAAATGAATACAGAAAAAGAAAAAGCTGTATGATAAGCGGAAGGACTGCAAGAGATGGGTGAAAGTATTGTGTGTGTCTGTTGGTGTGTATAAGTTGTTAATAGTGTAGAGTGTGTAATTGGGGTACTGGGAAGTAGGTGCTAGGCGATGCTGCTGGAACGTTAAGTGAAAGGATGAGATGCGAGAAGAAGCAATTTTAATTTTTACAGATATTTATATATTGGGTGAGAGTAGGTTTTCGGTAGCTGTATAGTCTAGAGTTTTGAGATACTGCGTTAGAACAGATTTGCAGCTAAATTTGTTGAGGGGATATATGTTGTGGGTTATATTTATTTCATTATATAGGTATGGGCCTAGAAAGCAGAAACACCAAGAGAGCACACCCCAGTATTTGTATAGCTCAGTTGTTGGATGACGGAGGGGGAGGCCCGCCGCAACCTTAAGAATAGCTCTTTGGGCTCGCTCTACTTCTAGGAATTTGGTTTTTGAGGGACCACCCCAGGTTGTGATACAGTACAATATCAGAGATTGTCCTAAGAGCACTGTATACCATTTTGATTATTAAACGGTTTGCAACGTGTACTATATATAACGGATAATACACAGCACATAAATAAAATGTAATAAAAAGATGAATTACTCTTCACCCACAATCTAAAGTTAAAAATCACATGTCGGGATTTGCAAGAGTTTTTATGAGTAAACTTCGCTCATTTCGCAGATACACATGTAACCCGGCATTTTGTTGACCGCAAGCCTTTTGTGGGTATATGGCAAATATATCAACAGGGGGTAATTAGAATGTAACTATTGAAAGTTTAATATGTGCGATTTTAAATCGGCGGGAAAATGGATGAGGATCTTAATCGATGCTTACTTTTTAGGGTTCCGTAGTAAACAAGGAACCCTTATAGTTTCGCCATGTCTGTCTGTCTGTCTGTCTGTCTGTCTGTCTGTCTGTCTGTCTGTCCGTCCGCGGTTTCACGCAGAGACTATAAGTACTAGAAAGCTGTAATTTGGTATGGGTATGTATATTAATCATGGCAAAAAAAGGTAGAATAAAAACTTGAAAAAAATTTTTTTTTAGGGTAGCTCCCATACAAGTAAAGTGGGGGAGTAATTTTTTTTTCTATTTACCCTTCGTGTGGGGTATCGTTAAATAGGTCTTTCAAAAATATTGTGAGGTTGAGAACACCATTTTTCGATTTAGGGATCCGTTTCCGAAATATTTGGTTTTAAAGTGCGAATTTTTGTTAGAGGTAAGTGTCCCCCCCCCCTCTATCTGCTAAACGGTTATATATAGATACGTGAAAAAAATTACAGCAGTAGTATATATACTGAAGAGTAAAGGAAAACTATCAGAGCTGAGTACTAAGTACAAACTAAAAAGTTATAGGCAACCAACTTATAAACTGTAAAATTTCATATCATATTTTCATTGTTAGATGTTTTTGGTCGTTAAACTGTAAGGTGTGAGTGTGAATGAATAGTGTGAACTCAAAGTTGTCATTCGCAACTACGGAACCCTACACTGCGCGTGGCCCGACACGCACTTGGCCGGTTTTTTATGTATGACCACGCATAACTTTTTACAGAGAAGTTTGATTTCAGTAATTCTTTTTTTGTCGGAAAGAGTATACCCTGAAGTTGGTCCATTACAAATTTGAAAAATGTATGAATGTGAATAATATTTTTTTTTAGATTATTATACATACTGCATAGATGTAACGTCTAGTGCCACCTGTGACGTCATCTGTCCCCGGCCCAGAGTATACCACAAACTACGAAGAAGATACTATTAATACTATCTGAGGAACGACTATGTTTTCTCTAAGATTAGACTATTGGAGTAAGGGTAAATTAAAAAGGGGAGGTACAAATTAAACTCAATTGACGGGTATCCTATGCCTACTATCGATAGAGGCAGTTTTTCGGCAGCGAAATATGCCTTGGTCCATGTCAATCACAAACCAAACAATATCGCTCGCGCCCTACTAAAAACGAAAGTAATAATAATACCGCGTGTCAACCCGCGTCTAACTAGTAGGCAAAAGTCGCATACTCGGCCTGTCAGCTCGTGCTCAAAAAAACGAAAAAAAAAATGCCCAAAGTTACTGTAATATGGTATGATAATAATTACAGTAAAAGAGTTAGTTAGCAAAATTTTGTGATACCTTTATCACAAGTAGGCAGAAAAATAGCAGATACCTTGAAACCCAAAAGCTCAATAAACGGTTCAGCCCCCTGACACGCTTGTTTCGTACGAAATGTGTTGGAAAAGATGTCTCTAGAAGCGCGTGAGTAACAGTCACATTCCCTCCTCCCTCCCTTGCTCTGTGATGTCAATAATATGGACTTTTTCAGACTGTTTTAAGGAAACAGCCAGGATCCACAGCTTATAACAAGCCTCCTTACTTTTTGCATAGTTTGTTGTTGTTTTTCGTGTGTCTAAGTGGTTAACACTTAGACACACGAAAAAAACAGTGGCTAACACTGGTATGAAATTTTTCAAGCTGCCTAAAGGCATCTGACATAGCTTAACGACTACCATCAAAGATGACAGCCGGGACCAATGGCTTAACATGCCTTCCGAAGCATGGAGGAGCTCCAGATATATTTATGCCACTTGCGGTCACCCATCCTAGTGAGGACTGCGCTCGGGGTTGCTTAACATGCGGAAGTGCTTTTAGTGCTTACACCCACTTGACTAGGCCATCGGGCTTGTGGCCTACACTGAAGTAAGATTTTTTAAGCAGCCTAGTGGCATCTGATTTAGCTAAACAACTGCCATTAATGATGACAGCCGGGACCAATGATGCCTTCTGAAGCGCGACGGAGCTCGAGATATTTTAAGCCAGCGGTCACCCATCCAGGAGAGGACTGCGCCTGAGGTTGCTTAACATGCGTAAAGGCTATCATTCTCCTCATTTTGCATAGTAAACAATATCTAAGGAGCGTGTAGAGACAGCCTGTGTTTTACTGCACACACTCGCATACATTAAGAGGATCGATACTCTTGACCCGGAATATGTTATGCTAATATTATATATTATGTGAGGACATACGCGCAGCTGACCCAATATTTGTCTTGAAGAATTTCTTAGCGAATATATAGAATAATATATGCCAAGAAATACAAACTTAGGTAGTGTATATATCTACGTTTGATATCACATTTGCCGTGTGGTTCCCGGCACATCTATTTACACATTTTGTCCCATATTTTAGGGCTTCTGAGAGTAGATTAGGACCACTCCAAAGTCTTCCCGTGGATGTAGCAGTAGACGATTTAGGAAACATAAGCTATACAAAGCATATAAACATCAAAGCGACCTCTCCCCGTCTGGCCAGTGTGAAAAGTAAAAGCCAAATCCTCTAACTGCTCTGGTTTATATCTACTACCAGAGCCATATAATTCTTGCCCAGAGCAATCAGAAGATTTGGACTCGACACGCTGACCGAACGGGTTGAAGATGTCTCATTGATGTTTTTAAGCTTTGTTTAGCTTGTGTTTCAAAAGTCGCCTCGTCGTGAGGAGCCCGATGGTCCAGTGGGTGTGAGCTCTTTGAGCGCTTACGTATGTTAAGGAACCCCTGGTGCAGTCCCTACTTGGATGGGTGACCGCAAGTGGTATAAAAATATCTCGAGCTCCTCCGTGCTTCGGAAGGCACGTTAAGCCGTTGGTCCCGGCTGTCATCATTGATGGCAGTCGTTAAGCTATGTCAGATGCCTTAAGGCAGCTTGAAAAATCTGACACCAGTGTTGGCCACTTACACATACGAAAAACAAACAAAAGTCGCCTTCTACGACATTCACGGTAAGACTTGGAGTTGTCATACTCTACTATGCCGGGAACCACACGGCTATTCAACTAATATCCTCCTCCAATACAAAACTGATAATGATGGCTGAGAAATATCAGGGTTGACTTAAAACAACTTTTATTACCTCCTTTGACTATTATAATAAAACAGAGAATGAATTTCTCTTTTTCTAACTTTTTAAAGAAAAAGACGTAATTAATTATGCAGTTTAAAAAACATATGTCAATGTCAACTAAAACCTCATTTCATATAGTCCATGGAACTTCATACGAATGTTAAGTTTCACCTTAAAAGAACACCTGCCTAAACCTTATTCCCAAGCCTTAAAGTCCATAATACGGCCACATTCTTAACTTCCATAAATCGCCAACCAATTACACTGCTACAAGTTTACGGGGCAACTTTTTGAGAATATTTCTTTTTTATTGCCATAGTTTTTAAAGGTTAAACGGAGTTATTTATGGTTGGGAGTTCCAAAGTGGCCGTTTACGGGAGTACGAGTTATTAGCGTCAACTATTTCTGGGTTGAATAGCGTGTATTGTCGTGAATTATTTTGTTGTTGTCGAAAACATGTTTTTTTAATCTTGACAGGAATACAGGATGTTATGAGTACTTATATTTTTTATATGAGTGCCCAATGAAAAAACATGTAGGTTTTTTATACTTGTGCCACAGAAATATTCATACGCAACGGATGAAACTGTGGGGGAGAGGCCACACTACGGTTGATTTTATCACCCCATATGAGCATCTTCCCCCTGGCCATGATTTGCCCTGGCCCATCTGGAAGACATTCAATAGACTACGAGCAAAGGTCTAGATGAAAAAAGATATTTTTCAGATTGACCTGAGTCTTGGATGTTTATCTATATATGTATTTGTAATAAAATATAGTATCGTCGAGTTAATAACCTATAATACAAGTTTTGAACCTACTTTTGGGCTATCGCAATCTGTGATTAGTCTGTATATATTTATATAAGTATTTATACCCGAGTTAAGCTCGCGACAACCTTTTGAATGAAAAAAATATAATTCAAATTAATTAAGCTCTCCGTAAAACATCCACATCGCTACTTAAAGCATAAACAATATTATTCTTCCACAAATATACCACATAATCCTGGTAAGCTGTTTTTTATAAAATTTGAACCACGCACATCGAGGATTTTTGAGGTTTAACCGTTTCAACGTCATTGTGAACATATCTGCGTAGAATGCCAAAAAGGTCAAATACCTTCTCGTATGCGTAACTTTTTAGCCAACTGTAGCGGAGATTATGAGGGGTTGTGTTTGTCCCTGCATTAGTGTTACGCTCGGCTTACCTATGTAAAAATATGAGTTATTTAAATTACAAACATTTTGTGACAAGCTTTTATAATGACCGTTTTGTCAACTTAGTCTACCTGCGACCACGAACACTTGTCTTCCATGCTAATTTAATAGAAAAGGAAAAACAAAGAATATACCAGCTGTTTTTCTTCCCACGCAAACCGTAAGAGCCAATCAAGAGATTGGGCAAAAATCTAACGAATCAAATTAATTAAGCTTTTCGTAGAACATCCACATCGCTACTTAAAGGACAAACAATATAATTTTTCCACAAATATACCACGTAATCCTGGTAAGCTGTTTTTTATAGAATTTGAACCACGCACAGCGAGGATTTTTGAGGTTTAACCATTTCAACGTCATTGTGAACATATCTGCGAGGAATACCAAAAAGATCAAATACCTTCTCGTATGCGTGACTTTTTAGCCGACTGTAGCGGAGATTATAAAGGATTGTGTTTGCTAGCATTTGTGATTTGCTTGGTTTATCTATATCCAAATATGAATTACAATCAGTAACAAAAATGATTTGTATTTAAATAAAATTAATTTTAAATTAATCTTAATCTGGAAGCTACCTAGCTCAGCGTTTGCATTAAATAGTCACCGAAAGTAAGTGGACCGAATTTATCTGCAGATTACATCCCAATCCCAACTAGTCCTAACTAATATTAAAAATGCGAAAGTGAGTTTGTTTGTTTGTTACGCTTTCACGCCGTATCTACTGTACCGATCATCCTGAAATTTTGCATATACATAGGTAAGGGGACTGAGAAGGACATAGGCTATATATCATGCGGGCGGAGCCGCGGGTAAAAGCTAGTAGGCTATAATTTACGCGTACAAAGTTGCGGGAAAAATGATAATAGGCTATATTTTTTATATAATAAGATGATACTAGTAAGTCGACCAACGAAGACAATACTGGGTCGTTCCTTACCAAAGGACAGGCCATATCATAAATACACAAGCATATATTTGCAGTATCTCCATTTGTTTACTAAGGGCGCTCTCTGAGGAGTCTTAGAATTACTAAATGGGAACATATTTCACTAGTTCCTGTATTTGTATGTTATAAACATTTTCTGTAAACGCTTCTAATATCTGTTTAACTTAAAAAGTGGTTTAATACAAATAAGTGAGACAAATATTGTGACAAAGTTAAATCATAAAAAAAAACTTTGAATACCTAACCGACTCACGTCCGCCATATAAATTTTTTGTTGATGCTACATAATGACGCTCAGAGGAAAAATACAAGTTCAATGACACTTCACACTTCGAAATAGGTCAAGTCGTTTAGGTTACAGGAAGAAACAGTGGAACAGTCATACTTACATAATATACGCGCGAAAAACATTACCCTCCTTATTCTGTGTGGTTCAGTCCGATAAAAACCGTGAATGGCCTAGATTTTTTAGATTTCAGCAAGGTTTAATGCTTACTTTAGTTTGATATAGTTATAGATTCAAAAGTGATTCATAAAACATAACAGAATTTTGAGAAAATAAATAAATATATACAGACAAATCACACAGATTGCGCTAGCCCCAAGTTAAGTTCGAAACTTGTGATATGGGATACTAACTCAACGATACTATATTTTATAATAGATACTTTTATAGATAAATATCCAAGACCCAGGCCAATCTGAAAAAGATCATTTTTCATCTTGACCTGACCGGGGATCGAACCCTAGACCATCCGTGTCGCAGGCAGGCATGTTGACCGCTGCGTCACGGAGCTCGTATAAAAAACAAATAAGTATTTCAATTTGTATGCTTACATTTTTGAGCCAACTAGTAATGGATAATTTTGTGATTTATTAAGCGTTTAGTTATAAGCGTAAAAAGCACAATATAGATGCCATCTATCTATTTTAAATTTAAAAAAGTCAGGATTATTCGAATACTCGAAAACAACTGGAACGATTTTCATGGTTATTGATTTGTTAGTATCACTTTTACTACAAATAGTAGAATAATCATAAAAATAAAAGAAATATTTAAAAGAATAGCAAAACGAATTTCGCCTAGACATCTAGTTTTAAATAGTATAGCGCTGCTGGGCATACCAGTAGTATGCCCAGCAGCGCTATAATTCTCTTTTAAAAGGTGTCACGGAAGACCAGCGGCGTGATGTCAGTTGCATCACTGCCTTATGCTGAGTGGCCCCTTTTTGGTGCCTCACTCTACAGAACATAAAAATGTTATTACACTAAACTGACTGTATTACTGTGTGGCTCCGAATAAATTATTTTTCTTTCTTTTCTTTCTTTCTTTCAAATAAATTTAACACCCGTTTGAGACATTTCTTAACCGTCTCAAGTACTGATTTTCCTCCCAAGACGTTTGCCCATAAACTAAGCACTCCGCCCGACATTGCTTGCCAAACCACTTGTAGTAATTAACATTAGTCACTGTCTAGGGTGGAAGGGTGGGGAGAGGGGTGAGGGGGAGCCTGATGAGGTGCAAAATCGGGTGAGATATTGTTTTTGTACTGTGTTTTGAAGTTTGGAGTTGAATTTTTTTTAAATAAAAAAACGTTAATTCATATTTTTACCGAAATGGCAAGTATTTAAACGTTTATTTCTTAAACACTGATTAATTTTCATAATTGATTTATAAACTTTCGCAACAATAACATTATTGACTTCAGTAATTTAAATATTTACTACTTATGGCTAAGTTAAGGCTGCTTCCAAAGCGGAGTGCAGATGAAGCGGTAACAAACTACACAGCGCATTTTCTCCACGCAACATCTACTAACAATTTTAGTCAACCTAAGAAACTATTTAGAATGTGGACTGAGTATAAATTTTAAAGAATAATTTTTAAAATTTAGCCATATCATTGGAAAACATTTTAAATTATGAAAAATAATTATATAGTAACACCCAGGGTCAGTTCGAAAAGTAATTTAGTAAAATACAAAACTATAAAATTTCATGCTGTAAATTTTAATAAACGATAGATCTCAATCAAAGATTGAGCAAGTGATTTGAGCGAGATACAGTCAATACTTTTTGAGATTTAGCACATTTTTATAAACTGCAAATATATTAGTAACTAGCTGTTACCCGCGGCTTCGCCCGCGTGATATATAGCCTATGTCCTTCTCAGTACCCTAAGCTATGTGTATGCAAAATTTCATGATGATCGGTTCAGTAGGTTGGGCGTGAAAGCGTAACAAACAAATAAACAAACAAACTCACTTTCGCATTTATAATATTAGTTAGGAAGTTAGGATTAGGATAGGTTTAGGATTCATGTAAACACTTTGAAAAACCAAAGTAATTTGTAGGTAAGCAGTATGTGTAGTAGCATAAATTAGGGTATCCTAATTTATGCTTCATCATCATCTCAGCTGCAGAAAGTATATTTCTGGACATAGGCCTCCCTCAATATGGGCATTTTGCATCTCACTCACCACGCTTGGCAGAAGGGTTAGTGAGCGGTAAATCTATGCTTGCTACTGTACTACGGAAACCTACATAGGCGAGACTCGCATAACAAGCTGTTTTAAATAAAATACATGGCTTTCGTCAATTTAAAGCATAAAACATTTATCTCTCTGTAAAATACTGTAAATATACTCAAAGAAGTGCACTTATCACATGAAAATATTGCAGGAAAAGCAAAATTTTAAATTTGAAAAAACTGGAATGAATACTTATCTCGATCTGACTCTGAGAGATGTTTGAATACCTTTCTATACAAGATTACTTTGACAATATTTAACAACGAGCAAGACAAAGTTGTAACTGAATATGTGTTCCGTATACCGGAACACATAGCGCGAAGAACCGAATGCCGATGGGGCGGAAGGGTTCTCGAATGGCGACCACGTACCGGCAAGCGCAGCGTTGGACACCCACCGACCAGGTGGTCAGACGACCTGATAAAGGTCGCAGGTAGGCGCTGGATGCAGGCCGCTTCTAACCGGTCATATTGGAAATCCTTAGGGGAGGCCTATGTCCAGCAGTGGACTTCTTGTGTCTGAGATGATGATGATGAGATGATGATATCGGAAACATATCAAAAATATTGCAAATTTCATCACCCACTACTTGTGTTAGTAAAACAATTTTTTGTTTCGCGTTTCTTCTTTTCAGTAGTCGCTTCTAAAACTCTTGTAGCATATAGCATTTGAAAATTTGTTTTTTTTTTTTAAATTTCCTCTGTGTGTGGACTCTAATGATTAATTTAAATTTAAGCTAAGCAGTGTTATTTCAATTCTGAAAATCTTTCAATGTCAGTGAAAAGAAACTAGTTATAATGATGTCATAAATACAAAAAATACGCTATTAAAGCTTTGGATAAATAGGTTTATGAATATTTTCTCAGTTTGTACTTTAATATAAGATTTATTTGAAATTGGTTTTAATGACTGATGATGCATTATCAGTTACGGCCAAATATTTAAAGGTATCTTAAATGCATCTAATTACTAAAATCCTTCTAAGTCTCCTTCTATCACTATCTAGATAAATATAAATAAATAAATATATACGGACAAATCACACAGATTGAGCTAGCCCCAAAGTAAGTTATTAAGTAAGACTTGTGTTATGGGATACTAACTCAACGATACTATATTTTATAACAAATACATATATAGATAAACATCCAAGACCCAAGTCAATCTGAAAAAGATCATTTTTCATCTTGACCTGACCGGGGATCGAACCCGGGACCATCCGCGCCACAGGCCGGCGCGTTGACCACTGCGCCACGGAGCTCGTACAACCTAGAAAGACAAAGACTTTACATTACGAAGGATCAAAAAGTAAATATTTTCATTTATATTGTTAGTTCAGACTACGTAAATAAAAGTAAGACAATAGGTTTTCCTTATGGCCGTAAGGAATTCTAAAACTTCTCTAACAGCAACCATTAAATGTAGATTATTTTTTCAACTGTAGATAAAAGTCCTCGACACGAGCTTTGGAAGCTAACGCAGCGTGGACGAGCTTAAAGCGCGGTCGGGAAATATTAAATGCATTCTTAGGCGGCGTAAGAAGTAATGAAAAAATGTGAGATTTTCTTCCCTAGGTTTTCTGTCCTCGGATTTATTATCGCTTTCTTTATTTAGTAATCTTGTTTGGTTTTGCAAACTGTGGCACTATATATGCCGTTATAGAGATGAACTTGCTATGCATCGAGAAATAATCAATGCATTCTTAGGTGGCGTAAAAAGTAATGAAAATATGTATGGTTTACTTCCCTAGGTATTTTGTCCTAGGATTTTTTAACGTTTTCTTCGATTGTAAACTTATTAGGTTTTGTAAACAGTGATTGTATCTAGACCGTTATAGAGATAAACGTGTTACATTTAGGGGAATATTTATTGCATTTTTGATTGAAAAATGATTGATTTTCTACCCTAGTTTTCCTGACCTCAAAATGTTCTATCGCAGTTTTTGTTTTGTTTTGTTTGGTCTAGCGGTTGATTATTATGTGCTTTATTTGAAAAATATAGAATGTATTCTACCTCAAAAGTGGTGTAAGATGTATAAAAAAAGATATATGATTTTCCGCCGTAGGATTTTTAATCGCTTTTAATGTTTTGTAAATTTTATGGCAACATTTGATAATATCATAGGTACATAAAGTGCTGCAATCAAAAACTATAAAATGTAAGAAATATAAGAAAAGGAAAATTTTCTTCTCTAGGTTTCCAGTCCTTGAAATTTAACTGTTTCTTAATTTCCCAAATTTGGACAATACATGCTAAATAACATAACAAAGTCGTCCCAACCACAAGTACTTTAACCCACTTCGTATACCTCCAAAATGCCCCAAAAGTCACGAACGACCATTGTATCCCCTCAAATTCTGACGTGCCACTCCATCATGTAATTACACACAATTTTCCCCCTCATTGGACCCTAAACAAACTTCGCCAGCATCTTCGTGTTCCAAGACACTCAATACTGAAGGGTCTTTTTTAAGGGCCGTGCCAGTGACAGTTCAACACTGGCCTAATTTTAACCTCAAGAGGCTTTCTGTAAATTAATCGTTTAGGACCACGAGCTTTAGAGTATGGAGTAGACTTAATCGCCTATTTTCATAATTTCAAAAATAATAAGTGTATTTGGTATTTGTGAACTGCAAATAAATATGTAGGTGATTATTTTTGATAAAATCTATACTCATATATAAAAGATTTGATTGTTTGTTATTCACAATGAGCAGGCTCCGAAACTAATAGATCGGTTTTCGAATTCTTTCAACTACTAGAAAATTAATTTATCTGTGTTTGACATAAGCTGTGATTATATTTTAACAGCGGTATTTTTATTTTGTTGACATCAAACTTGTAGGTAAGAAAATTTAGGAAGCAAAATTTATTAGACCAATGAAATCAAGTATAAAAATAAATCAACACTAGGTTTTGCCCCTAGCTTTGCTCACGTTAAATACATACATTGTACTCTCATTTCACCATCCTAGGGGTAATTTTTTGAAAACCTTCTCTTACCAGCCATACATAGACATAGAAAATAATTGCTGATATGACATGATAGAAGATCAAAATGTTATGTCATCTTCTTTGTATTAGTATCATCATCATCATTTCAGCTGCAAGTAGTCCACAGCTGGACATAGGTCTACAAAGTTTTCCAATACGACCGTTTGGAAGCGTCCTGCATCCAGCGCCTTTCTGCGACCTTAATCAGGTTATCCAACCATCTATTCGGTTGATGTCTGACGTTGCGCTTGCCCAGTGGTCGCCATTAAAGAACCTTTAGTATTTGGTTGCGGCGAAAATTACTTTTGCTAGCAGCATGAATTGGCTGGCTCGTCCGGGAAGTATCATACTCTCACAGATAATCGACGATTTCAGTAGTAGCTTTCACCATATTACACAAAATGTCACCTCTATGCTTATTTGTCGTCAAGGTAACAAAACGCATAATGAGTTATCAAGTCTCTCTTTGTCTGTAGAAGGCTGTATGCTTAGCTGTATTTTAGTAAATATAGTACATGTATGAAAGGCAGGGTACTATGAAAGGCTGGTGGGTCAGCTCATTCAGGCTATTGTCATATAAATAAGGGCTCAGCCCGTATCAACCCTGTTTTAACTCACACAGTATTTACTCGTACTAAAGACGTGTCATTTTGAACAACTTCCTATTTAACTTAGGATATTTGAGTGCAAAGGTTAAAAATTCATATATAGTATTTCTATTATTTATAGTAGTATAGGAACTCTTTTAAAGTAACATTAAGAGCCGAAGGTAAATTATACTATTGTGGCAACTATGTAGCATCATCATCATTTCAGCTGCAAGATGTCCACTGCTGGACATAGGCCTCCCCAAGGATGTCCAATACGACCGGTTGGAGGCGACCTGCAACCAGCGCCTTTCTGCGACCTTAATCAGGTTATCCAACCATCTATTCGGTTGATGTCTGACGTTGCGCTTGCCTAGTGGTCGCCATTAAAGAACCTTTAGTATTTGGTCGCGGCGAAAATTACTTTTGCTAGCAGCATGAATTGGCTGGCTCGTCCGGGAAGTATCATATTCTCACAGATAATCGACGATTTAAGTAGTAACTTTCACCACATTTCACAAAATGTCACCTCTATGCATATTTGTTGTTAAGGTTAACAAAACGCATAATGAGTTATCAAGTCTCTCTTTGTCTGTAGAAGGCTGTATGCTTAGCTGTATGTTAGTAAATATAGTACATGTATGAAAGGCAGGGTACTATGAAAGGTTGGTGAGCTGACCCAGCTCATTCAGGCTATTGTCATATAAATGAGGGCTCAGCCCGTATAAACCCTGTTTTAACTCACACAGTCTTTACTCGTACTAAAGACCTGTCATTTTGAACACCTTTCAGAGTGATTTGATGTGAGAATTGAGTGCAAAGGTCAAATATTTATTTAATCACTAAACAAAGGAATTCGTTTTAAATAACATTGGGAGCTGAGGGTTAAGAATTTTATTGCGATAGCTATGAATTACTTCATTAAATTAAAGAGGCGACGGACTAATTTTTTTTTTATTTCACCATAACCTCTAGATACAACTTAAAACTAATTAACATATGTGTAAGTTTCCAGTGTATGTTAAATAGTTAATTACATTACAATTGAATTCTGAGAATGATGGGGGTTGATACCTAAACTAGGAAATATATAACCAATTGTCACGGGAGTGGGTCAATAATTTTTATCGCCTTTTCTCTCACACAATTTTTTATTCTGAACTTTATTTTCCATTTAGTCTAGAATAGTCTAGAAATTTCTTCAAATCACTGATTTTCTATCGCCTTCTCTCTCACACATCTTCTGTCCAGTTCTTCATAAACTACGAAATATCCTGTATCTCAGTTTATGAAGCCTCTACCCCAGTGAATGTTAGCGAATATAAAAGATAGAGGTGTCCTATAATATGTTATATCAAAAGTAATATAAGTATATTATGTTTTTGTTTTATAGAGATTTGCATCTGAATAAAGTCCCTTGTCAGAAACTCTATAGACATAAATAACATTTCAGATAGAGTACCTCGCATCAACAACTTGCGCAAAACACTATAATAGTTTTAATTAATACAGTTTGTTAGTAGTTTAAGCTCGTTACGTTATAACGTGATATCGTACGTTAAAACAAACAATATTACATGCTTTGCGGGATTTGTGGGATTAAAACTATTTAATATGGATTTTACGCTGAACATTAATAGTATAGTATTGTATGTATATACATTTATTAATATATTGATAAAGTTTATAGGTATTTGAAAAGTCATTATAAATGTTGTAATGAATATACACATAGGTGATAATTGTACTTTAAAACAAACAATATGGACGCGCGCTTTTGTTTGTTGTCGGTATTTGATGGTACCTGCCGCCTCGCGACAACGCGCCCGCGCCGCAGTCTGGCTAGCTGCTTGCTCGAGCGTGCACGCTGCTCGCTCGAGAAAAAACAGACGCCCAAATTCGCTGGGATCCCGCTCGCGCACGTATCCGCGCTACTTGCTCGCAAAACCAAAAATCAGCCCGCATCATATACGGCGTGCATGTCTTCGCAAGGATAAGAAAAAGGTCAGTGCTTTCTTTTATCGGCGACATAGCGAAGGCACCGCGTTACATGCCTACCCCCAGCAATTTTGGATTCGCAAACATTTTGTTCGAAATTCATCTTCCCGCATCACCACAATATTACCATGCTTTGCGGGATTTGTGGAATTAAAACTGTTTAATCAGGATTTCGTGCAGAAATTAATATATAGTTATCGATAAAGTATATACTTATAATATATGTACTCTATAAGATATACTTAATATATATAATATATGTATGTAAATTAAAAAGAAATGATAGTACATAAAAAGTCATTAAAAAAAGACATGTATAAATATGGTGAAACCATTTAAAATAAATGTGTATTTATTTGGTATTGAAATAATTTTTCAACTACTATTTTCATCCGCGTAAATTATAGCTTATGTCAATTATCCCTTAAACGTACAATTTCTACTTTGCGGAATGACTTTCTCTTGGTGTGGTATTTTTACGTAGAATATTATCACATGGGATCTAAGTATCACTTACTATCTTTTGTCGCGACTTCATCCTGGTAAATTATAGCCTATGCAAACCACTGATAATATAGGTGAAATTTTGAAATCAGTGTACTTTCTTCATCACAAAGCAAATTAAATCTTTGCGATGGATAAAGACCATTTCCAGATTGGCCTGGCTCATGAATGTTTATGTTTGTTAAATAAGGGTATCGTTGAGATAGTATCTTACGACATAAATTCACAACTTATTGCATGGCTAGCTCAATTTGTGTGATCTCCCCTCTGTTATTTTAATATCTTTCCTATTTATCAATAAGTTTTAGAATTACTTTTCACCTTTTCATGCCCACTTACACGTTAAACGTGCCCTTTGGGTTTTATGGGCTCTGTCTACCACGCAAGGGATAAAGATGAGATTATCTGTATGTATGTATTATAATTATACATTTTAACATCGCTAATCTATGAGTATTTCGTATCAACAAACTTTCCCTATATTAGTTTTAATGAACTCAGTTTGCGAGTTTAAGCTCGTTGCGTTATCGTACGTTAAAACATAAAAATAATATTACCATGCTATTCGGGACTTTTGGGATTAAAACTGTTTAATCAGAATTATGGATTACTAGTTTTTACCCGCGGCTTCGCCCGCGTAATTTATAGCCTATGTCCTTCTCGATACCCTATGTGTATGCAAAACTTCGTGATTATTGGTTCAGTAGATACGGCGTGAAAGCGTAACAAACAAACAAACAAACAAACTCACTTTCGCATTTATAATATTAGTTAGGATTAGGATAAGTGAAACTGGAGCGAGAATATTTGTCTTTATTTTATCAACGACACAGAAATGTTACTTGTTAATATTTTTTTTTAATATACTTTTCCGCATTTTTAATGAACACAGTTTGAGAGATTTTGTCACAGGATCATAACTCAAAGGTGCAATATTTTATAATAGATACTTATACAGATAAACATCCAATAACAAGCCAGTCTAAAAAATATTGTATTCCATCATGACCTCACTGGGGATCGAAACCCGGCCCCTTGTGTCGTCAGCTGGTTTAACCACTGCACCACGGAGTATCACATTGCATCAACAAACTTCCTTTAAAACCCTGTTATAGTTTAATTATCACAGTTTGCAAGTATCAGCGCGTTACGTTGTCGTACATCAAAACATAAACAATATTACCATGCTTTTCGGGATTTCTGGGATTAATCTGTTTAATCTGGTTTAAGGATTATAAACGAGCGTGAATGTTTGTCTTTATTTTACCAACAAAACAATGGCCCTATATTTTATTTTTTTTGCATTCTTTGTCAATTTTTTACTTCATTAAGAATTTTTTGAATACATTTGCTCATAATACGGTTCATCAACTCCCCGTCAAAGCATAGACATCGCAGTTTGTAAGTTGCATCAAAGCCGAGCCGAATTTAATAAAGCTATGATGAAAACGCGGCTTAGTCGACAGAAGTAGCTTGAAATTTTGTTCCTATATGAACAGACGGTGAATTATTTTGGACCCTTAAACGTGTTATAGTAGAGAATCATCATCAGGTCCTTTATAGTAGTAGTAGTTTGTCGATCTCCGTGGCGCAGCGGTCAACACGCCTGCCTGCGACACGGAGGTCCCGGGTTCGATCCCCGGTCAGGTCAAGATGGAAAATGATCTTTTTCAGATTGACCTGGGTCTTGGATGTTTATCTATATATGTATTTGTTATAAAATATAGTATCGTTGAGTTAGTATCCCATAATACAAGTCTTACTAAGAACTTACTTTGGGGCTAGCTCAATCTGTGTGATTTGTCCGTATATATTTATTTATTATTTATTTATTATATTATAGTCACCACTGCAGGAGTACGACCCTCTCTGTACTACCAGAGCCATATATTAGCCAGAGCAGTCAGAGGATTTGGCCTACACTTTCCACGCTGGCCAGACAGGGAAAGGTTTCTTTGGTGTTTGTAAGCTTTGTTTAGCTTTTGTTTCTCAAGTTGCCTTCTACAAGCATGGGAAGACTTGTGGTGCTATTCTTCTCTGCTGGGAACCAAACGGCCTACTTAAAGGAGCCCGATGGTCCAGTGGGTGTGAGCTCTATGAGCGCTTACGTATGTTAAGCAACCCCTGGTGCAGTCCCTACTTGGATGGGTGATCGCAAGTGGCATAAAAATATCTCGAGCTCGTCCGTGCTTCGGAAAGCACTAAAAGCCGTTGGTCCCGGCTGTCATCGTTGATGGCAGTCGTTAAGCTATGTCAGATGCCGTAAGGCAGCTTGAAAAATCTGACACCAGCGTTGGCCACTTACACATACGAAAAAACGAAACGAACTTAAATTTGCAACATTAGAACTTAATGCAGCTTTATTTGCATCGCAAAAATGCGGCCATTTTTGTGGATTGCATGACACTGGAGTGCCATCTCGGAGGCGACCTATATTTTAAGACTTTCTCGAATTTGACAAATTTTTATTTGGATCTTCTTTTAAGTATTATTCCGTCAACTGAATAAAATTTAATGCAAAATCATGCATTGATCACTGATGTATAAAAAATTACTTACTATGGTGTTGAGTGACAGAAACATTGAGTTAAGAGTTGACTGGATAGCTGCGTGACCTTGGCGTTGGCATCCATTATGATGAGATAAATTGATTTAATACTCAATTTTATAACAAAATTATCAAATATTGTTATAAATTACCTTTCACCGTTTGAATGGAGATATGCGCCCCCAGAGCCCGTACTATTTTTTCATAATTGCTGACTATATAGTTTCAAACTCGTCAGATGTAAATTTTCGAGGCTAGTTTCAGTATAATATAACCTTTAAACCCACCATAGTTAGTGGCTTGCACAGGCACTTATCATGGTGGGTTTAAAGGTCAAATGGATTAATGGAATAGCATTTTGCTAGCCCTAGAACGATGTTTGCGATCTGCACAAATAATTATTATGTACTCGGTTTTTGAAATTGATTTTTGAAATTTGTTTCTCTTTTATTCAAATTTTTATATCATGTATCGTTTTTTGAACATCATTACATATTTTGTTCGTAGATCAACGCGACGGATTATTTTATAAAATAATACTTACGTTACCAGTTCCAAAGTATACACTGACTGATATGTTATATACCTGTAAGAAAAGAAAAATTCATAAGCAAAATTGTAAGTTAATTATAGAGAATTGCAAAACAATAAAGAGAATAGGGGAATAAAAAAATGTGTACCTTAATTCTCTAAAAAATACATTTCAAAATGTAGTAAAAATTTGTACAAACTTTTCCAACGATACGTTTTTCAAAACAGAAAATAAATATGAAATTTTATTATTATTAATAGTTACACATTATACTTAATTTAAAACAATAAGGAGTTTTCAGAGTGATATTAAAAACAAAAAATATTGAGTACGCAAGATGGCGTTAATAAAATAGCAAGTGTCAATGCCATGGATGACATAATTTTACAGTGACTTAATTTTTTTAACTATGGCCTCACTTGACACTTGTCTTGCATCTACGCCATCTAGTGATGAAAATAGCTATCATGGTTTTTTTTAAAAATGTCACTTTGAAAACCCCTTATTAAACAAGTCAACAACATTACCAATAAAAATATAAAAACACTTATAGAAATTATAGACTTATAACTCGTCTGTAACGGTTTCCGGTACAAAGGTGCCCAAAATGCTAGCCGCGTTACCACTTTGTATAACTTTAGCCATCCTTTGGAGAAAATAAATTTAAAAAAATATTTTTGTTAAAAAATTGCAACCTTTTTTAATATATTTTTTTATTAAATAATATATTTGAAGTTATGGCAACTATATGAAAACTACAAGCTGCTGCCTATAACAGTTCAAAATATGCTCTATGAACCTATGACAAGTGGACAGACGAATGGTTGAATGTACAGATGAAGGCTTAGTAATAGTGTACCAATGTACGATGCCGGGTAGTGGACATCCATGAGTCAAAGAAAATAAATGTGAATGTTTGTCTAAAATATTTATTACAGAACTGTCCACTACTATTGATATTAAATAAAATGTATAAATCCTCGTCAAAGCGTTTTAAAAATATTTTTACAAACATTTCTCTTAGTAAACTTTTAATCAAAGATACGAAATGCTATTAAACGTTTTCTAGCAGATTTAAACCGACTGATGGAATTCCTTTGTTCATTTTTAATAAAATAGTGTGGAATCCAATTTGAAAATGTCCGTTACAGGCAGAGGTCGGAAAATAGTACAAAATTGCCGCTCTTTAAATCTGGGTCTGATGAAGTTTATATTTCATCTTCATCGGATCTTTTTCTGTCTCCACTGCAGGAGCACGACCCTCTTTGTACTACCAGAGCTATAAATTAGCCAGAGCAGTCAGAGGATAACTCAAACAAAACTATATTTTTTAAGAGATACTTGTATACAATGTTTAGAACATTGTCCAAACGTCATACATACATCTAAAACCGTTTCTCATCATAATCTCTCCAAAATCGAACCCTGTGATTCAAAGGCGTTGCGTTAATAATGAGCGACAGAGGTCGTCTATCTATTTATAAGAAGATAAGACTAATTTTCTTTAGCATTTTTTTTTTATGTCATTGGACGGCAAACGAGCAAGTGGGTCACCTGATGGGAAGTGATCACCGCTGCCCATGGACAACTGCAACACCAGAGGTGTCACAGGAGCGTTGCCGGCCTTTTATTTTTCTCTCCCCAGAGGGGAGAGGGAGATGGGCCTCTGGCTCTCTCACTCACCGAACGAAGCATAGTAGCGGTAAAGCTACTACTCAAACGTCGATTTTCTGTGAGAGTGTGGTACTTCCCCGGACGAGCCGGCCCATTCATGCTACTAGCAAAATGATTTTCGCCGGTAGCGAGGCTCTACCACATTTAGTATTTTTTAGCGATCATCTAATCATATTTTACGATTCATACTATGTTCATACTAGGCAAACGCAAAATACCAAGTGAGCTGTAAAAGATATCGCCTGCAGGGAGGAATTTGGCAAAAATTACAAAACGCCGATTTTGCTGTCGCGGCGTGATAAAAAAATTCAGAGCAAAAAGAGAAATTGTAAGACCGCTGTGTCTCATTGCACCTTATCTGATGTGACGTACGGATTTGAAGGATGGACGACATGGCTTTCTTCACTTGTTTTCACGTAATGGATAAAATATTCAATGACATTGTTAGAATTTTGATAGTAACACACATATTTGAAACAAGCAATCAAGCACGAAATTTAAAAAAAAATTTGCATCTTTTCACTTTTCGTCTTGCTCGAAAACATAGTACATTCTGCAATATAGGTTTTATTTACCTATGTGTTGTTGTTTGTTTTTCGTGTGTGTAAGTGGCCAACACTAGTGTCAGATTTTTCAAGCTGCCTAGAGGCATCTGGCATAGCTTAACGACTGCCATCGTTGATGACGGGACCAACGGCTTAACGTGCCTTCTGAAGCTCAAAGGAGCTCGAGATATTTTTATGCCACTTGCGGTCACCCATCCAAGTGAATACTGCGCCCGGGGTTGTTTAACATGCGGAAGCGCTTATAACGCCCACTAGGCCATAGGGCTCCTCATGTGTTACAGAGCTATGTTGTTTTCTTCTTGTCCGACCATGTCTGTTCCTAAAATATGTCGCGAGACGCGCAGATAGCAAATGTTCATAAAAATACCTAATTATTTAGAAAATAGATATTTTTATTGCATTTTCTTTTACAATATATCCTTTTTATATTTACAGTGTCATCTTAAAAATTAATATTGTATACATATTCACAATTTTTTTCTTTCTAAAAACTGTTTATTTGTTATTTCATTAGCCTGTGTGTCTCCCTAAGTACGCTTGCCGCGGGCTGCAAATAACATTTTTGATAGTGTCCTCTTGTCCCGAGACGCGAAGATAGCAAGATTTTTTATTGCGTTTCTGTAAATATTACCGCTTGGGGAGTTAATTGTGAAAGTATTGGATGTTTTTACACGTTTCTCGCAGGTTTTCTTTGCAGTGTTGACTAGTTCTGCAAACTTTATTGGAGAGAGAGACGAGATTAATGTCAAAGAGGTCGCCCTTTAAATAAAATAGTTCACCGTAGACCTTTGCTTGTTAAAATCTTTACTAATATTATAAAGTTGAAAATGTTGTTTGTTTGTTTGAACGCGCTAATCTCAGGAGCTACTGGACCAATTTCAAAAATTCTTTTACCGTTGAATGTAAGTTATTTTTGAGTGCCATAGGGTATGATTATATCATCGATATCAATATAATATATAGGTCGAGCTCCGTGGCGCAGTGGTCAACACGCCAGCCTGCGACACGGAGGTCGGTTCGATCCCCGGCCAGGTCAAGATGGAAAACGATCTTTTTCAAATTGGCCTGGGTTTTGGATGTTTATCTATATAAGTATATGTTATAAAATATAGTATCGTTGAGTTAGTATCCCACGACACAAGTTCACAACTTACTGTGGGGCTAGCTCAATTTGTGTGATATGTCCCCATATATCTATTTATTTATTTATCACGGGCAAAGTCGAGTGGACTGCTAGTGGATCACGAAAACTGTTATTATCATAAATGAAAAAAAAAGAGGTGAGCATAAACATTTTGAATACTAATATGACGAGCTCCGTGGCGCAGCGGTCAACACGCCTACCTGCGACACGGATGGTCCCGGGTTCGATCCCCAGTCAGGTCAAGATGGAAAATGATCTTTCTCAGATTGACCTGGGTCTTGGATGTTTATCTATATATGTATTTGTTATAAAATATAGTATCGTTGAGTTAGTATCCCATAACACAAGTCTTGCTTAAGAACTTACTTTAGGGCTAGCTCAATCTGTGTAATTTGTCCGTACAAAAAAAAAATGTATTTTAACACGACACGCCCAAAATAATCTATATATTAATCATCATCATCATCAGGTCTTTTTTAGTCTTCACTGCAGGAGCACGACCCTCTTTGTACTACCAGTGACATTATTATTATATTGACCAGAGCAGTCAGAGGATTTGGCCTACACTCTCCACGCTGGCTAGACGGGTTGGAGAGGTATCGTTGATGTTTATAAGCTTTGTTTCGCTTGTGTTTTCTAAGTCGCCTTCTATCACATGCACGTGGTCCTATTCTATTCTGCCGGGAACCGCACGGCTCATATAATATAGTAATATCAGAATTTTTTAACAGTGCAAGTCTAGATCGATAAAAGTATGATCCTCAATTGATACTTAATAGCTAAAACTATTAACTTAACTCTTTGACGTCTCTTTGATTATGAACTAAATACAAAATAATTATTTGACTGACTACACCTTAAAGATGAAGCACAAATGCACCTAAATGAGTTTATAAAAAAAAAAAACACGCTGCTATTCCAAAAATAATTTTTCCCTCCAAAATAGCGAAACACTTAACTTATTTTCGTTCTCCTATTCAAAGAATACGTTTCAGTCAAAAGCTTTTACTCAAGAAATGGCTCTACACGTTCACTGGCCGAAAATAATTTATTACGAAAAAGAAAAATAAAGCTTGGTCAAGGGCAACTTGGACTTTTTGTCTTAGTTCTGTATCTTAGAAAAATAATTCTCAACAATTCACAGTACAAATGTTGAAAAAAACATTGGCTTAGAGAGCAATCCCACCTTCTTTCTTTTAGAGTTTAATACTTATTATTTATCTATTCTTCTATACTCGTATAGAACTTTATTATACTATTAACTATTCTATACTTCTATATGACTATATTATACACAGGAAAAAATTGTTTGTATTGAATAGGCACCGAAACTACTAGGCCAATTCTTTCACTTATAACCATTAATTAATCAGCTAATTTATCTGAGGGTGACATAGGCTATAATTTACGTGGATGTAGTCGCGGGTAAAATTGCTAAATTCTGATGAATCGAAAGAAGAATTCTTATTGTGCCATATGTCTTCTTTTTTTACCTAATCCCACATTTTTATGTCGGGTCGGCACAGTATGTCAGTTCTCTCCATTTTGATTTGTCATCTACCATATTCTTTGTCACTCCCTTCCTGTTCATACTCTCGTTGTCACAATCGATCCATCGTTTCTTAGGCCTCCCTCTGTTCTACATTCCATCCATTTCAAATGTAATGTCTTTCTATAATACCTAAGTCAAATCGTTTAGTAAATATAGTAAAATATACGTATGCCATCACTTTTAAGGGCATAAAATTGACGAACTATTTAGTGCGCGACGCAAAGTTTTCATAAACTTTTTCATTTGACTTTTCACAACGGGACCCTAAAACGTGACCTTCACTGCGTTATTTGATACTCTATTTATAGCAAATTAAGTTTGCTGCCGACATTACTCTTATTAAGTGTATAATAGGGTGTATTTTGCGTTGATTTGTGGTCTGGGTAAATTGGCACCTTACTAAGAGGTTCGTAATAATTCTTCAATTAAAGCGGGGAATACGAGAGATTCAAAGAGGTGATAAGGCATAAGCGAAAGCGTTTTGACTAAAAGATATTCGACTAAAAGGTCGACCTATCATTTTGTAGAATTGCTTTTGAAGTTACGGTCTACAGTGGCTGGTTTCGAAACGCCAGTAGTCTGTAGCTTTTGAACGATAGTTTAGTTTGAAGATAGTTATTAAAATAGATATAACTTAATAAAAAAATTATTAAATATGATTCAACGTCAATAATGCCTGCAAAGGCCTATTTTCTACACAACGTTTTGACTATTTTGTAAAACATTAAATCAAAATTTACAATTGTGATTAAATTACTATAGCAAAAGAATTAAAACTTTTTACTTTTTACATTTAATAATGATAATGCAAACGTTTTAATATTTGAACAATTTCTTTACTAAAACTTGGTTTAGTTGCATATTGTTTCGTTCGTTTCGTTTGTCTAGCTAGTCGTTCGGTAGCTGAACCGTTCGAATCGCTTATGCCTTGTACTACAAACCTACCATAATAATAATAACTTATATTTCTCACTATAATCACAAGATTAAACAGTACAACATTAAACTAATTTACTTTTGAGTAAGCATCCAACGATTTATGAACCCACAGAGTCGAGTCACACCGTGAAACTAGTTTTGAACGAGGTCAATTTTTATGTCAACTTTTTTGTCTCATTCATTAGTAATATTTTATATTTGTCATAAATTATTATATAAAACGAAAAATTGTATGATACATTTTATGAAAATACAAACTTTTTATATGAGGATACGATAATAAACTTTTCTTTTAAAAAATATTTAGCTAGTCAATTGCTTTTGCTTTGTACTAAAAAACTCGCATCAACGCGATCGGTCGCAGCCAACGATTTATGGACCCACAGAATCGAGTCACAACCACTCACCAATGTGAACACATACAAGTAGCTGCTGGTGTGGTATTATAAATAATAATATAATAATAATCAGGCCCAAAGTAAGTTCTTATGTAAGACTTGTGTAATGGGATACTAACTCAACGATACTATATTTTATAACAAATACATATATAAATAAATATCCAAGACCCAGGTCAATCTGAAAAAGATCATTTTTCGTCTTGATCTGACCGGGGATCGTGTTGACCGCTGCGCCACGGAGCTCGTGTGGTATTATTACTATTTCTAAGTGTTAGTGGCTAACTATCTCATCATCATTATCATTATCAGGTTGTTCTGGGGTTCCGTACCCAAAGGGTAAAAACGGGACCCTATTCACAAAACTTCGATGTCTGTTTGGCTGTCACCAGACTGTATCTCATAAACCATGATAGCTAGACAGTTGAAATTTTCATAGATAATGTATTTCTGTTGCCGCTATAACAACAAATACTAATAACCGAACAATATAAATATTTGAGGTTCCCATAAAACAAACATGATTTTTTGCTCTTTGTTCTAGAGGCATAATATTGGGTCCTTACCTATGAAATTGCGTTTTTTCCCCGCTTGCCATTTTGTTCCAAATGATAATAATTTTCAGGTAAGCACATTTTTTTATTTTAACTTGGAAGTGGTCTATATAATTAACAATCTGCAAGCATTAAATCTTTAGTTTTTGGAAATTTAATTATTGGAAAATGCTCATGGAAAGGACTCGTTTCAAGGTTTGTCCGTTTTAATCAAAAAAGTAGCCATATTTCTATTATTTTTCAATCTTTTTGTAAATTTTAGAATGTCTTAATTAAGCTTACTGTTGTCCGTGTCCGTAACTACATGCAAAATTTCACTTTTGTTGAATTTATCAAACCCGAAATAATACTAAAAACGAAAGTATGAAAAAAATCACTATCCTCGAAATTCTCTATAGAAAACGCCAATTTCATAGGTAAGGACCTAATAGTCATCACTATTAGATTCTGTTTTTCACCAACTCGCCCATAAGTCGTATTAGATAAATAGCACGGTACCCTTCATGCGTAAGTCCAACTCCCACTTGACCCTTTTTTTATTTTCTCCCAGACCCAAAATGATTATATAAGTATCAAAGCAGACAAAGCTAAATTGTTTGATGTTATTACATATTTTCTTTTCAAAAGTACACATTACTCTGATGGCTGATTCTCAGAAAATAAAACGAATCGCCCACAAAATAGTGCCAGAGACGCTGACAGTTGAGAAAATATATCTTATTCATGAAATACTTTATTCAACGAGCAACTGAAACCTTATTCGATATGTGATATATACATAGATGTAAAGGAAGCGAAGATACGGCATCAGCTAAAAAAAACTAGTAACTATTTTTCTCACTAGATGGCGTTGATGCAAGTCAAGTCTCAAATGCGGCTGTAAAGTTAGGGTACCTAAAAAATATACGTAGTCAAAAAAAAAAAGTTACTGTAAACCTTTGCCATAACAACATCTTTATAAATACATATTTGTCTAGTATATGATTTGAGGCTTACGCGGTCACAATCACTATAATTTTCACTACGGAACTTACCACGATTAGTTTTCAGTTTCGTCTGATATCTTTTTTTTTATGTCATTGGACGGCAAACGAGCAAGCGGGTTACCTGGTGGTAAGTGATCAGTGCTGCCCATAGACAACTGCAACTCCAGGGGTGTTTTAAGAGCGTTACTGGCCGGGGGAGGGGGGGTGGGCCGCTGGCTCTCTCACTCACTGAACGAAGCATAGCAGCGGTAAAGCTACTACTCATACGTCGATTTTCTGTGAGAGTGTGGTACTTCCCCGGACGAGCCGGCCCATTCATGCTACTAGCAAAAGTGAATTTTGCGGCTAGCGTCGCTCTACCACAACATTGAAGCTGCTATCATCATTAATCTAGTAGTCCAGATGGCTCTTAGTCACTCTTGCCTATCACGAAATAAATTAGAACTATTCAAAAATAAGATTATTGCCAGATAAACTATCAACATATCTTTCCTAGTTTTGGTCTTGGAATAAACTGAGCAAAATGGAAGTGTTATAGTTGGCGTGAAGGCCCCACGGGTATTGATTCCATTCTATGAACAGAGATGAGTTATCCCGCTATCACTTCTTTTTACTTACGGATTGGACGATGCCTAAAGTTTCAAAGATGGACCTAGTAATGGGTTACATATTAAGTCTTTAGATCCTAGGGTTTATTATTTGGAGCTCGATGGCTTGGTGGCCTTGACCATTATTAGCGCTTACGCAAGTTAAGTAACTTTAAGCGTGGTTCCTATTGAGATTAGGGACCAACCATAGTTGCCACATAATTTTCTCAAGCACCTCTAGGTTAGATAGATAAAGCAAAAAGTTTACCTAGATTAGAAAGCGATCATGTTATGATAGGGTCACGCTACTGGTAAAATTCCCTTTTGCTAGTAGCATGAATGGGCCGGCTCGTCCGGGGAAGTACCACACTCTCACAGAAATCTGACGTTCGAGTTGTAGCTTATACTTTGTTCGGTGAGTGAGAGCGTTGGAGGCCCATACCCTCTCTCCTCTGGGAGGGAAAAATAAAAGGCCGGCAATGCTCTTGTCACAACCCTGGTGTAGCAGTTGTCCATGGGCAGCGGTGATCACTTACCATCAGGTGACCCGCTTGCTCGTTTGCTGTCCTGTGACATAAAAAATATGCAGACAAACTAGCGAAACAATCAAAGTAAAACGGCAGTTTTACAGCAGTCCAGTTGGTGTAAAACATGGTGTTTCAAGTCGCAATAAACATTGTATGTTGTTTATTGCCGCTTGTAAGAGGTAACAAACTATGTTGTCTGTACACTATATCAACATTGTTGCACAAAACAGTGCTTTACTCCCATTATTTTACAGTGTTAGAATAATACGGAACCCTAAAATGGGTAACACAAGTAAATAACATTTTACAAATGCAATTTTATAACCTTCAGGCCTGAAAAGTTGAATTTGCAAAACGTTGAATTTAAAAAAAGTTGAATTCGCAAAATGTTGATTCCCAAAATGTTGAATTTGTGAAATGTTGAATTTTCCTGGACCACAATGTTGAATTTGCAAATAATAGTGAATATATTCTACTTTGGCCAAATCCTCTGAATACTCAGGCTAGTATATGGCTCTGGTAGTACAGAGAGGGTCGTGCTCCTGCAGTGGAGACTAGAAAGACCTGATGATGATGATGATGATGATGGCCAAACTATATATTAACTAAAAAGCTTTGTTGTGCCTCTTCTTTTTAGCGTACCGACGGTACTTTTAATATCAAATTTTGTCGCTCCAGTAAAGGGGCTACCTTAGTACCCGTATCGTTGGTTACAATTAGATCGTCTTTCGTGCAGGAGTTGTTTATTGTTTGATTGTTGTGCCTTAAAAGCATTAATTCCACAATCATAATATATCTCGAAAATGTTTAAAATTCAGAGTAGTCCCTTAAAAAAAGTGGTTTATGATCATTATATGATTTCCATCAAATAGCTACCAAGCAGTATTTGTTTCTCCTTTAGGGACTACATATTATGATGTATGAATGCCACTTAATACAAGTTTTTAAACTTACCATAGGCACCAGGCTCTCACAAAGACGGGTGAATTTAATTATAAATAATTTATCTACTGTTGTAACATAATGATTTAATGTAACACCTACTTTGTGAAGGAAATAAACAAATTTTGAATTTGAATTGATATGAATAATAATGGTCCAAATAGTAGGTAATGAAACAAGGACTTATATAACCTCGGGACTCATATACACCAGCGGTCCAATTAAGTCAAAAATACAATTTTTACAGCAGTCTGGCCGCTGTAAACCTCTTACGAGCGGCAATAAACATTATATGTCGTTACAAACTATGTTGCCTGTACACTAGATCAACATTGTTGCGCAAAACTGTGCTTTGTTGTGATTATTTTACGTATACTTATCATATACTTATGATATACTAACAAAAGCATTGACCTTTCAATCAAATTTAAAATAGTTAAAGGTTTCGACCAAACTTTAGTATGTTCCCCAAAAAGTATTTAAATCAAAGTTTTTCCTTTAGTAATGTTTATTTATAGTTTTTAGTAGTGTTTATTTATGATGAATGGTAATAAAAAATAAAAAAAATTTTACTAAAATCTATAGTTGTTTTGAATACAGACTTTGATTATCAAAAAATGGACTTATAAACGAACCAACGTGTGCGGTTTTTTACATACACATAGAGCAATGATAGAGTCTGATAGAAATGATAGTCAGGACTGAAGAGAATGTAAGGGTTAATTGATAGATGATAACTCTGATAGGTAATAGTTCGACCGGAATAAACTGATAAACTGATAGGAATGATAGCGAGCACACTACACTGCTTGTACCGTCGTTGCCGAGGACGTGGCGTGGACTCATTGATTTTGTTAGGCCGAGCGCCGCGCGGTGTGTAAATTCGCTGACACTCGTGATTCGTACGTGCCGTGGCCCGTACACAACGGACGATTCAAAGTGCATTTTTTCAAAAATCTAAATTATAATGCCCTTTTAAGGGTTCCGTACAAAAATTAAAAAACGGAACCCTTATAGGATCACTCGTGCGTCTGTCTGTCCGTCCGTCTTAATATCTTGTCACTCACGCGAGCTACACTGAAATTCCTTTCTAGATGGGGTCATGTGTACAAACTAGTGAGTACAATGAAAGTCTCACTGCAGTGTTAACAGTTCTCGGCCTGCTCTGAAACCTGATGTAAGCCTCTTACAAGCGGCAATAAACAATGTCGTTGCAAACTAAGTTGCTGCTGTAACTTTAGTCGTCATAATTGCAAATAAAGTTACGGGTATGTGACTTATGTCACTTTGCAAATCGAAATGGTATATTTGACCATTGGTTTTTTGGTGGGAAGTCAAGGGGTTCAGTTGTCGTTTGCCTTATACAATTTTGCAAATTGATTTAAGTGGACTTTATAATATGAAATGGTGTAGTTTGGTGTTATAAATGCTCGTGCTCGAGAACAATTTGTGAAATAGTTAAAGCAGACTGTTAAATGGACTCGTATAGATTTGTCGCCAAAATCTCCTACGAGGCTGTCAAGGAACATACGCCATCTTTGATGCCACATACCGTACAACACCGATACTTAGTATCTTATTATACTGGACATTGGCAGATTCACTGAAATCTCGGTGGATACTCGGAAGCCATAATTAAAAAAGAAAGAAAGAAATACTTGACCATTTTTTAGACAAAAATATTCCTTGTGTGCCTTCTTTCCACATGATTGAACTCACAAGTTGTAATCTAAAGTAAACATTCTACATTAATAGCATTGAAAGTATTGTACCTATAGCAGATCGAAGAAGACCTTGTAAAAATCGGCGAGAGTTGGTTTTAAAAACTGAGAGAACAATCAAAGTTGCCGTTTTATAGCAGTCTGGCCACTGCAAACTTGCTGTAAATCTCTTACGTGCGGCAATAAAAATTGCAGGTACTATGTTGCTGCTGTAAATTTTACTTATATGTGCAACAGTGACAATTAAGAATTTTGTCACTTTGAAAAGCGAAACGGGAATCTTGTCCATTGTTCGTGACAAAAATAGTTCTTGTGTGTTTTTTTTTTGACACCATGAAGCCCACAAGTTTTTAATGGAAGTAAAAACCCTACATATTTTGCATTCTAAAAATACCATGTAACAATTGATAGAAGTTTTCTTAAAAATCTAAAGGACAATCAAAGTCACATTGCAGCTTTAACAGAAGTCGCGCTACTGCAAACTTGCTGTAAACCCCTTACGAGTGGCAATAAAAATTGCAGGTATTATGTTGCTGCTGTAAACTTGAACAACACTGCTACGCATAAAAAGCGCTTTACTTTTATATAATACGAGAAATTACCCCGCGACTTCCTCCACGTAAATTATTGCCTGTGTCACCCGCAGATAAATTCAGACAGGACCCGACCGGTTCATATTGTATCTATACTATAATAACAGTGCAGTGTATATTAAGAACTGATGTAATAATTACGATATGAAATGCAATAAAGAAATTGAATTGAATTAACTTCCTGTAAGTGAAAGAATTTTGAAAATTGGTCTCGTAATTTCGGAACACATTCAAATTAACAAAAAAAAAAAAAACATCTTTCTTCTTTATAATATAAGTATACATGTATTTCTTTAATTCCATTTTACTCGATATTTGGCGGTATCTTCAAGGAAGGCTTTAGCCCAGCAATGGGACACCAATGGCTAACAAAAAAATGTATACTAGGCGCATGATGGCTTATTACTAATACGTAGCTTGATGTGATTTCCCAGGAAGGAACTTAAGTTAATAATCACATTTGATAACTACTTGTGGTTATCAATCCACACCTGAGGTAATTCAACATTCCTAAGCACTCGTAACCATATCAGAACGAGCTGGTAAATAACTGAAAGAAGACCTGAGAAATCCTAAAATGGGTCAGGTTATACAAACTAGAGGAACAATCAAAGTCACACTGCAGTTTTTACAGCAGTCTGGCCGCTGTAAACCTCTCACGAGCGGCAATAAAACATCCATGTCATCAATGACAAAGTTGATGCTTTAAAAGTGATAACTGTTGTCCATAAAAGTTCTCTACGAGCAAGTGCCGTTCTATACAGGCAATACTGTTAATCATCATCATAACGATCATATACTGTGAATAGCTTTGTAAAATTGCAGGGATATATTAAAATAGAAAACCTTTATTGTACAAATTACACGTTATTGTATTTTTCGCCACCGTAAACTTGTCAAACATTATTGCATATTGAAGTGCTTTGCTATTCTATAATACGAGTATGTTTACTAAACCCTTGGTTAGCGTTCCCGTCAATGGAATAACTCAGTTAAATTACCGCTTGTGGGTATAAATCTATAAAAAGGTTAACTCAACGTTCGTTAACACTTAAAAACTTCTCAAAACAAACAGGGAATAAACTAAAAAAAAAATACCTTATTATAAATGGGCAAGTTGACTAAAATTTTTTTCATGTTGCTATGTAATGACCTGCCAAAAATAAACACAATAGTGACAGAAATATATTTCTAAACAAAAAAACACTTTCAGTTATAAAAGTTTTAAAGACACATGATTCAATCAATCAATCAATCAATCAAATTCTTTATTTGCAAAATGTAGGTGTACATAATGATCTTAAATATAATACATGTCCCTCGTACATTTTACCTCACTAAGAGGTATGCAAAATTACACATTTTTAGGATTCCGTACAAAAGTTGAAAAACGGAACCCTTATAGGATCACTCGAGCGTCTGTCTGTCCGTCCGTCCGTATGTCACAGCCGATTTTCTCCGAATCTACTGAACCAAATTAGATGAAATTTGGTAAGATAGTGTAATCCTATGACCCAAACACGGATGTGCAAAGTAAATAAAGATTTATTTGAAATAAGGGTCATTTTGAGGGGCCCAATTACAAAATTTTAAAAGAAAGTTTTGCAAACCTTACTGTGTCATATATCAAATGAAAGGGCTCATTATGAGGATCTCAAAAATATTTTTTTTTGTTCGGGTAAAATCAATACTTTTGATTTTATTCACGAAAGAAGGCAAAAATTGACCATGCCCCCTGATCTCCGAAACTACTGGGCCGAAAATTTTGAAAAAATTACAAATTGTAGTTCATTCCTTGAAGATTACAGGAAAAATAATAAGAATTCTATCACTTGAAAATTAAGTGGTAAACTCACTATAATAAGTTAATCTAGGGAAATAGTTCACTAAAACACCACTAGATGGCGCTAGTCATTTGGATAAAACATTTTTTTGCACATTGTGTGTGTGTTCACGAAGCATATTGTACGGAACCCTCATTGCGTGAGTTTGACTCACACTTGGCCGGTTTTTATAATATTAGTTACATTAATTTAGGTTAGTCAAAATTATTAAAAGATTAGTCAAATATTAATTTCTTAAAATGTATGGTGTCGATTCATTCAAGTAGTCATTTATTGTATAATAACATTTGTCAATTAATAATTCCTTTAGCTGTTTTTTAAATGCATTGAGGTTTAAATTTCTAATTTCTTTTGGGATCTTATTATACACTTTTGGAGCCATACCAAAAATACTGCCGCCGAACATAGCTGTCTTATGTGGCATGTGTTTAATTTTAAGCCCGTCGCGGGTTGAATTATGAAGTTCAAATCTATGTAAATTGGATTTTACAAATACAGCTAATTCGAAAATGTACAGTGCTGGCAATGTTAATATTTTGAATTTTTTGAAATGCGGCACACAGGATTCTGGGGGACGAATACCAACCATAGATCTTATATACCATAGATTATAAACCATAGATTTTAGACGTAAATTTTTAGACGTGAAAACGCGCCGCTGAAATGCCTACATATTTGTGACGTCACAAGCTTGTATTTTGTATGGGTGGCGTGAGAACTTTGTTTGGTAGCTATACGAAATATTTCGTTTATGGTAATGGTTTCATAATAAAAGTTGCTATAAATTTTGCAGACTAAAATACAGTATAATTGTAATTAAAGATTTTCATACCTTAAAAAATGGTCCTATTCACCCAACTTTAAAGTGGCTTTAAGATCACTTAGCGAATCGATATCAAATTAAAAGTGTTCTTTATAGTGATTTTAGTTAGAAATTAGTCTCATTAGAAACAAATTTTATATAATCTTAACATTAGGCAACTACCGTATTCTAAAAGGGGGTCAGGTATATACAAACTAGCAGAACAATCAAAGTCACACTGCAGTTTTTACAGCAGTCTGGCCGCTGTAAACCTCTCACGAGCGGCAATAAAAATTACATGTCATCAATGACAAAGTTGCCGCTGTAAACTTGACAAACACTGTTGCACATAAAAGTTCTCTACAAGCATAGGATATTATACCGTAGAAAGCTTTGTAAAATTGCACGGTAAGACTTTATTTAAAATTGACTTTTATTGTATAAAATACAAATATTGTACGTCTTTTAAGACAGGTCACAGTGAAACGATTTAAATATTAAGTTCCTTTGTAACCTGTGTTCCACAATAAATTGATTTGGTTTAGAAGGTGTCGAGGATCCATGTCGGCTGAAACTGACCCCGTAAACGTCGAGGAGCAGAGAGGTGGCTTCGTAAATGCCTCACAGGTTTTGGCTTGTCACTATTTGATAAAATTGCATCAAAACGATTTTAGTACTCAGGGTCATGTTTTTCAGTCGTATGTATGTATATGTCACAGTAAAATAAGGATAACAGGGATTACACGAAATTCCTAGGTATACCACGAAATCACTGTAAATGTAGAATAATCTTGTTTATTACATACATACATACATACTATCACGCCTCTTTCCCATGGGGGTAGGCAGACACCAAGGACCGCCACTTGCTACGATCCTTACAAAACTCTTTCGCTTCATCTACATCCATCACTCTTTTCATACATGCTCGCCGGTTTCGGGTACTCCTGACTTGCCCCTTGACAAGAATACTTACATCTCCTTACTAAAAATGTTTAGTGAAGTGGCCTTTGGGTTTCACATATGATCTTAGACTCTGTCTACCCTATAAGGGATACAGACGTGATAGTATGTATGTATTTATTTATTTGGAAAAGGCACACCAACAGTATTATATACAATAAAATATACCTATTACAGTTGCACACAGCATTTACAATAAATTTTTATTTCTTTTACTAAGATTTATTCCAATCCAATACCACGAACAAACACCACTGGTATAACTTTGAATTTTAATTATTTTCTATTCCGAACGCACTAAAAGGTAATAATAATAACAGAAATATGTAAATTTATAAAACTAGGATACTCTTACAACTCAGGGGACCCCAGCAGCTGGGTGATATTAACTTTGAAGTTGGATAATGAGTCATGGAAAACATCTACACTTGACGAGTTTTTTGTGGTCAGTTCGTTGTATTTTGCACAGCATCGGGTGAGAGGGGCATTTTGACCAAAAGTTGGTTCTGGACTGCGGTAGAACAAAAGTTTTTTTATTGGGTGGCGAGGCAGACGAGATTGAACATGCTTTCCATGAGTGTTTCACAATGCAAATTACCATTAAGAAGTCTGTGCAAGAACGATATATGTATGTATGTATTATAAAGATATTTCATATAGAGATTTTTACTTTTAATTTAAGCTTTATGAAAGTTTCATTTTACGCAGTGTAGCCTGTATTATTCAGCCAAACATTGTGGGCTAGTGTTGCCAACATTGTAGTTCAAATAAAGCTGTATCGTATTCTTAGCTTTTACGGAGCTTTTACTCGCAATCTCGCCGGATTATATTCGGATTAGTCGGAGAATGTTACAGTTGAGGTATCAAATGTTTTGGTCTGAAATTGGATATTATAAACAAAATAAATTGAAAACCCCAACTGACACTAAACTAGTGCTTTTTTGTTACACATAACCAACATTTGATGTTTAAGGTGTCCGTGCCAAAAGGTGTTAAATTTATTATAAAATATAGCATCGTTGAGTTATTATTCTGCGACACCAGTTCACATATTACTGTGGGGTTAGCCCAATTTGTGTGATTAAAATTTCGTCCTATATTTATTGTTTTTAATTTGTATATTCTTTGATTTTTCTTACTTTTATCCATATACCAGTCGTTGCTGAATCTAAATTACAAATAATATAAATAGGATATTTACCTGGATCTCTCCGTTCTTCTCAAATGAGCAGCAAGAACAAAAGAAACACAATATTAGGACACGTTATAAAAATTTCATACATATTTTTACCCTAAAGGCAAATCATACAGTCACAGCTCCACATCCTAGAGTTGACACTTGAAAATATCATCAATAATGAATCTTCAACGTTTGCGTAAGAGGAAATCATGTATAAAAAAAAACTGTGCAATTCTGAGTTACTGACAATATGACAAACATCAAAGTCGAGTAGACAACCTCGTTTTCGAAGTTAGTTAAAAACAAAAAACGACTACCCTGTAAAAAATATAGCATATGTCACTTTGGGTAAAGCTATGTTTCTAAGCATACCTCTTACATCAATATTTTTCCAGAAATTAAAAATTAGAATGGAATAAAAAAAATGCTAACGTTAAATGAATTATGAAATCACACCTCTTTTGGGGCAATTATGGAACATTTGTTTCGAAAACCGAGCTAAGAATTTGAAAAACATACTGAAAAATCTTGACACTTGACTGTTGTAGCCTATACCAGGTACAGTAAAGTAAAAAATGAATAAAAAACAAGACAGTCAATAAAGGAGACGTATAAAGTTTACGCGCGAAAAGTTTGAGGCAGCAAAGGTGTCTACCGTAAACTCAAATGTGCGAATGTGGGTCATTGTATAGATCTAGAGAAACGCTAGACACGACAATTTCCAAAAGAAAAGAAGACCGCTTGAAGTCTTATAAAATTTTTGCCTCGGAGAATACATTTTTTTAATTATTTATAATAAATAAGAGGAAAGCATTTTTGCCCAAAAATATTTGCCATAAAAGGTTTATTGCAGATTTTAAGATTTCTATATTATCATTTCAGCTGCAATAAGTCTAATGCTGGACATAGGCCAAATGCAAGCGGCTACTCAAAAGTCAGTTTATTTTTATTTTTTAATTACTACTTGTGGGTAGAAACCTTTTTAAACGCAAGGTAAGTTTGTCTCCTCTAACCTTTCTTACATCATTGTGTCCTGTTGTAGCATATTTCGGCAAGTTTACGAGCACGACAGCACGTCATAAATACACAGCACACTGCTGTAACACGCTTGTAAAATTCGCGGGTAAAGTTGACACGACGATTTTTTGCCACTGTGGCAAATTTGACGACCTTTGTTTTAACCAGTGCGTCACAAGGGTTAACACGCTAGGAAAAATGCTCCTGCTAACCTAGCGTCATCACAATGTCAATCACCGTTTACCTAAAGCAGTCTTCTACTCAGAAATGGCAGAGGGTAAACGGAAGCATGGTGGTCAACATCTACGCTATAAAGATGTGTTCAAAAGACACCTTAATGCATGTAGCATTGATCCTGCATGTTGGGAGAAGCTCGCTGCCAAAAGGTCCTCTTGGCGATCCACCATCAATGGCAAAATTGAAACTTTTGAGGCAAACCGCTTGGAACAACTTGACGCCAAACGCCAATTACGCAAAGAGAGACCTAAGAGCTCCTACACCTATACCTACAATTCAGCCGGCCAACTGTACTGCCAGCCGTGCGACAGGACATTTAAAACCAAGTTTGGCTTAGCGAGCCATATAAGGGCTCACAGTAGAAAAAAAAAAATTAAATAATTGTCCAGGGTCGCCGTCATCGAAATCGATGAGGTACGCCGTGTCGTTCCCGGTTGAGCAGAATAGGATTACTCCAAGTCTTCCCGAGGATGTCGTAGAAGGTGACTTAGGAAACAAAAGCTTCAAAAAGACTCCAACCCGTCTGGCTAGCGTGGAGAGTGTAGGCCAAATCCTCTGACTGATTTTTTAGTCTCTGCTGCAGGAACTCGACCGTTTCCGTAATACCAGAGCCATATATTAGCCAGAGCAGTCAGAAGATTATACACTCTCCACGCTGGTCAGACGGATTGGAGAAATCTCTTTGATAATGTTTCTAAGCTTCTTTAGCTTGTGTTTCCTAAGTCATATTCAACGATATCCAAGGAAAGACTTGGAGTGGTCCTATTCTACCCTGCCGGGAACCACATGGCAACATACACGCGCAAACAAATTGAAATAAGTACACGATATCTGGATGCACATAAACACCTCATTAAGACCACTCACACCAACAAATAGTTACACTTACGCTTCAATTACCACTTTAACACCTTCGTGACGAATACCCATCATTTTCCGGAAAATGCTTGAAACGGAACGTTTTGCTCCAAAATAAATTGCTGCTTTTAACAGATCGTCTTTGTAAAGGGGCGGATTTGTGTATGGGCCATTCGGTCTGCAGCCCACGGTACCTTGGTTATAAACGCACCCATTGCAATGAGAGTTCATGCGGGAGTCTCGGCAAAAACAGGTTAATGTAACTTAAAAAATAAATAACTTATAAAATTTCAACCTTTTTGTCTTTACTTGTGGTACATATGTAACATAGTTTTTGTTACCAAATTAAACAAGTGAAAGTTTTTGGTTCCCTTGTAAGTGTGCTTGAAATATACAGAAGTAGCACTGTTTCTACAACGTATTTATTATGCCGTATATTTGATATAATTATTTCCAAAATACTTCGTATAAATTTCAAGTTTGTACCTCTCAGATTTGGTAGAAAGGGGTTTGACCGAGTGAGGAATAGAAAAACACACCAGCAGACCGATATTGTGATCCTAAAAGGATTTCATTACATGATTCGTTATAAGACTCACTGTAAAAACAAGTTCTTTGACTAAATGCCCAATGAGTAAAATTCACAAGGTAGGCCCCTTATTTGTCACCCAGGGCTCTAAAACTTCGCCGTCAGCCCTTGTCTTTGCGGGCCATTTTAGCTAAATCACCTCGGAGTGTATGTTAGAACGAGATGGCTATACTTTTGTCGTTGCGCCGAGTAAGTTATGGGATGGTGAGATTAATATTTGGTTTATTTGTGATGGATGAGCAGTTTATGCCGCTGAATTATGATCTTTACAAGGTATACCTGAGAAACTCCTCGGATTATATTTGATGCTCTCTCATAAAAGACAAAGCAAAATTTTAATGTTTGTTTTTCTTATGTGTAAGTGGCTAACACTGGTGTCAGATTTTTCAAGCTGCCTTAAGGTATCTGACATAGCTTAACGACTGCCATCAACGATGACAGCCGGGACCAACGGCTTAACGTGACTTCCGAAGCACGGAGGAGCTCGAGATATTTTTATGCCACTTGCGGTCACCCATCCAAGTAGGGACTGCACCAGAGGTTGCTTAACATACGTAAGCGCTCATAGAGCTCACACCCAGCAAAATTTTAATACAACTTCAGAATAGAATAGTGCCGATGTTAGTGTGATTTTTAACCGATTAAAATAATGTCGAAGAGGGTTATGATTATGAATGTTTGCTTGTATGTGTCGTGGCCATATCATAGAATTGATCTTTTCATGAAATGATTGACATTTTCATGAAATGGTGGCATTTTATGATGTGGCCAACTTAATTTGATCAGATCATTGAATATTCATATCGGGTAAGGAATGACGTAGTGCGGGAGCGATGTGGAGTGAAAGATGATGTAGTGACTAAGATTGAGAAAGGAATGTTAAGGTGGTTTGGCCACATTGAAAGGATGGATGAAAGAAGAGTAACAAAGAATATTTATAAAGCCAGTGTGAATGGGATAGTTGGCCAGGGTCGACCTCGTCGAACGTACTGCGGTCAGATTGCTGACGTTCTTAAGAAAGGAGATGTAAGAAGTACCCGAAACCGAAGAGCATGCATGGGGAGAGTGATGAGTTTAGATGAAGCTAGAGGGATTTGTCAGGATCGTAGCAAGTGGAGATCCATAGTCTCTCCCTTCCCCTATGGGAAAAAGGCGTGATAATATGTATGTATGTATGTATTGAATCGTCAACGTTTAACGATATTGTCATTCACGTTTGGCCGGATCGTAAAATAGGGTATCTATGTCTGAGAAAAAAGAAAAAGTCTGGCAAATGCGAGTCAGACTCGCGCACGAAGTGGATTACAGAAATTTATTCAACTGTAAAGTGCTCGAAACGTTAGGTGTATAAATAATGTAATAAACGCGATAAAAAACGTAGTAAAATAATTTTATTTCAATCTCAACACTTTTCTTATTCTTCTTACCCAGCAAAAAACGGCCAATAAATCACGTTTTTGAACGGAACTGAATAAAATATAATAAAAAATGTACAATGTAAATTACTATTATTTAACTTTTCGTTTGATCTTACGACCTTACTATATACATATAGTAAAATGTAAACAATATAAATGAACGGATGTTTATATTTAACAGCCTACTGTAAAGGAAACAAAAAATGTTTTCTGTTTTTCAGGGTTTCGTTACGGGGTCCTAGAAGAGAATTTTTTTTTGAGAAGATAGACTACCTGTTAATATTCATACAAAAAGTGATAATGCTTCCCACCCCTTAAACATAGTCCAACTTCGATATTTTTTTTACACATTATTGATAAATTGGAGAAGTAAAGCTGTACGTTTTGATATTTAAGATATATTGCTTACAACAAAAGTTAGGAGCATCTAAGTAAATATCCATATTTTTTACATAAAAAATACCCGGGGCATTTTAATTTATTTAAATTAATCGAAACCGAATCTATAAAAAAATAACGGTGAGCCCTAGATTAAGGTGTGCTAAATCGAATGACACCAAAATTTTCTCATTTCGTAAAGGTTTAGGGGGGTGGAAGAGTTATCTCTTTTTGTATGAAAATTACAGGTAGTCGGATCTCTTAAATAACTCAATCTATATACTTATTTAGAAACAAGAAATATAAAGAAATTAAGAGATCGGACTGAAAAATAATCCCAACTATCTTAACTATATATAGCCAATGTCTTTTTCATTACTCTAACCTAAAATTTCATAATGATCGGTTCAGTAGATAGGACGTGGAGGCGTAACAAACAAACAAACTCACTTTTGCAATTATAATGTTGTTAGCTAGCTAGCTGTTACCCACGGCTTCGCCCGCGTGATAAATACAATACGTATGTATGTAAATTTAAGTGCTACTCGTAAATAGATAAAGCATGTGCACACTGCCTTGTTATTAAACTGTTTTGCTAAAATGCGGTGTGGTTCCCGGCAGAGTAGAATAGGACCACTCCAAGTCTTCCCGTGGATGTCGTAGAAGGCGACTTAGGAAACACAAGCTAAACAAAGATTATAAACATCGAAGAGACCTCTCTAACCCGTCTGGCCAGCGTGGAGAGTGTAGGCCAAGTCCTCTGACTGTTCTGGCCAGTGCTTTGAAAGTACAGAGAGGGTCGTGCTCGTGTAGTGGAGACTGAAAAAGACCTGATGATGATGATGATGCTAAATACGGAACCTCTTCTATAAGTCCGCCTCGCACTTAGCAGGTTTTCGGAAATAACAAAATCTATTTTCATTTCTTTGTAGCGTAGGCTGTTCGTAGAAGCACAATGCCTAAGGATATTTCTCGTTAATTATTGAAGTTTTTTATTAAGTTCTCAGAATTTTATTTAGCAATATATATTTTTTTCGCCGTTGCTAAGCTTAGCTATAAAATTCAAATTAAATCCTAACTAATATTATAAATGCGAAAGTGAGTTTGTTTGTTTGTTACGCTTTCACGCCGAATCTACTGAACCGATCATCATGAAATTTTGCATACACATAGGTAATGGTACCGAGAAGGACATAAGATATAAATTACGCGGGCGATGCCGCGGGTAACAGCTAGTAACTAATAAAGATCAATTCGTGTATTACATGCTTTTTCCGAACTATTGAGACAACGCAATGGAAACTTGGTAGGTAGAATTATATTCTGTGAACCGCTTTACATTACATTCTAATTCACTCACTAGTGAGGAATCCGCTAGTATTCAGATTGCCTCACGTTGTTTTTTTTTTGTCACCGAATCCAGGTAGGGGTCAATGAAAATGACCGTACTTAAGTCAAATTAAGTAGGGCCTTGAACTCTGTACCTTTTGCTTATAGACCTCTGAGTCAATGCCACTACAGTAATTTTCATTCTGTAAAAATATGTTTAAAGTGTGGCCTTTGGGTTGTACCTTCGGCTCTGTCTACCCCGCAAGGGATAAAAACGTGGTTGAAATGTATGTAAAAATATTTTATGTCTAACACCAAAGCTTTACACCATGTAATTGTTTTTTATAATGCAGTGCTTTTGTCTATTAGTCATCTTGTACGACATTCAAATATATAGGATGAGTACGGAATAACTCAGACGAGCAGCAGTGCTTTTCAGCGAGAAATCACGTTACAAAACTGGCCATTTGATACAGTGGATACAACATACGACACAAACTCCTTTACTCTAAGCCTAAAAGGGAAACACAACTCCATACACTCCGAAAACAAACGGAACATCCGAAAGCAATCATAAACCATAGACCGCTTCCCAAACGCACTTTACCAAGAGGATAACATGACGCAGCCTCAGATTATAAATTGTTGCTTTTAGCCAAATTAAATTCAGAACGCTCTTACGCAACAGAGATAGCGAATACACAATTATGCGGAAAAGAAAGAGACAGATATAGCCGCTTTGTTGCGACTGTAAATCTTAGAGGGTGCTGTGAATGGGTTGTTTATAGTAGGCAGTTTGGAATGATGTCTTTTAATATCGTCGTGTGTAGGTTGCAATAAAATGCTGTTGGTAGCGCTAAGTGCTATAAGTTCACGAATCTCGCGTCGTTTGGGTGCTTTTATATGACAGTGGAGATATAGTGTGGTGGGGATAAATGGACTGCTCTTGTGGATAAATGTGGTTGATTTATTCTTGCCTGTTTTGATGTTAGAGAAAAAAAATCTGCCGGATTTCCCTGTGACAGGCGTAATAGATAAATAAATACAATAAGAGAACCAAAATTTTGTTCAAAAACATAAGTAAGGAGGTATATATCATATCATATTTTTTTCCCGAAGAAATCGACTAAATCTATTTTAATAAGACAATTTGAAAACTGATGCTTAAAATTTGCTTTCAAATTAAAATTAAAAAATAGTATCCAAATCGATTCAGCCGTTCAACAGAGAGAGAGTACCACAAGCAGACACTCACAACCACATAGCGGTCAAACTGATAATACTTCAATGCATTTACTACGTCTTTATCCCTTGCGAGGAAGACAAAGCCCAAAATCATGAAAACAAAAGGCCACGTTAAGCGTGTTTGTGGGCATAAACAAAAGTGATCTTAATATTAAAAAACCAATTAACTTACCTCTTGTTGTGATAGCGTATTTAAAGCTACTGTATGGCAAAAGATGCAACCAGGAATATTTTTAAATGCCAGAGACCGAGAGTTTACCATCTCAAGGTGCTCAAATAACCTTAAATCCTTTTTTCGGTTGCTGAATTGTCGAATTTCTGAAGTCGGACAAAGTCCTCCCCAGGGAGCCTTTGGGAAACGAAATTATTGCTTTGCCCTGTTGCCACTTCTTATTTCCAGGGACTTCCGCAGTGACTAGTAAAAAATGGTCAGCTCTTTATCTGTGAAGGTATTTAAAAAGAAAACTTAAACAGTTTTTTCCAACTGTAAATGAGCAAACGACCTCTCCAACCCGTCTGGCCAGCGTGGAGAGTGTAGGCCAAATCCTCTGACTACTCTGGCTAATATATTGCTGTGGTAGTATAGAGAGGGTCGTTCTCCTGCAGTGGAGACCAAAAAAGACCTGATGGATGGATGGAGCAAACGAACCACCTGATGGAAAATGGTCACCATCGCCCATAGACATCTGCTACACCAAAGGAGGTGCTAAGGCGTTGCCAACTCTTAAGATACCCGTAAACACGCCTTTTTAAGGACCCCAAGTCATAGCAGGGAAACCCTCTGGAGGAAGCTCATTCAACAATTCTGCTGTTCGAGGGAAAAAACCTACGTTTGCATGTTCTCTGAGCGAATGTATAAGAAGAACTTTTATTATCATGTGTTACGATACTAATAAGATGATGTATATACTGTAGTGTACGCACTTGATCTTAGGGAGGGGGGTGCCTGAAAAACAGCGTTATGGTCGGACCTTACTCCGCGCAAACACAAACTGAGGCAGTATTTTGCCATAAATCTATGTGGCTCAATCATATGTCGCCATTTTGTTTAATTATGAAGGAACAGTCTCCTCTTAGATGGGTGACCGCAAGTGGCATAAAAATATCTCGAGCTCCTCCGTGCTTTGGAAGGCACGTTAAGCCGTTGGTCTCGGCTGTCATCGTTGATGGCAGTCGTTAAGCTATGTCAGATGCCTTTAGGCAGCTTGAAAAATCTGACACCAGTGTTGGCCATTTACACACACGAAAAACAAAACAAGTATCAGATAGGGTTTTATTACCATATTGTATACAGCGAGTGGTTCCCGGCAGAGTAGAATAGGACCACTCCAAGTCTTCAAGAGGTCAAGAGGGTGAAAATGACAAAAAAAATGCCATACAATTCGTTTTGAGTTTCTATTGGGGGCCACAAATTCAAATTCTAGTGACGTGTGTTCTATGCCCTAAAATCGGTAAAGGCAGGTTTTCGGCAGCAAAAATATGAAAATCTTTCCTATATGTTAAATAAACCCTGTCAGACCCTTATTGGCGAGTAAGCCCATAAATATTAACAACTTTGTACTCCACTTGTTCTAAGCATATCCCCCACAGCAAGCGTTTGATTATACGTCCATACACTTACATTTACGTCTGCTAGTAACAGCTGAAGTAATGAAGCGGAACTTAAGTGCCTATCCCGTTTAAGGGATTTACACCCCTAATGTTATGACGGTAAGCACCGAAATTGGCTGCATGCCAAATTGGTTCACCTGAATCACATTTCTGATTGGGTTGTGTTCTTGATATGTGGTAAATGAAAATTGTACTGATTTAGTCTATGGTATTGGGTTTAATGCTTACTTCTTTTTTTTTGTCCGACTGACCCATTTAGAGGGAGGGTAATGTTTTAATAGGCGTATGTATTTATATTCAGTAATTTGACCCTCGGTATATCCTAGTCATCATCATCATCATCATGACTTTTTTATTCTCTACTGCAGGAACATGATCCTCTCTGTACTATAACTAGAGCTATATATTAGCCAGAGCAGTCAAAGGATTCGACCTTCACTCTCCACGCTGGCCAGATGGGTTGAAGAGGTCTCTTTGATGTTTATGAGCTTTGTTTAGCTTGTGTTTCCTTAGCCGCCTTCTACGACAACCACGGGAAGCGTTGGAGTGACTTTATTCTACTCTGCCGGGAACGGGAAATTTTCAAGCTCCTAGCATTAAACCTCTTTATTCCCCTAAAGGGGTTATGTTACACGCTATATGTATATCAAAAAATGTCTGTTTCATTGTTGCCACCTGTAGCCTAAACGGTGACCGATTTTGAAGTGTGTGGTGTCATTTGATTTGTTTTCTTCCCCCAGAGTGCCAAAAGCTATGTGACTTCAGCGAAAAACAATACGGCGCCGTATCTACTGAACCGATCCTCATTAAATTTTGCATACACATAGGTTAGGGTACCGAGAAGGACATAGGCTATATATTACGCGGGCGACGCCGCGGTTAACAGCTAGTTACTAATAAAAGCCAGATAATGATACTTTGTTTTCCGAAAAAAAAATATTCCTATCGAAATAGTACTGTTGAATTTCGGAAGTTCTCAACTTGCCCTGAAAATTTGAAGACACATTTGCCTCGTGCCCTATTTCGGTCTCCACCTAGCTGCATACATTTGAATGTAATTCACCTACGCTATCTGTTAGTTCAGTTCTTGCATTCGAATTCGTTTGAACATCAGTGGCTTTGTATCTATGAGAATGTTCGCATGCTAGGGAGAACTACATTTTTAAAAATACCTTCATCAATATTGTGTAATTATCATCAGGTTTTGTTTTTTGGTTGTTTTTTTTGTCTCCACTGCAGGAGCACGGCCCTCTTTGTACTATAAGAGCCATATAAGGCAGTCAGAGGATTTGGCCTACACACTCCACGCTAGGCAGACTGGTTGGAAAGTTCACTAAATGATATTGAAATATCTTATGATGAATAAAATGATTGACTTTGACTTTGACTCTTTGATGTTCATGAGCTTTGTTTAGCTTACCTAAGTCGCCTTCTAGGGCATCCACAAGAAGACTAGGAGTGATCCTATTCTACTGTGCTGGAAACGACACAGCAAGTTCTTGCATTTAAATTTCGGTTGAGAATACGTTGACTTACATTTGAACAAGAATGGCTTTGTGTCTATGAGAATGTTTGTATGTTAAAAATAGCCAAGGGAAGACTTAAATGTAATTCTGTATAAAAAAATTATAGGTAAGTAACAAAACCTATTAATTTATTTAATAGAATTTAGAAAAAAAAATTAATAGAATATAATTACATTCAAATGTATTCAGGTCTATAAAATTTTAAGGCTGCGCTTAGCATGTTGGTGGAATTGAAGATATGATTCCTCCAATATTTGCTCATTCCCTCGATCGGCTTTTACGATCTATGCAAGAAGAGAAGCAGCTTGGACATTCTTCTTTTTTCTTTTCTCCTAGACCAGCATGGAAGAGCATGTATGGTTTTAAGATTTTTTTTCTAGGCATTTTCTAAAACTCTAAGACACAAGTTTACCTAACTACCCTATATTTCTAGTAACTGCACACATTTAAACCTAACTCCGCTGTCGCTATCACTTCGTTGGTTCAGTTCTGGCAACATTAGCATTTTGCTTTAGACTACGTTGACTTACTATGTTTGGACAAGAGTTTAAACACCTAAAATTCTTGTCCAAACGTAGTAAGGCTTCATATATCCATAACATTATATTTAACGTCAAGAATTGGGTGTATAGTTTATATAATTCATATGACTACGTCTTGATCCCTTGCGGGGTAGACAAAACCCAAGTTCATAAAACCGAAGGGCCGTGTTTGGCGTATACCCATGAGTTTATTATTTCTAAACACTTTTTTGTTTCTTAGCTAGATTCATGAATATTTTGACGGTTTCTAAGCATATTTAAAAAACACTAAGACACAAATTTACCTTCTACCCTGTATCTGCAGTAACTGCATACATTTAAATCTAATTCCGCTGTCGCTATCACTTCGTTGGTTCAGTTCTGGCAACATTAGCATTTTGCTTTAGACTACGTTGACTTACTATATTTGGACAAGAGTTTTCGGTGGCTTTGTATAGTCGAATATTATATTATGTAAAGTCAAGGATTGCATGTAGTACATACATATTATCACGTCTTTATCCCTTGCGGGGTAAACAGAGCTCAAGTTTCTAAAACTGAAGTGCTATGTTTAGCGTATACCCTGGGGTTTATTATTAATAAAGACTTTTTTGTTTCTTAGCTAAATTCATAAATATTTTGACGGTTTCTAAGTATATTTAAAAAACTCTAATACAAAACATTTACTATATCTGTAGTAACTGCATACATTTAAATCTAATTCCGGTATCGCTATCACTCCGTTGGTTCAGGTCTGGCAACATTACCATTTTGCTTTAGACTACGTTTACTTATATGTTTGGACATGAGTAAGGCTTTGTAGACTCAAACATTAGTTATATGTAAAGTCAAGAATTGGACGGAAGACACTTTTAAAAGAATATTTGAGTATATCAAGGTTTAGTATTGCCTCTTTTCGAATTCAGTGAAGAAAAACGAAAATGTTGTTTAAAACTTTCACCAAAATTATTTAATGAAAAATAATATGTACTTTTCTTATGTATCAGCTTTAATGTTGTAAACTTGACAGTAAAATGTCCTTCCATACGAAAAAATTCCACACCTATAATTCAACAAGTAAGCGCCTGGAAATCCTGATTACCATTTTTGACAGTTAACGCCCGCCGCGGCGTGAAAGCGTAACAAACAAACTCACTTTCGCAATTCAATTCAATATTAGTTGGAATGGACGCTGGAGAGACGAATTGGATGTTTTTAGAAAGGATTGGTTGAAGTCAACACGAGAAAGAGGTAAATGGAAAGATATGAGAGAGACCTTTGCCCAGCAGTAGGGCAGACCTTCAGACACCGTGAGCCAATACTGCGTACATCCGGAACGTTATCAATAAATATTTTAGGCGGTAGATTTGCAGTTCTTATAAAATACTAGACAAATGTCAACTTAGCCTACCTGCGACCACGAACACTGTAAAGTGCTCGAAACGTTAGGTGTATAAATGTAATAAACGCGATAAAAACCGTATTAAAATAATTTTATTTAAGGGCAATATAGGTTAAAAAAAATTTAGTAATGTATAATAATATTGTCATCTGAGCCATTTTACATAAGGACTCAATATTCAAATTATTTTGATTCTATTTGATTAAATTAGTTAGATAACTGAAACATTTACATACTTTTACATTTACAACTCTTATGGAGAGATTACACAGCCCGTCCAAATGAACAACTTTTTGGTTCAAAAAATTGGAACTTCAAAAAAAGCAATTTTCCTACTAGTTTTCGCCGGCCCGAATATTTGTATGAAAATGTAAAAGAAAATGATTTGACAGCGTTTTTCCCGCATAAAAATGTTTTTCATATCAATGGACCGAGTCGCCCTTTTATGGGATTGCTGAATGTATATTATTAATTACAATAAAAGCTGTTAACATACTACGAAAAGTTTTTCTTTTTCTTTTACACCTTTCCAATTATTTTTATGTAGATTGCCATTTATATGTTCTGGAGATAGGAAAAATATAAGCGACATGTAATAAAACAATGTATTCTTCAAATCTACGATTTGTTTTATTCTTAAACTACTAATTATTTAATTCAACTATTTAAATTGGTTTAAACTAGCGGTGTAGCAAAAAGACTCAAAACTTTGTAATAGGAATATCAAAAGCTCAAGTTTTAAATCAAAAGCTTTGAACAAAGCAGTCGCGAACTTTAAGTTGCCCATTATCAACTTAAAGTTGTAAGATAGATCTTTTAGATAGAAGATATTTTTGAGGTAATTTTGCGTACACAATGAAAGAAATTTATTGGAATTACAGGTTGCGTTTTACTTTGTAACTGCCCCCGTGGTCCAGTGGTTAAGGCTTTCGCCTTGTTGACCGGTCGTGGGTTCGATTCCCACGGGAAGCATACTTTGTTAAGTTGTTTCCAGTTTGATTAGGACATTGCAGGCATGAATCACCTGATTGTCTGATAAGAAAGATGATTCCGTGCTTCGGAAGGCACGTTAAGCCGTTGGTCCCGGCTGCCATTTGGTAGTCGTTAAAGGAACCACGTCAGAGGCCGAGAGGCGGTTCCGAAGAACTCTGACACCAGGGTGTGCATAGTCGACTGACCGTGTCGCCTACACGAACTGATGATGATGATGATGACTTTGTAACTATGTAGATAAGTTATTCATTACTTAAATATTGAAGGAGACTTTTCACTTCATCAAAGCCGTAAAAAGTCAATTGCTGGACTAGGGGCCTCCCCTAAGGATTTTTATCATGAGATGTCTGCCATACTCACCACTGACTTAGGACACACAAGCTAAATAAAGCTTACAAACATCAAAGAGACCTCTCCAACTCGTCTGGCTAGCATGTAAAGATGGTCTAAATGCTCTGACTGCTCATCATTTCGTGTAGGTGACATGGTCAGTCGACCATGCACACCCTGGTGTCAGAGTTCTTCGGAACCGCCTCTCGGCCTCTGACGTGGATCATTTAACGACTACCAGATGGCAGCCGGGACCACTGGCTTAACGTGCCTTCCAAAGCACGGAATCATCTTTCTTATCAGACAATCAGGTGATTCATGCCTGCAATGTCCTAACCAAACTGGAAACAACTTAACGAACTATGCTTCCCGTGGGAATCGAACCCACGACCCCCGGGTCAACAAGGCAAACGCCTTAACCACTGGACCACGGAGGCAGTCTCTGACTGCTGTAGCTATTATATAGCTCTGGTAGTACATCTAGGGCCGCTCTCCTGCTGTGGAGACTAAAAGGACTTGATAGTGATGATGATGATGAAGGGCATAAAACCCATAGGCCACGTTTAGCATGTCAGTAAAACCTGATTTCGATAATCAAATATACGCAGACTTTGTTTTACGATATTTATTTACGAAACCTTTTAACAGGGTGTGTACATGTTTGTATAACAGTGGGCTATGAAATGTTATTTATTCGTGTACACATTAATTAACATTAAAAATTAATAAAGATAAGGAATACTAAAGTACATAGCTGTAAGTGTTCTGTACAATTTAGTTAATTTATCAGTTCTTAAGCTATATAAGGCAATGGTAAAGACACATACATACATACACGAGCTCCGTGGCGCAGCAGTCAACACGCCGGCCTGTGAAACGGAAGGTCCCGGGTTCAATCCCCGGTCAGGTCAAGATGAAAAATGATCTTTTTCAGATTGTCCTGGGTCTTGGAAGTTTATCTATATATGTATTTGTTATAAAATATAGTATCGTTGAGTTAGTATCCCATAACACAAGTCTTACTCAAGAAATTACTTTGGGGCTAGCTCAATCTGTGTGATTTGTCCGTATATATTTATTTATTTATTTAAAACAATACCCTACTTCCGAATGGATCACTCAGTTAAAAATAATTTATATATTTTATACATACCATCACGTCTTTTTCCCTTGCGGGTAGACAGAGCGTAGGTCTATAAAACCTAAGGGCCACGTTTTAGCATGTTAGTAGGATTTAGGTAGAGAACGGAATCAAAATAGTGATAGATTGCTAGCCGTATCGCCTATTGACATGATTTCTCACGCCCATTCCCTTGATCGGCTTTTATTATCTATGAGGGAAGCAAAGCAGCTGGTACATTCTACGTTTTGTCTTTTCTACCGGATCAGTGTGGAATTTATATATGATTTTAAGCTTTCGTGACCGCGAAAGTTTAAAAACATATAATAAATAAATAAATACGGACAAATCACACAGATTGAGCTAGCCCCAAAGTAAGTTCTAATGAAAGACTTGTGTTGTGGGATACTAACTAAACGATACTATATTTTATAACATATACATATATAGATAAACATCCAAGACCCAAGTCAATCTGAAAAAGATCGTTTTCCATCTTGACCTGACTGGGGATCGAACCCGGGACCATCCGTGTCGCAGGCAGGCGTGATGACCGCTGCGCCACGGAGCTCGTCAATATATAAATGCCATCAATATTATCAAAAGAAACTCAAAAATAATCGCGGTAAGTCCCGTAATGAAAATAATAAAAATAAATTCAATAAAAATTTGAATAAAAAAATGTCACCTCTACGAAATATTCACTCACTGTCCGTAAAAGCTATTCAAAGTAATCAATTGTATTTGCCGATATTTCAGCACAATGCCATTTTTCATATCGTAATGTCGGTCACGTACTATGCCCAACCAGAATCAATACAACACACACATGTAAAAAAAAGCTAGAGAGCATATTTGTGTTACTTAATGATTTCGAGGTGAGGTTGGGAATTTATTTAAAATGAAATATTTTTCTCTTTCTTTTTTTGTATTTATTTTTTGCATATAGCGAAGTAGTCTGTAATACTTTGGGCTTCGCAACATTTTAATAAAAAATAAAGTTATTCTTGCTGCATACTATAATGATACAAGTTTATGAGTATAGTCTGATGACAAACAAATACGTATAAAATCTACAAAAGTTTATTTATTTATATTTATTTCACCATAGCTTGATTTGAACATTAAACAAATAATAAAAAAATCATTTACTGCCAAAATTGAATCTAAGGTGTTAATTTTTTTTTTAAATATATACGGACTAATCACACAGATTGAGCTAGCCCCAAAGTAAGTTCTTAAGTAAAACTTGTATTATGGGATACTAACTCAACGATACTATATTTTATAATAAATACATATACATATAAATAAACATCCAAGACCCAGGTCAATCTGAAAAAGATCATTTTTCATCTTGACCTGACCGGCGATCGAACCCGGGACCATCCGTGCCACAAGCCGGCGTGTTGACCGCTGCGCCACGGAGCTCGTCAATTGCGCCCAGGATTGCTTTACATGCGGAAGCGCTTATAATGCTTACATCCACTAGGCCATATACTTAAAAGGTCTTGTTTTCGTATTTCCAGTATAAGCTCTAAAGCTAGTAAACCCTTTTAAGGATCAGACAGTCATCAAAAATTCAACATTTAAGCGTATTCCTGATAACATTAATAATAATAATAAATATATACGAACAAATCACACAGATTGAGCTAGCCCCAAAGTAAGTACTTAAGTAAGACTTGTGTTATAGGATACTAACTCAACGATACTATATTTTATAACAACTAAACAACTTAATTAAACAACTTTCCCTATGGGACAAATGCTGTAAACTCGAAAAAAAATTCGACATTCCTATACAAATTGCCCGGGCGGCTGAACACTTTTGTATGAAAATGTCGAAATTAAATTTGAGTTTCCAGCATTGGTCCCATAGGAAAAATGGTTAATATCGACGGGCTGAATCACCCCTTTAAGGGTCCAGAACGATCAAAATCTCGCCATGTATAGATAAACATCCAAGACCGATTTTTCCAAGACATTTTCACCTGAGATGTTTCTGAACCCGGGGTTTAGGAGTCAGAGTTCAGCACGAGTCCCGGATAGTCTGTATATACAACTGAAACCACGCAGACAAAACCGCGAGAAACGCTTTATCAAAGATAGTTCATTGTTTGTTTGTTTGCAATGAATAGGCTCCGAAACTACTCGATCGATTTTCAAAATTCTTCCGAAAGTTACGTGAGTGACATGGGCTATAATTACGTCGGACGAAGTCGCTAGAAAATCGCTAGTATATAATATGGGTATATCCATCAAAGTATCTAAACATTTTGTTTGCATTAATTATATTAATATAATTAATAAAACAAAAAAAGGAAAGCCTATATATGATAAATGTACTGACAAACCCATGACAAATGAGTTAGGTGCTAGGTATGTGAGAGATTGACCCTAATAATAACATTATTGGTTGAATCGGAAAACCTTAGAGAAAACGCCTGATGTTGAAATATTACGGCTCTTACGATATTACTTTAGGGTTGATGGAAATTTCTATAGAAGTGAGATGTCGAGAAAACCGGGTAAAGTGGGATTTCTATAGCGTAAGGGTGCGTTTACACCAGCGATGTGCGAGGTAGTTTAGTGTGTAGTGTGTAACGAAGCTGTGAAAAGATGGGAGCTCGTACCAGTGATGTGATAGGCCGCTGAGCGGTGTAATTATAGGTAGCTATACTACAATTTTTTTTTTTAAGGACTATTTAATTAGCTGCAAGTGATCTTTTGCTATGAGGGCAGAGTGCCCTCAACCTGTAAGACGAACATTACCAAAGAGCCACCAGGGAGGGACGGACCTCGGCTTTGGGCGTTGCCTGTGTGCGTAAGGCTTGGAGAGATAGCAATCATTAATGCTACTGATAGGAGCTTCGAGCAAGTACGGAGGCCGTGTTGCTCGAAGGATAAGAGGCGATATGCATATATTTTTGTGATATTACATTTATTTATTATTTTCATCTCACTATGTTCCATTTTGTTACGTGCCGTCACTACTTTCATATGGTATATATAATATATGTATAATACATCAAATCTATCTATCAAAACTATCTAATCTAACCAATCTTTATAGTCCAACGTACATACGTCATATTGTTATTTGATAATGCCTTTTTAATGTCTCCTATAAGGCTTCAAAACAAACATACAATAACATACACCGTAAAGATATATTTTATGTGTTCGGATAATACAAGATGGCAACATAATTCTCAATACAAACCGGCCAAATTATATTTACCCTCTCTCAATATAAAATCAAGCTGATTTCAACTTTGTAACAAAAGATATAAGAATGTGTTTCAATTTAAAGGATATGTAATTTATTTTGGAGGTAAAGCCTTACCGGTTTTAATGCGTTTTTTATTTCACGGATGTTGCCTACATATACGAGACTTATTTTTCCATCTAGAGGAAATTGTTTAAGCAATTCTTAAATATAGATTTAGGAAAATGGGGTTAATATGATTTGTTGGAGGAAATTAAGGTGCTGCCGGTTCAAATCCAAGTGTTTGGATATCGTAAGAGGTTTAAAAATTTATTGGGTTGTCGCGTGACCTAGCGTTGGCTACTTTTACAAAATTCTGATATTGCTGTCTCACATGCATGATAGGAGGTGCCACGCGAACGAGCGAGATTAAACAAAGATTATACCTAAAACCAGTGTGATTCATTATTCAACGCGCCTTCCATCCTTTAGAAAATAAGGTGTTTTAACCATGTTATACTTACTTACAAAAAAAAATTGATCTAATGAATAACCAAATGACGAGCTCCGTGGTGCAGCGGTCAACACGCCTGCGACACGGAAGGTCCCGGGTTCGATCCCCGGTCAGGTCAAGACGGAAAATGATCTTTTTCAGATTGACCTGGGTCTTGGATGTTTATCTATATAAGTATCTATTATAAAATATAGTATCGTTGAGTTAGTATCCCATAACACAAGTCTCGAACTTACTTTGGGGCTAGCTCAATCTGTGTGATTTGTCCGTATTTGTTCATATTTATTCATTTATTTATATTTATTACCAAATTAAGTACAAAAGTTGAAAATATTGTAGATTTCATGTTTATAATGGTATATTTACACCAAAGGTTGATTCAAAATGTAGAGTTATATTATTTTCAAACTATTCATGTTGTTTACCAAACTATGATTGAATAAATTAATGAAATGTTTAATTTCATACCAGCTTTATCAAATAAATAATTCTCTTTCGTAGTTTGCATGGAGATACTTATACGTCTCCAGGAAATTCTTAAGGACAAACATCTTAAAGATTCTATTTCTAAGAAGAATAAGCATGAAAATTGGGGCTCTGCTATTTCTGTAAAAGAACTGCTGAGGTTTTTACCACATAACGACATTATTTTTGAATAAAACGTTAAAATGACAGGGTACTTCAAAAGATTAAACTTTGTTTTTTCCATTGCCTGTTTATGTTATGTCCCACAGCTGGACAAATGCCTCCTCCTGGGCTCTTCGTTAATTTCTTACCTTCGCTTTATCTGGCCAAGATTCATTTATATTTGTACATTATGGGTGCAGCTATAATTATATGTATTTTGTGCAGTTATTTTGATCATCATCAGGTTTTTTTTGTCTCAACTACCGGAGCACGACGCTCTCTGTACTACCAGAGGCATATATTACCAAGAGGAGTCAGAGGATCTTTTGATCGCATGGTCGAAAAATAACACTCAAAATCTTGTCTATAACGTAAAATAAAAACATTTTCCCATTGGTAATCTGTATGGAAAACAAATGCGAATAAATAAACATCACGAATAATACTCCGAGCTCGGGAAGAAAAATATAATTTGTAAATCAAACACAGTCGTTTGTACAAGTTCAAGGGCGGACAATGATGTTTGTACAACTATAGATTATGCATGTTTCTGTACGCGTTGTGCTGCCGACGACGTTTTGGGCTTAAAGAGAAAACAAGCAAAGTTTGGGGCGGAAACACATTTTTTTTAAATAAAGTATGTAATTATGTGTACCATGATAACTTTCGAATGATGATGATGATATCAAGCATTTCTTTTCGCACGGATAACTGAAAGATCGTGGCTTAAGATTTTCTGGTCATTTATTTGTGTAGGTTAGCTCGTCATGCAGAACTAATTACGTGCTTGTTAGCAGATAGCAATTAAGACCATGAGGAGCCAGGAGTAATTTTATATCATTAAAACTGGACTGGACTCCTGACGAGTCCGAAACTATAGTCGGCAATCCCGACAAATATCACGTGAGGGACCCGTTGTTATATATAAGGAGTAATTTTGTCTAGTTATATGACACCATAGGCTTGTATTAAATAGGATATCTGCAAAATTATTTCTTTTTTATTTTATTAGATACCTTATACATTGTATAGTGTTTTTGGAATAATATAGTTAAGAGACCTAGAAAACACTCGAAAACAGCTAGGTTTATAAACTTTGCCAATGTATGGATTCTTTAGGTGTGTCCTACACAACCACCATACATGAAAACTGAGATATTATAGATCTATCACATCGACAATTGTCTGAATTTGAGTGTCCAAATTTTTTTGGCGTATCTACTACTTTATTAAAAACAGTCATTGTTTCGGACAATATTTGTGAATGAATATTATAATACTGTAACCGGTAAATCATGTCTGTATCGCATTAAACAAAGGATATGATTTGTGTACGCTGTTTTAGGGTCCCTTGAGTTTTTTCTTGCTTACAAGATATCATAATGAAACTGTATTTTTTATCTGGGTCACCGTTGAATAAAACTTGTCACTTGGTTAATATTTCGAATCGATTAATTTGATTATATAAATATGCCTTTTGTGTCTCCAAGTCCGCTAACATGAGCAAACCAAAGTTAACATCTCTCCCACCCGGAGTAAAACTAAGCATTCAATTAATTCTCATTATAATATACGTACGTTCCTATACAGCTTGGTAAAATTATCAATGGTTTGAGAATTATAAGGCTCTCAACATTTCCATACAAATTTTAAGAGGTTATAATTCTCAAACCATTGATATTTTAACCAACCTGTATAGGATCGTACGTAGATTATAATGAGATTAAATAATTAAATGCTTAATTTTATTCCAAAATTATCAAATATTCCCACAATTCCTTATTTCCGTTCGAGCTCCATGGCGCAGCGGTCAACACGCCTGCCTGCGACACGGATGGTCCCGGGTTCGATTCCCGGTCAGGTCAAGATGGAAAATGATCTTTTTCAGACTGACCTGGGTCTTGGATGTTTATCTATATAAAATATAGTATCGTTGAGTTAGTATACCATAACACAAGTCTCAAACTTACTTTGGGGCTAGCTCAATCTGTGTGATTTGTCCGTATATATTTATATAGGTATTTATTATTTTATGGAGACATGCGCGTCTGTCTGTCAAGTTAAAAATTAACACGCTGTATGTTTCACTCATTTGACTCTGACTCTTCCACGCTTTCACAGACCGGGAGAATGTACCAGCTGCTTCTCTTCCCGCGCAAGCCGTAGAAACCGGCCGAGGGAATGGGCACCAATCTAAGGAGTCATGTAAATATTCAGTGCGGCTAGCAAACTCTATTTTGATTCCGAATTCCATCATATAGCCCATCAACATGCTTAACGTGGCTCGGTCTTATGGGCTTAGGCTCTGTCTATCCCGTAAAGCCTAAAGATGAGATACTATGTATGACTCTGATGTATTCACTATTACCTATTTCCGACTGAGGAAACACTATGCCTATACACGTAGCAGTAATTCACAAATTGCAGTAAATAGGCAGTGCGGCTAGCAAGCAATCTCTATTTTGATTCCGTATTCCATCTTTAAGCCCATCAAAATGCTAAACGAGGCCTTTGGGTTTAACAACTTTAGGCTCTGTCTACCCCGTAAGGGATAAAAACGTGATACTATGTATGTATGACTCTGATGTATTATTCACTATTACCTGTTTCCGACTGAGGAAACACTATGCCTATAAACGTAGCAGTAATTCACTTGCATGAACGTGCCTCTAAAGGCCGCTATGAGACGTCGATCGGATGATATTGATAGGTTCATGCATTGGCTATGGCCTAAAGCAAATTGAAATTTCGGATACTAGAGTCAGGTACTACAAATTATGAGTATTGAAGACATCTGTAGCTCTGGTAAGGCAAAACACTTAATTATATCGATCCCCGGGCAGGTCAAGGTAGGAAATAATTTCTTTCAGGTTTTTGAGATTGATCTGGGTATAACTCTTTGTTGTACATATATAATTATGTGGCTTGCAAGTCCGTGAGTATCTTGACTTACTTGACGTATGATCCTAAGGCCCCTAGGTCGGGCAGAGGGCTTCAACAGTCTTTCTCCATCGCGAACGGTCTTTGGCAACGCGCTATTCATGCCAAATGTCGTCGTTAGAATATCGGTCCGGTTATTTACTGTTTCAGTTTCTTTAATCTGTTGGGATTCAGACAAGTAGGTGATTAACCCGCTGTGTCCTAGTCTGCTGATGGGGCTGCCACCTCAGAGTTTGCAGACGTGCTCCATGAGTATCAGTCTAGCTTAATCTTTGTGATTTGATTTTATGTAAAAAACCTGACTGATATTTTAGTCTACGTCCGCTGTATTGATTTTAAAGTGATGTTAAATAGGCTATAAAACTTCGGGGAAGAATACGAATCTAATAACACCTGACACTTCATCAACACTCACAAAATCGGTCAAGCCGTTTATGCATCATCATCATCATCTCAGCCACAAGAAGTCTACTGCTGTACACAGGCAAAGATTACAAAAATATATACGCGCGAAAAATTTCCCCTTTTCTGTGTCAGCCGTGTACAGTACTTCCACTTTTATAAGTTACACAGATGTACCTGCGCAGAAATCAAATTCTTGTATGGCGCGAAAATATCCGTCCGTTATTGGCTGATGAGTACGCGCCATGCGGCGACTTGGCCAATCTCGGCAGGCGTACAAGTATTGTGAGCGAGATAGCACGAGTCCTACTGCTTTTGGATTTCAAAACTTATGTTGTAGCATTAAGTTCGTTATTTCACTGATGTTTTCATTCGGCCCGAGTCGGCGGTCGGTTGCGCTTCCTGCGCCATCGAACAACGCCGATGTAACTTATAAAAGTCGTACTACTGTACCAATATCGAATAATATCTACAGAACCACACAAATAATCGTGTACAGTCTAACCTCCATATTTTACATATTTTATAACAGCCGAGAATCCTTTTTCAAAATTACGTTGAGCGTGTGACAAAGCAGCATGTTGGTTGCGGTACGAGTTATGTATTAGCCTTATATACTAATAATCTTTGAGCTTGTATTCTTCGCAGGCATTATATTGCTTTTTAACTTCCGAAAAAAAAGAGAACATTTTCAAAATAAATTTGAGCGTAATGACATGTCAATGACACAAAGCCTGTCTGAGGTAAGAATGTTCTTTGTGTACAAAATAATGTTTTGCGTAAAAAGAAGCGTACTGTTTTTCCTTGGATAAAGTTATCTTTTTTTTAACTTCTCATGCCATTTAGTATATGGTTACAATCTTAGAAGTATTTTATATTTTTAATAATAAAATACTTATCCATGCCTCGATTGGCACGGGAAGCCATTGGTCTTCGTTGTCATTAGATAGAAAATATTCAGCTGCTGAGGCAGGTTAAGGAATAGTTGGATCGATTGTGTGGAAAAAGACCTCAGGAAATTGGGGAGGTACATTAACTAGAGAAGGGAGGCAGGTAACCATGTCAAGTGGAGAAAACGGTGGAAGTGGCCATGACCCACAATGGATTGTAGTGCTGTTGGAAGTAAGTGAGTAAGATGTTAAGCTAAGTCTGATGATTTGAAAATATCATCCTCATCAGGTCTTTTTAAGTCTCCTTTAAAGGAGAACAGCCCTCTCTGTACTACCAGTCAGAGCACAGGATTAGGCCTACACTCTCCACGCTGGCTGGTTGGACTGGTCATTTTGATGTTTGTAAGCTTTGCTTGTGTATTTAACTTGTGCTCCCTAAGCTGCCTTCCACAACATCCACGGGAAGACTTGGAGTAGTCCTATTCTACTCTGTATGGTTAATAAAATCTAATATTAGAAAATATAATGCAATAAAAATAATAAGTTACAAGAACAAAATACAATTTTTGTTCCTAACAGTAGTTAGTGATAGAAACAAAAAATGTATAAAACAACATTCATATTCCAGCAAACAACTATACAAAGGCTTTTAAATTCTGAACGCGTCTGAAAAAAGTTAAATCCGTTGACATGCTGACATCGCAACGACTAGCTCTGTTAACATTTTTGAAACATTTCTTTCTCTTTTTCACTAACGAAACTCGAAACTCAAAATATGTATGTAAGTTAGGGCGCTTTAATATAGATGCTATAGTACTTTTGATATACATACACAGGTGAAAAAGTGTTAATAATCTGGGATATGGATTTGACGATCATTGTCCCAATAGTCTTATCAGTGAACGGTCTTATAGTGAAGAGTCTCGACCAACACCTTAAGAGACTGGATGGCTGGATGAAGGGCCAGATATTTTGTTTGTTTTTCATGTGTGTATGTGGCCAACACTAGTGTCAGATATTTCGAGCTACCTTAAGGCATCTGACATAGCTTAACGTACCAGGTCAGATACTGAAGAAGGTACTCTTAAACACGGCACGCATAGTAAGGAGGTTCTCTCTGCAGGCTTATCCACCGGTACCTTAAGCCCAGCCCCACCTGCTGCAGGTGAACAAGGATTACGTTATTGTATATTTTTTGTATTTTGTAATATATTTATTTAATTTTTATACAAATATTATCAAGTCATTAACTTAAATAAAGAGGAAAACAATATAGGTAATTAAAGAGACAGTTACTTATATTGCATACAGCGGAAAACCTTTTACCTAGGGCAAACTTGTGAATTTGCTTCATAGAAATGCTCGCGACATATTGTTTTGAGTACTCACTTCTGACGGCAGTTCTTAAGACTAGATATATTATATGTATAAGTACTTATTTTCGTAAGAAGTTGAAGTTATAATACCAATGATTAGTTGCAACTTTTTCGAGTAAGTCAACAGATGATTACTGTTTAAGCAAAAATCTTTTAATGCGGTTTTACGGATAAAACCGTAATTTCAATTTCATTTAAATGTGTAACAATCGCGAAAACATAAGAAAAAGTTGATTACTGTTCATAAAAAAGGTTCATTAAACTAAACGTAAAAGATTACAGTAACAAGTTTTAATTTAAATACATTATCTTACTCAAAACGTGTTAATTATATCTCCTTTGGATATGATCGTAGAATTCCATCAAATTACCGTGAAAACTGCAAACTCGTGCAAGGGGGCGTGATAACTTACCACGAAAACCGCTTTGTTTTGCTGTAACTAGAGTTCAACAAGGAATTCGCTGTAAACTACTGGCTTTAACTTCAGTTCGTTGGAAAATGTTTTATAAGGAAGATTAGTTGATGAAAAATGTCTTATTTGGAAGATTTCATAATGAGACATTGCTTTGTAATTATTTGATTGTGTGTTAGTGGACAACACTCGAAATTGTTAATTTAAGGTGCTTTTATTAAACTGACAAAGCTCAGAACAATAAAACTCACTTTTTTGACATGGAGTGTGTCAATATCTGCTATCTAATTTATTTTTTAACGAGTAACACCAATAAAAATGGAAATACAGAGTCTTAGAAATCGATTAACAGCTGTCATTGGATAAGATTACCAAACAGTAACAGCTAACACATTGTTGCCCAATAACAGCTTACCGGATCCGACGCTTCAGTGCTGCCGCCAGTTTTTCAGAAAACTCTTACAATGGCACTATGTTTGAACTGATAAGCCAATTCTCGTAGTCACAAAGTAAGTAACAACTATCCTAGGGTTGCGTAATATGAATAAACTTTAAATACTTAAATTGCTATTTTTAGATCTTTAAATTAAAGAAGCTGTTGTTTACAAGCGATCAACATTGGAGTCAGATTTTAAAGTTACCTTAAGATATCTGACAAAACTTAATAACTATTATCATTAATGACAGCTAGGACTAATGGCCCTTCCGAATCAAGGAGGAACTTTTTTTTTAAAGTACCTAGTAGTTAACTAAACCAGCATTTATGCGCAAACATCACGGAAGCTGCTTTGTTTCACTCTAACACTGCAATAAACTTCTAGTTTTAGCATAACGGTGTTGAAAAATATTTAATTTTTATGATTTTTTAATTATGTGCGTATTCTCCCATCGTTTACTAACACTACAACATTAGAATCGAATTATATCAGTTTTCTTTTATTTTGACATTGTTTAAATCACTTTATATCGTCATTGAATCTAAATATGGCACTTTGTATCAATAAACACCTTAAAGTACCTTTGAACCACGAAAGAGCTTAATGTTATAAGTTTAGTGGTCTCCTAACTAATAAAAAACCATTCTGAGGTATGTATAACACTATAATACTTTAATTAAAACCATGAGTCTCAAGTTAATTATATCTTCTTTGGAAATAATCGCGAAATACCATCAAATTACCCTGAAAGCTGTAAACTCGTACAGGGGGCGGGATGGTTCACTACACTAGTATTTATGCGCGTTTATCACGGAAACTGCTTTGTTTCGCACAAACTAATGTTCAGCATGAAATTTGTTGTTAACAACAAGCTTTAATTCGAATTTGTTTAGAAATGTTTTATTTGGATGATTTTATAATAAGCCACTCGTTGTATTGCATTTAATTACCTGTAGTTATAAGTGAAAAAAAAAAGAATCAAACACTAAGACATTAATTATCTCTAAATTTCTTAGTCGAGCGCACTTCTAATAGTATTTTTAAGCGGTTCGATATTATTGTGGCAAGTTTATTAGTACTGTTAATTTTGTTAAATAATTAGGTAAAGTTTTCGCCATCCTCGTTTGCCTGATGTCCATCCTATTTAAGAAGGCAATAATGATTTAGTAACTCCAGAACCTCAAAAATACCCGTGAAAATAAAGCAAAAGTATATTTTGTTAGAACTGAGAATTCTGAGTCTCATAGGTAGCAAAGTAGTGTGTAAGCCACTGCACCATAGAGGCCGTCTTTTTAAACCGCTACATTGTGTGACTATAACCCGTTTAGTTTAAAACAAGCATGTCGTGTTAAAATGTTAAGTTCAGCTAATTAGTGCTTTAGAGTCATTAGCTTAATTTTATGGGCAAGATATTATAATTGAATAAAAGTATTCTTGCTAGTGATCACGCCATGCATCAATAGTTGTTTTTTTTTTTCTTATACTTTTTTCTAATAATGGAGTCACAGATCTGTATGTCTGTGAATGAAGTAAGTAGTTTTTTTCTGTGAAGAAAGTTACGCCTCATCAATAAAAAACACCACCTGGTCAAAATGTTAAAGCCCTTCTCATTTTGAAAGTTAAAGGGATTCAAATTATTATAAGTGCAAATCCGTTGAGGTATTTTAGAATAAAAAAAATCACATACATACATGCACTGCAGGTTTTTGATATATCAAAATACTCTATAGGGTTAAAATGCTATTCAAACCATGATGTCACCCTGTAAACGTTCAGCGTATGAAATTCAATCACAGTCACGTGCTGTCGACAACAGCGACAGATGTCGCGGTGTCCTCCGTGTCTATCAGACATTGATGAGTAATCTGCCGTCAGTATTATAAGCGCATTAACTACGTTTTGACACATTCCAAGAAAAACGCGGTTAAAGTTTTTATTTTTCTTTTGCATATATCTCTGAAATTAATTGGAGTAGAAACGTAAAATTTATATTAATAGATAGAAAAAAATGTCTGCAATACATATATACTATACAATAATTATAATATATCTTAATATAGTATATAAATTGAAAAAGGTAGTTATGATTAGCAACGTTTAATACATGTAATTTATGTTGACTTGTCATAAGCGCATTAAAAAGCTTAGTTAATGCCCTAATATTAAATAAATCGATATAATGCAGTTATTTTAAGTACGTTTATACTCCATTTAATAATATCTTTTAAATATAATTGCATTAGGTTATTATTTTAATGCATTTATGTTATGAAAAATAGGTCAGGGAAATAAAATAAGTAAACGAAGGCATTCTATAATCAATAATATATTTCTAAAAAATTGGTATGAAAATCAGACTTTTCCACATAATCACCATTTGTGAACAAAATCACCTTATTCTGTCCAATAATCAGTCTAAAATACCAGTTAAATCGTATTCTTACTTATTAACTTTGCACTTAAACATAACTCAAAAATAAAAAACAACGAAAACTATCTTAAAAATCAAAATAAACAAATAGCAACTTTTTTTCTAAAACATGTGTGTAACTTGAGATCAAAATTACCTTACATTTTAAATAAAATTTATTCTTAAAATTATATAAATCAATATTAAATGAATAGACAAAACAAACAAATAGCAACTTTTCTTACTGAAACGCGAGTTAAACTCTTTGAGATCATAATTATCCCATATTAAAATTAAGAATATTATCACAATGTTATTCAAATCAAAACTAAATGAACAACAGTATTGTTTCTACACTTACAACACAATTATTATAGTTATGATCAGTCTTTTAAGTAATTTATGATATTAAATTTAGCTTTGTAAATCAGTAATATTATCAGTTATAGGTAAATTATTCCAAAAGTGCCGTCTATTTTCTGGCATCAATTCCGCTAATTTAGTAAGGATCTCCTCTTTTCTTTCTTTTGGAATGCCCCTAGGCGCTGTTTTTTTAGGAACTTCAGGAAAAGACTGATTTTTCAAAATTTTTAATTGAAGAAAATCAAGAATTTGCCAATCCGTTTTCTGATCGTGATTCTCTTTATACTTTAATGTGAAGTTGCCTCTTTCAGCTTTGACTGACATGATGTCTTTTAAATAAACTCGTGGCTGTAAATTTTTTAATTTATGCTGAGATGAAAAGTCTTTAAAACTGAAAAAATCAGAAACCTCCATAACTCTTACGATATTTTTTTTAGCATTAGAATTTTTTACAGCCTCTACAAAATCATTATAATCGTAAATCATCTTGTTTTTCATAGACTTTTCCACCTGATGATGGAAGTGATCGGCAGACATAAAACTATGCCCCGGTTCGAAATACTTAACAGTGATCGCTTTTGTAGCAATGACATCACTGTTGACTATGTATATGAGAAATGACATGAAGGCCCAATTCTTATTTTGAGCTGAGCAATTATCGGCCCAAATGATTATATCACTAGCATCTCGCTTGCTAATTAGAAATGCTCTAAATGCAGACAAAATATCTTCTTGCTGGCGGCCCGATATTGCTTCATTCCAAAGAACAGCATACGGTACATTATTTTTGGCAGCCTTCCCCAGGGGAACAAAACTTTCGTTGAACACAATAATCCTTGGGCAAAAAATTGACTTTTTATACTGATCCATGCGGGGAAGCATTACAACTTTTTGCAAATCAACAGACACATAAATTTTGTCATTTCCGGATGAACTTAATTTTGCATCATTTTGATATTCCTCCCTCGTAGTTGTATAACAAATTTTATGCTTATTATATTGTATACATTTATCGCAGGATAGCTGGGCTTCTTGGCATTCAGCGTTCTTTATATGCATATGAAATGAATCACAAAGCTCGCACTCCTCGTTTCCAAGGTGGGCAAATGAGATATTCATATCTTTTACTACCTTTCTATATGTTTCAAAAGATACTGACATTTCAGGGAATTTAAGTTTGAAATCTTGATACATTGAAGTTATGGTTATATCGCTGGGGAGGTATAATTTGTTGGGCGCATGTTCTCGACGATAATGGGAAATTGTTGGGTTATATTTGTTTATATGGGCTTTGATGACATCTTTATCTATTATATTTTTACGTTCATAACTACCTCTCCTGTTGGCCTGTTCATCCAGATCCTTATGAATAGCACTATAAACTCGTCTATTGTTGTTAGCATGATAACCGAGAGTGGTCAAAAAATATTTTTTGCACACCTCAACTTTTCTTTCGTTAATATTAAAGTAATATCTGTGCGAAAGCTCTCTCTTATCTTTTTCATTTTCTCCAGAAACTGTCCGTGTTTTCGGTTTATATGACTCTACTGTACTTTTTATATATATTCCTCTTGCTTCATAGTTTAAATTGATGTATTGGTTGTGTATTATTTGCCTTTCTTCATTAGATATCATAGACGTACACTTTCTGCGACATTTTTCATCACACGGAGGTTTGAGAGATAGCTTTTCATCGTCTTTTTCTTTTTTAATTTTGGCTCGTTCTGCAACAGATAAATGAAACTGACGTCTTTTACGGGGCACACCTGATTTTGTGAAACCTTTGTCGTTATAAGTGCACATTGACTCTTGATAAGATGGTGTTTGTGGATTTGTCGGTACATGGATGTCGGGATGAACTGAAACTTGGTTTTCACCTGATTTTGTAGAACCTTTGTCGTTTTCTGTACAGATTGACTCTTGATAAGATGGTGTTGGTGGATTTGCGGGTACATGGATGTCGGGATGAACTAAAACTTGGTTTTCACCTGATTTTGTAAAACTTTTGTCGTTTTCTGTACAGATTGACTCTTGATACGATGGTGTTGATAAATTTGCTGCATGGATATCGGCCTGAACTAAAATTTGGTTTTCACTACATGTCTCTCCTGTTATATTAAAAATCTTGACTTTTTTCTTGCTTTTTTTCTCGGGTTCGTAGTTCTTATCTTTTACGCTATCATCGGAATCATTAAAAATATCTATGTCAGAATTAAGTTCTTCATCTGAAGCAGGAATTGTTTCATAACATAATAAAGAAGGACGAGTGCGACGTGGTGATATTAGTAAATCCTTGAATCGTGCTATGTCAAACTCCCTCACAATTGACATTGAATTAGCATACTCATTTTTGAAATCAAACACGGTCGGAAAATCTTGGAAATCTAGCTGGCGGGTCCAAAGTTTATTCAAATCTGTACTTTGCATGGTTGTAGTAGGCAAATTTTGCAGTTTTGAAGTAGCTAACTGTTTTGATACTGGCAATGAAGAGTCATTGTTGCCAACAACTAACGCCATAATTTTATTTGACCTTTTCATGTTTCCCTGAAACAAAAAAGAAATTATATAAAAAATGTACAAGTTTGTTTAGTGAGAACAAATGTAATAATAATAAAATATTGTTTATTTCCTTCCACAACAACAGACTTAAAGTTAACTTAATAACTATTATTATGTATAACAATGTGCAGACCAAAAGTTTACATGTTTGTTGTGGAGGACTGGTGCCTGAACTAGGTATCCTAAGAACCTGTCTTACAGGTTACCACGCCCCCACTCAAAACATTACAAATTAGTGCTTTATATAAATGTGAGTATTTAACTAATCACTGACCGCTAGAAACAATGAGTGGATATGATGCTGTTAGGAGGTAAACAAACATTACTTTTATCTACAGGCTTACTTAAACTTAACTATAATCCGATTAAATACATGTTCTTTTTTTTATGTTAATTATTTTGTAGTCTTAAATAAATGTCATGTCAACAAAAAGCTAATTAATCCAAACTCAACAAATTGTACGTCTTATATTATAACTAAAAGCCTGCCCCGGCTTTGCACGTAATACAATCATTAACTAGCTTTAATTCAAAAGAGCTACCGTTTTTTATTTTAAATTACATATGATAACCTGACTCCATCACCAGATTAACACCACGTTATTGCAAGTTTGCTTTGTTCAGATAAAAATTAATAAAAAGATCAGAATAAATGTATCTCATTGCTAAGTCACACTAATAAATAATACCTATCAAAAGTTTGTAAATGTGTGAGTATGTTTGTATATATAAGACTAACTATAAGTAATAAATAAGACTAATTTTGGTAAAATTTTGTATATACGTAGCTTACACCCTGGATTAACTCAGAAAAAGCTACTTTTTGATCGCGGGACACACCGCGGCACGGACCGTAACTAATAAATCAATAAATTAGGATAACAACAGCTAAGGTTTTTCTTTGGTAGGAAACTAGAAACAACAAAAGTATGACAAACATCCAGACCAAACACAAATGATAATAAGCAAAAAGTTTAGTATTAAATGTATCAAAAACTTACCGCGTAATTTTTGCAGCGACGAATGCGTGTGCGCCTGGACGATGGTTGCGCCGCGACTGACGGGTTGTCTCTTCCCGGAGGAGCTGCCAGTTACCTTCCTCACCCCCGCTCGCCTTTGTGATCCATGACGTTACTTTGCGTAAACGCATTATCTCGAATATTTAATGCAATTTAATATGTATGGTAGTTATAACAATAGTCTGTTGTACAAATTACAACCGCATTATGTCAAGTTGTTGCTCTTAACTTAAGCATATTCCAATAACAAATTATATGATCACTAGCAAAAAGCGCACTAACTCTGACCTAATGCGATTATGAATAGTATTTTTGTAAATAAAAATGTAACATTTGCATTAACTTAACATGATGCGCTCTACATATGTAAAATTATGAATGACGTCCTAGATAATGCGTTTATATTATCTGAAAAACTGTTTTCCCTGTATTTTTCACTAATGGTTACTTGGGGAAAGTTGTAGATCTTGTTCTCCTGATGTCAGATATATATGTAACTCATTTTGCACCAAAAACCATGTTAATGCGTTTTTCATAAGGACGGCAGCAGTTATCTGATGAATATTTAAAATTGACGATTATTTGGTTCGTTTGCGTTTGCTACTATGTTTGTGCACATCAAATGTGAAAGAATTGTTTTAAACATTAAACCAACGAAATGATGTTGAAAAATCTTGTTGTTTTAAAATCTTGTCGAAACGGAGTAAAAGAAAATACAGAAACAAAAAGTCATTAAATGGTGCTTTCGAATTCCAGTAAATCTACAACTACATCTGGAGTGCAATTTATAGAAAACACAAAATATAGAACTTAAACTAAATCTCTCCAATAACCAAAACCCAAAACTGCTTGCCATGCTAGGTAATGATCTAGCAAGTGATCTAAGGAAGTTTTTGTTTAAAATACTTTTCCTTATTCAGGCGTTAGGCCACCAAATTGGATTACCAAATCACGAAACAGCAAATAAGTTCGAAAGAATCACTACAGCCGTCAGCGAACAAGAATCCTTTTAAAAACAATCTGATTACAAATGCCAGATTAAAAAGATTAGCGCGTGCTTGCTTATTTTAAAAGAAGACTATAATCGAATCGCCGTGTGGTTCCCGGCAGAGTAGAATATGACCACTCCAAGTCTTCCCGTGGATGTCGTAGAAGGCGACTTAGGAAACACAACCCATCTGTCCAGCGTGGAGAGAGTATGGCAAATACTCTGACTACTGTGGCTAATACATGGCTCTAGTAGCACAGAGAGGGACGTGCTCTTCCAGTAAAGACTATAAAAGGCCTGATGATAGGATAGGATGATAATGACGTCTGGTATGTCCTAAACTGCTTCTGCCCGGCTAGGTAATGATACAGCATTTAAAAATAGTAACTACATAGTGACAGCTTGAGATTTAAGGATATTTTTGTTTAAAATACTTTTCCGTATTTGGGCGTTATTATTATTATTATAAGCCATTGCTGTCCCATCCATCATGTTAGGCTAAGGCCTCCTTCTCTCGTTTCCATATCTGTCGGTCTGTTGCTTTTACTTTCCACTGTTTGTCAAAACTGTCAAGCTCGTTGCACCATCTAGTTCTGGGTCGGCCACGTCCCCGTTTGCCATCTGGCTTCCGGTCTGTTACTATCTTAGCCCAGCGATCATTGGGCATTCGAGTGATGTGTCCCGCCCAGTCCCACTTTAAACCTGCCGATCTCGTATTTGGGCATTAAACCGCAAAATTGGATTACAAAATCACGAAGCAGCAATTAGTTCGAAAGCAATACTACAGCCGTCAGCGAACAAGAATCCTTTTAAAAACAATCTGATTACAAATGCCAGATTAAAAAGATTAGCGCGTGCTTGCTTATTTTAAAAGAAGACCATAATCGATTCGCCGTGTGGTTCCCGGCAGAGTAGAATAGGACCACTCCAAGTCTTCCCGTGGATGTCGTAGAAGTCGACTTAGAAAACACAAGCTAAACAACAAATCTGGCCAGCGTGGAGAGTGTGTGGCAAATCCTCTGACTGCTGTGGCTGATACATGGATTTAGTAGCACAGAGAGGGTCGTGCTCTTGTAGTGAAGACTAAAGACCTGATGATAAAATAGAATGATAATGACATGTTTATATCTTATACTGCCTCTGCCTGGTTAGGTACTGATTTTCATAGTGACAGCTTGAGATTTTAGAACATTTTTGTTTAAAATATTTTTCCGTATTCGGGCGTTAGGCCGCTAAATTGGATTACAAAATCACGAAGCAGCAAATTAAATCGAAAGCAATACTACAGCCGTCAGCAAACAAGAATCCTTCTAAAAACAATTTAATTACGAATACCATATTAAAAAGATTAGCGTGTGCAAGCTAATTTCAAAAGAACACTATTATCGATATAAATCTTACACGGGATTCGATATATACGTGTTTTAAGCATAAAGTAGTTGAGCTGTGTCTCCGATAAAATGTATTAAAATTCTCTCCTTATGGATTTGAAGCTAAAATATTAGTTTAAAAAGCACTAAAATATGACTGTGAAAAATTATTGAAGATATCACAGCTTCCTCGCATTAGGTCACACGTATTTTGGCAGGTGTGTAAATAAAGACCTCTTTCTTGCATTAACAAACCTACATATTATCCCGTTTTTCATCCTTTCGGGGCTTCGAGCAACACGGCCTCCGTACTCGAAGTTTCGGGGTAGCCAGAGCCATTGGAAATAAAACCCAAAAGCCACGCTTAGTGTGTAAGTGGGCAAATAAATAACGATAGGTTGCCAGCCGCATCGCCTATCAATGTGATTCCTTATATTTTTTTCCAAAACAAACATAGACAACAATAAAATGCAGACTGAAATCTGTTTCTTTATGTGTAAAGACATTGAAGTCGTCGCGAACAAAATAAATAATGCGCAAAGACTTGCCTTTACGAGATAATGTACACTACTCTGTTGCAGAGCACTTTAACATTTTATTTCTATTTGATCGCCTTAGAAATTGCTAAGCTGATCCAAGCGAGCGAAGCGAGCAATGTCTTCATATTGAGTAGGAAGGAATCACATGTATTTTCGTATGTTTAAACGGCCAACATTGGTATCAGATCTTTCAAGATGACTCTGCATCTGACATAGCTTAACGACTGCAATCAATGATGGGATCCAACGGCTAATCCTACTTTTTGGAGGTCAAGATGTTTTTGTGCCACTTGCAGTCACCCATCCAAATGGGGACCGCACTTGGGATTCCTTAACATGCGTTAACGCTTATAATGCTCACGCCTAATGGGCCATAAGGCTCTGGGCATTCACTAATAATAACTAATTTAACCACCAATTAAATCCTAACCTTTACATAAGGTTTGTCTCTCTTTTACCTCTTTACGCTTCAACCACAGAACCCAATTAAGTGACATTTGGTACTGAGAATATTTTAGGATACCACTCAAGCGGAACCTTGAGCGAAGGGTAGTGAAAAATAAATGTAACCAATAAAATGAAGATTAATTTAAAACATAATATTAACATAATTTAAAATTTATTACACTCAAAAATACTGAATTCCATCGAAATCCATCAATACTCGTAGCTTCGTTTATTCGCATCCATCTCAAAGAAATAAAATCCAAGCTTAAAATTTAACGCGCATGCATAACCTGAACTCCCAACTTTACACTGTTCCGAACATGTTCTAAACATAACGGCTTTTGTTCCAGCAATAGTTTATTCAACGAAAAGCCTTTATAATTTTCTCTTTATTATTACGTAGTTCGGGATTCATAATAGCATATTATAAAATGTACATGAGTTAGTTATAAAAATATTTCAAACTAACACCAAAGTCATTTTTTTTATAGGTCGGCTATATTAAAATAAAAAAAATATATGAAAAGATTTATAATGAAATCTATAAGTGTAGGTATGCTAAACTTATGGAATAAACTCCCAGATTCCTTCTGGGTCAGCAACGCGCGAGTGACACCAGTGTTGCAGGCGTCCATAGGCTACGGTAATCGCTTTCCACCAAATGGGCTGGATGCCTGTAAATATAATGCATTTATTTCCCAGTACGACTAGTTTGATTGGAATGTAATAGAGAAATTCATCAAAATTCAACAACAGCTTCGTATATAATATTTGCATCCCAACCACTTATGCTAAAAATGAAAACGCGCATGCCTAAACTGAACTACCAACTTTACACTGTTCCGAACATGTTCTAAACTAGTTATAACGGCTTTTGTTCCAGCAATAGTTTACATAACTAAAAGAGTTTATAATTCTCTCTATATAAAATGTAGTTATATTTTTATTAAAGCATACTTTAAAATATGTTTATCTGTATATTTTTATAACTATGTTATACAAATTATAAACCCATATAATAAGCTAACTATTTTTTTTAAATGCGGCTGTATCTTAAAAAAAAACCGGCCAAGTGCGTGTCGGGCCACGCGCAGTGTAGGGTTCCGTAGTTGCGAATGACAACTTTGAGTTCACACTATTCATACTCGCACCTCACAGTTTAACGACCAAAAACATCTAACAATGAAAATTGTATGAAATTTTACATTTTCGAGTACATTTTATAGGTTAGTTGCCTATAACTTTTTAGTTTGTACTTAATACTCAGCTCTGATAGTTTTCCTTTCAACTTCAGTATATTATATACTACTGCTGTAATTATTTTCACGTATCTATATACAACCGTTTAGTAGGTAGACGGGGGGGCACTTACCTCTAACTAAAATTCGCACTTTAAAACCAAATATTTTGGAAACGGATCCCTAAATCGAAAAATGATGGTCTCAACCTCACAATAATTTTTAAAGACCTATTTAACGATACTCCACACGATGGGTAAGTAGAGAAAAAAACAATTACTCCCCCACTTTACTTGTATGGAAGCTACCACAAAAAAAATTTTTTTCAAGATTTTATTCTACCACTTTTTTGGCATGATTAATATACATAATCATACCAAATTACAGCGTTCTAGTGCTTATAGTCTCTGCGTAAAACCGCGGATGGAAAGACAGACAGACATGGCGAAACTATAAGGGTTCCTTGTTTACTACGGATTCCTAAAAAGCACCATTTAAGTTAAGTACTATTTTTTATTTTTATTTATAAACAATATGAAAATAACTACAATTAAAAATGCATTCAAAAAATCAACCAAGGTTTGTCCAGAAAGCACTTTAAATGTCTTTGTGTCTAATTAATATTATCCTACTAAATCAAGTGTAATACAGAGTACATAGATAAAATATATAATTACCTACTCTCTCACTGTTTTGTGCGTATTATTGGTGTGAGTGAAATTTTAAATTGTTTACAAACAAAAGCTTAAATAGCTTCAGCTTAGTTTCCTTATCAATCCAATTAATTGATAAGTTCAATTTAAGTAAATTATCAATCCAATTAAAAGTGCAATTAAAAAGGCTAACACGCAAGCGCCAGTATTGCTAACATCTGAAGCCTAAACAATGTAAAATACAGAACTATAGCACTTTAAGCAACCTCGGGGGCAGTTTTTACTTAGAAAGATGGCAGAAAGTGGTACAAAAATATACCCCGAGCTCGTCCGTGCTATGGAGGATGCACGCTGTCATCTTTAATGGCACCGCAATTTTAAAGATATGAATGATGCCTCCAGTGTTGATCATTTACACACACGAAAAACAAACAAACAAAAAGTCATTTAACTTTATATTACTTTGACTTCTCCAAATAAACGTTTGAATCAATTCAATAACAGAAAGTCTTATAATCTCTGAGCCGACTGTTCGGCACCTCAATCAAACACACATTATTCTTGTTTCCAGTTTGGTAAGGACCCAAAAATTATACCTCAGTTTGGTCGTCGTCTCCCAGATCCAGTTCGAATGTTCTTCTTCCATACCACCCAGAAATTTAGTTTGAGAATAAACTACACAAAGCGTATTCTTCTGCACTCTCGATGTTTTGCAGATGTTTGTAGGCTAATCACTTATTCGATCAAGTGTACTCGATAGTTTTTTTTTTACGTAAAAATGAGAAAAATTTAGCATGGTATAGATTGCTTTCTCTTATGTGGTTCCATAGCCCGTAGTGCGTTGTCCGACTTATGATTATTATCTACAGCATGTGACCTGAATTGAATATTTGGAATAAAATGTCTTGTCACATTTTCATTCCCCCGTTCTTCGGAATCCTTGACTATAAGAATATTGGCAGATTATACTTAACAAAATTTTAGAAATTTTCAATTTAATTCTTCACCTGGTTCACCTGATGAAGGTGGGCAAATTGCCACACGCAGGCCTCTTGTCTGAGCCATTTGTGTGTGAACAGAAGCTTTCTTGTCTATTGATCTTCTGCGTTAAGATACATTGTTCTGTTTCTTTTGAATTTTGGGTTGTTGTGTGATGTTACTTGAGCCAACCCAGCTCGTCGCAGAAGCGTAGAATTACAGAGTGTGTGCTGCAGACATCGTTCATAGTTGCTGGACGTTTCTGGAATTCTTATCTTGTAGATGCTATGCTAGGCTATTCCAATAGGAGGTGGAGGGTTTAATCCATTAATCTACCCTGTAATGACCTGACATTATGTATGTTTGCATGTCTCCTTTTACGAGGCCCGGTTAAGTTAAAAAGGACTCTGACAATACCTCATACAAACAAATTCATTTGGCCATTAAAAACAATGGTGAAATCAAAAAAAGCATATTAGAGTCCCTCCTGGGGGCCCTTTGGTGATGTTGCATTTGCCGGATGAAGGCACTCTGCCCTCGCCTCAATTGATCAGTGAATAAGTGAAAGTTAAACATTTCATCATAAACGTTTCAAAAATAATAAATACACTTACATACAAATGTGTTCTCATACAACAGTAATTACCTGTAACAAAGCAAAAACTCATTAGTTATGCTAAGAATAACATAGTTTTCTCATTGTTAAAATGATTCAGTAGTTATATTACTTTGAATAACACAACTCTATTCAAATTGTTTGCGTTGAAGTTCGTAACAATATTTTATGTTTAATTAGACGTCTATTACGCAATAAATAGCGATAAATATAAATAAATATGTTTATATACAAACATATATTTTTATGCAGTAAATATATACGCTGTATACAGCGTATATATTCACTATAGAAATTCGATTATATTTCTGTTGTAATAATCTTTCGTTTGATTGAAAAAAGAAAAAAATCGTCATGTCTCTAAAATGGACCAATTACTTTTAAAATTTTTTTTTAAGAAACATGCCTATACATGGTTTGCTTGACATGTGTAAGCGTTAATACTTACGCCTACTGGATACTATAGAATTTAGTCAGGCAGGCAAAACATAAAACTCTACAATTTCTTCATGCATGTAAGCCCCAAAGCGGACAAAATTATAATTTGCTGCATACAACTAGTCATCATCAGGTCTTTTTTATTCTCCACTGCAGGAGCACGACCCTCTCTGTATTACCAGAGCCATATATTAACCAGAGCAGCCAGAGAATTAGGTCTACACCTTCAACTTGACCAGACGGGCTGAAGAGATCACTTTGATGTTTATAAGCTTTGTTTAGTTTGTGTTTCCTTAGTCGCCTTCTACCACATCTACGGGAAGACTTGGAGTGGTACTATTCTTCTCTGCCGGGAACCACACGTCCGATATGTGTTGTTTGAGATGTGTAAGTACTTACGCCCACTGAACTACAGCGAGTTTAGTCATATAACATAAAACTCTACACTTTCTCCATCCATGTAATACCAACATAAGCCGAAAAGCGGACAAAATTATAATTTGCCGCCTACAGCGAGTGAATGAACACAATGAACGAGAACGAATGAATGAAAAGGCCTGATTCCGAATGTAAATGCCCGTTTGGGAGCGGCGTTAAATTTTTTATTGTTCGCTACATGGCTTGAACGCGTGACCGGAATGTTGGAAATGGTTTCAATTGGAGTTTACCTTTTTAAATTTTTAAGCCTTTTTCAGTGGTATTAGAATATTACGCGGGTGAACTGTGATGAATTTCATTTTTATTAACCACGACTAAAGAGCAGGAGACAGATAGATGGTCGTTTATTGTTTCAATCTAAAAAATTTTTTGTCTTTTCATTAACGCATTGCTGGACCTTGAATGAGACACGATAGTTTTTTTTTTGTTTTATCTGCTACAGCCTTTCACTGTTCTCAAGAGTTCAAGTTAATGGGTGAAATTGGGCCCCATCAATTATAAAATAAATCGTAAATTTATTAAGATCGTAGCTTTATCGCGAGTGACATAGATTATAATTCGTTTAGCATGATTTTTACCCGAATAACCCACTAAGAAGGAGGTTAATGTGGTTTTTAATATTTTTAGTGTTTTCAATTTTTAAACGAAAATCTACTACATACTCAAGTAATTCCTCATATTTATTTGTCCGAACTAAGCTCCAAAACACTAAAAGCCGTAGTAGCCGTGTGGTTCCCGGCAGAGTAGAATGGGACCACTCCAAGTCCTCCCGTGGATGTCGTAGAAGGTGACTTAGGTAACACAAGCTAAACAAAGCTTATAAACACCAAAAAGACATCTCCAACCCGTCTGGCCAGCGTGGAGAGTGTAGGCCAAATCCTCTGACTGCTCTGGCTAATAATATGGCTCTGGTAGTACAGAGAGGATCGTGCTCCTGCAGTGGGGATTTGGAGGGACCTGATGATGATGATGATGATGAAGCTCCAAAACACTAATTTTTAGATTCTTTTCAGGTATTTTTGTTCTCAAATCCTGCCAAAGTAACTTTTTGTGTATACCTGACAAACATAGATAGCTTTGTGGTTTGAGCCTATTGACAACACTCGTTTGCATCAATCTTCTATTCTGTTTCGTAATTTATTTTTCTCGTAGTGTTTTGTTAACTATTTGATTGATGATCGACACTTTGGCTCGCGTTTCTTCAAAGGAAGCTTCTAGTTTTTGCGTATTAGCCTTCGGCAAATAGTTGTCGCTTTTGTGCGAGATTTACAGTATACAAGAGGTAAAGTAATTTTGTTTCTAATAGAAAATTTAAAAACACGATAAAATAAATATATATGTACGGACACAGACTGAGCTTAAACGAAATAAAAAAAAGCAACTGTCCACGTAATTTATTGCTTACGTTCAATTATGATGTGTCAGTTACAACATTTTAGACTTCCGTCCACGTAAATCATAGCCTTTGTGACTTACAGATAAATTAGTTTACTATTGATTAAAGAATTTTGAATATCTTTCGTGGTTTTGGAGCCTATTCAATGCTATCCAAATCCAAACTATCCTAATCCTAACTTCCTAAATCCTAATCCTAATCCTATCCTAATCCCAACTAATATTATAAATGCGAAAGTGAGTTTGTTTGTTACGCTTTCGAGCCCTATCTACAGAACCGATCATCATGAAATTTTGCATACACATAGGTTAGGGTACTGAGAAGGACATAGGCTATATATCTCGCGGGCGAAGCCGCGGGTAACAGCTAGTAATATTATTAATGCGAAAGTGAGTTTGTTTATTTATTTGTTTGTTTGTTACGCGTTCAACCCTAACATACTAAACCGATCATCATGAAATTTTGCATACAGATAGGTTAGGGTACTGAGAAGGACTTAGGCTATAGATATGCGGGCAAAGCCGCGGGTAACAGCTAGTAATATTATAAATGCGAAAGTAAGTTTATTTGTTTGTTTATTTGTAACGCTGTCACGCCGTATCTACTGAACCAATCACCATGAAATTTTGCATACAGATAGGTTAGGGTACTGAAAAGGACATATAGCTATATATCACGCGGGCGAAGCCGCGGGGAAAAGCATAAAATCTTTAGTCTTAATAATATTAGTATGGATATGTTATTAAAACCCTTTCGATCCTCAAAGAGGTGACTCAGCCTATCAATATGAACAACTTTTGCAATATGAACAACTTGAAATAAAAAAAAAGAATCAAGTTTTTCATACAATGGCGGCTGAACACTTTTGAATAGGAATGTGAAAATACTCGTATGTTTTCCAATTCCCACCTTAAGTTCCATAAGAAAAGTTGTTCATGTAGATGGACTGAGTCACCCTTTTTAGGATGACAGAGAGTTTTATTAACATATAGTATAATATTAATTTACTTAACGCTTAATTTACTCCACCATGAAAAAAGAAATGAAATTTCCCAAAAATTAAATTAAGTTCACAGTGCTTTGTTTAACTGATAGATGTAATAATTTGAGCAGTAACTGGCTGGGAGTTGGCCGGAAGCCAAACGATGGTTAAAATAAACTGTTTTGACCGAGCTTGTTCCCGGCTGCATCCTTATACCTTTAAAATTATATAAAATAAACTAGCTGTTACCCGCGGCTTTGCCCGCGTGATATATAGCCTATGTCCTTGTACGTACCCTAACCTATGTGTATGCAAAATTTCATGATGATCGGTTCATTGGATAGGGAGTGAAAACGTAACAAACAAATAAATAAACAAACAAACTCACTTACAGGATATAATAGGACGAATCGCACAGATTGAGCTACACCTGAAATAAGTTGTGAACTTGTGATACTATCTCATCATCATCATCAGGTCTTTTTGTAGACTCCACTGCAGGAGCACGACCCTCTCCGCGCTGCCAGAGCAGTCAATGGATTTGGCCTACACTCTTCACGCTGGCCATATATTTTTATTTTCTTATTTGAAATGAGGATTATGTTTTCATACAACTTAAGCAGCCGAAATGTATACCGCTTTTTTGAAAGTAGCAGAAAAGTTTTGACCACCAAAGATGTCTCCTTACAAAAAGCATCCCGACTAACTTCCGACATACATCATCTGGTCTAGACATGTCCGTTGTGAAAGTAGTTTATTTTTAAACCACCATTTGGCTGCCGGCCAAATCCGCTGGCTGAAAAAATTACATCAATAGGCAATTTTCTTGAAAGCTCTTGTTACAGCCCTGGTGTTGCAGTTGTCCATGGGCAGCTGTGATCACTTAACAGGTGATGCTTGTTCGTTTGCCGGCCTATATCAGAAAATAATTTGTAATTAGTTTAAAAAACTAAAAAACACGCTTTAAGCTCGCTTGTCATGTATTGTCATCAGAACTTAAAGCGTGTGCAAAATTTCATCCTAATCGAAGACCGGGAAGTGGGTCAAATTGAGATTCCAAGATTTTCTTACATACAAGTGAAGCCAATAAAAGCGTGTTAAAATGGTCCTAGCTACAAATATTAGACTAGCTGTTACCCGCAGGTCCGCCCCCGTTATATATAGCCTATGTCCTTCTCAGTACCCCAATCAATATGTAAGCAAAATTTCATGATGATCGGTTCAGTAAATAGGGCGTGAAAGCGTAACAAACACATAGACTCACTTTCGCATTTATAATATTAGTTAGGATTAGGATAGGAAATGGTCAAGCTAAATCCAAAGGCAGTTTGAAAAATCTGACACCAGTGTTGGCCACTTAGACACACGAAAAACAAACAAACAATATGGCAAGGATAAACAGCTGCAGGGAAACAATTTTATGTTCTTTTCTATATCTCGGTAAAAATAACTATCCAGACAGCAAAAACTAATAAATAAGAACGCAAAACAGGATCAAAACCTCACAGACAATGCAAAATCAATAAGTCAATACGATTTGAAATTAAAAACAAACAAACATAAAGCCGCCATTGTGCGCAGAAAGCTCGGCTTTTCAAACTAAAGCTCATTGCAGCGGTAATTTTTTAATTGCAGTGGCCAAGGATGGATTTAGCTTTTATTCTGTAGACTTATTTGATCGTGAGGTTACTTGGTGGAAATAATTTGTTGTTAACAATAGATTGACGTCTAAACAATCGACAAAATGACAGGCCTTCCCAAGACAAAAACGAAAATATTGAACACAGATGAATTTAAAAATTAAACCAACTTCAATTTTCCCAGATTGAAACACACTAAAGTCTCTATCTCAAAAATTACTGAACCGATTTCGATGAAACTTGCACTGTTCTCTAAATTAGACTATTCTAAGTTCAACAAAAAATAATTACAGTCAACAAACTGTAAGTTTTGGAGATATGCACGGAAAAACATACAAATGTACAAACATTTAACTTGGCACAAGTGTTTAGAAGCAAGTATACACTATATCTTATAATATCATATTCAAGTTTGGGTTACAAAACTCTGTGTTCTAAAAATCTATAAGTAACAAATTAATCGGTTCAGTAGCTTCTTGACAAATAATAAGTTATTAATATCTCAGACAGTTATAAGGATAACTGAGAAGAAAGATCTCACATATCAAAAAGAAAGTAACAAGAGATACTCGTACGTTGTTGGCTTCCAACCTGTCGTATTGGAAATCCTTGGGGGGTGCCTATGTCCAGCAGTGGACTTCTTGTCGCTGAGATGATGATGATGATGGCTTCGTACGGTAGCCGTGTTGCTTGAAGGTTGTTCGACACGTTGATAAAAGTAAAGATATCTAAGTAATACATACATACTATCACGACTTTATCCCTTGCGGGGTAGACAGAGCCTAAGGTCATAAAACCTACAGGCCACGTTTAGCAACGTTGTGGGCGTAAAGGTGGAAAGCGGAATCAAAATAGTGATGGGTTGCTAGCCGCATCGCCTATCAATGTGATTCCTCAGATTTTCGCCCAATGCCTTCACCGGCATTTACGGTCTGCGCGGGAAGAAAAGCAGCTGGTATGTTCTATGTTTTTTTTTTGTCCCAAGCCAGCATATGTATATGGACATATCACACAAATTGAGCCAGCCCCAGAGTAAGTTGTGAACTTGTGTCGCAGGATACTAACTCAACGATACTATATTTTATAATATATACTTATATAGATAAACATCCAAGATAGATAGATACATAGATCTAAGTTATATATTATATATAGCTCTTTTTCAGATTGACCTGGGTCTTGGATGTTTATCTATATATGTATTTGTTATAAAATATAGTATCGTTGAGTAAGTATCCCATAACACAAGTCTTTCTTAAGAACTTACTTTGGGGCTAGCTCAATCTGTGTGATTTGTCCGTATATATTTATATATTTATTTATTTATTATTTATATATGTCTTTATATAACATGGAACTATAAAGCTAAAGGTATTCCCAGAAATCTATTACGTAAACATATCGCAATCCCTTTGATATCTTCGTACTTCACTCGTGTAGCCAGAAGGCTGTCTGTCTGTGACGTGTTTTTAATGTATTTCTCAAGAACTAGCGAGTTGCGGTATCTGAGCTTTGTGGTTCAAATCTTACGTTATATTCTTTGAAAGTAATGTGGCAAGACTTGGTTTTTGGTTTTTTTTTTTTTGCATCCATTCATGATAATATGTATGAATATATGCAAAACGAAAAAACGTCTGTATCCCTTGCGGGGTAGACAGAGCCCAGGTCTAAAAAACCAAAAGGCCCCATTTAGCATGTTGGTGGGCTTGTAGATGGAGAACGGAATCAAAATAGTGATGGGTTGCAAGCCGCATCGCCTGTTGACATGATTCCTGGCCCTTTCCCTCAATCGGCTTTTACAATCTGCGCTAGAACAGAAGCAGCTGGTGCAATCTACGTTTTTTGTTTATTCCCAAACCAGCGTGGCAAACTCCAAAAAAATATTTTTATTTTATTACTTGTGACATGCTGTATGTAAAATACTGATGAAAGTTTAGCTTATGTATGATTTGAAAATGAATAACGAATAGCACACCGTAGTTTTCTACATTTAACCTCAAGCCCATGAAAACTTTTCCATATAAACACACCAACAAACCAGTAATTAACAGCACAAAAAATGAATAAAAACTTGAAAAATAGACGCAATTTTTCCCCCGTCTTCAAATTGTAAGCCTCACTTTTGGAATAATAGAGGGTATGAAGTACCTCTCTTCAGGCAAGCTGAATACAGAGAGCCCTTAAACGCTAGGTAGATGTTTAGGGGATGACTGGCAGCCAGTTTTTGAATAAAAAAATATAATTGGCAATGATATTTTGTATCTCAAAGTTTTAATTACTGGATGCTCTTTTGGGTACATACTTTTTAAGTTGGATGTTGTTAGTAAAAGAACTAAGTTTTTACTTTTATACGATTGGCAAAATTGTGTCATGTTTATGGATTTTTAGAAGGTTAAATAATTTAAAAATGTAAGTGTGGGAGTTTCTTGTCCTAACTAATATTATAATTGCGAAAGTGAGTTTGCTTGTTTATTTGTTTGTTTGTGACGCTTTCACGCTCAATCTACTGACCTGATCATCATGAAATTTTGCATGGGTTTAATATTACGCGGGTGAAGCCGCGGGTAACAGCTAGTATGTCTATAAATACGAAAGTCATTTTCGTCCTATTTTGCTAGATATAGAGTTTACCCCACACTAAGTTACGAATTTGTGTTGTGGGGTACTAACTCAACGATACACTATTTTATTAAAGATACATTATATTATTTACAGAAAATTAACTAAATAAACGAGAGATTTGGTAAACGTACACGTACTTAATTGTTTTTAATTGAATATAGAAAACCTTGGTTATAAGTGGAAAAAGAAACATAGCACTGTTATTATACTGTCTGATAATTTTAGCAATTTTATTGTTTGAATTAATAAACATTTAAATTAAATGCTAGTTACACAATTTTGATAAAATATACTTAATTACTAACAATTGCATTTGCTTTTGTGAGCTACTAACAAAATATACAACACAATTAAAATACAAAAAAATATATATCAATCAGCGCTTTACGTTGTAGATTACTGCTTTTTTGTTGTTTTCTATAATTTTTTTTTTCCTTACGCATTTAGAATACATTTCATTACTTTTCAATTTATTTTACCAAAAAATAATACCACGACATTATTTTTTTAATTTATCCTGTCGGAATGTCATAATCCTAACCTCAAAGTGTCAAAATATGGCCGCAGCTGTCAAATTATGTTGGAAATCGTGTAATACGGATAAAGCTTCAAGAAAAAGGTAGAGAACGTTTATTTTTCCTCCTTTGATACGTACACCTCTGAAATTCGGACCTCTGAATATTATCTGTGGTATTCTCGGAAGTGTTTCAACAATATTTTTCCTTTAATGTTTTAGTAAAGGTTTTGTAATAAATATTTCGAAAAATATATTCCTTCTTTTAGCAAGTGACAATAGAAAATAAACGAAATAAGGAAGGAAATAATGTGACCAAAACACGATTATTTTCGTGGCACAACTCAGCATATTTTATTCATTGAAAGATATTTTAAATATCATTTGGTGAACAGTAATTTTCATTACAATTTATTTATCAATTTTAGGTAATACAATCCGCCGCGTCGTTTCCAAAATTTCTTGCAGGCATTGTTTGCCAGTTTCGTTATTACGTTATTACGTTTCCTTATTTATGGCAATGCTACAGTAAGCCAACGTGCCTGGTATATGACGGTCAATTGATAAATTCAGCAGTTGGTTGTCAACAGGGTGACCCTCTTGGACCGGCCATTTTCAGTTTAGCTATCCAACCTTACATCAAAGATTTGGCATCAAAATTCAACGATGACGATGCTGCGTCAGTTTTATGCGACCTAGAAAAAATTATAAAGTCTTTCGGTGACATTGGCCTCGAATTAAATTTCGCAAAATGCGAGTTGTATTTCTGCAAGAATTTGACCCAACATTTACGAGACGATCTAAATTCCAAATTTAGTGTTTTGGCCCCCAACATAAAAATTATTAACGACCACTCTCTTCACCTCCTTGGGGCACCGGTGCTGGAAGATGCTTTTAATAAGTTTGTAGAAGACCAGTTACTGCTTTTTAATGATTCTTCCAGCCGTCTAGGCGACATCAACCCACATATGGCTTACACGATCATAAAATTCTGTATGTTTGTTCCCAAGACCACTTACACGCTTCGGTGCACTCCACTTTGGGCCCACAGCCAACTTCTGTCCCTCCTTGACAATACCATCAGGAAAACAATTATTAAAATATTTAATTGCTCCCTCAATGACAAAAGTTGGGACCAAGCCATATTGCCCATACGCCATGGTGGTCTTGGTATTAGGAAAATTTTAGATATTGCATTACCAGCATTTCTGTCATCGGTTAATAGCACAAGTAACCTCGTAGGTAACATTTTAGACCCGTCCTTTCCTGACGTAGAGGTTACTGGCTTAACCGAGGCCAGAGATGCTTGGTGTGATGCAGTCGGTCCAAATGTTCATACACCCTTGAATCTGGCTTCTCAGCGACAATGGGATGAGCCGCTCTGCGTGCAGGCGCGTAGTTTATTAATTGAGTCTGCTAATAGTAATGCGGAGCGGTCTCGTCTCCTAGCTAGCTGCGAGCCAGAGTCGGGTTACTGGTTGAATGCAATCCCGTCAGCGAGCGTAGGGACTCTTTTGGAGAGGACTACTTTCAGCTTGGCGGTGAGTCTGCGTCTTGGGGCCAGGACGAATGAACCTCATCGCTGCCGATGCGGGGGACATGTCGATTCCCTGGGCCACCACGGCCTGGCCTGTCGCCGCAGTGCAGGACGCTTTTCGCGTCATGCCGCGCTTAATGATGTCATCCGTCGTGCCCTTGCCTCCGCAGGTGTGCCAGCAGTGCTCGAGCCTGTTGGTATTACGCGTGATGATGGCAAGAGGCCCGACGGAATGACACTCATTCCTTGGAAAAACGGGCGGTCGCTTGTATGGGATGCCACATGCGTGGATACTGTAGCCCCATCCCACTTACAAGCGACCGTCCGCAGAGCGGGCGCGGCGGCAGCGGCGGCAGAAGCCATTAAGAGGCGCAAATATGCAGCTCTAGGCGAGCCTTACATATTTGTGCCCTTCGCCGTGGAGACCGTGAGGGTGCGGAAGCACGACATATTTTCAAAGAGATCTCCGCACGCCTAATCGACGTTTCCGGTGACCAAAGGGCAGGCGCGCATTTTGGCCAAAGACTAAGTTTGGCAATCCAACGAGGAAATGCCGCCAGTCTTTTGGGCACCCTGCCCGCTGACTGCAGCGATTTGGCTTCTATTTTTTATTTAACTTAATGTTTATTTATTTATTTTTCTTTTTTTTTGTAGGTTAATTTTCTTTTTTTAAGACTAGTTATAGTTTATAATCTTAGTTTCGTTCTTTGTTTTTAGTTTATTTATAATAATAATTAAATGGAAATATTAGGTAGGAAATACATTAAACATATTAAATGAATAAATAAATATTTATTGTTTACTATTAATATATTATTGTTGACGACATTTTACTAACTGCATTTCAGCAGTGCGTTTTCATGTCTAAAAATATGTGTATATCTAGAAAAGATTTTTGTTTTGAATGTTCATATTCTGGGGGCCTACCATGAACTTTTACAAAACCATCATGGTTTCGCTCCGTTTTATTTCAAGCTTATTGTAATATTGTTTCAAATCGTACCATGAACTTTTAAAACAAGATTGTTTTATTCCTGCCTAGTATTGGGAAAGAACGAATGAATTTCTATTCCTTGACGATTGTGAGAGCGAGACAACGCTATGCAATTTGTATTAGCTCCGTCCTTTTTACGCGGCGTTCCGATCCATTACCAACATTGGTCTTCTTTTATACAAATACAAATTGAATTTGAATAAATAAATTATATTTGATAGTTATATAGTCTAATTTAAATATTTGAACCGTATTTTTTTAAAGATAACTTTATATACTTAAAATTATTATTATAGTTATAAAGAAAACTTGTATTAGTTAGCGTAAAACGGAGCACTTTTTCAAGACGTGCCGTTCGCGCGCCTCTTGTTTGTACCTAGTCTCGATCTCGAAGATATGATAAAATTATATAATAATAATAATAATAATAATAAAACATTTATTTAGCCAAAAATAACATGAAAAGTACAGGTTACATAGTACAGCAGTATTATTGGTCACCTCATCACCTGTACCATCCGACAACAGTCCATCCCCGAACTAGACGTCATCGGTCTGTATCTCGGAGACAGCTTGCCGCCAGAGTGGCAGAAGTGACGAGAAAATTGAGAATAATATAGGTATAAACATTGGCAAATTGAAGTAGTTTACAAAATTTTGGTTTCCTAAACTAGATAAAATCTGTTATTTAGGAAATCACAGTATAGTTAATTATGAGAAAGAACTTATAACTAGGTACAGGTTTAAAGATTAAAGTGCACTGGAGTGTATATAAGTGTGATTGTGTAAGATATGTAAGTGTAATTTTAAGTGTAATAATAGCGAGGGGTGTGTATGTGTGATAGTGAAAAGTTTGTATGTATGTATGTATATGTGATAGTGGCAGGTGTGTATATGCAAAAGTGAAATGTATGTGTTTGTGTGTATACATGTGTGTGTGGCTTTGATAGACTCATTATAAGATTTTCAGTGAGGCTCTAAATGCAAAAATGGAGTGCGTAGCGAATGAAAAGACAAAGACAGTTAAAGTAGGAGATCTTCAGTTTGAGCGTAACTAAGGGTACGAAGATATTGTTGTACACGTGTTTTGCAAACATACTTTGTGCAGGAGTAAATGTTGGCGTGTTTATTAAATGAATTGTATAGTTTACAGCTGATAAAGCGGAAGTGACGTTGTGCCAGAGAGGTTCTGTGAGGTAGAATACGACATACTTTATATTGTAAATGTCTACGCTTGCGGGAATTCACACTTCGGTCGTATTTTATCTGAGAGTGTTTCCTTAGTATCGTCTGCAAGACGTAAAGTTGTCTCACTGTTAGAACCTTGACGTCATTGTACAGTTGAGAAGTTGGGTAATAAAAAGGCTTACGTATCATAACCTTAAGGACAGCTCTTTGTGCCCTTTCTAGAAGTATCAGATTGGTTTTGGCAGCAGAACCCCAGACGCCAACACCATACATTAATAAAGACTGGCATAGGACATAATATACATTTTTAAGTGTGTCAAGATCGGCTGAATCTCTGAGAATTTTAAATACAAATATAAGTTTCCTGATACGTGATGTTAGTGTTCTTAAATGTATTTTCCAATTTAGTGCTTCATCAAGAATAATGCCAAGGTATTTGGTATGTGTTGCTTGAGAAATTACAGGACAGGTGCAGTTTGATTTAAAATTATGGCACTCGTGAGCTTTAATTATAAAATTATTTGGAGAAGGTCGGGAAGTGGACGTGAGACCAAATGTCACGTAGTTTGTTTTTGACAAGTTAAGAGTGAGAAGGTTGTCTGAAAGCCAGTTCATGATAGTTTTGAGTGCTGATTCTGCATAGCATTGAGCTTCCGTCCAGGACTTACCGTACACAAATAGGGCAGTATCATCCGCATATGTAAAAATTTTGCAATTTGGGATGTTTAGCTTGCAGAGGTCATTTATATAGACTAAGAACAAGGTTGGGCCAAGGATACTTCCTTGTGGTACCCCCGTCGTTACAGTCTCTTCATCACTAGTAAATTCGTCTATTTTTACTACTTGTGTGCGGTTCGTCAAATAATCCCGGAAAAGTTCTAGAGGAATACCTCTTATGCCTATTTTCTCTAGCTTTTTAATAAGCTTTTGTATCGAAACTGTGTCGAAAGCTTTCGACAGATCCAAAAACAAGCTCAGGCACTTGTGCTTTTCTTCAAAGGAGCAGACAATTTCATCGACTAGAGCTAGAACAGCATCCTCAGTGGATATACCCGCTCGAAAACCGTACTGGTTATTTGATAGTATATTATTTTTATTGAGATATTTTATTAAGCGCGAATTTATAACTTTTTCCAGTACTTTAGACATTGCAGGAAGAACGGATATTGGACGATAATTGGTTACATCATTTTTATCTCCACTTTTGTAAATTGGGTGAACGATGGCTTTTTTAAAGGCATTAGGAAAAACTCCAGAAATCAACGATAATCTGCAAATGTATGTCAATAAAGGACTGAAAATATTTCGCGACGATTGGAGAACGCGGGTGGAAATATTATCCCAGCCAATCGCAGAATCCCTTTTCAGATTGCATATAAGCGTATCTATTTCTTCCTCATCAACATCGAAGAATACGAATGAATCAGGGGGAGAGACAGTGTTTTGTGGTGAACTCGAGTGGGACGAATGTTTAATTTTACTAGCGAGGTCTTTGCCAACGCCAACGAAAAATTTATTTACTCTATTTATGGATTTGTGAGGATCTGTTAAATATTTAAGTAGAGGTCTAGAAGTCGTACGAGAGGGAGTAATGTTTGTTATATTTTTAATTGCCTTCCATTTTGATTTAGGATCATTCTTTGCATTCAGTAGAGTAGTTTTATTGTATTCATTTTTAAGTTTTTTTAGTAATTTATTTATGTAATTCCTATATCTCGAGTATGTAATTTTTAGTGTCAAGTTGTTAGGATCCCTTTTTACCTTCTTGTGCATTTTGTCCCGATTTCGAATACATCGAAGTAAACCTGGCGTAACCCATGGTTTAAGGTTTCTCTTACTTCGTGTGGGTGTGTAAGTTATTGTGTTTTGAATGGTCTGTTATGAATGATTCTATCACTATAGCAGTAGAGGTCTGGTTGGATTTTAAAAAGATATGATCTAGACACTTGTCTGATCGTGTGGGATAGGAATATGTAGGCAGAAGACCGTGTGAAGCCATAAGGTTAATATATAATATAATTAATATAATTTCGGTTTTCCCTTGAAAGTATGATACTAAAACCAAATTAATAAGTGAATTCTCTATTGTGTGCGTTAAGCGTGGCGTGATTCCGTGAAAATCTGAATGTAAATAAGAAAAATAACACAACATAAAGATGACAATTTTTTCTTACTATGAACATTGTTTATTTCAATTCACTCGTTTCCAGTGTTTTTTTCAGTTGTTTAACGTGTCATGTACCGATCTACGAGTAAAAAACGTGATATTGATGGTGACGATAGGAATTCTTAAACTTTCATAGAGAAATAGCGACGGCATATAACCTAAAACAATAACAAAATGATTGTTGTAGCGTTACTTTTAATAAAATTGTTAGAACATTATTGTTGTATTCTTTATTTTTGTGTCCTTCTTATAATCTTTAATCAGATTTAAGGAGCAATTCTTCTGTTGGAGTAGGTACATACTAGTATCCGTGGATTTATGTAAGTACATGCAGTAGGTAGTTAGGTATCTGGATTTCGGAGCAATGCAATGCATACATGTATTATCCTCCTTCTGTAGGCAATGGCTGTAATTTTTGATGCCAGCCGTTAAACTAAGTAAGATGCCTTTCTAAGCACCTTGAAAAATCTGCCGCACGTTTTTTATCGATGAAATAAACGACAACAGACCAAACATCCCTGGTAAACATGTAATAAGTATTTACTAATCAAAGCTCAATGTAATTGATAGAAGAAAAAAAACCACTTCTTAGTCATTTTGATCTTTATTAACTTGCAATAGGTATCTACATATGTTGTGAGTACTTTCCCACTGGGTTCTAACCTAAAGATTCTCTCGTAGGTACCTAGTGGTGGAAAATAAAACAGCGATAGCCGCATCTCGTTTCAGAAATGATTTCTTAATATTTTTGTCCATTTCTTTGACCTTGCTATGACGATTTGCGCGGAATACAGCTGTTTGATTGACTGTTAAATAGGATCTTATAATCTTGTTTATACTTAATTTAAACACTCCTAACACATTTCCACTCACAAATTCAATGTTATGTGAACACTACAGTGTTGTTACAGGCTTATACTATTATGTATTCTGTGTTAAAGTTACAAATAATAATGAAAATATTACAGTAAAATGGAAAAAAGTTTTGTTTCCATCGTTCCCGAGTAACTTTTTTAAGATCGCTAATTTGACACAAAAACAATATTGCTTACTGTCAAATAGCGGCTCATGGTACCAAATGAATGAATGATTTGCTCTGACGTCATCAAAACTGCTAATAAAAACAACAATAAAGTAATATTGTTTTGTATACGTCATGGTACGAATTTCAAAAGTAATATTGAAATACTACTGCTATAAGAGGTTATGGTAGCCCCCCTGGTCACTTTTGTATTTTTTTATGTCATAGGACGGCGACCGAGCAAGCGGGTCACCTGATGGGAAGTGAACACCGCTGCCCATGGACAACTGCAACAACAAAGGTGTGACAATTAATTTTTTTTTTAATGGACTACGTAGCTAGCTCCAAGTGAGCTTTCGCTACTTCACCGGACTTTTTGAGGTGAGGGCAGAGTGCCCTCAACCTGTAAGGCAATCATCACCAAAGGGTTCCCAGGAGGGACAAACCTCGGCTTTGGGCGTTGCCTGGGTGCGCAAGGCTTGGAGAGACAGCAAACTCTCATATGCCTGATGGGCCGCAATTTGCATGCATGACCTGAAGGTCCGAACTGAGAAACAATGGCAAAGCCTTTAGAGAGCAGCAACTCTCATGTTTTGCCGTATGGGCCGAAAAGGTGTGACAAGAGCGTTGCCGGCCTTTTATTTTTCTCTCCCAAAGGGTGAGGAGGGGAGGTGAGGGAGAGGTGATAGGCCTCCGGCTCTCTCTATCACCGAACGAAACAAAGTAGCGGTGAAGCTACTACTCAAACGTCGATTTTCTGTGGTCTTTATATAGCAACACGAAAAATTATTTAGTCAACATGCCCATTATCCGCAAATTCTTTAAGGCGCTTTCCAAATTACTTGCCGAAGTGAAGGGGAACGCAAAAGCTCGGAAAAGTTCTTTCTCAAAGCTGTAGCGAACTTTTCTCTCACTAAATTGAAAACAAGTTAAAATTTACCTATACACTGTCGACAATTGAATTTTACATTTTCGAAGTGCTTTCGGTGGAAAATTCGCGATTTTGAAACTTTCGGGATTTTGCAAGTTTCAAGACTTGCACCTATTTGTTGGTGAGTTTAGGTGAATAACTATTTATTTATGAACTGCGGAGTAAACTTCGTGTACTTAACTAATTTTAAGTATTGTAACTGCTTTAAAAAGTTTTTTAGTCTTGTTTATACGAAGGTTTTTTCTAAATCCATTAACCTAGTTATTAACTAGGTTAATGGATTTAGATTTTGCGATTGGGAAAAAAACCTTCGTATGAACAAGACTTAAAAAATATTTCTATCATAATATGATAGAAATATTTTATAAAGACCGATCTATAGACAACCCAAATGTATATGTTTGATTAAAAAAATATTTTGTTTAAGTTCCATGTATGCCCACCCCCTTAATCTTTTATTTTTTTTATTTCTGTATTAAATTCGTAAAATAATTCACAGAATACATCTTCCTACTAGGTTTTAAATATGTAGTCTTAAAAGGGACGGACGGACGGACGGACCAACAGGTGGACATGACGAATCTAAAAGAGTTCCGTTTTTTAGGGTTCCGTAGTAAACAAGGAACCCTTATAGTTTCGCCATGTCTGTCTGTCTGTCTGTCTGTCTGTCTGTCTGTCTGTCTGTCTGTCTGTCCGTCCGCGGTTTTACGCAGAGACTATAAGTACTAGAAAGCTGTAATTTGGTATGGATATGTATATTAATCATGGCAAAAAAGTGGTAGAATAAAAACATGAAAATAAATTTTTTTTAGGGTAGCTCCCATACAAGTAAATTGGGGGAGTAATTTTTTTTTCTCTATTTACCCATCGTGTGGGGTATCGTTAAATAGGTCTTTCAAAAATATTATGAGGTTGAGAACACCATTTTCCGATTTAGGTATCCGTTTCCGAAATATTTGGTTTTAAAGTGCGAATTTTTGTTAGAGGTAAGTGTCCCCCCCCTCTATCTGCTAAACGGTTATATATAGATACGTGAAAAAAATTACAGCAGTAGTATATATACTGAAGTTTAAAGGAAAACTATCAAAGCTGAGTACTAAGTACAAACTAAAAAGTTATAGGCAACCAACTTATAAACTGTAAAATTTCAAACTATTTTCATTGTTAGATGTTTTTGGTCGCTAAACTGTAAGGTGCGAGAGTGAATAGTGTGAACTCAAAGTTGTCATTCGCAACTACGGAACCCTACACTGCGCGTGGCCTGACACGCACTTGGCCGGTTTTTATTACTATTTGGCTACGGAACCCTAAAAAGGACGAGGTTTCTCAATTCAACCGTATTTATGTTTTTTTAGTGTGTTTGATAATTTCGTCGTTTATAATGTTTTTCTTTTAAAGAAAATATACCAAGAGGTTCTTTCAAGATATGGAAACCAGGATCTGATGATGGCAGCCTGAAAAATCGATGGGGCGACTGGTGCGTCAGTTAATTATTTCAATAATAATTTTAAAGCACTACAATTATATGAATGTCTAGAGTCGATCTGATGATGGAGCCCAAAGACAGTCGAGGGAACTCCTTAACGACTAACAGCAGTCACCTTGTGTTTGGGCTTGATTTGTATCGATGAGATCATTAAACCTATAACTACTTTTAAACTTTCGCGTTGCAAGTTACTTAAAGCAATATCGGGAATTAACTCGAAACATACCGTTTTTCTTTTTGAATAAGGGATACAACATACATACCGTACTTGCATCATAATATTTTATTGGAAATAAAAATTATTTTTTAACTGTCAAAATATAAAAATATTATTTTTTTAAAGAGGCTAGAAATCCCTTGGATTGAATCTTACTCAAACTCTGCTTTGCTTATGAATATTCAACTAATAAATGTTCCACAAAACTAAGCCGATTTCTACGCCAGAGCTGTCTTGCAAATCACTCAATGCAGTAATAGGTATCGGTATCAGTGACGCAGCCAATTTCACAGCGCCCGGCTCTAGTGACGGCAAATTGTAGCTATCACACCTCGCTGTTGTGGAACGACGATATTCAGGCGTTGTGCACTCAGTAAAGTGTTCAGCCTTTTGAAATGGTAGAATTTGTGAATTGTCACATCATCGATTTTTTTTATTATTATTAAGTTTTCTCTAGGTTAATTCATTATGGGAACTATCCCAGTTTATTGACTTCCATGGGGACATAGGCCCAACACGTGAAACGAGACCTCGTGAAAATGTTTTACTAAAATGTATGATGGAACGCCACCAGGGCATGACAGTAAAGAAGCTTTCATAATGTTTTCATTGACAATTCCTAGGAATAGCGAACTATGGAGGGACAATGGATAAATTACATTGGGACTATTGGGGCGATATGGATGGATTGGAAAATAGGCTATGAGAAGGAGTATGAATGCTACCTGTCTGACTAATGTTTAGAAACCAAAATAAAATAGGTGACTAGCCATCTCAGTATATGGGCTCACAAAATGGCTGCACGACGCAAAAGTGCAGCAAAAAGCTTTAAGAGCCAATCAGCGTTCACCTCGTCTTCGTCGGATGTTTTAACTGCCCGTCTTAACATATTAACTAAAAATAATACATTTGAACCGCCGTTTATGATTCGATTATGATTGACCGAAGGTTGATTAATTACCTCGAAAATTTATCAGTTTATGATTCTTGTTATAATCCGGTGAAATCTGGGTGACATACAGTGACATACATTATAAGTAGATGTTTTTGCAAAATTTAAGCCATGTAAGGAGCGGGCGGTTGCTTCAAAAACTACCTTTGTAAAATTCTGGCACCAACGAGCTTTTAAAGTGAAATTTTACCGAAACGCCCACAAAATTCTCTAAAACCGAATCCCTTTGGGGCAAAAATTAAGTAGGATATTTATAAGCGAATATTCGAGAAAACTTGAGTCGCGCCGTTACACTTGGGCTTTTAGTAAATTGGGTTTTGCTCACGAGCTGGCGTTCTGCATTTTTCGTTCGAATTTTGTTGAGAGCCATGTTTGGATCCGATGACATGAAATCTTGGCTCGTTTTTGAAAGGATCGTACACAGTAACTATTTTTGGCTGGAAATAATGAAGAAGTTGGCCACTATTAATAGTGGTATTACATCTTCCGATATTCAGTCTCTGTATAAGTAAGATACGTAAAGAGCCATCGCTTCTGTCTAACGTTTGGCGGCGTCCCTCTCGTCAGAGACTGAATATCGTGACGTGTAATAAGCGCTAAAGACTTGTAGGCTCTACTTCGTGTGTAGATTGTTTTACGATGAAGAGTGGTCGATAAAAGTAGCCATCATCTCTTATCACATTTTTTTGCCATAGGATGGCAAACGAGCAAGTGGTCACCTGATGGTAGGTGATCCTGTCACCCATGGACAACTGCTACATCAGGGTGCAAAAGCGTTACGAGCCTTTTATTTTCCCTTCCTAGATGGAAGGGGGATGGACCTCCAGCTTTCTCATTCACCAAACGAAGCATAGCAGCGATAAAGCTACTACTCAAACGTGATTTTCTGTGAGGACCTGGACGAGCTGGCCCATTCATGCTACTAGCAAAAGTGAATTTCTCTGGTAGCGTGGCTCTACCACAACTTATTTCTTCTTTATAATTTCTGTATTTTCCTTATTTCGCACTTGACTTCTAACATTCTTGCGAACATCCCGCACAGCAACTTACCGCTGAAGACTAGTACTTTTGCAAAATTCCATACAGATAGTAGTAAAATTAAATTTCAGGAAAAGAATAGAAATGTATTGTTAATATTATGTTTGGTTAAAAATATTAAAACTTTTATTGGACTTGCCGTGTATGTTAGTATGGATGTGTTTGACAAACTTCAATTCCTGGTTAGGGTATGGGTTTGTGATATCTGAAAATGTTATCGCATTCCTATCTAATAAAACTCCGACAAACCTATTTCTTGTGTGTACAAGAAATAGGTTTGTCCTTTATATTGAAACTCCGGTTATGTCGCTTCAATTAAAACCTTCTAAATGTATATCGCTTTATTCCAGAGATTTGCACTGGAACCTGTGCGCTTGAACAAAGACATTTTACTTGATCAGTTTGGAGCAAGCAAATTTGCTCCTACATTTGGAGGAAATAATGTCAAATTTTGATTGCAGCTTCACTACAAAGATATGCACTAAAGCGATACCCTATGCGCTTGACCAAAGACATTTACTAGAACAGCTTTGAGCAAGCCAGGCTATTCCCAGATCTTAATAATAAAGTTGAATTTACAATGCAACTTCACTTCAAAGATATTCACTAAAACGAGACTATGCGCTTGTTCCAAGACATTTACTAGAACAGCTAAGAGTAAGCTAGTCTAGACCTACCAGCGTTGTAATAATGTCGAATTATGATTGCAGCTTCATTGTAAAGATCGCACAACGAGGTCCTATGCGCTTGACCAAAGACATTTACTAGATCAGCTTCGAGCAAGCCAGGCTAAACCGACCACCATGGTAATAACGTCGAATTCTGATTGTAGCTTCATTGCAAAGATATTCACTAAAACGAGACTATGCGCTTGTCCCAAGACATTTATTAGAACAGCTAAGAGCAAGCTAGTTTGGACCTACAAGCGTTGTCATCATCATCTGCCTTACCTTATCCCACTATCTGGAGTCGGCGCAATATGTCTTTTCTCTCCACAATTTTCTATATCTTACCATATCCGCATCCACCTCTACCTCTTTCATATTCCTATTAACACAATCCATCCATCTCTGTTTTGGCCTACCTCTTCCCATCAACCCTCAAAGTTAGAACTTTTTTAGTCAGGTGTTCTTCGTTTCTTCTCATCACATGACCAAACCATGCCAGTCTGTTACTTATTCCTTTCTTTGTAATAGGCGCCACTTTGGTACTTCCCATCACATATGTATTTCTTATTCTATCTAGACGTGTCACGCCACACATCCACCGTAACATCCGCATTTCGGCAGAGTGGAGTCTCTTTTCGTCCTGCACTTTGGTTGCCCAACATTCCGTTGTAATAATGTCGAATTATGATTGCAGCTTCATTGTAAAGATCGCACAACGAGATCCTGTGCGCTTGACCAAAGACATTTACTAGATCAGCTTATAACAAGCCAGTTTAGACCTACATGCGTTGTAATAATGTCGAATTTTGATTGCAGCATCAATGCAAAGAAATTTTCTAAAACCAGACTATGCGCTTGTCCAAAGACATTTACTAGATCAGCTTAAAGCAAGATAATCTAGAGCTACTGACGTGGTAATAAAGTCGAATTCTGATTGCAACTACACTGCAAAGATATTCACTAAAACCAGACGTTACGCGCTGGACCAAAGGCATTAACTAGTATAATTGTATGGGAACTAGGTCAGCTTGAAGCAAGCCAATATAGATCTAGTTACAAGGAGGTAAGTCTTTACCATCAGATCTGATATATATGGTACTTTAGAGGACCAATGTTGGGACACAAAAAAAAATTATATACCCATACAAAAGTGTCCAGTTGATCGGACCAAATACATGGAAAAGTTCAAAATAATATTGAATTTACAGCATTGGTCCCGTAACAAAAGTGAATAAAAATAAATAAATAAATAAACACGGACAAATCACACAGACTGAGTTAGCCCCAAACTAAGTTCGCGACTTGTATTAAGGGATACTAACTCAACGACATTATATTATACAACATATATAAGTACATATATAAATAAACATCCATGCCCAGGTCAATCTGAAAAAGATCATTTTCCATCTTGACCTGGCCGGGAATCGAACCCGGAACCTCTCGTGTCACAGTCTGGCGTGTTGACCACTGCGCCACGGAGGCCACTAATAAAAGTGGTTCATGTTGATGGGCTGAGTCACCTCTTTTAAAGTTTGTGTATAGAATTTAAAATAAGGGTATATTATATATTGCATTGTCATCCCACATATTAGTACACAAAATTTTAGCTCAAAACAGATGATTATTGGGGTCCAGTACTGTACTTATTTTTAATAATTTATTTGAAAGTAACCGAAATAGCCTTTTCAAAAAAAGTGGCTGTTTTTGAAAAAAAAAGCTAAGGAAGTTTAACGTTCTCGCTTTATATAGAAACAATTATAAAATAGTTTGAAAATTTTTCTAGGGCTTTTTACAACAAAATTTTGTATCAACTCACCGTTTTCTTTTTTTTTTCAAATGGGCGCAGAACTGGACCGCCTAGACTATTCGTGTGTGGCCAACACTGGTGTGAAAATTAACCCCTACGAATAATTGCTATAAAACCGAGTTACAAGACTTGACCTTCACGCACAAACTAACAATGCAAGCTAAATAAAAACTTGTCATAATAAAAACTGAAATCCTACATTTTCCCTACATTGGAGACCAAAAAAGCCCTGATGATTATGATGATGATGGTAAAAACTAAATCTGACACCAGTGTTGGCCACTTACACATACGAAAAAACAAACAAAAAAATAATATAAACTTTCATGCTGCTAAAACACATCTAACCAACTAAAATTCTAACAGTATGTGAACTACTTACAATAAACAACAAAGATATTATCTGAAGCCGTACACCTCTACACTAAAGTTGTTTGTGACCGCAAAACAATACAATGGATGCAGTATACAACTTGTGTGCAGTACTGTACGCCTTTGTTATAAGCATTAGTGTTAAGTTGTTGCTTTGCACTATTTTACGATTTGTAGCTTTTTATTTTTAATTTTCAACTGACTATAAAAATGAGGTTATTAGTTCAACTGCATATTTGTTACCAACATGCTAAACGTGGCCTTTAGGTTTTGTAGACATGGGCTCTGTCTACCCCACAAGGGAAAAAGACGTGATTGTATGTATGTTTATTATGTTTTTAGGATGTTTTTAATTTTACAACCAATTTCGTATGGTTCCTAGCAGAATAGGACCACTCCAAGTCTTCCTGTGGATGTCGTAGATGGCGACTTAGGAAACACAAGCTAGACAAAGCTAGCAGCTTATAAGCAAAGAGACAACTCTCCAACCCGTCTGGTCAGCGTGGAGTGTAGGCTAAATCCTCTGACTGCTCAGGCTAGTAGAGAGCTCCTACATTGGAGACCAAAAAAGCCCTGATGATTATGATGATGATGGTAAAAACAGTCAATAGTTTTAAAATATAATAATCCAACATTCAAAACAACTTGACGTTACAGAACATAAAAACGATTTAACTTCCAAGGGTGTGTGCAAACCAGCGTGTCGTATTCGAACCGACGACCCCCGCGCAGTCAGCCGTGCTTCCTACCCACTCGGCAAGGAGCTCTTGAGCTTTGACAAGATAAAATAACGAGACGTTACGAATAACTTTCTAGGGTACGTTTTTATGACAATTTAGAGTAATGCGTTTTTTTTTTGCAATGCAATGATACTAACATATGCCGAGTGGTTCCTGGCAGAGTAGATAGGACCACTCCAAGTCTTGCCGTGGATGTCGTGGAACGCAACTAAGGAAACACAAGCTAAACAAAGTTTATAAATATCAAAGAGACCTCTCAACCCGTCTGGCTAGTGTGGAGAGTGTAGATCAAATCCTCTGACTGCTCTGGCTAATATATAGCTCTGGTAGTACAGAGAGTATCATGCTAAAAAAGACCCCATGATGATGATGACATAACTAAGACGTGTACGAAGTCGGGTAAAAGAAATAGCAGAAACAGCAGCCAGGATATAAGTCGCGTCGTTTAAAAACAGAGGCACCCGTCCGTGAATCCTCGCGGTCGCCACAGACGTTACTCACCATCCTTTACAACGCACGACTATAGCAAAACCTTTTATTTTTAAAAGTCAAAAGTTTGTTCGGTAGACCCTTACAAAGACTAACAGCTGGATAAAATCCAGCCAGCGGCTTTGCCCAAATATTCATACCTATCTTATTTCCTAATTTAATAAGAGTATAAGTTAGCTATTTTATTTATTTGTTCGTGCTTCGGACGGCCCGTTAAGGTGGCACCTTAGGCACAGTAGCGACGCCAATCATTTTATTCCTAATACTTTACAAATAGACAGAAATTCAAGAATGTAAATCATATAAACACTAGTAAATAACCTGAAGTATTTTTGGAATCATGTTTTAATATTATGAGAATCAGTCATTAAGAGAAAACGTAATTACCGCCAAAAACGGCCGTTTTTGGCGGTAATCTGATTCTCATAATTCTCACTGATTCTGATAATATTAAACATGATTCCAAAAATACTCGCTACTGTGCCTAGTGTGCGGCCTTAAGCCATTGGTCTCAGCTGTTATTATTGATGGCAGTCGTTAAGCTTTGTCAGATGCCTTTAAGCAGCTTGAAAAGTCTGACACCAGTGTTCGGCACTTCCACACACCTAAAACAAACAAACATGCCTAGAGCGCCATATATATTTTTTTAAGATTCACAACTTTCAAATGTCTTTTGTCTCAAAAGTACCAATAGATTAATTTGGTAACAATAACTTGATTGGCTTCGTGGAGTCCTGATTTTTCTATATCTAATAAAAATTATATTAAGTTGTGTACCTCGAAAGCTTGAACCTAACCCCCTGTCTACGGAGGGAAGGTACCAAATAAAAGCCCAAGTACTAGTATGGTGCTTTATTAGTACCGTGAGAACCCGAAGAACTGCCGATACAAAACTCGCGGACTAATATCAGATGTACTTCATTAAAATTAGACATCGCCATCTATTGGTGACGCATTGAACTACATACTTGAACACCCCCAACATTTTTATGTCTATCCAAAGGTTAGCAGGAAGAATCGCTATTGTGATAGGACCGCTCTTGTAACTACCCTTTTTGCAGTATGATTTTTTGTCCTTAATAGTTGATGCAATAAAGAATTTTCATCTATATATTTTATCTTTTCGTACATCAAATATTAATTTAAAATTACATATTTAGTTTTAATTAAGTATTGCTGATATATTATTTGAACCAATCGTTCCGATATCGCATCGCCGTCGTGTCTTATCGTCTAAAAGAGCTCGAAGGAGTGCGCGGTGAGGCGTAGATCCGGCCATCAAGGTTGGTGGGACGCTAGGGCCTACCTGAGAAATTATACGTTTCGTCCAGAAATTGTTCTATATTTATGTTGAGGGGATCACATCATCATTTCCGTCACCTTACCCACCCACTTTTGACTATATACTCTGGGTCTCGGAGCACGCTTCTATAATAAAATTCCCGCAGAAATTTCGGGTCTACCTTTACATAAGTTTAAAACTGCTGTTAAAAACCAGTTAGTAAAAAAGGCATATTATTGTATTAATGATTATTTAAATGATAAAAATGCGTGGCAGTAATTTAATTGATTGTAATTTATTGTAATTAATATAAATAACATTAGTAATAAATAAATACTTGTAAAATATTGTAATCGAAGCCCTTCAGGCACGTAGGGACCAAGTCTGGATTGAGTTTCTTTCGGCGTATTCTTCTCACCAGTGGTCATTACGAAACGCTAGTAGTTTTTCGATTTTGCATATTAAAAATTAAAAAATAATAAGAAAGTAAAAAATATGACGTTCAAAAAGAGATACAATTATCCAATTTTGAATAAAAATCTTTGACTTTGACTTTGATACCTACTCGCTAGACACAGTCATGCCCTTATTTGCATGATTAAATAACTGGCCAGTTTTCCAATGCTTGTGTGCGTAACAACTTTGTGTTAGCACACGCGTCCTGTCAATTAATGCCATCAAAATCCGTCAAATTGTTAGCTGTGTGTGCGCGACCAACTATGCGTTGGACACTAGTTCTTCCTACGCTTTTAAGCAAATAGAGTTTATCTAGGCTTTTTATAATCGAAGCGTCAGTCTGTCATTAATTTTTAGGTGTGACTGTTATTTTCTGAAAATAATAGTTCTTTCACCTCCAGCTAGAAGACAGAGAAGGTGTCCACCGCCCTTGGACCGTGACGCCCGTATTAATATTAACGGAGCTCGTGGGAACACATATCTTGGTGTTTGGGACGCGTCTGGTAAAAGTAATTTGATATAATTTTACTTTATGTTTAACTTGGTTTAGCCGAACCATGAGAAGATTTCAAAATTTTTTCATCTACATAATACGTTAGCGCGTTAGTAAATTATTATTAAGTTCTAAGTTTGACTTTATACTCTCTAGTCACCACCGTCATGCCTTTATTTCAATGATAAAAAACTGACCAATTTTTCAATGCTTGTGTGCGTAACAACTTTGTGTCAGCACACGCGTCCAGTCAATTAATGCTATCAAAATCCGTCATCATCATCATCATCATCATCATCATCAGGTCTTTTTAGTCTCCACTGCAGGAGCACGACCCTCTCTGTACTACCAGAGCCATATATTAGCTTGAGTAGTCAGAGGATTTGGCCTACACTCTCCACGCTGGCCAGACGGGTTGGAGAGGTCTCTTTGATGTTTACAAGCTTTGTTTAGCTTGTATTTCCTTAGTCGCCTTTTACGACATCCACGGGATGACTTGGAGTGGTCCTATTCTACTCTGCCGGGAACCACACGGCTCACATTGGTAGCTATGTGTGTGCATGATAGGCTATGCGTTGGACACAGTTTTTATTCTACAGTTTTCTATCTAGACTTTATATAATCTAAGCGTAAATAAAGTATATCCATCCATGTCTTCCCGTGGATGTCGTAGAAGGCGACTTAGGAAACACAAGCTAAACAAACCTTAATATACAAAGATCAAAGCGATCTCACCAACCTATCTGGCCAGCATGTAGGCCAAATCCTTTGACTACTCTGGCTAATATATGATATCTAGGCAGTACAGACAGGGCCAAGGTCCTGCAGTGGAGACCAAAAAAAACTTGATGATGAATATATATGATTCTAAACTTCAAAAAGAGGCAATATAAATAAGGCATGGGTTCCCACGGGCCGCGTTAATATTAATAAGGCCGTCTCGGTCGCCGGCGACCTTCCTCCTAATTACTGGAATCGTCGGTGGCTTGTTTACTTAACCAACCTTACCGACTTATAATATTAATAAGGTAAAAGAGATTTCACGTCGGATTGACAACGCGTGGAAGAGTTATTGGTCAATGAAGGAACTATTCAAAGGTCAATTACCAATTTGCCTTAAAAAGCGACTCCTTGACGTGTGTATTCTGCCTATCCTAACTTACGGGGCTCAGACTTGGTCCCTGACCAAAAAACAAAAGCTCAAGCTGCAGGTTTGTCAAAGAGCAATGGAGCGCAGCATGTTAGGTATTAAGAGGACAGATCGTGTCAGGAATACGACACTGCGCTCCATGACTCAAGTTGTCGATGTTGGAATGAAATCCGCTAGGCTAAAGTGGGACTGGGCGGGTCATGTTTGCCGAATGGTCCCGGAAAGATGGGCTCAAAAAATTACTTTATGGGTCCCTACTGACGGAAAACGATCAAGAGGTAAACCTAAGACCAGATGGCAGGATGATTTGTTTGGTTTTGATAAAGATTGGAGAGAGATAGCAAAAGACAGGTCAAATTGGAAACGGAAAGGGGAGGCTTTTGCCCTGCAGTGGGACATAAATGGCTACTAAAAAAAAAAAAAAAGTTTTTCTTTAAATTTCATTTTTGTTATATACAGCTGTCAGTATATTATTTTTGAAGTTATTCGCCTTTTAAATAATCTATACATATAATAAAACAGTAAAAATATTTTGTCTGTACATTTAGTATTTTTGACTGAAATAGATAGAGATTTGGAACACCTGACGCAGAACCATAATGGTCCAGGTAAACTATAGGAAATATAAAAATGACCCTGTAGCAAAAGTATTTTTTCTTAAGGTAAAAAATCGAAGATTTAGAACATCTGATACATTACCATGCCAAATATTATATCGAAAATTTTACAGAGTCTCTCTCTCCACTGGGATAAAGTGCGTAGAGTACGATAAGCTCATATTACTGGTGACTGCCCAGCGGTCTCCCTTTTGGCAGGCTGAGTATTAACTACTGCACCACGGAGCTCGTCTTATATCTAAGTTGTTATAAATTTCGTTTTTGTTTTATTATTTTGCAATTCTTAGAGCCGATGTGGCTATCCAAGCCATCGCTATTTCAATTTATTTTGTAAGCTATTCACCCACCTCTTGCTAAATATAACCTTTCGGTGTAATGAACCTTCCCTCTTTCTATCCCGTAAGGGTTAAAGACTTGTCAGTATGTATTATACTTTGACTATTTACTCTCTTGTCAAGGGGCAAGTCAGGAGTACCCGAAACCGGCGAACATGTATGAAAAGAGTGATGGATGTAGATGAAGCGAAAGAGTTTTGTAAGGATCGTAGCAAGTGGCGGTCCTTGGTCTCTGCCTTCCCCCATGGGAAAGAGGCGTGATAGTATGTATGTATGTATTTACTCTCTCATGCCTTTATTTTTAAAACTGGCCAATTTTTCAATGCTTGTGTGCGTAACAGCTTTATGTTATCACACGCGTCCTGTCAATTTATGCCCTCAAAATCCGTCAAATTGATAGCTGTGTGTGCGCGCGACCGACTATGGGTTGAACACTAGTTTTTTCTACGCTTTTAGGCGAGTAGAGTCTATCTAGGCTTTATATAATCTAAGGTATTATATAGGATTCAAGATTTTGTTATTGATATAAACAAGTGTCCGCCGTGTGGTTCTCGGCAGAGTAGAATAGGATCACTCCAAGTCATTCCGTGGATGTCGTAAAAGGCGACTGAAGAAACACAAGCTTAACAAAGCTTATTAACATCAAAGAGACCTCTCCAACCCGTCTGGCCAGCGTGGAGAGTGTAGAGCAAATCCTCTGACTACTCAGGCTAGTATATGGCTCTTGTAGTACAAGAGGGTCGTGCTCCTGCAGTGGAAAGTGTGGAAAACTAGAAAGACCTGATGATGATGATGACGATGATAAACAGATAAAAACTAATACAAAGATAGTTTATACATACATATAATCATGTCTTTATCCCTTGCGGGGCAGACAGAGGCTAAGTTCATAAAACCCAATCTGATCACCACTGCTCATGGACAACTACAACACCAGGGGTGTGTACTGTGTAAAGAGCTAATTACGAGGGTTGAAGCCGGAGGGCGCAAAAAAATATAAGATTTGGAAAATTAATTTAATAACTGAATAAAAATTATTACATTATCTTATAAAATATTGGACGTGACAATTGATCGATGTGAGATACAAAAGTGACGAATACGTTTCCGAAGATCGGGCGGTGGCCAGGTGCATCGAGGCGGGGCTGCTGCGTCAGCGACTCCGCAGGTGGTCCGCGATCGGGCGATGTTCCGATAAGTTGACTAATCCTCATGCTCGTGACGTATCAGCAAAAGTAAGGGTGGTACTACATGTAACACCTCCCCCCATAGATGAGCAACTATTCTCGAACGTTTTTGGGGATAGTTGCGGGGATATTCTTGAAGTCTACCCTTATCTCATTAGGGTTGGTTGCTCTGGGCGTTATAATTGCTTCGTTCTTATTATGTAGATAGCGTCTTCGTAGGCGGTAGCTTGCTGCGGCGGTAGATAGCGCAAGACCAATCAGAAGTACCACGTATAATGGGATTGTGGTATGATATAGTGATTGTTCGGCGACTTTGTTAAGATGTACTGGAGCCTGGATAGATATCTTCCTATTTGCAGAATGTAGGTTTTCTAGGTTTATAGAGTCTAACACGATGGATGGATGATCCAGTTGCCTGTGCTCATCATACTGAGGCATTTCCATAATCTTCACGACGTGTCCTTTGATATGCTCGTTCATATTAGCAATAGTGAAACCTGGTGCTTTCAGCTGGCAGTGCAACGGGATAATGGCTAGGAAACTTCCATGAAGAGTCTTGTACTGTTCTTGTTCACAGGAAATTTTGACTTTAGTAGGCGTAGGGAAGTACATAGTGTAGTGCTTGTCGTCTAGCTGCTCAAGGGCTTCTTTCATCATGATGACTGGGGTCTGCTTACAGGATTTATGGAGTTCCTGCTTAACGATGAGGTGTTGGATGCAGTCAGGTTCATCTAGGAGTCTATCATTGGGCTTCGCTTGGCAGAGATATGACGAGTTAACTTTCAGACATTCTGTCGCAATGTACATGTAATCTGTTCCAGATATTGCTATATAGGGTAAGGTAGGTATTAGGACATTTTTATTTTTATTAGGGACTATGGAAAGTCTATAAAGGATGTAGGAAAGAGGATAGGCAATCGGCATCTTAATAACTACAACTACTCGCCTATCGGTATAAAAATATCCTAACTTAATGATATCATAGAAATCTCTGTACTCGATGTCAGGGATTTCATTTTTAGCATATAAGGCCTTAATTTTAGAGATTATATTCTTAAGATTATCTAAACTAACCACAGAGTGTGGAGTGCTCGATGCACGGATAAAGGCTAGAGTATTCTCTAGTTTAAATAGTTCTTGAGATAAATATTCGATATTATCTCGTAGTATTAAGAAGTATTGCGCCAGATGGGCATACTTAAGTAGCACTGATTCATTTGAACTATCATTTTCCAAAACCGTATTAAGTATTTTATTAAGTTTTTCTTGGTTTTCAACTATGCTGTCTAGAATTTTTGAATTGTAAGATATCCATTCCTTATTTAGAGTAACGTGATTATTAAATTCTTTTTCAAGTTTCAGTTCATTATCCTGGAGGTCCTGAATGGCTCTATCATATTTAATTGCATCCGTGTAATCTAAGTTTCCAGAGATGCTCTTAATTATAGATCCTAAACCGTCGATGAGGCCTCTCTTAGCACGGTGTGGCTCAAAGGTAAGTAATTTATCAGATATATCATTAATTTTAAGGTTGAGATGCTCAATGTGCGGGTCGAATAGATGTAAAGTTCTATTATTAAATTTAGTCTTAATTTCAGATAGTTGTAGCCTAACCCTATCAACTTGGGTGCGAATATCATCGAGGTCTACATAATTTAGGAAGGAATGATAGTGAGCTATAATTTTCGTAGGTCCTAGTTTAAACGGGAGTAAACCTGGTCCGTCGTCCAAGGAGTCAATCGTTACTTCTTGTCCTCTCGTCAGCTGGAGTAGTGTCGTTAGTAGCAGTAGCCTGTAACAATGTCGGGTCTTTAGGACTACGTTTCAGCCGAGATTTTGCAACGGGCCCACGTTTCTTTTTAGTATAAATGTGGATAGGAAGATCAGCGAGTACTGTATCCTGAGTATATCTAGGTGCCAGTTTTTGTCTATTTGCCATAGGGTTACGTACAAAAACTTGCTGATCTGGGCTATACTCTTTTTCAGGTTCACGGTCTTTGTTCCTGTTCTCAGTAAGTTGAGTCCTGTCATGTAGTGAAGTCTGATTAATAAGGTCATATACATGAGTCATTCTATTCTTATGCTCTTGTGAATATTGTTGTAAAAGATGTTCAGTGAGGTTTACATCTAAAGGATCGCGTGGATCAAAATGACCTGTGATCAGATCAAGGGGTCTACATTTAGTAAAGCTATGGATAGAGCTATTGTAAGCTAATACTGCGTATGGCATGAGGTTAACTACAGGTTCATTGCGTTTTTCTAGTTGTAATATTCTAAGATGTTCAAGGATAGTAGAGTGGAAGCGCTCAACCATGCCATTGTCGTTGGGAGTATGTGCAAGAATTTTGTGGTGTTGAATTTTATGGAGTCTTGTGAACTCAGAAAATAGTTGGTTGGTAAATTCGGGGCCTTGGTCTGTTATGATTGTAAGGGGCACACCATGGTGGGTAGAAAATTTTAGGAGGGCTTGAACTACGCTTAGAGCTGTTCCATCTCTAAGGTGATATGCTTGAGCGTATTTGGAGAAAGCATCGACAAGTGTCAGATATTTCTCGTTTTGTGCTGTGAACAGGTCTAGGTGAACTATTTCGAAGGGTTTTGATGGTGGAGGAACTATGCAAAATCTTTGCCTAATAGGGTTCCTATCATATTTAGCTTGGCCGCAAATGCTGCACTCATTAATATATTTAGTTATATGTTCCCTCATTTTAGGCCAGTAATATTTAGAAGATAAAGCTAGGTAAGTTTCATTGATACCACGGTGGTTTGTCTTACCCACGTGATATTTTTGAATTATTTCCTGCTGTCTCAAGTACTCTTTGACATTCTCTAATTCTACTTTGGTAAGTACTAGGTTCATAGCAGAGCTTTTGAACTTTTCCTGAATAATAGGGATTATTTGGTACATAGCAAGAGGAGGGTGGATTATAAGACCTGTTTTAACCTTGGGATTCACAAATTCTTTGATAGAATTAATGACGTCCTCTTCCATATTGGACTCAGATATTTGAATTACTGTCCTTGTGTGCGTCTCGAAAGGTTTGGTCACTGAAGGTTTTTTCTTAATGTCACCTACAACTACTAGACAAATTTGGCGATTGAACTTATTAAGAGGTTCATCTGAGATAGGAATCTCTAAGATGGGATTTTCGGCATTAGTGTGGGCTGTAACTGTGGTAGAACCGTTAGCAGGAGCCGTTACAGTGGTGGAACCAGTTTCTGAAGGAGGTTTCTCCGAGACATTAACTGCAATAGAGCTGGTTTCCTCATTATTAATCTCTATTCGGGAAAGAGCATCGGCGTTGGTATTATGTTTGCCTTGCTTATACACTGTAGTAAAGTTATATTCGCTTAGCTTAAGGCGCCAACGGGTCAGTCTAGAATTGGGTTCCTTAAGATTCATAACCCACTGCAAGGGTTTATGATCTGTAACTATCTTGAATTTTCTGCCAAATAGGTAAGGGCGAAAGTACTTGGTTGCCCATACAATTGCCAAGAGCTCCTTTTCTATGGTGCTGTAATTTATTTCACTTGAATTTAGAGTTCTTGATGCATAGGCTATCGGCTTATCGCTACCAATCGTTCCTTGTGACAAAATAGCACCAATTGCATAATTTGATGCATCAGTCGTAAGTATGAAATCTTTGCTAAAGTCAGGATACTGTAAAATCGGGTCATTTGTGAGTAGGGTCTTACAAGTCTCAAAGCTGTTTATATAGTTAGTGTCGTTGTAAGTAATTTTAGATCCCTTTTTTAAGCATTGTGTCATGGGTTTAGTTATACGGGCAAAGTCCGGAATGAATTTTCGGTAGTAGCCTAATAATCCTAGAAACCGTTTAATTTCTGTAGCTGTTTTGGGCAAAGGAAACTTTTGAATCGCTTTAATTTTGTCTGGGTTAGGTTTTATACCGTCTTTACTAATTATGTGTCCTAGATATGCTGTCTCTAATTTTAAGAATTCTGACTTATCCATCTGAATTTTGAAGTTGGATTCTCTTAATCTTTTAAATACCTTTTCTAAATTTACCATGTGCTCTTGTAAGGAAACGCTAAAGACTATAATATCGTCTAGGTAGACTAGACAAATCGTGTTCTGTAGATCTCTGAGGACATTATCCATCACACGTTGAAACGTGGACGGGGAATTTTTCAAGCCCATAGGCATACGCAAAAATTCATATTTCCCATGTTCTACATTAAACCCTGTCTTTTCTATATCTTCAGGATTCATTTCCACTTGATAGAAACCACTCGCTAGGTCTAGGGTAGTAAAATAGTGACAGTTACCTAATTTATCAAGTACGTCAGCTATGTTCGGTATTGGGTATTTGTCATCTATCGTTTTCTCATTTAATTTCCTGAAGTCTACAACTATGCACCATTTAGTTTTTCCAGACGCATCGGCTTTCTTTGGAACAACCCAGATGGGAGAGCTCCATGCTGATTGGGAAGGCCGAATGATGTCTGTGATAACATTTTAGAGATTTGCTCTTGGACTTCTTGTCTATGAATAAATGGGTATCGATAGGATTTAGTGTAGACTGGTAGCTCGTCAGTTGTTCTGATACTATGTTTAATTTTATTTGTGAAGGTAAGAGGTTCTCCATCAATGTAGAAAATGTCAGCGTATTGAGCACAAAGGTTTTCTAAGTTAGCTCGTTCTTCAGGATTCAAATGGTCTGTACGTAGTCGAGAAAGGACTTCAGCTACGCGATCAGGTAAGGTTTCAGAACAATTGGATTGAATGTTAAATAGTTCTGCACTAGCTGGTCTATCCATAGAAAAAACTATGTCATGTCTAGTCGGGTTAGTCACTTCTACTATACCGCGATTATTTTTTACAGTCGTTATACAGTCTTTAATAAAACAATTAGATATCACTTGCTCAGATATCATAGCTTCACCATCATGAAAGTTAACTGGGATTCTAGCCAATTTAGAGGAATTAGCTGGGATAATGTCTTCATAGAGATTGCAATTCCTAGAATCATACATTAATAAAGGAGTAGAGGAATGCCGTGTAACTAGGATCTTATTCTTTAAATCAATAGTAGATTCAAATTTTTCTAGTAAATCTAAGCCAATAACTCCGTCAAAGTAATTATGAAATTTATAGATAAGTAATGTAATGTCTTCTTTTTCGTTAAATTCGTTAAAACATGGTATAGTTATTGAGTGATCACTACGCGTCGTTGCATGTATATTCGTAATTTCAAAAGGATCGTAGTTACATGGTACATCCGAGTAAAAGGTGCCTACAGCTTGAGGGCTGATAAAAGACTGATTAGCTCCCGTGTCTATTAACAGTTTAAGAGGTGGGTCTAGTATCTGTACGTAGGGTAATTGCCGTTGCGTTTGTAGGTTAATTTCTATTTTAGTTTTTCTAATTTCGGACCTTTCTGAAAATCCTGATCTGGATTGGAAGAGTGAGGGACTTCCTCATGAGCTTCTTCAACTGTAGCTGGTAAGTAATCTGGAGAATATGAGGACTGCTCATATGAAGGGTCATATGTATAGTCAGAGTAATCGTAATAGTCTTGGCAGTCACCATAGTAGTCACCATAATATTCATTATAATAGTCGTAGTCATAGAATTCGTTAAAGTTAAGTTCTCTAGTCTTGAAATAGTTCGAGGGTGGCGGATTCCCTGATTTGGTCCAGTCATGGGGCGTGCGAGGCGAAAAAGGCTTAGATACATAGTGACTGACGCCACTCATCGGTTGTGGGGCATTTGCGTTACTAGCATTTGCGTTACTACGGGGTTGAAAATGAGGCATTTTAAAAACGTTACTTTGGGGTCTATAATTAGGTGGGGGAGCCGCAAACATCTGTTGAGTACGGGTAGGACCGTTATGGAATGACGTTTGGGGTCTCCAAAGAGGCATAGGCCTTTGCGCAGGGAATGGCCTGGAAGGGCCAGGTACACCAGGCATATTAAAGGGTTTCAATTGACCGGGCATATTAAAATTAAATGGCTTAGGCGGGATAAAATTAAAATCTTTAGGGGTTGTAAACGCGTTAGTGGTGCTGAAAGGAAATTTAGGCTGGTTAAATGAAGACGTAGACTGCAACTTCCGGTGAGGCAGGTGTTCATTGCGCTGCTGCATGTATAGGGTGTTCATCTCGTTGTGAACATATTCAAGGGCCTTTTCCATTGTGTCAGGCCGCATGCACCGAATCCGAGAGCCTAGTGGGTCACGAAGCCCACGTAAGTATGACTGAAGGGTTAACTTCTTATATAAGGCACGTTTAGCTTCAATGGTGCTCGGTATCGTTTCATGCAAACTGACATACGTCATAATTACGCTAAATAGGTTTTGACACTGTTCATAGAATTCCTGTGGGGTCCCTGAACCTTGCGTAAGAAGGGAAAGATCATTGTACAGTGAGGTCTCATCGCGTTGATCGGCAAATGTATTTATAAGAGTACTACGTATAGCCTCCCAGGTCTCGGGGATACCATTGGAATTTATAGTGCGGGCCGCGGGCCCAGTAATCTTATTAAGGATACCGTTAATAAGTGAAAGATTACTTAACTCGCGTCCAGCCTCCTTTGAAATATACTGTGAAACTAACTGATCACATAGGTGCACAAATCGGGTTAACACGTTTGAGTTCCCATCAAACTCCGGAACTAGCCTAAGGGCCTTATAGATATGATCTACGAGAGGTTGTGCCATCTCGTTAGATTCTAACTCTTCTACTTCCTGAATACTACCCAGATCTCTGTTTGAGTCTAGCGCTAAAGATCTATTACTAACACTAAAACTAGAAAACCGAGATTGCCGCGGGTGGAAAATCTTGGAAAATTTAAAGGAAATCTTAAAAGGAAAGGAGAGCAACACTAGAGAGATTCTGATGTACTCACATATGCATCTTATATCCTTCTGCCGTATCGATGTCTGGATACACCCTCTGGACTGCAACACGTAGATTCTGGACCGTCGCACACGTCACTGGTCACTGACACTATGTCTATGATTTATGAGTCCCGACGATCCTCCAAGACTGCGCCAATTACGAGGGTTGAAGCCGGAGGGCGCAAAAAAATATAAGATTTGGAAAATTAATTTAATAACTGAATAAAAATTATTACATTATCTTATAAAATATTGGACGTGACAATTGATCGATGTGAGATACAAAAGTGGCGAATACGTTTCCGAAGATCGGGCGGTGGCCAGGTGCATCGAGGCGGGGCTGCTGCGTCAGCGACTCCGCAGGTGGTCCGCGATCGGGCGATGTTCCGATAAGTTGACTAATCCTCATGCTCGTGACGTATCAGCAAAAGTAAGGGTGGTACTACATGTAACAAGCTTTACCAGCCTTTTAAAAATAAACATGGATTGTTTTTTTTTTTTTCCTTCTTATTTTCGAGTCGATATGGTTATATTTGTTTAAAGCCATATTGTTTTTTTCCTTATAGATAGTAAAATAAACAAAAGTGCTCATAATGTTCCTGACATCCCAGACGAGTAACGAAGTATAATAATACCCTCTTTTGTTATTTTCCAGGTCACCGGGATATTAAAATGTTAAATGAGTGTGAAGCGATGTTAAAAAATTATGGATAAATATTTTATCTTTAATATTTTTTCAATACATTTGCTAATAATACCTACGGTTCTTATGACATCGAAATCTGTATCGTAATGATGCATTTTACGGCACTTGTGCTTTTTACTCTGGCTTTCTACGCTACTCTCTTTTTACGCTGACCGGGCGGCTAATAATTTTTGTACGGAAATGTACCTAATTTTATTTTTGTTTTGAGATTCCAGCCCATTGGATAATTTGTTCATATCGACGGACTGAATGACACTTTGTGTTTAAAACGATCAAAATTTAGCTATGTATACAGCATACATACGCGTGATAAACATTACTTGCCCGCTGGGTGGGTTAGGGGTACGAGTTTTGGGGTCTTTAGTCGTTCCGCACCACAAGCGTTTCGGACCGCGGTGCGAATCGCCCAAGAGACCTTTTTGAATGGGTTCTTTCGCACCGCAGTCGTTGGAGCGGTGCAAATGACCCAAGGCATCTTTTGGAATGGGTCGATTCGGACCACGGGGCGAAACGATCCAATACTCTTTGCATTGAAATTTCGCCTTTCGTAAACGTGTGGTTTTTCATCCAAAAATTCGAAGACGAGTTCATAAATAATACCCCGGAAGAGAGGTGGAGAGAACTAACATACTGTGCCGACCCCCCATAAAAAAGTGGGATATGGTAAAGGAGGAAGAAGAAGAAGAGTAAAAAACACAAACATAGAGCCTTGTTACGTAACAAGCCACGCTAAGCTAGCATTTGCAGCATCGTAACTCGAAACAAAAGAGATTAAAACCCTCGCCAAGTGCCAAGCACTAGACCGCTTTCAGAAACCCATTCCCTTCGCGAAAAGCTCAAATGGCTTCTTTAAAACGTTAGTCGGTTAACAAACAGATTATTCACACGCCTTCCGAGCAAATCCCGGCAAAATACACAATAACAATATTACACTACGCTCCAGCGAATACTCCAATCATATTTACCGAAATTCAAGCAAATACCTCCTTTAAAACGAAATGCATTGTGCCCAAAATCCTGTGAAGCTTTTCAATGTTCGCACTTAGCGAAACTTCAAACCATTTTTGACTCAAACGCAAACACGTTAAAAGCTAAAGTCGTTTGCAGTTGAAATTTTAAGGAATTTTGAACCGACAGTTCCACATTTAAAATACAATTTTGAATACTAACGGTTTTTGAAGCCATTTTCTGCATTGCATTTGGGACTTTAGTGCATTACGTTATAGTGCAATTTGGACTGCGGATAGTTTTGTTAACGTGTTTTTGACAAGACGGTGGAATTACCAAGAAAATAAGAGGGTTTCCTAGAATTTTGTTGTTATGACGCCATTTTGTATGTTGTCTCTTTTGTAAAATCGCAAAAATGATTTTTTTTAATAACTAAATGGCAGTAAATTGACAGTATGTCTGAGCCAAAGTTAAAGTAATGAAAAGTGGCCAAGTGCAAGTCGGACTCGCCCATAAATATCCTATAAACGGACGAACTACCTACAAGTCGAAAGACCTTACTTTAAATTTGATGGGACACATTTTACCACTTTGTAAGTTCAAAATATGTGAGCTTTTTTTTTTAGTTTAAGTATGTAAGTGTTCCCTTTTTTTGTACAAAAATCATAAAGCGGTTTTCAAGATACATCTTCTTACCAGTTTCACCTGTGTATTACACAGTAGGTATACAGATCTGTGGGGTATTCCTAATAGTTATGGAATAAAACGGCTGTGACATACGAACAGACATACAGACATGACGAATTTATAAAGGTTCCATTATACTCTCATGTTCCGTTTTTTTGCCATTCGGCCACGTAAGATAGATAGATAGATAGATAAAAGATTTATTGTACCATCAAAAACACACATACAATCAATAAGCAAACAAAACATACTACAAAACAGAGACTTAACAATTAAACCAGTGGGTGCGTGATCGTTTGTGTGTCGCAGTGGTACAAAAGGCAGTATCTCTGTGCGTATATTACTCGGAGAGCAATGCACTGGTTTTCAGTTGCTGCCTGGGGTAGTCACGAAGCGCGCAGCAAATCAGTCGCGTCATTTTTAGGGTTCCGTAGTAAACAAGGAACCCTTATAGTTTCGCCATGTCTGTCTGTCTGTCTGTCTGTCTGTCTGTCCGTCCGCGGTTTTACGCAGAGACTGTAAGTACTAGAAAGCTGTAATTTGGTATAGGTATGTATATTAATCATGGCAAAAAAGTGGTAGAATAAAATCTTGAAAAAAAATTTTTTTTAGGGTAGCTCCTATACAAGTAAAGTGAGGGAGTAATTTTTTTTTCTCTATTTACCTATTGTGTGGGGTATCGTTAAATAGGTCTTTCAAAAATATTGTGAGGTTGAGAACACCATTTTTTGATTAAGGCCTCCGTTTCTGAAATATTTGGTTTTAAAGTGCGAATTTTTGTTAAAGGTAAGTGTCCCCCCCCCTCTATCTGCTAAACGGTTATATATGGATACGTGAAAAAAATTACAGCAGTAGCATATATACTGAAGTTGAAAGGAAAACTATCAGAGCTGAGTAGTAAGTACAAACTAAAAAGTTATAGGCAACCAACTTATAAACTGTAAAATTTCATACTATTTTCATTGTTAGATGTTTTTGGTCGTTAAACTGTAAGGTGCGAGTGTGAATAGTGTGAACTCAAAGTTGTCATTCGCAACTACGGAACCCTACACTGCGCGTGGCCCGACACGCACTTGGCCGGTTTTTGTCGATGTGTTTATGCGTTGGAAGTATATAAATTGAGAACTATAGCTTAAATTAAAATTAACATTTATGAACAATTTCAAAACATTCAAACACCATCTTAATTTCTATTCTATTAGGTCTCCATTCAAACACCCTATTTGTACACTTTCTTCCCTACCAGTCAACTAAATAATTACCGTAACCCTAAAAAGGGCGTGCAGGGTATTTAATTTTTTAAATAATATAACTTGTTCTTAAAAGATGATCTTTAGTAAAATAGTAGAATTCTGCACAGTTCATCTCTAATAACATCGGCACCACAAGGCCGTCTGTTGTTACAAAAACCAAAAGATACTATTACCCGCAATTTCCCATCAAAACCAACCTTTCCACTCCTTGTACAACTACTTGCCATTACAACAAAAATCAACCTTACCTTTTCCTAATAAAGTTCACAATTCGTTAACAAAAGCACTCTGTAATCCTAGCAACGATAAACTAAAGTAAATTGACACCTCAATTAACTGTTATTAAGCTTTATGGCGAAATAAATAAAGTAGGTATTCCAATAGCAGCGTCTCTATTTAAATGGCCCGTAATTCGATATAGAACCCGTATAAGTTTGATCCACTTGGGAGTTCTGATTTTTTACGTTTTTTTGCTGACGTCAGATGGTTGTTCACACTTTGAATGAGTTTAGTAGCAGGTAGTATTCGCTATATTTAATAATACATTGTGTATGATGTATACGTGGAAGGGAGAGTAATTCCACAGCTCGTCCCACATATCTACGGCCCATTTGGGATGAATTGCAGAAAATCAAACTTTACAATATTTTCATTCTGCAACTCGTCCCATTATTATTTTGTATGGAGTTTAAAACCTATCAACGATTAGTACAGTCACTGAGATAAGACATTTTTTTAGGATTGTTACATTTGGCTGTGGTTTTGTTCATACATAAATTTAAAAAAAAAACATTATGTGTGAAAAAAAATTGTTTCTGCTGAATGTTTTATCTAGGACAAAAATTTAATTTTTGGTTTGATAAATGCAATGTTTATTATTTCTACTCTAAACATTTCATACTAACTGTACCAGTTGAGTAGGAATTTGAGTAGGAATATAGGCATACGGCCTACCTGATGGAAAGTGGTTACCGTAGTCTTGCAATAACAATCTAACTACTGCAATACTAGGGATGCCAGTTGCTATTATGACAGCTATTATGCTTTAAATAATACCATTTATAATTATGGAACGAAATGCAGAATGAAATTTTGACTAATTTTGATTTTCTGCAATTCGTCCCAAATGGGCCGTAGGCATGTATGACGAGTTATGGAATTACTCGGAAGGGACATACCCGAAATAAATCGAACCACGGTCTATACTAGATAATTAAAGTGTAATGAAATTAAAATAACAGTCAAAAACAAAAATAAATTTCGACACTTGCATACTAAAGTGGGCAATATGTATAGGAATGCAATTTTTTTTTGTATTTTGACTGTTAATTCAATTTTATTATACCTTCTAAAGTGATCTAGTATAGCCCGTAGTTCAATTTGTTATGGGTATGTCCCTTCTACTTTGTATTTAGTAGAATAAAATTGTTGTTCACATTATCACACTAACATTTAAAAAAAGACTCCCAATGGAACTACACGAATAAAAGAGTTAGGGGCAGCGGTCCAACTTTTTAAGTTGGACAACCTGCCCCTAGTCAAGACTCAGGGTCAGCTAGTTGGACAGAGCAGTTGGACCACTACCCCTCACTCCAATAAAAATAATGTTATTGAAAAACTATAAGTAAATTAATCCAACTTATAAACATAAGAACAAGGTCATTTGAAGTGAGAGCCTCTGGTGTAGTAAGCGTGCTAACCACTGCGCCATAGAATCTGTTGAGTTATACTTTTGCACTATACATATTTAATACTACAGTGCATCCAGTGGGTCATAACATTTGCATAAAAACACAATACGCTCTTCGGCGCGTGATTACCGAAATGAAGCTGGATGTGTTCATTACCAACTTTCATTTATTTGGTTTGGCTGTGAATATTAAATTTATTTACGCCCATGCTATAAATTCTCTGTTAAAGTTTCTGAAACTGCTTATTGCCAACATTAAAACTACCAGTGTCATAGTAACTATAATATTATCAAAACGAGTGAGTCGAATTAAAAAAAACCGACCAATTGCGTGTCGGGCCACGCGCAGTGTAGGGTTCCGTAGTTGCGAATGACAACTTTGAGTTCACACTGTTCACACTCGCACATCACAGTTTAACGACCAAAAACATGTAACAGTGAAAATGTATGAAATTTTACATTTTCGAGTACATTTTATAAGTTGGTTGCCTATAACTTTTTAGTTTGTACTTACTACTCAGCTCTGATAGTTTACCTTCCAACTTCAGTATATATACTACTGCTGGATTTTTGACATATCCATATATAACCGTTTAGTAGATAGAGGGGGGGGGGGACACTTACGTCTAACAAAAATTTGCACTTTAAAACCAAATATTTCGGAAACGGATCCCTCAATCGAAAAATGGTGTTCTCAACCTCACAATTTTTTTTAAAGATCTATCTAACATAACCCAACACGATGGGTTTGTAAAGAAAATAATAAATTACTCCCTCTTTACTTGTATAGGAGCTAAGAAGTCTAAGGACTCTAAGAAACATTTTTTTTTCAAGATTTTCTTCTACCACTTTTTTGACATGATTAATATACATTCCCATACCAAATTTCAGCTTTCTAGTACTTATAGTCTCTGAGTAAAACCGAGGACGGACAGACAGATAGACAGACATGGCGAAACTATAAGGGTTACTTGTTTACTACGGAACCCTAAAAAGCGCATGATAAAAACATGCCCATGTATCGCGTTGGAGTGTTGTGATTATAATAAACCAACTTTTAACCGCGGCTTCGCTCGCGTATAATTTTGCCGAATCATTTGTCGCAAATCCCACGGGAACAGTGTTATTTTCGGACTAAAAGTACACAGTCAAAGTCAAAGATTTTTATTCAAAATGGAATAATTGTATCTCTTTTTGAACGTCATATTTTTTACTTTCTTATTATTTTTAATATACAAAATCGAAAAACTACTAGCGTTTCGTAATGACCACTGGTAAGAAGAATACGCCGAGAATAATATATATATAAGAATACTTAAGTATAACCTTTTAGTACAGTAACCTATGAGTCAAATTTCGAGAAGATTGGTTCCGCAGATAAAGTGTGACTCTTCACGCTAACAAACGAACAAACATACAAATTCACTTTCGCATTTATAATAATAGTTAGGATTAATACAGCTCAATATACCTATCTAATATTAAATTATTTTTTATTGGTAAATGTCAGTGCAATACAGTTAATAAAATATAAACTTAGTTAACAATGCAAATTAACATTATAATAATATAAGTCAATTTTAATCAAAAAGTCCGCGGCGAATAGTACCTGATGCAAAGGTGCCCATGATACTTACAATTATGTTTGTTTGTTTGTTTGTAAATACTTTATTGCACATACACATAAAATCAACATACAATAAAAAAGAGAACTTAAAACTAAAAGAAAATGTGCACCTTGGCGGACTTATCCCTGGAGGGGATCTCTTCCAGTCAACCAGGCATCTGAAAGGAGACATCAGTTGGGTTCAGTGGGGCAGAGGTATGAAATTAAAAAAAAAAAAGAACTTGGAAACAAAAACAAACAATATTAACCTAAGTTATACCTACTTAATAATACAATACACATATATACCAAACTTATACATATATATATATATATATACATACTTATGTATATATAAATATAATACATATGAGCTCAATGCGAAGTAGGATTCATATAAAATTTTCTTAATCTCTCTTTGAAGGAGTCGACTGAGGGAGCCAATTTGATGTCAGAGGGGAGCACATTCCATAGCCTGGCGGCAAGGACGGAGAAAGACTTGCCGTAGATCTCTGTTGAGTGGGTGGGGATGTGAAGTAAAAGGCTACCGCTAGAGCGCAGCCGGCTGTCAATTTCTCGGAAACTGAAAGTATCGCGGAGGTAACCGGGATAGCAGGGGTTAAAAAGGACCTTATAGAGTAAGGAGAGAATTGTGAATGTTACGGCGGAATCTGATTGGTAACCAATTCAGCTGCTCGCGGAATTCAGACACGTGGTCAAATTTTCGTAACCCAAAAATGAACCGAATGCATTGGTTTTGCAGCCTTTCCAATTTGTTTAGCAATCCTTCATTCATATCCAAGCATGCCACATCTGCGTAGTCGAGGAGGGGAAGAAGAAGGGTTTGGGCGAGGAGTATTTTCGTGCTGGTGGGAAGGAAATTTTGCAGACTTCTAAATGCGTGTAGTGATCCGTAGATTTTTCGACTAATTATGTTTAAATTTCAATGGCAAGAAAAAAATTTAAATTATAAAAGCAAAAATGAAATTCAATAAACCGAATGTCCCGCTGTACAATCATGCATAAAAGTGTTATCGTAAAGCGAATGTCGCGTCGGTGATATTTATACCCAACTGAGCAATAAGCAGAGCTTACATTGGTCGAGTTCACAGGGCTTGAAATGTGGGAATTGCTTCTCGATTCGCGGACTGCTGAATGAACTGCTTTAGACAAACAAAAACTGAGGATATATTTTTTAATAGACTTGAATGATTTGAATATCTGATTCATTTGTTTGCGATAATATCTTCAGTTTTTTAGCCAAACACTTTATTATTAGTTTTTTAAGGATAAGTTTTAATGTATGATTAAAACAACGATAAGTTGTCTAATCTTTTCACTGTTTTATTAGCAATTGATATAGAGTTGATGATCTTTGGTTTCAATGAAGAAGTCGGTGTCTACTATTATTGTTGTCTGTTCTTTCAGTTCTCATCCATCTTGACGGCTGGTTGGACACTAAGTGAGTAAGATACATTCGTTCCTGGTAACGGCGCCTGCCTGAACTGATAATTCAGACAAACTGACGTTAGACGCTGTAATGCTTTCAAAATGGCGACGTTGCATAACCGTCGCTAAGTGAGTAAATTGCCTAATAAATTCTAATATGAATTACTTGAATACGTTGCCGGTAACGTTGCTGGGTGACATAGAGCTTCGATGTTCCACTCTTTTTTTGTTCTCTTTCTATTGACGAGCTCTATGACGCAAAACGATCTTCTGCAGATTGGCCTGAATCTTGGATGTTTATCTAAGTATCTATTATAAAATATAGTATTGTGGAGTTAGTATCCTACGACACAAGTTCACTTACTTACAGTGGGGCTAGCTTAATTTGTGTGATTTATTCTTCCTGATGGCTCGCTTATTCTTTTTGTTCACTCACCTAATATGAATCGTGTCATGAAAGACTATAGTCAGCCATCTGTTTTACTTTAAGGCATTTTATTTATTATCTTTTCATCTACCTATTCACTTGCATATATGAATCATTCAAAGGCATCACTGCGCCGTGTGGTTCCCGGCCGAGTAGAATAGGACCACTCCAAGTCTTCCCGTGGATGTCGTAGAAGACGACTTAGGAAACACAAGCTAAACAAAGCTTACAAACATCAAAGTAACCTCTCCAACCCGTCTGGCCATCGTGGAGAGTGTAGGCCAAATCCTCTGACTGCTCCGGCTATGGCTTTGGTAGTGCAGAGAGGGACGTGCTCCTGCAGTGGAGACTTAAAAAGACCTGATGACGATTCACTTGCATACTCTACTCGTTCACACGCTTAGTATGAAACCTGTCATAAAGGACAATGGCTATCTCTATATGTACAGCCATCTGTTTTTACTGTTCGTTACATCCTGTCTGTTATCGTACGATATTGTATTTGTTTTTTATTATTTTCTTTTCATTTGCTTCTAATGTCAAAAACAGGTACTGATTTGCATACGAAAACATGCTGGTTAAAACCCCACACTAGGCACACTAGCGACGCCAATAATTTTATTCCTAATACTTTTACAAATAGAAAGAAATTCATGAATGTAAATCATATAAGCCTTAGTAAATGACCTGAGTATTTTTGAAATCATGTCGAATCAATGAGAATTGCGAGAATCAGATTACCGCCAAAAACGGCCGTTTTTGGCGGTAATCACTAGTTCTCTTAATGACTGATTCTCATAATATTAAAACACGATTCCAAACATACTTCAGGTTATTTACTAAGGCTTATATGATTTACATTCTTGAATTTCTTTCTATTTGTAAAGTATTAGGAATAAAATGATTGGCGTCGCTAGTGTGCCTAGTGTAGGCCCTTAAGATTTAAAAGTAAAAATTACAAAAGCCTATTTTCTAAAACAAAAAAGGATTAATAATATCTAGCAATTGTTCCACACCTTGATCAGCGTAAATTATATCAATAAAGAAGCCCAAAGCCGAAATCCCATACAAACGTAGTTTGGTTTTAGTTTTACAACAGTTAAGCCAATCTCAACCAAATTACGTACATACGACCGGTTAAGGCATATTGATGTTCAAAATCAGATTTCAATTTTAAAAACAATACCTGTACAAAATTACAGCGAGTAGAAGTTTTCGCACGAACGATTGGCTCTGTTACGTGGGACTCTTAAATGTTGTTAACGTTTCTTAAATACTGTTTATTATACAATATGGTTATAAAACCCTATCCGATTTTGAAGCAAGTTAACAAGCAATAAACAGCGTTTCCTATGGTAATAATGCTGGATTAAGGAAAAAAAATCATCACTTTCATACAAATTTTCCAGCCAGCAGAACACTTTAGTATGGTAATGTAATTTTTTTAATTTCCATTTTTGTGCTATAGGAAACCTTATTCATATTGAGCTTAGTAGCCCCTTTAAAAATCAGATAAAGTTTTATTAACATAATTGGCATGTTGTCTAAAATTTTTTTCGTGTTGCTATGGAAAAACCTGCCAAAAATAAACACAATTGTGACAGTAATACATTTCTAAGCAAAAAACTCTTTCAGATATAAAAGTTTTAAAGACACATGTTTTTAGACGTAAATTTTTAGACGTGAAAACGCGCTGCAGATTTGCCTACATATTTGTGACGTCATAACTTTGTATTTTGTATGGATGGTGTTAGAACTTTGTTTGGTAGCTGTACGAAATATTTCGTTTATGGTAATGGTTTCATAATAAAAGTTGCTATAAATTTTGCAGACTAAAATACAGTATAATTGTAATTAAAGATTTTCATACTTAAAAAAATGGTCTTATTGACCCAACTTTAAAGAAGCTTTAAGATCACTTAGCGAATCGATATCAAATTAAAAGTGTTCTTTATAGTGTTTTTAGATAGAAATTAGTCTCGTTAGAAACAAATTTTATGTAATCTTAACATTAGGTAACTACCGTATTGTATATCTCTATCTCTAATCACAAAACTACATTTTTCTTGTTTGAAAAAATTGTAGAGATTTTGGCAACCCTATTCATGAAGGATTACCCTGCTAAAAATTCACTCAACTGGAAATATTCGCTAAAAACAAACGATTCGCTCGCAATTCAGGCTTTGTCTGGTCTGCAAGGAGATTAGAAGTGCGCTTTCCATACATTTGCATACAACGCGTTGATGGAAAACTTTGAAAGTTAAATGTGTCACTGTTTGTATTTTGCATGACCGACCAAAAAGTATTGGATTTGACGCGACTGCGTAAACAATCATCATCAGGTGTGTTTTAGTCTCCACTGCAGAAGCACGACCCTCTCTGTACTACTAGAGCCATATATTAGCCTAAACAGACAAGAGGATTCAGGTTGGAGAGGTCATTTTGATGTCTATAAGCTTTGTTTAGCGTGTGTTTACTAAGTTGCCTTCTACGACATCCACAAGAATACTTGGGAGTAGTCCTATTCTACTCTGCCGGGAATCACTCAACAAAGGAGTGTATTATTATAAAACTCCGTGTATGTATGTATATTTATTTATATAAATATTATTCCGTCTTTATTTCTTACGGGGATGACTGAGCCTAAGGCTGATTTGCCTAAAAAAAATTATTTTTGGATTCTACTTCCTCCAGCGTTATCGGAGCTAGTGCTCCTTATCTCTTCTTTTATACATTTGTATGGAAGAGTATTATTTCCTCTTATTTCTCTAATGAATTTTGGTTTTTGGTATGTTTAAAACGTACTTAGATATTAAAACAATCAAGTGATACTTTTATCACATTCAGCTTCATCTCTTGTATTAAACCCATGTTCTTGTTTTAGTATACCTTAAGCAGCAGTAGCATTAATTACTATACGTGACATTCGTTTCCATTTAATAAACAAAATAACTTACATTGTAAATATTATTCATGATTCCACGAAGGAGGCAGGTATCTTAAAATACCCAGTCATTAAATTGCGCAAATAGACGGTACAAACCTGAAACAAAGAAAACTCAAATTATTTTTTTTACTTCTTAGATATTTATTTATTTAACCTCATACACTATTTACACGTTTTAAGGCGGTCTTAAAGTTAATGGATTTTTCTACCAGTCAACTAAGCAAGTAGTGCAGAGAATCCGGACAGAGTAGGTAGTGCAAAGACAAAAAAAAAAAACCGGCCAAGTGTGAGTCAAACTCGCGCAATGAGGTTTCCGTACAATATGCTTCGTGAACACACACACACAATGTGCAAAAAATGTTTTATTCAATTGACTAGCGCCATCTAGTGGTGTTTTAGTGAACTATTTCCCTAGACGAACTTATTATTGTGAGTTTACCACTTAATTTTCAAGTGATAGAATTCTTATTATTTTTCCTGTAATCTTCAAGGAATGAACTATATTTTGTAATTTTTTCAAAATTTTCGGCTCAGTAGTTTCGGAGATCAGGGGGGAGGGAATGGTCAATTTTTGCCTTCTTTCGTGAATAAAATCAAAAGTATTGATTTTACCCGAACTAAAAAAAATATTTTTGAGATCCTCATAATGAGCCCTTTCATTTGATATATGACACAGTAAGGTTTGCAAAACTTTTTTTTTAAATTTTGTAATTGCTCCCCTCAATTTGACCCTTATTTCAAAAAAATCTTTATTTACTTTGCACATCCGTGTTTGGGTCATAGGATTACACTATCTTACCAAATTTCATCTAATTTGGTTCAGTAGATTCGGAGAAAATTGGCTGTGACAGACGGACGGACGGACAGACAGACGCTCGAGTGATCCTATAAGGGTTCCGTTTTTCAACTTTTGTACAGAACCCTAAAAAATAGGATAAAACAGCAGTAGCCGAGCTGATGATGATTATGATGAATGTGTATAAATACTATTCTGGCCAGTTGAACAACACAAGTTTAAGAAAACCTCCGACGCTCAGAGGATAACACAAAAAGCCTGCATTGCAAACAACAAACAATACACTTATTTTCGGGCATTTGTGTAAAAAGAACACTGCGATTGCGATTTTGGTCCACAACAAAACAGTCGCTCTGTGTTTCCAGAGTCACGTTCTGCATACAGGGTGTCCGTAACTCACATACAGGGTGTCCGTAACTCACACACAGGATGCTGTTTGGTCGTAAATTAAAGGGTTGCACCTGAATTCGCCGGTGACCGATGTCCATCCTGTTTTTTGTTCGCGTTTATATTAACAACCGAAATGGTGGCTATTGGCCAAAAAGTGCTCTTGCATTCTTGCTACAAATGCTTTTTAAACTTCAATGTCCAAGAGATATTGTAGTCTCTTTTATATAAATAAAAATATTTTAACGGAGCAAGTTTACCGTGACTTCATTCACGTTAATTATAGCTAATATCACCAAAAGGCTGTCTATAAATGAAAGAATCTTGAAAATCGGACCTGTAGTTAAAGAGCCTATTCAATGCAAAGAAACAAATTTTCAAATACTACCTATTTATAATGTATAGACATAATTTATCCCTATTGAATGACATTGGCTAATAAAAATTGGCATTGCAAAAAACAAACCTGCAAATAAAACATTTATTTTGGCGCATTTGTGTAAAAAAAACACTGCGACTGCGATTTTAGTCCACAACAAAACAGTCGTTCTGTGTCCCAAAGTCACGTTCTGCATACAGGGTGTCTGTAACTCACATACAGGTTGTCCGTAACGCACACACAGGATGCTGTTTAGCCATAAATCAAAGGGTTGCACCTGAATTCGCCGGTGACCGATGTCTATCCTGTTTTTTGTTCGCATTTATAGTGACAACCGGAATGGTGGCGTTTGGACGAAAAGTGCTCTTGCATTCTTGCTGAAAATGCTTTTTAAGCTTCAGTAATTTAGATGTATAGTTAGTCAGTTAAATAAAAAGTGTTAACAACAGCAATTTTCCTGATACTAGAAGCTTTCTTCGGCTGCGCCCGGGAATATATCATACTCATAACCTTTCCTTCCTCATGAATCACTATCTATTGCCGTAATCTGCCTTAAAATCCGTTGATTAGTTTAAGAGATCTAAGTGAACAGACAGTGTAAGAGACTTTATTATTACTATGTTCTGAAAAGGAAGGAAGAACAATAACTTATCCATCATTGGCTTAATTTCTTTGGCATATCAAACATCAAACCTTACCACTTATATTCGAGTATCTGTGTAAAAATAGCACAGCAATTTTAGTCCTCAACAAAACAGTCGCACCCCTTTGTGTTCCAGAGTCACGTCCTGCATACAAGGTATCCGTAACTCACATACAGGGTGTCCGTTACTCACACACAGGATCTGTTTGGCCGTAAATCAAAGGGTTGCACCTGAATTCGCCAATGACCGATGTCCATCCTGTTTTTTGTTCGCATTTATAGCGACAACCAACTTGGTGGCATTTGGGCGAAAAGTGCTCTTGTATTCTTGCTGAAAATGCTTTTACAAGCTTTTTTAACTTGCTATATACTTACTGAGCGTTAGTATGATCACTATTAGCCATCAAACTAGCACGTCAAAATGAACAACTTTACCTATGGAATCAATTCTGAGAACTAAAAAAAATGTCGAAATATTCTTACAAATTGCTGGGACAGCCGAACATTTTTGAGTGAAAATGAATATTGTATTTTTGAGTCTCCAGGGTGGGTTCCATACGAAAAATTGTTCATTTTAAGGGCTGATTTGATAGTTTAAAGAATAAGAACGATTATACTAACACCGTTTTATAGGTATGTATGTTCGTACGGGTGAAATCTTGCAACTCAATTATGTAACACTTAAACGATTGAGTTAAAATTTTGTGTAATTATGTAAGTCAGATGACAAACAATATTCTTGTATTATCACAGATAAGTAAGTCAAGCAAAAAAAAAATATTTCTGTCATCATCATCATTTCGTGTAGGTGACACGGTCAGTCGACCATGCACACCCTGGTGTCAGATTCGAGTTCTTCGGAACCGCCTCTCGGCCTCTGACGTGGTTCCTTTAACGACTACCAGATTGCAGCCGGGACCAACGGCTTAACGTGCCTTCCGAAGCACGGAATCATCTTTATTATCAGACAATCAGGTGGTTCATGCCTGCAATGTCCTAACCAAACTGGAAACAACTTAACAAACTATGCTTCCTGTGGGAATCGAACCCACCACCCCCGGTTCAACAGGCACACGCAGCACTGGACCACGGAGGCTGTTTATACCATATTTCTGTGTGTACCATAGATGATCCGTTGATGGAGTTGGAAAGTTACCTAAGGCACTTCTAAATTAAGAAAGATTAACACATTGTGTTTGTGCTCATTCAATTTGTTTGCATTTGCAATTTACAGTACAAAATGCTCATAATACAAGAACAAAGCAACCACTCAGCAGAGTAAACTCTTATTTTCCTATGTGGAAAACCTCTCAGCACCCATATCTTCGTGATATAAATCACACAAACGCCAGTACATTTACTGTGGCTACATAACTGTCAGTATAAACACTATCGATCAAACGTTGAAACAATTATCTGGCAGTACTCCAAGCTGTCCATCAGACACAGTAAGCATGGACAATATAGTTTGTGTTTGACAGACTTTTTTATTTACTTGTGTCGACAACATTTTTATAGTATGTGCTTCAATTACAAATAAATACACAAAAACTTGTCATGTCTTTGATCTTTACGGTGTAAATAGAGCCCTAGCCATATGATCAGCATTGTATGTTATTTTAGGTCGTTAGCACTGCCAGTCATCTTGTTTTCGCGAACATCAACAATAGTGTTGGTCACTAACACATTCGATAGTGAGAGACAGAAACACGACATACCTATTACGACGCATTTTATCCTTCACGAAGACCTAATTAGCGTGTTGGTGAAAGAGTAAATTCGTACAAAAAGGTGAAATTAACCTAAACAATATCCTGAAAGCCACAAAACAAAATACAAATAAATATCACAAACACAGTACATTTATATCGTCAGAATAAACACATCGCGCAAACATCGAAACAATTTATTCTTTATTCTTTATTCTTTATTCTTTATTCTTTATTGTTTATAATTACTCAGTGCACTTACAGTTTCCCAACACGTGCACGTGAGCCAGGTACACTAGTATCAACTAACTACTTACACAAATAAGAAATACACATATTAACAAAAATCTTTAAATTATCATAGAAAATGTCAATTGGCATATGAGCAATCAAGGCGTTGAGTAATGTAACGGCTTGGCAAGTGGGCGCGTACTTAGCGGTGTCCGAACTTACAGCGGCCGGCGCGAACAGCGGCCTGTTACGTAACTGCCTGAATACACACGGAGTGTAGAAACTGCACCGTGATAAAGCAAGTGGGTTATTTATCTTGCCATTTAGAAGCAAATAATAGTGAATAAGTAAGCCACATTTGCGCCTCACTTCCAACGTATATAAATTTACCATGCCGGATACAAATAAAGATGGATACAAATAGGGATAATACCCATACATTTTTTTATACAATGCTCGAGCAAATCTCCGCTGAACACGTTCGAGCATTAATTTGTACTTTTCCTCGTGCGGATCCCATACTATGGAATTATACTCTAAAATACTGCGAACAAAGGAGAAATATAAGGTCATGATGGCATCCTGATCTCTAAATTGATACGATTGCCTCATAACAAAACCTAGGGCCTTATATGCACGCTTACTGAGCTCAGTAATGTGATCATTCATGGTCAAATTAGTATCAAGAAGTAAGCCCAGGTCACGTATTTGAGTGACACGCTGCATGGTAGTATCAGCAATCTTGTAGGAGTAAGTTATGGGGGAGTGCGATCGCGTGAATGTAATAGTTTTGCACTTATCAATATTAAATTCGAGAGAGTTTTGATTACCCCATTCCACCACCTTGTCGATATCCCGTTGCAGCGCCACGCAATCCTCACTACCGTTGACGCTTATAAAAAGTTTGAGGTCATCAGCAAATATTAAGCATTCTACCTCGCTTACAACTTCGGGTAAATCATTGACCATTAGTAGAAATTGAGTCGGTCCTAGCGTGCTACCTTGACTTACACCAGAAGTGGTCAAATAAGGATCAGACTGGAATCCAGATAGGTGAACATACTGCGACCGATTAGAAAAATAATTTTTGAAAAAATTTTGAAGTTTAGGAGTGAATCCTAAAGCCGATAATTTAGACAAAAGGGAACTAATTAGAACGCGGTCAAAAGCTTTTTTAAAATCAAAATATGCAACATCAACCTGCTTCCCATTCTCCATATTCATAGCTACATAATCAACAAAATTAATAAGATTAGTAGTTGTCGACCTACCCGCTCTAAAACCATGCTGACAGTCATTAAACAGCGGTTGTACCTGTTGTGTTATTGCACGGTTCAATATTGCCTCGAATACCTTATCAAAGGCTGAAAGTACAGCAATGGGCCTATGGTCCTCAATGCGACTTTTGAAACCCATTTTGGGTATCGGAATAACCTTAGAGATTTTCCACTGTGACGGGTAAGTCTCAGATTGCACTGCTAAATTAAATATGTGTAAAAGAGGTTCCATTAATACATTAATACAATCCCTAACAAAATAAGACGGGATACCGTCTGGGCCGATAGAAGATTGCTCTTTTAACCGCTTTACAGCCGTAGTTACGTCCTTTGCCGTAATATTATCAATGGCTACGCGAAAGGAACTAGATGAAGGTGTTTGGGACACTCCCGTTGATGCAGGCTGATCCGGGACAAAAACTGACTGAAAATATCGAGCAAATGCATTAGCAGCCTGTAGGCCGCTTACCGTAGTACCTTCGAATTCAAAGGATTTACAGATGTTTTTGGAAGAACGCTCATCATTTATATATTTCCAAAAACTTTTGGGATCCTTCCTTATGTTGAGTTCAATGCGAGCAAGGTAAGCACTATGTTCTGATTTAATTAATTCTTTAACCCACCATCTGTAATATTTATACATCTCCCAATTATAATCTTTGCTACACTGTTTATATTTCTTTAAGTGAAAATATTTTTGTTTGATATTATATATTATTTCGTATGTAAACCAAATAGGATAGTTATATTTTCTAATTTGAGTGTTATCAGTCCATTTTTCTGGGACATGATACTCGAAGCAGGAATATAATTTCTCATATAAAATACAAACAGCATCATCTACATTTGAGGAGCACAATATGTCTTGCCAGTCAATATGACTGATAGATTGATATAAGTCATTGAAATTGGCTTTTCTAAAATTCCACTGGCGAAATAACTTATTATTTTGAGGCGAACAAGATGTGGGTACCGGCTCACACTCGGCGTTGACACCGGTCCGCGGGACGCGGAGCCATACGCTAAGTGCCGGATGATGCGGGTCGGCCCGGACTACAGGTTCGATTTCATAGCACATTTGGACATACTCGTCACCCAGATTGCTCAACACCAAATCTAATAAATTACCATGTTGGTTTCTCAGTTGATTAACTGATTTAATTTACAAAAAGATAATAGGTATTCAAATTGCAATAAAACATTATCACTGCAAGAGTTAAGATTAAAGTCACCTATGACTAATATGTCTAAATTCAGGTACTTGGAAACTACATTCTCAAGTAAAGAGAAAGTTCTCAAATATCTCCTATCACAACTCCCAGGCGGTATATAAACAACGCAAAATATGACAGATCTATATTTTAGATTGACTTTTGCAATAAGGACTTCGGTTTCTTCTGAGTATCCATCGATGTCAACAATCAGCTCCGTCCTGTATTGCGAACGCACCGCAAGCAGTAAGCCACCCCACCCTACGTCGTGTGGCCGGTCAAGTCGCAAAACATTGTATCCGGATGGAAAGATCTCTGAATCTCTAATACTACTAATGAGAAACGTTTCGGTAAATACAAATATATCTGAAGCGTCACTGATTATACCTTCTTTACATAACTTTAATTTTGTGCGGAGCCCCCTTACATTTTGGTAAAAAATTGAGAAGCGTTTAGGCTGACTTGACGTTCTCAGCTTCCTTACGAAACCCACTACGCCAGGGCTTAACGTGGACGCCTTCGGCCCACAGCTCAGGGGCCATGTACTTATCAACATGCTTCGTAGGAACAGAAAGTTTGAAGGACGCATAATCCCCTCTAGATTTCAAGGACTCCACAGCACAGATGTCTTCCGGAAAATTATTTTTTAAATGTTGCAGAACTTGATCATCTGTAGTTCCTATTTTAACATAGAACAGGTGCAAATATGATTTCCTCTCCGCTGCCATTATTATATTGTTAGGTGACAAAGCGGCCGTACCACGAACAACACTGCGAAACGAATTACGATTTCGTTGACGATTAACAGTTATCCACTTATCAGAAATGTCCTGATTATTAGCCACATCCTTTAACTCATTAGACGAAACCAGTGTCTGCTGGACAGTCGAAGCTACCAAAGGTGATTCAGGCATTTTCAATCCCACATCGACGTCGACAACGTCAGCCGCGATCAACTGCTGCGGGCCCGGTGTACGCGATGAACTTGTAGTAGGGGCGCTGTCCGAGGATGACGTCAAGTTCTCAGCGACGGATTTCATTGGTTGTTTGCGGTTGGAGAGGGCTGCTGACGCACGGATACGGGCCTCACGCATTGGCCGAGGGCCCGATTCTGCTTTCGTATCACCCACAATTCCGACATTACAAACCGACTGAGGTTTCACTTGCCCCTCGTTAACAAATTTCTTGATAAGGTTGTTTTGCTCAAGAACAGTTTTTTCGAGCGACGACACTTTGTTAATTAGAGAGTGAACGACTTTAGTCAACTCGCGGATAGCCGAATCAGAAGAATTAGCGGACATTTCGATTTTTAATCACGGATTAACACGGAGGTTTACGTATAAGCAGAGCTCCAAACTTTCCGTCAGACATAGGCAGCATGGACACCGTAATTGGTGACACAGATATTCAATTCGGTGACCGAGAGCTGTAATTTGCATTTTGATAGTTAAATTTTGAGGGCTATTTAGTAAAATTGTTAACTTTGTAAGGTGAAAGGGATAAAGTAAAAACAAAAGTGAAAGTCAATAAATGTACAATAATAAAAAAAAGGATAGATCTTTATGAAAGATAACATAACTGTCTGTAACTATCTGTGCCGGGAAGGCGGGAAGACGGATGTGAAAAAAAAGAAGAAAAAAGAATAAAAAATAATATATTTTTTTTTACGTGTAATCCCAATCACGCTTTTAATATCCATAAGCACGCGTCAATATCCTATATGGAACGACTCTCAACCTTTCTGGTTTGGTATTAGTCATGTACATATCAAAATACTATACCAATTCAATTTACATACTGCAAAAATATAAAGTAACTGAATATCATTTCCGTCAACTCTGACAGCGGTGTCACCACGCTTTTAATATCCATTAGCACGCGTCAGTATTTGATATGAAACGACTCTCATATCAACCTTTGTGGACAGATATTAGTTTTTAGGGTTTCGTACAAAAAATGAAAGACGGCACCCTTATAGGATCACTCGTGCGTCTGTCTGTCCGTCCGTCCGTCTGTCACAGTCGATTTTCTCCGAATCTACTGAACCAAATTAAATGAAATTTAGTAAGATGGTGTAAACCTATGACCCAAACACGGATGTGCAAAGTAAATATATATATTTTTTTAAATAAGGATCAGTTTAGGGGGACCTAATAGAAAATGTTAAAAAAAAAATTTTGCAAACCTTACCTTGTTATATATCAAATGAAAGGGCTTGTTATGAGGATCTCAAAAATATTTTTTTTTGTTCGGGAAAAATCAATACTTTTGATTTTATTCACGAAAGAAGGCAAAATTCCCCCTCCCCCTGATCTCCGAAACTACTGGGCCTAAAATTTCGAAAAAAATACAATATATAGTACAATGCTTGAAGATTACAGGAAAAAATAAGAATTCTATCAGTTGAAAATAAAGTGGTAAACTCGCCATAATAAGTTCACCTAGGAAAATAGTGCACTAAAACACCAGTAGATAGCGCTAGTCAATTGAATAAAACATTTTTGCACATTGTGTGTGTGTTCACGAAGCATATTGTACAGAACCCTCATTGCGCGAGTTTGACTCACACTTGGTCGGTTTTTTACATATTATATCATATCAATACACTAAATCTCTTCAATTTTCATGTTTTAGCACATTAAAAAAATATCATTTTCCTCAACACTGTCACACACTCATGTCATCCAAATCACGCTTTTAATATCCATTAGCAAGCGTCAATATTTGATATGAAACGACTCTCATATCAACCTTTGTGGACAGGTATTAGTTTATTACACATATCATATCAAAACACTATACCATTTCAACGTTCATATTTAAAAACATCTAAAAAATAAAAATTTCTGCAATACTGTCACACGGGTCATCCGAATCTTGCTTTTAATATCCATTAGCACGCGTCAATATTTGATATGAAAAGACTCTTATACCAACCGTTGTAGACAGTTATCAGTTTGTTACACATATCACAACAATACTGTACATTTTCAATTTTCGTATTACAAAACATATAAAATATATCATTTTTCTCAACATTATCACACATTCATGTCATTCGAATCATGCTTTTAATATCTATGAGCCAATACTTAAAGTGTCTTATCAACCTTTATGGACAGGAATTAGTTTGTAACACATATCATATTGGTATTAGTTTGATTAAATATTAAATCAATACACTATATAATTTCAACGTTAATAATTTTGAATATCTATAAAATATCATTTTCCGCAACACTGTCACACTCATACACACACACGTGTCATCCAAATCTCGCTTTTAATATCCATTAGCTCGCGTCAATATTTAGTATGAAACGACTCTCATATCAACTTTTGTAGGCAGGTATTATTAGTTTGTTACACATTTCATATTTAAACACTACTAGCTGCCCTCCCCGGCTGCGCCTGGGCCAGTATTATACCTATAAACCTCCCTCATGAATTATTATATATATAGATGAAAACCACATGAAAATCCCCGCTATGTTTTTGAGCTTATTACGAACCGACAGACGCGGCCGAGGACTTTGTTTTATTTGTTTTGTTTTTCGTATGTGTAAGTGGCCAACACTGGTGTCAGATTTTTCAAGCTGCCTTAAGGCATCTGACATAGCTTAACGACTGCCATCAACGATGACAGCCGGGACCAACGGCTTAACGTGCCTTCCGAAGCACGGAGGAGTTCGAGATATTTTTATGCCACTTGCGGTCACCCATCCAAGTAGGGACTACACCAGGGGTTGCTTAACATACGTAAGCGCTCATAGAGCTCACACCCACTGGACCATCGGGTTCCACTTTGTTTTATAATCTACCATTTTAATTTTCATACTTCCAAACTTCTATAAAATATCATCTTCCTCGACACTGTCACAAGTCTCATCCCAAACATGCTTTTAATATCCATTAGCTCGCGTCAACATTTGATATGAAACGTGTCTCATATCAACCTTTGTAGTAGGTATTTGATATTTGTTACATATATCATACCAATACACTATACCTTTTCAATTTTCATATTTCAAAACATCTAAAAAATTTCATTTCCCTCAATACTGACACACAATCATGTCATCCCAAAAACGCTTTTTACATCCATTAGCTCGCGTCAATATTTGATATGTAACAACTTTTATGTAACGACTCTCATAACAACCTTTGTAAACAGATGTTTGTTACACATATCATATCAATACAATATACCATTTCAACGGATATATTTTTAAATACCTAAAATAATATAACTTTCCTCAACACTGTCACGCTTTTAATATCCATTAGCACGCGTCAATGTTTGATATGAAACGACTCCCATACTAACCTTTGTGAACAGGTATTAGTTTGACAAACACAAAAAATGTTCTTGAATTTTTATATTGTAGTATTTTAAAGTACTTAATATAATTAATTTTTAAATTTATTATATTAAAGTACTATCTTTCGCCCGCGAATCCGCTCGCGTTAATATCGTTCCCTCGGGAACAATATTTTTCACCGGGATGAAAGGTAGCATATGACCATTTTCGTAATTCAGGCAACGTGTACAAAATTTTATGATGATCGGTTCAATAGATAAGGCGTGAAAGCATCACAAACTCATAAACTCACTTTCACATTTATAATATATTATTATATAACGTAGAGGTGCAGCGGGTATAACAAGACGAGCGAACTGCATAGTAACGTCGTTTATTATGTCGTCATAGTTACATCGAGAACCCTACGGGAAGGCCGGGAATCCGAGCACTTTAGCACATAGAGAAATGTAAGGAGGATTGATCCTAGTACTAAGTCCGGGAAACCGTACATTAGTACTTAGTGGAGAGAACTCAATCATCCTTAGTTCAACGGACTACTTAAGTGAGGACGAAGAAACTTTCATAGCGCGTTCTAAGTTACGCTCAGCGCCATCTAGTTATGGGCTTGGTAAACTAGCGTGCTACAGTAGGGATTATATTTTTTTTGCAATGTTCCAAGTTGGTATGTTAACCACAACTGATTATGTACCCTAAAGTAAGCTTGGATAAAACACAAATAACTTGCTTGCATTGGTGAAAAAGCTGCCTAAAAAGTCCACTCCGGAAGTCCATTAGCACACGTCAACATTTGGAATGAAACGACCCTAAAACCACCCTCTGTGACCGGTATCAATGTTCACTTACTAAAGGACGTATATGTGTAACCGGAATCGTAAAATTTTGTGTAAATAAATAAACATATACGGACTAATCATACAACTATAATGCTAGCCCCTGATAGTAAGTTCGAGACATCTGTGATGGGATACTAACTCAACAATAGTATTTTAATTATAGAAAATACATATAGGCTAAATCAAACTCAGCTCGTCAATATGAACAACTTTTGCTATGGAACTAATGTCGGAAATTCGGAAAAAAAACCTTTTCCATAAAAAAGTGGTTTTGTTTTGTTTTTCGTATGTATAAATGGCCAACACTGGTGTCAGATTTTTCAAGCTGCCTTAAGGCATCTGACATAACTTAGCGACTGACATCAAGGATCATCACAAAACTGGTCAGCCGACCAAACAATTTGAAGGAGACTTTTGGTGGGAAGTCAAGGGGTTCAGTTGTCTTTTGCCTTCTACAATTTTGCAAATTGATTTAAGTGGACTTTATAATATGAAATTGGTGTAGTTTGGTGTTATAAATGCTCGTGCTCGAGAACAATTTGTGAAATGGTTAAAGTAGACTGTTAAATGGACTCGTATAGATTTGTCGCCAAAAGCACCCACGAGGCTGCCAAAGAACATACGCCATCTTTGATGCCACATACCGTACAACAACGATACTTAGTATCTCATTATACTGGACATTGGCAGAATCACTGAAATCTCGGTGGAGGCCATAATTAAAAAGAAGAAAGAAAGAAAAACAATCTGAATGAAACTGAAGATTTTTTTTCATATTTCCATCATTAAACCCATAGAAAATATTAAATATATACATAAGTATCTATTATAAAACTAAGTATCGGACAGTTAGTATCCCATGACACAAGTTCACAAATTATTGTGGGGCTAGCTCAAATTTATAAATAGAGCTTGTCCAAAATAGGCTATAGTCCTAACACTACTGTACTATCTTTATAATGTTGATTGCCAAAAAGAAATATTTCGTTTAGCTATTGCAATCGCTGTTACGCAGCTTGATAAATATTGTAAAATATTTCGCAGTCTTTTATTATCTACCTTCATCATCATCATTATCTACCTTACTTGATTGATAATTTCTAAACGTGTTTTTATGTATTCGCAATGCTATTCGATATCCCAACTTCCCAACTAAATTATAAATGTAAAAGTGAGTTTGTTTGTTTGTTTATTTGTTTGTTTGTTACGCTTTCACGCCGTATCTAGTGAACCAATCATCATGAAATTTTGCATACACATAGGGTAGGATATTGAGAAGGACATAGGCTATATCACGCGGGCGAAGCTGCGGGTATCAGCTAGTCCCAACTAATAATATTATAAATGCGAAAGTGAGTTTGTCTGTTTGTTACGCTTTCACGCCGTATCTACTTAACCAATCATCATGAAATTTTGCATACGAAGGTACTGAAAAGGACATAGGCTATATATAACGCGGGCGAAGCCGCGGGTATCAGCTAGTATTCTTATAAAAGTAAGAAATAAGATATTGAAAAAAAAAAACATATGTATGACATACACGCAGATCCTACCCACGTGGATTTTATTTTAATTTAGTAATCTATATCTTAATATAGTAATCTATCTTGCCGCGTGGTTCCCGGCAGAGTAGAATAGGACCACTCCAAGTCATCCCGTGGATGTCGTAAAAGGCGACTAAGGAAAAACAAGCAAAACAAAGCTTATTAACATCAAAGAGACCTTTCCAACCCGTCTGGCCAGCGTGGAGAGTGTAGGCCAAATCCTCTGACTACTCAGACTAGTATATGGCTCTGGTAGTACAGAGAGGGTCGTGCTCTTGCAGTGGAGACTAGAAAGACCTGATGATGATGAATCTATATCTTATTTCTTAATTTAGTAAGAATATACGTTACAGTTCTCTAGAAATGCCCTACTGCCGCGTTCTAAGACTAAGAAATAGCGGTGTTTTTGCCTAAAACTTTTACCTTCATCAATCCTGTCCTAGTTCGTAATATATAGCGGAGTAGTTTAATTTGTAGAGGACAACCCGCTGAGTTGATATAGTAAGGGTTGCGCTCTAAGGGGTTGTATGAACTTTTCGTTGGTGAAAATGTATTTAGAAGACGTAGTAGAATAAAACTAGTAGAAAACACGATTTTAAGTTGTTGCGGTCACAATCACTATTATTATCACTACGGAACTTACCGCGATTTATTGGCAATAGTTGAGCATCTTTCATAAACAGAAACCAACCACTAGATTCTTAATCATCACCAAGTCTTTTGTACTCTCCACTGCAGGAGCACGACCAGCCAAAGCAGTCAGAGGATTACGCTTTTATGTTTACAAGTTTTGGTTAGTTTGTGTTGCCTAAGTCACCTACTACGACATCTACAGGAAGACTTGGAATGGTCGTATTCTTCTCTGCCGGGAACTACATGGCATCCCTGCCACTACGGGAACCATTGGATCGTAACTGAACGCCACTTTATGCCCCAGTTAGTAAAGCAAGCAGTTAAAATAAAAAGCATCCTAATTTCAATTGAGAAACGAAGAGAAACTAAACCAACATAAAAATACAAGTCATAATCGAAGTAGCGCACAAAATTGAACGCAATTTTGTTGACCAATGCGAATCCTATACAAGAGAACAATTTGACAATAGCACAAATGAATATACCAATTTTTTTTTTGCTGCTTTGCTTGCGCGATCGATCATATATCTACCTTTATATTTCCCAACTAATAATCTTAAATGCAACAGTGAGTTTTTTGGTTTGGTGGTGTGAAGGCATAAAGGCACAACAAAGCATAATGCCATTTAGGAAATAACATCGACTATTAGATCAAGTTAAATGAACAACACGTGTTGTTATCTGGCTAGAGGCTGTCGGCTATAACGACTAACTCAATTCAGTGTGAGCCATGTGTCGCGGGAAAAAAGACTTTATTTATTGCGACGAAATATGTCCTGTTTTATTACACCAATGATTGTACCTTTTATTTTGATGTAGGAGAAATCAAATGTATGTACAAGGATATGTATTGATCTTTAAATAAATAAATATATACGGACATATCACACAGATTGAGCTAGCCCCAATGTAAGTTCTTAATTAAGACTTGTGTTATGGGATACTAACTCAACGATACTATATTTTATAACAAATACATATATAAATAAACATCCAAGATCCAGGTCAATCTGAAAAAGATCATTTTTCATCTTGACCTGACCGGGGATCGAACTCGAGACCATCCGTGTCACAGGCCGGCGTGTTGACCGCTGCGCCACGGAGCTCGTTTCATTATAGAATAGACAATTGTCGACAATAATGAATATATTAACTCACGACGACCCACGAAACTTTATTTATTGCCGAGTAGATATATCGTATTTGATTTCACCAATGATTGGTCCTTTTATTTGGATGGATGAGAAAAAAAAACATAATTTTTAATGTCATGGGATGGCCAACGAGCAAGCGAGTCACATGTTGATCAGTAATCACTGCTGTCTATAGACAATTGCAATACCACGGGTGTGACAAGAGCGTTGCCGGCCATTGATTTTTTTCCATCCCTGAGCGAAGAGGGGATGGATTTATTGTTATACAAATGAAGACAATCTCTATTTTTTTTCTTCTATGAAGTGAATTTAATCTTGATCGTCAACTAGCCAAGAGGCAAAGATATTACCTAGGATGGAGCGAGCTATCCAAAAGTAGCCTATTTTTTAAACATTTGGCTCATATGCGTCAGGAATATAAATCTAGAATAGACAGCAGCTGTCGGCAATAATGACTAACTGAATTCACTGTAAGCCATGTGTCGCGGGAAATAAGACTTTATTTATTACGACGAAATATGTCTTGTTTTATTACACCAATGATTGTATCTTTTATTTTGATGTAGGAGAAACCTAATATAGCATATAATACATACAACAATAAATATTGGTGTCTGAACTGAAAGATCTTTTTATTCTATAACAGACATTTGTCGGCAATAACGATGATATTAACTTACTGCGATTCATGTGTCACGAAAAACTAGCTTTATTTATTGCTAAGTAATAGATATGTCGTATTTGAGTTTACCAATGATTGGTCCTATTATTTGGATGGATAAAAAATCAAACTACTATTTTATTCATGTCATAGAACGGCAAACGAGCAAGCAAGTCACATGATGGTAAGTAATCACCACTGCCTATGGACAATTGCAACACAAGGAGTGTGACAAGAGCTTAGCCAGCATTTTATTTTTCCCTCCCTGCAGGGAGAGGGGATGGGCATTATTGTTATACAAAATGAAAACAATCTCTTTAAACTGTTTTATATATCGAATATTTACTCTTGACCGTCAACTAACCTAGAGGCAAAGTTAGCCTAGGATGGACCGAGCTTCCCAAAAGTAGCCTATTCACTATTTTTTAAAACATTTGGTTTATATGCTTCAGGTTTTACAAATCTGAAATAGACAGCAGCTGCGGCTATAATGCCTAAATCAATTCACTGCGAGCTTTATATTGCGGGGAATGAAACATTATTTTATTGCCAAGCAATATGTCTTGTTTGATTACACCAATAATTGTACCTTTTATTTTTATGTACTTGTAGAAGAAAGATTCAAAATTCAAGATTCAATCGTTTATTTAATATAGGTTTCTTTGAACACTTATTAATTGTCATATTTGTGTTAACAATTTTTACAACAAAAAATTTTTGTTGACGTCAATAATTACTTATGGCTAAGTTTAGGCCGCTTCCAAAGCGGAGTGCAGAAGAAGCGGCAACAAACTGCACAGCGCATTTTCTCCAAGCGACGTCAACTCACAATTCTAGTTAGACCTAATAAACTACTAATATACGAAAGAGGTACATATATTGTTATCTGAATATCATCATCATCAGGTCTTTTTAAGTCTCCACTGCAGGAACATGACCCTCTTGGTACTACCAAATCCATAATATTAACTAGAACAGTCAACGGATTTAGCCTACACTCTGCACGATGGCCAGACGGGTTGGACAGCTATCTTTGATGTTTATAAGCTTTGTTTAGCTTGTGTTTCCCAAGTTGCCTTCTACGACATCCACGGGAAGACTTGGAGTGGTCCTATACTACTCTGCCGGGAGCCACGCGTAGGAATCTGAATATAATATACGTGAATAACTCTACAATCCTATAATAGACAGCTGTCAAAAATAACGACAAAATCAATTGAATGCGAGCTATGGGTCGCGAAAAACGAGGCTTTATTTATTGCCGATCGATAATAAATCGATAAACTTTGTATGTATTTGTAGAAGAAAAAGTACATTTATATTGTTTTCAATAGAAATAACTATTTTATCCTAGAACAGACAGCTGTCAGCAATAACGACTCAATTCGATTTTTAACGACTAACTCGATTCACTGCGACCGCCATGTTTGATTACAACTACAACAATGATTGTACCTTATATTTGGATGTATTTGAAGAATAAAGAATACATATAGGTGTTGTTATTTGAATAGAAATAACTCTTATCAGGAAACGAGGCTTTATATTGATATCTGATTAGTGATAACACCAATGCTACTTGACCCATGGGACTACTGGGATAAAATGACTGACTGTCGGCAATAATGACTAACTCAATTAAGTCATGTGTCACAAAAAACGTGGCTACATTTATTGCCAAGTAATATGACGTGGTGTTTGATTACAACAATGATTGTACCTTGTAGAAAAAAGAAGAAAATATAAAGTAAGTTATCTGAAAAGAAATAACTATTCAATCTTAAAATAGACAGCTGTCGGCAATAACGACTCAATTCGATTTTTAACGACTAACTCGATTCACTGCGAGCCATGTGTCGCGGAATGCGAGTCCTTATTTATTGCCGAACAATATGTCCCGTTTGATTACAACAATGGTTGTACCTTTTATTTATCGTGGGATAAATCAAACAGAACATTTGTTGGTTAAACTTCATGTCTTTTAAAATGAATAAAATTGCCAAAACCATCTTAGCAACGTTCGCTAGGAAAAAAATTGGTTAAGCGTGAATAGCGCATGAAACTTTCCTTCACTCTATACAACATTAGACTATCAAGCAAAAATCAGCAAAAAAATTTTTGAATAGGAGCTCTCTTAAATATTTTGTTGTTCTGTTTTCAATATTTGTTATAATAGCGACAAAAGAATGACATCACCTGTGAAAATTTCAATTTGTGGGCAAAATTATACTTGAGCGAAGCTGCGGGTAAAAGTTAGTAAGTAATAAAGAGCAATAAATTTTGGAAAAACTGTATTTTCGATTAGTAGATTTGCAACAAATCTTAGGGTACTTAAATAAAAAGTCCTCATTTAAATACCAAACCTAAAATACAAATTTCCCTTTTCAACACATGGCCAACCCGACCGAAACCGTAACCACACATCAATACAAGTTCCGAACTACGCCGCACTATCGCTCAAAATATTCATCAAGGAAATCACTTTTAAGGGTACTACACACTGAAGTTGCCGACACGCCACCGATACTCCGCCGACACTCCGCCGACGTACTCGTAGCCCGGTGGCTTAATATTTTAGACTACCCATTTTCCCGCAAATTTGTCAGCGAAAATTGTAAGTTATGTCACGCGCAGTTTAATTAGTTTTCTATATGTGAAAATATTTTGAAAATCGGTAGAGTAGTTTCGGTGCCTATTCAATGCAAACAAAAAAACTTTCAAAAATTTCATCTTTGTAATATTATTATATAAAAACAAACATTATTTATATTGTAATCGGCTACCGCAAGATGCTAAACTCGGGCAGATAACGCGTCAATTTTTTTGCGATATTGGTCATTTTGAATATTACAATAAGGCTAAAAATCCTATCAAAGTGTCTCACGTTTGCACCATATCTGCACCGTGCCTTCGCCGGCACCTTCAATGAGTTAAACCTAAGGCTACTTTGTTGCAAAGTGCAAACGTATGCGCTAACGGCCGCCGTCAGTAGGACCCATACGTTGATGTGTAAAGCCCTTTACATCGGTAAAAAGTGACAAATGATACTAGTTCCAGAGGGCATGAATCAGGGAACGTGACGTCGTGATACGAGTATTTGGCGAAAGTGATTTAAAGTGATATGGATTAGCTTTTGAACATATATTAGAATCACGTTTTTATCCCTTGCGGGGTAGACAGACCCCAAAGTCATGAAATTCAAAGGCGACGTTTAGCGTGTTAGTGAACATTAAGGTGGAAAGCAGAATCAAAAAAATTATGGGTTGCTAGCCGCATCGCCTATTCGTATACATCGTTCTATACGTGATTCCTTAGATTTTCGCCCATTCCCTTGACCGGCTTTTACGTTCTGCGTCGGAAGAAAGGCAGCTGGTTTATTCTGTGTTTTCCCTTTGCTCCCAACCAGCATGGAAGAGTAATGGATAAGTAGCTTTTGAAGGCCTCAAATGTTAAGTTGACATGAGCGGTATCGGGGTCGATTTCTGGCTCAGGCTAATCTATACGCCAATCTGTATAAATGATGGTCAAGTAGACCATCATTTATACAGATTGGCGTCAGGTAGTTCCCGAAACGCCACCGACTCCGCCGTCATACGCTCAGTTCATCATCATGTCTACTTAGTCTCTACTACTCGAGCACGACCCTCTCTGTACTACCAGAGGCATATATTAGCCAGAGCAGTCAGAGGATTTGGCCTACACTCTCTAAGCTGGCCAGACGGGTTGGAATTATTGTGATGTTAATAAGCTTTGTATAGCTTGTGTTTCCTAAGTCGCACAACGACATCCACGGGAAGACTTAGAGTGGTCCTATTCTACTCCGCCGGGAACCACAAGACAGACGCTCAGCTTGTGGCTTTATATTTAAAACCGAAATAACATTTTCATATTGCAATTGCACAATGATTGTTATGGTTAAGAGGCTATACTAGCAGTACGTTTTCCATACAAATGTATTTCTCAATTTTCTCGCTGGAAACTGCTTCTAGAGGCACAATTCTTTTTACATACGATCTATCTTTAAAATAGGTATGTCCCTATGTTTTATTTTTTCTAAAAACCTGTTTAAAAGAAAAAAAATTATACAAAAACAGTTTTTTTGAAAAAAATAAAAAATAGGGGCATTCTTATTTTAGTACTAGATTTTATGAAAAAAGAATTGTGGCTCTAGAATCAGTTTTCAGCGAGAAATACATTTGTATAGAAACCATATTGAAAAAATACTGCTAGTATACGCTCTTAAGGCTGTCATCGTCAACTGCCTATCCCGTGGTTACAGGTATGGCATCGGGTATGCGCGCCCGGTCTCCGAAGCTGCTACTTTGTCATTCCCAATCCATCCAAGCAATTTATCCCGTTCCCCAATTCTAACTCTTACCCTTCCGTCGCCAAAAACATGGCTTCGAAAGGCAACAGCATCAGAACCACATATAAGCTGGTGGTCGGCTGTAAAAACGCACGAAACCTACGGATGCCATTCCGACTCGCTCTTGACTATTTATTTCTCCATCTAGTTTCCCAAGTAAATCAAGAACGAATAGTAGCGTAAGCGTAAGACACAAAGAAAATGTAATTAGACGAGAAATAAGTAACGTGATTAGGGTCCTCTTAGACGTGTTAAAACGGATTTGGGAAGGACTTTATTGTGTGCGAATGTACTAGAAGGACGGTGTTTAATATATTATCTACTAGTTTGGGGTTTCGTACTTAAACAGTGCAAAATACGCCGTGTAAATCTGTAGCATTGCTTCATTCTCGAACGCATCTATATGTCGCAGTCATCTGGTTGAATTTGCTATTTGATTGAATGACTAGCGCGTTCATTGAATGGCGACATTTAATTAAATGACTAAAGGACAACTCGTCATGTCGTTGAATGTAACGTTCAACGTCTTGACTGAATGAATGTCATTTAGCGAAGTCGTTGAATTTTAGCCGACTTTGTAATATTTGGTGGTAGCATGATTTCATTTTTCTTAGTTTTTAAAGTAGCCGGCGGCGGCCTAATAATAGGTAAATCCATAATGTCATACTATTTTATTACAAATAACGCACTTTTATGTAAATTTAATCGAAATAAATATCAACACCGTGCCATCTGTTCGAGCTGTTTGACGCCATATTTGTTTTGGTGACTACTAGCGCCGCAGTGGTAAAAAAATGAACTAAATTTGAATCACCAGACTGATTTTATGTCCGCTCTGTTCAAAGGGCTATGTTACAACCCGCTAACTAGTTGGACGTTGAGCGACGCTTGTTCAATCAACGTTTGGCCTAGTCATTCAATTAAACGTGGTCATTCAATGAACGAGCTAGTTACCCAATCAAATAGCAGATTCAACCAGATGACTGCGACATAAAATATACAAATACCTAATTAAGAAATAAGAAATGGTAAAAATTCCGCGCAGACAGGATTTGAAGCTACGAAACTACAACATACACTAAGGACTGCTTGGTATAAAGCATAGATATCAGAATATTTACTGTATAAAGACTAAACTGCGACTGCTCGTTCGAATCTTGCCCACTTTCCTGGCAGGGTAGACAGAGCCTAAGTCCGAAACCTAAAGGCCACGTTAAGCATGTTGGTGGGCATTTAAGTGGAGAACGGAATCAAAATAGTGATGGTTGCTAGCCGCATCGCCTATTGATATGATTCCTTACGCCCATCCCTCGATCGGCTTTGATTCTATGTTTTTTCTTTTACTATTATTTTTACTTCTCGATTTTTTACGCTACTGCGTAAGACACAAAGAAAATGTAATTAGAGGAGAAATAAGTAACGTGATTAGGCCCCTCTTAGACGTGTTAAAACGAATTCAGGAAGGACATTTTGTGTGTGAATGTACTAGAAGGACGGTGTTATATTATCTACTGGTTTTGGGGTTCCGTAACTAAAGATTAGAAATTATATTACAGCTTGAATAGAGTCGCAATATCTACAGTGTGACTCTCGACATTCCGTCAATATTACGGAGGCCGTGTTGCTCGAAGGTCAATATAAACAACTTTTGGTACGGAACCAAAGTAAATTTTTTTTTTTGGATTTTAAATATCGCTGATTGTGTTCTCATGAACTTTATTGTAATCTCGGAATCAGAATCCTTAATAGAATACATAATTGTATGAAAAATAAGGAATAAAACGTAAAAATTTTTAAACCTCCCATACAAAATAGCCGATCAGCTGGGCGACTGTCTATGGGAAGTCTGATTTTTATTTTTCGATTTTCACCTTTTTTTTCTTTCAATTTTTTATTCCATTAGAGATTCTGATACCGAGATTTTATTATAGTTCATAGGTTTAAAATCAGTCTATACAGAGTAAATTCATCTCACATAAAAAATGCTGTTTTTATAAGTAACTCTAGACCCCAAAGCACCACAGCTGAGAATTCAACCAGGAAACCCCTTAGATGAAGAGTAGTCAAAGATTCTTCCATCCACATCACTCCCACGTGGGCTCATAGCCCTATGGCCTAGTACCTGTAAGCACTATAAGCGCATCCGCATGTTAAGCAACTCCGGGTGCAGTCCCCACTTGGATGGGTGACTGCAAGTGGCATAAAAATATCTCAAACTCTTCCGTGCTTCGGAAGGCACGTTAAGGCGTTGGTCCCGGCTGTCATCGTGAATGGCAGTAGTTAAGCTATGTCAGATGCCTTTAGGCAGCTTGCGGCACAAGTGTTGGCTCAGCTGCTTTTCGAAATGCCTCAGGTGAGCCTTTCAAAACATCTGCCTACACTAGTATTTAATCAGAATGTTAATATTCCTCAAGTTTCTTGTTTAATTTAACTAATTAGAATATTACTTAGAAATGTTAGTTGTTATTTTGTAGTGTATGTTTGGAAGTAATTAGGAATGTTGTAATTAGGAATGTGTCGGATCGTTGAGTTCCCTCTAATATGGTTGAGCTCAGCGATGGCTGATCCATACGTCAACTCGTGAACGGGTGCTGTCAGGGGGGACTGGTCTGCTCGGCCTCTTTGAGACTACTTTAAGTATCATATGTTGTTTATTATCATTGCACACTCGATCGTTAACATAAACATGTTCCAAAAATAATAAATCTATATATATTGAAATTGTAACATGAAAACAGAAAAAAGAAAGAAAAAAGAAAATAAAGAAAAAGACAATAAGAAATAAATATTCGTAATCATATAAAGCCCTTCAGGCGAGTAGGCGACCAAAACTGTTGATAAGAGTTTCCTTCGGCGTTTCTTCTCTGCAGTGGTCGGTTCCGAAACGCTAGTAGTCTGTAGCTTTTGAACAATTAATAAATACATATTATCTAATAAGATAATTTTAAATATGATATGACGTGAAAAAGTGCCTCCAAAGGCCTATTTTCTGAATAAACGTTTTGATTTTTTTTGTTTAGTTAACTACACGTGTTAGGTATGACGTCAGAAATCTTACCAGTACTGTAATTTGAAAGTTTTATACTATCACGTCTTTTTTCCCATGCTGGATAGGCAGATCCCGGGTCTGTAAAATCTCAAGGCCACATTTAGCATGTTGGTGGGCTTGTAGTGGAGAACGGAATCGAAATAGTGATGGGATTGCTAGCCGCATCACCTGTTGACATCATTCATCATCAGGTCTTTATTAGTGTCCACTGCAGGAGCACGACCCTCTCTGTACTGCCAGAGCAGTGAGAAGATTTGGCCTACATTCTCCACGCTGGCCAGACGGGTTGGAGAGGTCTGTTTGATGTTTATAAGCTTTGTTTAGCTTGAGTTTCCCAAGTCGCCTTTTACGACATCCACGGGAAGATTTGGAGTGGTCCTATTCTTCTCTGCCGGGAACCACACGGCATCATTCCTCACGCCCTTTCCCTTGATCGGCTTTTAAGATGTACGCGGGAAGAGAAGCAGCTAATACATTCTACGTTTTTTTCTTTTCTCCTGACCAGCGTGAACGTATAAAACATAAAAATTAACATATTAGCAAAATTCATCCTAAAACAGAAGATGTTTTTGGACTAGCGTATAAAATCATATCGACAGGTCGTCCCTTAGTAATCCTGATCATAAGAGACAGGGGCAAATTGAATTGTCCCTATTACTGACACGCTGTGTCCGACACTACTTAGCGGACATACTTTATTTAATTACGGTGAATTTAGGTTTTAGTTTTTTTACATCATCATCATTTCGTGTAGATGACACGGTCAGTTGACCATGCACACCCTGGTGTCAGAGTTCTTCGGAACCGCCTCTCGGCCCCTGAAGTGGATCCTTTAACGACTACCAGATGGCAGCCGGGACCATCGGCTTAACGTGCCTTCCGAAGCACGGAATCATCTTTCTTATCAGACAATCAGGTGATTCATGCCTGCAATGTCTTAGCCAAACTGGAAACAACTTAACAAAATATGCTTCCCAAGGGAATCGAACCCATGACCCCCGGGTCAACAAGGCAAACGCCTTAACTACTGGACCACAGAGGCAGTTTACAAACTCACATTTTATGTAATAGTTTGAAGATAAAATTAGAAATCATCATTATCACCATGTCTGTTTTAATCACCACTGCAGGAGCACGAGCTTTTATGTACTATCAGAGCCATATATTAGCCAGAGCAGTCAGATGATTTGGCCTACACTCCCCACGCTAGCCAGACGGGTTGGAGAGGTCTCTTTATTATTATTAGTAAATGCATAATACTTAATTAGATAATTTTAAATGTGATTTGACGTGAAAAAGGGCCTGCAAGGGCCTATTTTCTGAATAAGGGTTTTGCATCTTTTGAATCTTTGATGTTTATAAACTTTGCTAAGCTTGTGTTTCTTTATTCGCCTTCTATGACATCCAAAGGAAGACTTGGAGTGATTCTACTCTGCCGGAAACCATGCGACACCGGGACAGATGACTCTATGAAAGCTTTTAAAAGGAGACATTGCAGTACAATGAAATGCAATGCAGAGCAAAATAAATTGCGCGAAACGAGATTTTAAATTTTTAATTGGTAATTGCAACGTATTTTAATTAACAATTGAATTATAGATCCGTCCTTACGTCTGCTGATTTACAATTGTTGCGCAATTTTTAATGAGGTTGTTTTTGTTTTTATGTTCAGTTTTTGTTGGAAAGGTGGAGAAAGAGAAAATTTCCCGTTTATATAAATATGTATATGGCGGTAACTGGACTTTAAAACGTGCTATAAATATTGTTCCAGTTTTTATTAGGTCATCATTATCATCAGATCTTTGTTAGTCTCCACTGCAGAAGCACAACCATCTCTGTACTAACTACCAAAGCCATATATTAGCCAGAGTAGTCAGAGGATTTGACCTACACTCTCCACGCTGGCCAGGCGGGTTGGAGAGGTCTCTTTGATGTTTATACTTTGTTTTGCTTGTGTTTCCTAAGCCGCCTTCTACGACATCCACGGGAAGACTAGGAGTCGTCCTATTCTACTCCGCCGTGAACCACATGGCAAACGTTACCCGGATCCCGGGCCTCTAAATCATCATCATCATCAGGTGTTTCTAGTCTCCACTGCAGGAGCACGACCCTCTCTGTACTACCAGAGCCATATACTAGCCTGAGTAGTCAGAGGAATTGGCTTACACTCTCCACGCTGGCCAGACAGGTTGGAGAGGCTCGTTGATGTTAATAGGCTATATTTAGCTTCTGTTTCCTAAGTCGCCTTCTACGACATCCACGGGAAGACAAGGAGTGGTCCTATTCTACTCTGCCGTGAACCACATGGCGAACGTTACCCGGATCCCAGGCCTCTAAAGCTTCACTGTAAAAGGCTTAGGGTGCAAACGAGATCTTTGATAGTCTAAAACTAAAAATTAGTTCTTTCAAACCACGCAGGACTAAAATATTAAGTTTTATATTCCTTAACGTTTTATTTTCTTCTATGCTAGCGAACTGGATAAGCCTTTAGAAAGAAGTCGTTGTGAGAACCTTTGTTGTGTAACTTATAATCTATGTTTGTATGTTTGCGAAAGTATAACTTATATTCTATGTTTTGTGCTTTAACTTTAAAACGTTGGAAGATAAATTGGATTCAAGCTTCTTTAGATGTGTGTATAAACGGCAAGTTTAGTTATATTTGTTACCTAATTTATTTGTCAATAGATGGCGGATGTTGTAAAGTAGAACGCGCTATCATAGTTTTTTTTATTAAAGTTTAATTATCGCAAAATTATAATATCATTTTGTCAAATACAAGTACAAATCGCGTAGGAATGAAACATCCCAACTAGGTGTGAATACTGCTTGCATTTTCTTGCTATCCTGAATGACATTATAATTTTGCGATATACTTTAGTAAAAAAACTATGATAGCGCGTTCTGCTTTACAACATCCGCCATCTATTGACAAATAAAATAGGTATCAAACATAACTAAACTTGCTGTTTATAAATAAATAAATATATACGGACAAATCACACAGATTGAGCTAGCCCCAAAGTAAGTTCGAAACTTGTGTTTTGGGATACTAACTCAACGATACTATATTTTATAATAGATACATATATATATATATATAGATAAACATATTATAGTAAAATCACTATTTCTCATAATGACTGATTCTCAAAATATTAAAACATGATTCCAAAAATACTTCAGGTTATTAACTAAGGCTTACATGATTTACATTCTTGAATTTCTTTCTATTTGTAAAGTATTAGGAATAAAATGATTGGCGTCGCTATTGTGCCTAGGGTGCCCCCTTAAGGCTACAGGATGCAACAATGAAACAGACATATTTACATACATACATAGATATATACATACATCCATACATACTCGCGAAACACATTACCCTCCTTCTGGGTGGGTCAGTCGGGTAAATATAAGTATGGAACGTATGAAATCAGGTAAAGTTAAAAAATTAACAAATTATGACAAAGGTGCTAAATTAAAAACTAAATTGGAAAATAAACTATGTCAATAGATGATGCAGCTAGCAATTCACTATTTATTTCACATAGTGATGATCAGATTCGGTTTTCCAACTCTGAACATGTTGTAAATGTCTTTTGGGTCTTCTCACCTTAGTCTCTGTGTAAGGGAAAAGACCATGGTCAATTTCGTGTGGGTATGACGTCATAAGAATTTTCTTCCCAGATTGTGTGAAGTGTGCTATTTTTATGTTACTTACTTCAAAAAAAGCAACTTTCCTCCACTTATCACACAAAATAAAGCAATAATATATTAATGCCACAGCTGAAGAAAAAAAGATAAATCTTCAATTGAAAACATAAAATATGTAGCCACGGAGATATGAGTTATCGACATCCACTGACGAGGGTGCAAAACTTTTGAAAGCATTGACTACAATGTTATGGAATAGATCACAGAGCAAAAAAAATCGCTTGCTAAATCCTAGAGATGAAAATAATAATCATCATCATGTCGTGTAGGTGACACGGTCAGTTGACCATGCACACCCTGGTGTCAGAGTTCTGCGGAACCGCCTCTCGGCCTCTGACGCGATAATAATAAATAATAATAATACCGCGTGGCTCCCGCCAGGCTAGCAAGCGAAAGTTTTTTGTTTCAATCAAAATCTTTATTCATTGATACATAATATGACAAGCTTGTGATTCGTATTTCCTTTTAAGCAAATTAATTGCCTGTGTCAGGAGTCTTCTATATCATTATCATCAAATCAAATTGTTCAATTATTATTCTGACACAAATATTAAGCATACTCGGACTGTCAGTTCGTGCTCAAAACATTGTAATAATACCCCAATGTGCTGTGACATCGTATCATAATTATTACAGTAAAAAGGTTAATAAACAAAATTTTGATGTAACTTATAATTAAGTAGAAAATGGCAGATTTTTTCATTTTCTACAACAACCTTGAAACCCAAAACGGTACGGTACCTGACACGCTTGTTTCATATGAAATGTGTTGAAAAGGCGTATCTAGTAGCGCGCGGGCGACAGTCATATTTCCTACTCTGTGGATTAAATGTACGATCTATTGTGTGTCAAGATTTAAGAGACAGGCTTGAAGAAAGGATTTCTGTAATCGTTATCTGTGTCCAAATAAGAAATTGAAGCAAAAAGAAACGGTCAAGTCACTAAACAATTAAAAAACTAAGCAGTTAAAGTATTTTCCTTAACGAGCTCGGTGGCGCAGCGGTCAACACGCCTGTCTGCGACACGGATGGTCCCGGGTTCGATCCCCGGTCAGGTCAAGATGGAAAACGATCTTTTTCAGATTGACCTGTGTCTTGGATGTTTATCTATATAAGTATCTGTTATAAAATATTGTGTCGTTGAGTTAGTATCCCATAACACAAGTCTCGAACTTACTTTGGGGCTAGCTCAGTCTGTGTGATTTGTCGGTATATATATTTATTTATTTATTAAAACAAAGGTAATTGTATTTTTCATTTTTAACTAATGATCAATTTAAAGAGAGAGTGAAAATTTGAGTTTTTTTTTTAAGACTTCAGTCATGCAGCTCACAGCAACATAACCAGTCTTACAAATATTCAATGCAATTTTAATTCGCCCTATTATTTTTAAAATTTGGTTCATTATGATTGTCAATCACCTTATTTTTTTCTATAACTAAGTCTCTATAAAATAGGTTTACGTTTAACAACAATTAATTTAGTTTTATAACTTATCTTCATGCGATTTCTATATATTGCTTTTCTCCTTTGCCAAGTCCATACAAAATGACGTCAGTGGGCAGGAATTATTAAAAATGGTCCCCATTATGTGTACAAACTTGGCCAGTTTGGATCAGTGCGGCCAAGTTACGAAGATCCAATCGCTGAATCGTTATAAAGCCATTATTTATTCACCGCCATTTTCATGGCCAAACTGTTTCGTAACTTTGAACTAAACTAGGGCTTTGTAAATCAAGTCGTTGATGGGATGAGAAACCAATTTTTTTCTGTAAGTATAATCTTCACAAAAAAAATCTGATTTAAAACCTTTGACTTTAAACTTTCCAAAATATTACATGCCTACATTTCAAAAATGAAAAAACTGTCTAATCTTTCAATGCTTATGAGCGTGGCGGCTTTGTTTTAGCACTTGTCCCACCTTAAAACTCATTTGTCAATTTCAAGTGAGAGCGTTTGTATCGCGCAAATATTTAAATACGAACTGAAAAGATATATATCACTCAGCGGAAAAAGTTCCGACGGCGCCTTGCGAGTGAAAAGGATTGTAGTTATTTATTGTGGTTCCTATGATTTATACATCCCATTCAGGTTCGAGTTGTAATGAATTCTGAAAGTTTACTGCAAACAGACAGACAATAGGATGTTGTAGTTCAATATGTTTTCAAGAAGCTTTTATATGCTTACTAGATTTAGTCCAAAATTACTTCTATATTCTATGCTTCGTTCGGTGAGTGAGAGAGCCGGAGGTCCATCCCTTCTTCCCTTCTGAGGAGGGAAAAATAAAGGCCGGCTACGCTCTTGTCATACCCTTGGTGTTGCAATAGTCCATGGGCAGCGGTGATCACTTACCATCGGTGACCTGCTTGCACAGGTGCCGTATTAAAAAAATTGTTATATCTTACCTAGTTGGAAAATAATTCAAAGGGGTTTGGGTAATTTTGTATGAGCCTTGGCATGATTTTTTTTTTCAGCGACCACTAATATAACTAGTATTTTTAATTAGCCTTATAGTTGAGAATAACAATATACAAAACATTATTGATGTAAACTATATCGGAGCCGAAATATCAAATATCAAAATAAGACAAATAATAAGTAAGTCGTCTATATAGATGTAATATTTTTTAACAAAAATGATTTGATTAAAGCGTATAGTATGTCGTTATGGATAGGAATCTAGACTAATATTATAAAGAGGAAAGATTTGTTTGTTTGTTTGTAATGGGTAATCTCAGAAACGACTGAACTGATTTAAAAAATTCTTTCACCATTCGAAAGCTACATTATCCCGGAGTGAAATAGGCTATGTAGGTACCACGAGCGAAGCCGGGGCGGACTGCTAGTGATAAATAAAATGCAACAGATACACACAAACAAATCATTTATTATAGGCACATACAATATCAATATGAATATATTACATTATTATTAGTTTACAAGATTAGTTATTTTCCGATTTATACAATTTAGTTATTTTCCGGTTCATCGTAAACTTCATTTTCTTGATCATGTCGTATTATTGTGTCTAAAAACTGAGCTGGGGGAGATAGATTATCTTGGTATCTACCCCATCCCAAATACCATATAATGGACATTACATGCGAGCAACAGCCTAGAGTCCGTTTTCCGACAACACATGAGCAATAATGGCCCAATATTGCGCTGCTTCCTTCTAGTTCCCTTTCTAATAAAATATAAACATAATAAATTCTGCTTGTCACGTGTCTTGATTGAATTTTTCCTCTAAGTAGCCATGGATTCCGACAATCCAAATTCTGCTCTCTAAAATCTTCTATGTGGGGCTCCTTATATATTTCAATTATATACGAACCATTTTTTACATGCTCCCCGTAATAACTGCGGGCTTGGAGAATTTGATACGTTCCCAACGCATATATAATAAGCTCGTCCATACTTAATATTGGGAAATCATTAAAATCTAATAAAGCCGCATCAATAGACTGAAAACGAGCCCATCTACGATTGAGATTATTTTCTATAACATATTCACTTAACCTGTTTCTGTCACCATCACATTGAATTATTTTGTTTACGATTTCGTTCACCAAGCGGTGGTCGGTTAGGGGTTTGCCAAAAGCATTTAATAATGCCGCAGCAATTTTTATCTCGTCGAAAAGATGCCTTGCAGCTACATTAAAGTATTGGTGACGTAATTGGCGAAACTGATTTTTTAATCTGCCATTTACTGTTTCTACAACCCAACGGCAAATAGTAACTTTCCTAGAATCATTTGCTTGTCGCACACTTAACTGACTTTCATTTACGTCTTTGGAGGCTGGCATGTACGTTTTGTATCCATATGACTCCACTTCATCAATGCAATCTCTGAAGCCTCTATCTAAAATGAGTACATCATTTTCACGAAAATACCAATGAAATGTATCAGTTTCACTACTCATAATCTCAGACAAAATACGAGCATCTGAAGTAGTAGCTTCATATAAACCATAAATATCAACTATATGACCATCAGGGCATACTACTAAAAAGGGTTTTAGTAAATGACGAAACTTGTGCAGACTATAGGATTTTCTTTGAAAGTAATAGTTGCTGCTTTTTTGTAAATATATATAAGTCCCGTCTAATATAATTATGGCTCTACGTTCACTCAGAGGAGCATTTGGATTTCCAAATAATACATTTGGGATAGTCAGACAACGTGATATGACTTCTTCTCTTGTAATATGATCATAGCCTAAATTCTGTGGCACAAACTCTGTCATTAATTCTTGTCTCACTTCTCGCATTATTTTTTCAAAAGTTTTTCTTGTCATTTTGAATACGCTAGAAAGTCGTTGATTTGATTCACCGGTGTGAAGTTTTGCAAGAACTGTTGCAAGGGCTGTTTTAGCCTTTTTGTGATGTTGTGTGATACTTGGGGTTGCTTCAAGAATTCGCATAAAGTTTTCCTTAGAGAAACCAATGTAATAATGAAAGACTCCATTATTAATGGAAGAAAGTCTCTCAAAATCTAAAAAATTACTACGATTTCTTAAAATATCCATCATGTCTTTCACTTGCTTCGACGAGAAACTTGCAATTACACGACGTGTTCTTGTTTCAATATCTTGAAACCCTGAATCTGAATGCTCTCTACATACACGTGTACCCCGTGGAAGGTAAAATCCTTTATTTTGAAGAATTGTGGTTCTTATGTCAACATGAATTCGTTGAAGATTGGTGTTGGTGCAATCAGCAAAAATACATAACTGTGTATTAAGTGGTGCTCTGGAATATCCAGGAACTTCAATCGTTTGCGGTCTACTAACTTGCACTTGTTGGTCTCGCATATTTTCATTAATAATAAGATCTGATTCAGATTCCTCTGTATTGCCTCCTTGCGATGAATCATGCTCTAATACTTGATCATCTGCATGTTGTTCAAGTAGGTCTGGTGCAACTTCTGCTTGTTGATCTCTTGAGACATAGCGCTGAGCTCGAAAAAAGCATGGTCGACATATCCGTTCATCGCCACCAAACTGTAAAATACAAAATATAGGCTTAATCAATATATTTGTATACGTATTAGCTCCATATATAGGTAAAAAATAATTAAAACACATCGTAGTACCTAGATAAATCTAACTGGGTAAATTGATTTAATTATTTATTTTTTAGTAAATATGAAATCATTTCCTCTTTTACTTGACTTACGAACATATAGCAAGTCTCAAACATATAGTAATCACTAAAAAAAGTGGCACGTACTGCATCTTATTGCATTTATGCCGGTTTGGGAGCAAGCGGAAGAAACACAAGTACTAATCTTCTTTGACACTCAAAAGATAATCAAGGTAAAGGGGAAAATATAACCAGTGGCCAGTTTTCAATAAGTTAGGAATGGCTTTGTGACGAGTGAGATCGCTTTAAGATATGTACTTCAAACAAAATATAATTGACACTGGGATATTGTACCTACATGAAATAATGTTTGACACAACAGTCCCTGAGTTTATCACGTTTTAACAAACCAACTGTTTTTTAATATTAGTGTAAATAAGAAAGTTAAACAATTAATAATTATATAAGAAATGTCATCACTTACCTCAAGAATGTTAATAACTTCAATGCAGTATGCCATTAAACATGGGTTTTGCTCCATCAGTTGAGCCGTTAACACCATAGATCTCCTGCGAGTGCCGCCAATGCGGTTCAAACTTCGATGGCAGCCAACACACGATGCTCTATCTGCATCCATATTGTTTTAAAGTCCAAATCACTACAGCAAACTCTTAGTCCAGTTAGTAATGCCAGGTCACAAAATAAGATAATAAAGAGAGAGTCCAAAAACAAAGCAAAGGTCGTGGTAATCAAAAGTATATAACGCACTTGCACACACTCAACACAAAGGTTAAACGGGGAGTGAATCCTGCCTGCGCCTGCACCTCTTTCCTTCACCCCTCCACTCCACCCTGCTCGATTTTCAAAGCCTAACCGAGTCAGGTAAATGAACCCTGCGCTGTGATTGGATGAACGCGACCGGTAGCGGGCCTTTCAACTTTCTAGGAACTTCCCATTGTTTGTTTACTTAACGCACTAAAAGTTATGAATCACATTCACCCTCGGTCTTTTGTTATAGAAAATTCTCTAATCCACATCTGACATATCAGTTACCTTCGAATGGCTTAAAAAATCTGTGTGTGAGACTTATCATGTCTTCCGTGTCATTTTATGCCATATGAAACAATTTTTTCGTAAAAATATATAAGTACACATGCATGAGTGCCTGAAGTAGGATATCATCAAATTCTGCGTAATAAAAATAATATATTAATGTTTGTTGTATTAATTATGAATGTCGCATACCCCACTGTAACTGTTTTTATTTTATATATAAATAATATAAATCATAGAATCAAGTAATATTTACACGAAAAAATAATAAAATAAAGATCCTGTTTTGTCTATCTAGACGACATTATTGTAATTTATTTTTTAATTATGAATGCCGATATCTCGGCTCCGATACACTGTAGACAGAAACGGCCATAGATGAAAATAAACATCTTAATATGATCTTTCGAATGAGTAAACTTTGAACGGTGGTCGCAAATTTTGAAAATCAGGCCACTTTTACCCAATGCCCTTTATACTAGAGCTGATTTGATCATGGAATTGCAATTGATTAACCAAAACAAACATTATTTCAAATAATGAAACTTTGGTTCTTAAGTGATTGTATTGTAAGGCAAATATTAAGAACACAAACGAAATATATCACTCAGTGGAAAAAGGATTTGTTGCCTTGACATCGAGTCACTCCACGTCGAGTCACCGCCACGTCTACTTCGCAAAATTTCCGTTTTTATTCCCGCCTAGTTCCAACGTCGCTCGCCTTGCGAGTGAAAAGGATTGTAGGTATTTATAGTAGTTCCTGACTATGATTTGTACATCCCATTCAGATTCGAGTTGTAATGAATTCTGAAAGTTTGCTGAAACCAGACAGACAATAGGATTTTGTAGTTCAATATGTTTGCTAGAATTTATCCACAATTTCGTTTATGTAGCTTTTGCGATGATGTTTATCAGTTACTAAAACTGCCATAAATCATCTTTATCCGTCTCTTAGATTTTGAGTTACCCTTTTATTTGCAAAATCTAATATCTTTACATTTTTCATAAAAGTTATAACCTGTTATATTCGTTAAAAATCATTGAGATATTAAGTACCTCGTACTAGAGGCGCTACGTAAAATATATTCAGTGTTCCATTCTTCGTAATTTAAAATTTCACCGCTTCAGCGCTAAAATAATAACCTAGCGTCCAATTGTCCATATTCAATACTGTTTATATACTATATTTGCTACAATCACGCGTTTCCATAGCAACATGTCAACATAATGCAAAATGGCGGGAGGTAATAATATACATACATACATACATATTATCACGCCTCTTTCCCATAGGGGTAGGCAGAAACTATGGATTTCCACTTGCTACGATCCTTACAAACCTTAGGTAATAATATTGATTTTCTTTTTGAAAAAAATAAATTAGTTTAAGTACTTGCTGATGAAAATTTATTCCTTTGCACTGTGCAGTGCTCAATAAGTTATTACTGTTTGTCTCAACACACACCAAGGCATTTTTATGATTTTCACCATGTTTTTGTTTCTTAACCTTTAAGTATGGACTTGTAGTCTCACAGGCTCCGCGACAATATTGGTTTCTTTGTTTCATTCACTTCCCCCCACTCCCCGTGACTGAGCCGCCCAGTAGCTTCAGTTTTATTGCAAAAACGACTAGAGAAGAAGGAGGTAGCGTCGCCCGGTGCATAGGACGTGCATATTACCTTTTGAAAAATTGGCTGGAGCCTGTGAGACTACATGTCCATAGTCGCCGCATAAAAATATTTACAAAATTTTTTTGTTTGTTTTACTTTTATGTGTAAAAAATGGCAGAAAATGAAAAGCTGGTTGTTCTCGTTCAGAGGGCAAGCAACAAAGTTCACTTCATAGGCCGGCAAACAAAATATTACGAGTTAGCGATCCATCTTTTGTTCCCGTCCTCTATGTAATGACTGTCAATAATTAGTCTTACAAAGATCGTTGTGATTTTTTTTTGTTTTTCTCTATCAGAAGTTCATTAAATTTTTTTTTAATGCGTCATACAGTAGATTATTAGAAAAAGATTTGATTATAACCATATATTTTAGTTAAGTAATGTTTTATGTTTAAAAACTAAACTATAGTCAAAATTACCAAAAATGGTGCCTATGCTCTAATTTTTAATATTTTTAAAGATTTTAAATAAAGAAGTTGATTATGCACTAACGCCATCTTATTTTTAGTTTCCTTCAATTTCATCTAGTTATATTGTTCCAGCAATTTGGATTATGGTAAAAAAAATCGCATTCTTATATCGGAGTCTGACAGACTACATGTCCACGGTAGTGTTATAAAAATAAGACGTCCATAGTTAAAGGTTAATTGTGGGAAGTACTACGCGCGAAAGAGATAGCAAGCGACTAAGTCAGCTGTGGCGCGGCGACCACAGTCGAACGGGACAAAGTGAGTGGTTGCGGTGGCTTCTCTAGTACGTAGTACTTAATATCTCAATGTTAAAAATATAAACAGACTTTGATTTATAGTTAAGAATAGATCTTGAAAGCTAAATGAGTTAGTCTTACCGTATCAAAAATAAGTCAATTTAATACTACAGCTGATTTGTTCGTTGAATGGCAATCAATCACCTAACACAAACATTAATTCAAATAGTGAAACTTTGGAGCTTACTACCAAAAAAAAAAAACACTTAAAGAGATTGTATTGTAAGGCAAATTTTTAGAATACATTTGACATATATCATTCAGCGGAAAAAGTTCCGACGTCGCCTTGCGAGTGAAAAGGATTGTAGTTTCTATGATTTATACATCCCATTCAGGTTCGAGTTGTAATGAATTCCGAAAGTTTGCTGCAAACAGACAGACAATACAATGTTGTAGTTCAATATGCTTTCCACAAGCTTTGCTAGAATTTGTCCACAATTTTGTCTATATTGTAGTCTACGCGATGATGTTTATAAGTTATAAAACTGCTATAAATCATGTTTATATAACTTCTAGATTTTGCGTCACTCTTTTATTTGCTAAATCAAATATCGTTACATTCTCATAAAAGTTATAATCAGTAATATTAGTAAGATATATACCTAATATCAATAAAATGACAATGTCTTTTGACAATGTTTCAAAAACAAATTTCAAGCTTAATGAGTTATTTTTACCTACATGAAAAATAACTCAATTTTACAATAGAGCTGTGTTGATAATGGAATAGCCATCAATCAACTAACACATTAATTCAAAAAGTGAAACTTCGGCACGCTCTACTTAAAACTCACTTCAAGTGAGAACGTTTGTATTGTACGGCAATAGTTAGAATACAAACGAAAGTCACTATTTTTTGATTTTGTTTTTAGTTTTTTACATATCTGTAACAAACTAAAATCTATAATTAAACATAAAAATATCACTTAATAAAAAAAGTTTCAACAGTGCCTTGCGAGTGAAAAGGGAGCTACAATAAATAACTATATACATTCCAATCATGTTCGAGTTATAATTAATTCCATAAGTTTGCTGCAAACAGACAGACAGCAGTTTCAATACTAGGTGGTGTTGGAAATGTGTTTTACTAAGTACTTTTTGCTGCAGGAGCACGACCCTCTCAATACTACCAGAGCCATATATTATAGCCAGAGCAGTCAGAGAATTTATCATATCAGAAAATATACTTCTATTTTTATTTATTTATTTATTTATTCAATTAGGTACACCAACAGATTACATAACAAAAATATACAAACAACATTAAATCTTAAGTTCTATCATGCAACCCAATAATAAATAAATAAATATAAATATATAGGGACATATCACACAAATTGAGCTAGCCCCACAGGAAGTTGTGAACTTGTGTCGTGGGATACTAACTCAACGATACTATATTTTATAATATATACTTATATAGATAAACATCCAAGTCCCAGGTCAATCTGAAAAAGATCATTTTCCATCTTGACCTGACCGGGGATCGAACCCGGGACCTCCGTGTCGCAGGCTGGCGTGTTGACCACTGCGCCACGGAGCTCGACACACACATAATAGGTGAACACAACATTCATGATTAAGCAGTAAGTAATTAATATTAATTTTAGAATAGGAATTTATATAATGAAAAGAAGTTTTTAAAATACAGTTTATTAAAATAAGGTATTAATAGTTTACTAGCTGTAACCCGCGGCTTTGCCCGCGTGTTATATGGCCCATGTCCTTCTCGGTACCCTAACTTATGTGTATGCAAAATTTCAAGATGATAGGTTCAGTACATTGGGCGTGAAAGCGTAACAAAAAAACAAACTCACTTTCGCATTTATAAAATAGTTAGGATTTTGAAAGTTTGATTTTAGAAGTTGACAGGTATTTTTCTGTCATTGATTACTTCAATGAAAGTTAAACATAAAATATGCTAAATCAAGAAATAAATTATTTCAAAGTTCTCGTCACCGTCAATAAAAACAATCGAATTATAAACGGGCCAAGCGTTAAAAACTATTTAAATTCAGCCAAACTAATTTACATTTTGAGACGCGACGACAAAAAATAATAGGTTAATTTTCCAGCGAAATAAATTGAAACTTAATTGCGTTATCTGAGTAAGTATTAAAATTTAAGAGACAATTATCATTGGGCCATTGCAGACAGACGACCTTGTCAAGGGCGATGGTGGATAATTATGAACTAAAACTTAAGATCTTTATAAAGATATGTTTTATGTAAAACCAGCTAACTATCAGCCGCACTCATTTAGTGTTCTGTACAATAATATATACATCACTCATAATATTACATCTTTATATTGACGAGCTCCGTGGCGCAGCGGTCAACACGCCTGCCTGCGACACGGGAGGTGCCGGGTTCGATCCCCAGTCAGGTCAAAATGAAAAGTGATCTTTTTCAAAATGACCTGGGTCTTGGACGTTTATCTATACCTATATGTATTTGTAATAGAATATAGTATCGTTGAGTTAGTATCCCATAACATAAGTCAACTTACTTTGGGGCTACCGCAATCTGTGTGATTTGTCCGTATATATTTATTTATTTATTATTATTTATGCCTTGCGGGGTAGGCAGAACCCAAGGTCATAAGACCCAAAGGCCACATTTAGCATCTTAGTGGGTGTAAAGGTAGAAAGTAGAATCAAAATAGTGATGGGTTGCTAGCCGCATCGCCCATAACGTAATTTCTTAGATTTTCACCCAATTCCTTGACCGCCTTTTACGGTCTACGCGGAAAGAAAAGAAGCTGGTATATTATTTATATTTCCTTTTCTTTGAAACAAGCATGGAATAGATAGTATGTTTTGAATAAAACCGGCTAAACTACAAAAACGCGTTTTTTTTTTGTTTGTGGACTCTGTGTATTCGTCTTTTTCTCTCTTTGTTCTGATATCCTAATCCTAACTAATATTATAAATGCGAAAGTGAGTTTGTTTGTTGTTGCTTTCACGCCTTATCTACTGAACAGATCATGATGAAATATTGCATACATATAGGTTAGGGTACTGAGAAGGACATAGGCTTATATCACGCGGGAAAAGCTGCGGTAAACAGCTAGCTGATATATTATTATAAGCACGTACCTCAACCTCTTTCTTGTGACCTATCCTGTGTGGAGCATGGAGATATATGTACTAAAAAAGAAAGAAAGAAAGAAAAATAATTTATTCGGAGCCACACAGTAATACATTCAGTTTAGTGTAATTACATTTTTATGTTCTGTAGAGTGAGGCACCAAAAAGGGGCCACTCAGCATAAGGCAGTGATGCAACTGACATCACGCCGCTGGTCTTCCGTGACACCTTTTAAAAGAGAATTATAGCGCTACTATATACTACGTACTAGAGTGTGGAGGCTTTTTTCTTATTTAACGTATCAGTAATAAAGGAGTATCAATACACGTCTAGTAGTTTTTTTTGTTGTTTTGATTTACATATTTTTATAACAGCGGCAAAATATGTTTACATATTCTGGTGAAAAATATTAAGTCTAAATTTTAAGTCTCTACCTATTCCATTTCAATAGCTCTTTGAAGGACGAACGAACATTGGAGGTTTAACAACGGAGCCCTGTTTTCACGATTAGTGTACGGAATCCTAAAAATTGTTTGTTTGATAAAAGTATCTCGAAAACTTCAAAAGAAATATCCAAACAATACAAGTTAATATTGAAAAATGTTTAAGATTGTACAATGATCAAATTAAATATTTATGTCCATTTCAACCGAATCAAAAATCACTAATGAACGCTATTATGTCAATAACAAAATAAGCTGTCAAATTAAAAGTGACATTCACAAATGAATATTAATTTTTAACGAACAAAAGTAAACAACGGAGGACTCATTAAAAATTTCGCAACAATTGTAAATCAGACATACGGACGGATCCAATTGTTAATTAAATACGTTGCAATTTTTAATTAAAGCATTTTCATTGATTGTGTTATTATAGGAAAAAAAATCCCATCCCATGGGATGGGATAGTTGGGATTGGGGTTTAATTTCTTTTCCACTTAGGTGTAAAACTAAGAGAGAAGTAATACGGCTCAGATACGGGCAGGCTTGGAACTCTATGATAGTATTTTAAGCCTTTGTCAAGGAGGCGTAAATATTTTACACTAGCTTGCAATTGGCCAGCTTTTTTTCAAACTTGCTTTACTACTTACCTCAAACCCATAACTTACTTTGCGAAATTACAACAATTTCGTTTGGCGTGTTAAGCGTCAAGTTTAATAAGGCACTCGACATTATTTGCTCACCTTTCTCTGCACGCAACTGTAAAATGAGGAATTCCACACGCAGTGGTTATGTGTGAAATGGAAATGGTTATGGGTTTTTGTCAATTTAAAAATAGTTTAATATTACACTCCAAACAAAAAGTAAGCAATTAAGAGGTTTAGATAGCGCCATCATTTTATTCTGTTACTCCTTTATAAGATCATATTTAAAAATTGTGCTACAATTGGTCATCATCATCATTTCGTGTAGGTGACACGGTCAGTCGACCATGCACACTCTAGTGTCAGAATTCTTCGGAACCGCCTCCCGGCCTCTGACGTGGTTCCTTTAACGACTACCAGATGGCAGCCGGGAACAATCGGCTTAACGTGCCTTTCGAAGCACGGAATCATCTTTCTTATTAGACAATCAGGTGATTCATGCCTGCAATGTCCTAAACAAAACTGGAAACAACTTAACAAAGTATGCTTCCCGTGGGAATCGAACACGAGACCCCTAGGTCAACAAAGCAATTGCCTTAACCACTGAACCACGGAGACTACAAATGGTAAATTATGAGAATTACCGCACAAAAATGGTCACTTTCGGTGGTAATAAGTTAATACCCTTAGTTTTAAATTATGATATTGAGGAAAAGTAATATCAAAAGTACTACAAAAATGTTACTACCAAAGTACAGTCACTTTTTTGAATTTGATATGATTTCTAAGGAAAAAAAATAAAATGCTAGCCCGTCATCATGATCAATTTTTGCTATGAGACTAATGCTAGAAATTAAAAAAAAGAAAAATACAACAATTCCTGCACAATAGTTTTCAGGGCAATTTGTATAAAAATGTATTTTTTTTCGAATTTACAGCTTTAGTCCCATAGGAAAAGTTGTTCATATTGACAGGCTGAGTCACCCCTTATGGCAAAAATAAATTATATTCCCGTTTCACTCCAACACACTAGTCCTCAACTCATAAATATTGTATTTTATGAGGTAACTCCGAGACCCTTAGCTACGAGTACTTGATGAAATCTCTGTTTTGGTTCCCATACATCTTAGATCACCATCGTAGCTAAAACACACTTTTCAATACAATTAAAAGGATTTTTAAATGATACTTTATTGAATTCCTGAATCTGGTGTTTTAATGATAAACCGTAACCTTCGTAATCTAATAGTAGTATAGGGTTTTATTAACTGTATAGTTTTGTATTTGACTAGGGCTTGGCTACGCTGATCGCTTTCTTTATAGGCTTCGTTATAGCCCTGAGCTGATTTAATTGGAATTCTCAACATTTGCTTACTTTTCTCTGCACGCAAGTGTAGAGGTTACACTTCGTATGTTATGTAAAGTGGTAATTTTTTCGATCTAGTGTATACCTGAAACAATAAAAAACATTATATTAGTGAAAAATAAGTTAAAATTGTTGGGCATACTTATATGTACGATAAAAGGTAAAATATAATTTAATAAAATAGAAATCAGTTAAAAGCAATTTTAGACTTGGTTCCGGAACAAAAGTAGTTAGTATTGATGTTGAGAACATGAATTTAAATTATCATTTAGTCAGTACCAAACACATTGTATACAGCCTGATTTTAAACCTCTAAGCATCATTGAAGTCTGGGAATTAGATACATAATGGAATACAGAACCCATTTTTGGACCCAGAGATTTTGAGTTTTCAATATGGCTCCTAAGTAGGAGCCATATTGAAAATATATAGCCTATATAATTTTAAATATGATATTACGTGAAAAAGTGCCTGTAAAGGCCTATTTTATGAATAAATGTTTTGATTTTGATTTGATTTTGATTGATGACGTAAGTTGGCATGACGCGTGTGCTAACACAAAGCTGTCACGCACACAAGCATTGAACAATAGGCCTTTTTTTACTATTTATAAATTTAATCACCAAAATAAAGGCATGACTTGAATATAATAGAGCTGAGGCATAACAAGTCTCAGCTCTATATAATTTTTCAAAGGATAACACCTCAACCAAACGCTTGACATTTGGTAGGCCCCAAATCACGTAAAAAGGTTTATTTCAGGCCAAAAACTATTTTCGATTGAGCCAATATTTTTACTTATCAAGCTATATCGCTTTGATTACACCGCAACACACTCACAATCGTTTGTCACAATCGGACCTCGATTGATTGCGGCTGTCAAACAAAAATCCATCCTAACACTCACCAGATAAGACTCATAATCAATCAAAACCGTAGAAACAAAAGGAAATTGAGGCACGCTATCATACCTCAAAATCAGTGAATATTGTACTCTAATACAATGTTTTAAAGTCTAGATTTCTTTACTACCAAAATCACGTATAAAAATATCAGCCCAAAACAAATATTTTAAACGTACTATAAATGGAAATAAGGTTAAAATTTGTGTGAGAAGGAATAAGGGTCAAAATCATTCGATAATTAGTAAGCCCAATTAATAAATGTTAATGGTACTCGACACGCTAGGTATCAATTAAAATGGTTGTAATTGAGAATTGTTATAACCATTGTCATAGGGATATATTTTTGATTAACAGCTTTTTTATCGACTTAGGATCGTCGATAAAAAATGCTTTCCAATGTTTTGGGCACACCGCGAGGTACCAAAATACTACAAGCATTTTACTTGGGCATTTTTAAAGTTTAATATGATTTAGGACTATAAGAATTAATTGCTGCGTGGCGCTAGTGTGTCGCAACACAGCGCCTTAACTCATTTTACAATGAGTTTGAAAATTAATTTATTTGTAAGAACATTTTGTGACTAGCTTCTATTGTTTTTTATTCGACGAGACCCTAGATAGCCCTTCAAACATTTCATGAACTTGAACTTGAACATGAAATTTACAGTTAAGACTGTGAACTTGAAACTAAGCCGTCTTAGACAAAAAGCTTAACGTTCTCACTTTAATTTGTTAACAGTAGTTCATAAAATAATTCTAAGGCTGGTTTCAGAGTGACGCTGGCAGCACGCGCCGGTTGCCAGCGCGTCTCAACAGCGCGCGTTTGACCGGCGTCACTCTGAAACGCTAACTGCCTGTAGACGAGCTCGGACCGCGTGTGCTTCGCCAGCGCTGACAGCGCACGTCTCACGAACGGCGCGTGTGAACTGCGTGACTTTGAAACGCTGCTTCTATAATAGTGTAATTGCAAGCGCGCGCGTGTCGCCGGCGCTGGTCAAATGCGTCACTCTGAAACCAGCCTAAGGCCTCACAGAACAAAATTCTTAATGATCACTCTGTTTTCTTTCAAATACTTTGTTTCAGTTGGAAGCAGCATTAGACTAAAAAAAATCATACATGGCTTCAGGAGTTATTCTAGTCGGATCCCCAAAATTGGATACCTTAAGAGTCGCCTGGAAGCGCATGTCTCCATACAAATGGAAAAAGGGAATTGTGGCAATATTTGATAATTTTAGGGCAAAATTAAGCATCCAATCAATTAATCTCATTATAATCTACGTACGTTCCTATACAGTTTGGTTAAATTATCAAATGTTTGAGAATTATACGCCTCTCAAGATTTCCATACAAATTTGAAAAGGCTTTTAATTCTCAAACCATTGGTATTTTCACCAAGCTGTATAGGAACGTACGTAGATTATAATGAGATTAATTGATTAAATGCTTAATTTTACTCCAAAATTATCAAATATTGCCACAATTCCCTTTTTCAGTTTGTATGGAGACATGCGCTTCCAGGCGACTCTTAATGGTTCCGTTTGATTTTCATTATTTTTTATTACAGTCGATTCAAGATTCAATCGTTTATTTAATATAGGTTTCTTTGAACACTTATTAATTGTCATATTTGTGTTTACAATTTTTGAAACAAAATTTTTTTATTGATAAGTCAATAATTACTTATGGCTAAGTTTAGGTTCGTTTCATCAACGGGGGTCGATGGACGGGGGTCCAGGGTATCAGATATAATGTTTAAATATTTTATTCCGATCAGCTACCTCATCATATTTTTGGTACATCATCACTATCATCAGGTCTCTTTTAGTCTCTACTGCAGGAACACGACCTTTTCTGTACTACCAGAGCCAGAGTAGTCAGAGGATTTGGTCTACACTCTCCAAGCTGGCCAGACGGGTTGAACAGGTCTCTTTGATGTTAATAAGCTTTGTTTAGCTTATGTTTCCTAAGTCACCTTCCACGACATCCACGAGAAAGCTTGGCGTGGTCCTATTCTACTCTGCCAGGAACCACATGGCGCAGCTTTAGGGGATCTATAGAGAAAAACAATCAGACCGGACTAATACAATTTCACAGTGAATTCGTTCGGCGAAAATTATTAATAATAATAATTAATTAATGGATTCGACGATCATTGTCCCAATAGCCGTATCTGTGAACGGTCTTATAGTGAAGAGTCTTGACCAACATCTCAAGAGACTCTCGGTGGATGTCTGGATCAAGGGCCAGATACAGAAAGCGGTACTTCTATGTAGACACGGCACGTATTGTTAGAAGGTTCCTCTCTCTGTAGCCTTAACCACCGGTAGCTTGAGCCCAGCCCCGCTGCTGGCGGCCATCTAAGTTTAGGTTTTTTTTTTATGCTTTGTAAATATTATATTTTGATATTTTACTTTTTATATCAATTTTATAAAAACCTATGTTACCTAAGTTAGTAAAAACCGGTCAAGTACGTGTCAGGCCACGCGCAGTGTAGGCTTCCGTAGTTGCGAATGACAACTTTGAGTTTACACTGTTCACACTCGCACCTCACAGTTTAACGACCAAGAACATCTAACAATGAAAATTGAACGGAATTTTACATTTTTGAGTACATTTTATAAGTTGTTTGCCTATAACTTTTTAGTTTGTACTTAGTACTCAGCTCTGACAGTTTTCCTTTCAACTTCAATATATATAATACTGCTGTAATTTTTTTCACGTATCCATATATAACCGTTTAGCAAATAGAGGGGAGGGACACTCACATCTAACAAAAATTTGCACTTTAAAATCAAATAGGTATTTCGTAAACGGATCCCTAAATCGAAATATGGTCTTCTCAATCTCACAATGTTTTTAAAGACCTATTTAACAATACCCAACACGACGGGTTTGTATAGAAAAAAAAATATTACTTCCTCTTCACTTGTATGATTTTTTTTTTCAAATATTTTTCTACTACTTTTTTGGCATGATAATTATACATACCCATACCAAATTACAGCTTTCTGGTACTTATAGTCTCTGAGTAAAACCGCGGACGGACAGACAGACTGACAGACAGACAGACATGGCGAAACTATAAGGGTTCCTAGTTTACTACGGAACCCTTAAAATAAATCAAGAGGCACCTTTGCGCCAGAAACGTTACAGGGCGGGTTTTAAAACTATTATGTTATTATATAATAATTGACGACCTGTATTATTAAATAAGTGAATGTAATAAATGATTGGAATCAAGAGAATTATAATTAACATTGGATTCGTTTGGTAGATCAGACCGGAATAACTCGCCCGAAACGTGACCTACACAATCTAACAAGGCAAGATAAAAAAAAGCTCGTAATAACTGCAGAATTTTCTCTCAATAAAATAGAACTTAAAGATATCAGTTTCGTATCAGACTTTTCTCATCCCGTTTGATAAATGATTGCAACGCCCAAACTGCAATATAAACTTTATTCACTACCATTAAGGTCGTAAATCTCTTGCAAAGTCCACTATATTACTGAATTTCAGTTTTATTTCTAACGATTTAAATCTCAATTTTGTTTGATAACGATTTTAAATATAAATGTTTGTTTACTCGAATTTGTGTTTTAAATCCAAGGAATAGAGTTCAGATTTTGTTGTATTATAAATATGAGGGTAGCTGTGTGCAAACTTGACACCAAATGATTTATTTTGGAAGAGCGTTGAACTTTTTTCTGTCAAATACAGCCATTTTCTAATTTTGTTTAGAAGAAATCGTTAAGACATTAACAAGAAATTTTATCATTCCTACATTTATTATTGACCCAATTCCAGCGCAAAACTATTAAAAAGTTCATTGTAAAGAATGATTATTAATTTTAAGTTAAAGAGCAGAATAAGACACATCCCACGCTTAGCGTGTTGGTAGTCGTTTTTTTTATAGATCAATTGAGTGCTTTGACCCCTATCTTGCCTAATGGGAAGCAAATATGAGGTCTAGGGTAGTACACGCAAAGTCAAATTATGCCTATTCACTCTTGCCTTGAAAATACTAAAATTGTTCGAGTCTAAAAACAGTAACGCAGGGAGGGAATACCATTCCTTAGCGGTTCGCATACTGAAGAATATGGCGTATCCAGTGTAATGAGCAGAAAAATCAACGACATAGTCGTATGGATCAAATTCTTGTCGCCACATAGTTGAAAATGGAATTGGACTTGTACCAGCATGGAAGATTTTCATCTACACCACTTTTTATACAGTCATATAACAATATCAACATCATTATCATCATCAGGTCTTTGTGGTCTCCACTGTATGAGTACGACCCTCTCTGTACTACTAGAGCCACATATTAGCCAACGAAGTCTCTACGCTAGCCAGACGGGGTGGAGAGGTGTCTTTGATATTTATAAGCTTTGTTTAGCTAGTGTTTCCTAAGTCGCCTTCTACGACATCCACGGGAAGAGTTGGAGTGGTCCTATTCTTCTCTGCCGGGAACCACACGGCGATATAAAAATATCGTTTCATCTAAATCAGAGACGAGCCTTACTCAAATAAACTGTAAATTCTCCGAGGAATCTCTTATTAGACCTTTTTCTATTAGCAAAAGGTCGTTTTTAATTTGATAAACTTGATTAGAATGTATAGAGTGTCTTAATTTGCCCCTATTTAGATTCGTTTGAACATTTTTAATGATATTTCTAAGTTGGTAACTCGGTTTAATTTGGAGTCAATTTAGAAACGAAACGTTAGGTTTTATGAAAACGTTTTTTTACCTATTTAATTTATTTAATCTATTTATATAGCCTTCAGAGTTCACTGCAAGGTTGTTCAGCTTAATAATTGTTTTTTTCACATTAGAAAAAAGGAATTTCAACCAGCTTCAAAAAAGGAGGAGGTTCTCATTTCGTCGGAATCTTAATGTCACCGATTTAGGATTTTTTTTTTCTAAACGGTTGCACCCCCTAGTTGGTCCCACGGTCACAAAGTCACCAAATTGTGTACACTGATGCCGTTTGTTTTAAACTAATTTTATATTTCATTCTTTTTCCTACATTTTAATTCACATTGTACACTTACTTATGTATAGGGGTGAAGTCTGTTACTTCTTTTTGTTAAAAATAATTTTATTTATTTATGAATCCATGAGTGCGGGAAACGGAAAGATCTTCCTTTGGGGCGATCGAGAAAACCACCTTACTCCCGCTACCATGTCTTCTTCTTCTTCTTTTCGTGTCGATGGCTTAAGGCAATTAGATTTTGTCCCGCTACCATGTAAAACATAGGAGATTAAAACTGTTTCAAACAGCAGACCCCTTACACGCCAAAGCAAATAATTTTCAAAACGGTAATAAATGTAACGATAAAATACCATAAATTATTTTGGCACCCACCCCGCCGCAGATGCTTAAATCCTAAGCAATATTACTTAAATCATGACGTCACTGCCCCCGGGACATTATTATTCACCCCCATATTTAGGGTGGGGTTTGTCTGCTAGCGATTGAGGTGTCAGAGTAATTGATTGATGTCTTGCATTTGCATTATATGAGGTGCAAGTCGATTCCTTAGGGAAACGTCCAATAGCTTAACTATTGGATGTTTCATCTCTAAGGAATTTTCCTTTACATATTGTGAGCGAATGTGAAGCACTGCATTTATATCAATAGTTGAGTGGTTGTCTCTAGACTATTTGACGTTTACCGTAAGATATGTCATTCTCGTAATACACAAGTTATTAATAATTAATGAAATTAATTAGCCCCAACATATAATGTGAGTCCTCCTTTCGAAACGGATTGGCCAATTTTAATAAAACATGTCCAAAAACCATCACGAAAACATCTGTGTTCAAGTAATAAAAACTGCATCAAAATCGGTACACCCATTAAAACATGACTGCTTGAGTGCAAACTACATTTTTGTGCAGTCATGTAGTATCATCATCATCATCATCAGGTCTTTTTCAGTCTCCACTGCAGGAGCATGTAGTATGGATACATTGAACCAAAGGGTTCTGGTACGCGAGCCCCTATAAAGAGATTGCTCCTCGTATGATTCTTGCCGCTCGTGACAAGAGGGCTGGTTGCTTTTTCACGCGAAAAATAAGCATCAATCCAGCGAGGGAATGCAGCTCTTGCGAACACGAGGCACAGAAGCGCAGTCTGAAAGTTTAAATATAATTTTATTTACTTAATAGTTTTTATATCTGCACTAGTGCACTATTAGTAAACAGAGTGAATCTGTTTGGCCAGCCCCCGTAGCATGGCTCCCGTGACGCCGTTTATATCGCGCGATAAACTATCTACTTCTCGCTCTTCAGTATTGCGTAAAACAAGATGGCGATAGTCGATAAACGTTGTCGCGCGTGACATGCTACGGGGGCTGGTAATAATTAAGTCTTTGAATCCCTAATAGAATATAAACCCGCAAGAAAATATGTTTAAACAAATGGGAACTGCTATACAAATTCATCAATCAACTGGTCAAATTTCTATAAGACCATTTTTTTTTCTTACATTTTTTTTGTAACGTATGTATTATGGATTTTGATTAAAATATTTCCAGATTGTACAGGATTACTCTAAAGTTTTATTTAACGTGAATCGTTTTCCGCTTACTCTAGGCTACTCTCCGTCAGCAAAACCTCATCTCAACCCTCACAACATAATGCTAATTGAAATTGACAGTTTGTGCAATGTCTAAAAGATTTAGGAAAATTTCAAAAAGAGGGTTGTCATGTTTTACATCAAGTTGGATTTGGGGATAGCGTGGTATTGATGTTGTTTTAAACACAAAACGACAGTTGGGCTTGAAATTCTGAAAATTTGTTTGGTATTTATACCAAAGAAATAAAAGTTTTAATCAGTTTTTTATAGTATCTGAACTTTAAAGAATCTGTTAAGTAATTAACAACTTTGAGATTCTGTGGATTGTGGATTGTATGCTGTACATAGAGGAGCCTGATAGCTTAGTGATCGTGACCTTTAGTAGCGGTTATGCATGGCAAGCAATTCTAAGGGCAGTGCCTACACTTGGATAGGTGACTGCAAGTGGCATAAAAACAGCTCGAGTTGTCATCATTATTGATAGTCGTTAAGCTATGTCAGTAGCCTTTAGGAACCTTGTGAATTCTGACACCAGTGTTGCCCACTCACACACTCGAAAATTACACACGTGTGCTATGTTGTCTGAGGTGTCATGCTCTAAAGCATGTCCGGTGGTTACAGGTATGGCATCGGGTACGCGCGCCCGGCCCTCCAAACTGCTACTTTCTCATCCCCAATCCATCCGAGCTAGTAGCATCTTGAGCTCCGCGGCGCAGTGGTCAACACGCCAGCCTGCGACACGGAGGACCCAGGTTCGATCCCCGGTCAGGTCATGATGGAAAACGATCTTTTTCAGATTGACCTGGGTCTTGGATGTTTATCTATATAAGTATATATTATAAAATATAGTATCGTTGAGTTAGTATCCCACGACACAAGTTCACCACTTACTGTGGGGTTGTGCTCAATTTGAATAAAAAAAATAAAAATAAAAAAACACCTTTATCCTACTCCCCCAGTCCTACCCTTCCTTCGCTTTAAAAACTTCTACCCTTCCTTCGCTTTAAAAACAGTTTCTATGTGCAGCAGCGTCGGATTCGATATAAGCCAAACAACCCAAACATGGTGAGTATAGCAAACCCTCCAATGACGGAAATCCTTGCGTGAGGCTCGCAGTTCAGCTGTGGTCTTTTTGCAGCTGTGATGATGATGACAATCATCATTTAAAACATCCTTATTTTGTTGTTTTACTTATAACTTCCATTGATTCTCGAGATTCCATTAAACAAGGTTTTTGTTTGAACACTTATTAATTGGCATACTTGTGTTTACAATTTTTACAACAAAAAAATTGTTGTTGTTAATTTATCTTCGGGTGTCAAAGTTTATAATTTACGCGCATAAATAATTTTGTTTTGTTACCAGCAATTATCCCGCTAGAAACGAAACAAAATGATTTGCGCATTACAGTTTCATAGCCCAAAACCCAAAATCCTTAAATGACTAACCAAAGTCAATTCCGGTTGGAACCAGTTCAAACTGGTAATTAAGATTGACTCACCCTAATGCTAGAACGTAGCTCTTAATACCAGGTGTTAAGGTCGTAATTCCTATTAAATATAATAGAAGATAGTTAGGTGAAATAACAATTAGAGGGTATTTGTCATAATTTGCGGAGTTTGTTGAACGTATATTAAATTTCTCATAGAAATTAGGAGATACTTAACAAAGGAGAATTGAATCTGGCAACACCCGCAGAATTATATGAAGACCATGGAGATATATAAAGACTCAAAATAGGTAAGTACTCATTTTTATAGGAATATAAAATTTCTTGGAATATGCAAGGAAATAGATCCATCGCAAGAATGCTTCGGGAGGCTATTGAAATTAAAACAACATCCTAATTTCAATAGAGAGGATGGTTCGTAGTTACCACCAGCTTGGGATCCAGTCATCAATTTAATTAAATCTCAAGCTAAGCAGAAGACTGCAAGACCTTCAGACACCGTGAGCCAATACTACGTACATCCGAAACGTTATCAATAAATATTTTAGGCGGTAGATTTTGCAGTTCTTACAAAATATTAGACAAATGTCAACTTAGTCTACCTGCGACCACGAATACTGAAAAGTGTTCAAAACGTAAGGTGTATAAATAATGTAATAAACGCGATAAAAACCGTATTAAATTAAGTAACAATCGCGAAAATATTAGAAAACATTAAAGCTATATTTTTTAAAGATTCTCATCTATGTACGAGTAGGTATGTCAACTGTCATTTAAAAACAATGGGTCAATACTAAATCAGTCGGGATAAAGAAACTATCGAGTGATTATATAGGGGCCCGTTTTTAACTATTTGGTACGGTACGGTTTTTATCTGCATGGCTAAACGTTGCGTTTGGGTCATTTAGCCTTAGATTTTGTATACCTCATGAGTTTATGACTTTTCATATCGTTCCAATGGACTGGATTCTTGAACAAAATTTATTAGGTTTTAACTATTTAAATCAGAGACCCCTAAAAACACTTTGCTAAACGCAGTCGGCTAAAACACCTTCGCTGCACAATCCATTTGTATTCATACACAAATTCGCCCCCTGCCAACCCCCAACCCCTAAATTTGTACTCATTCAATCAGACTGGTTTAATTCAATCATCAAACTCGGCCACTTCTTTTCATTGGACTGTAATTTGATTTGATTTTTATTTGAGACTATTGTTGAGGAGAAAAGTGGTAGTAAAATGTCTCACAATTTAGATTATTTCTGTTTGGAGAGCTATAAAAGCCTCAGGCCATAGATAACAGTTATTTACTAATACAAATATAGAAACCAATAATATTATTATCACTACGGGACTTACTGGGATTATTTTTGTGAATTTCTGATATTTCGACAATATTGCAGCTGCCATCTTCACAGACTTTGAGTTAGTCTGTAGTAATGATAGTGATTGTGACCGCGAAAGCTTAAAATCGTTGAGAAATAATTTTTAAACAAACGTATTTTTAGTGGGAATTGCCGACAAGTTTCAGCCTATTCAGAAGGTCATCTTTTGGGCCAGTATCAAAGATTTGAGTAAAACCAGTTGTTGAAATAATAATAATGTCTCGAGTTACTATTAATAATAGCTCAATGTGTGTGATATGACCTAAAATGTCTATTTATTTATTTAATATTTATAAAGAAAGTGTTAACATGCTGAAATTAATGACCTCCGTCCACTTACCAAGTATTTTAAATCTATTTTGCGTGGCGGAGCGGTCAACATGCCTGCCTGCGACACGGATGGTCCCGGGTTCGACCCCGGTCAGGTCAAGATGGAAAATGATCTTTTTCAAATTGACCTGGGTCTTGGATGTTTTTTATATATATAATGTATCCTAACTAATATTATAAATGCGAAAGTGAGTTTGTTTGTTTGTTTGTTACGCTTTCACGCCGTATCTACTGAACCAAGCATCATTAAATTTCGCATACACATAGGGTAGGGTACTGAGAAGGACATAGGCTATATATCACGCGGGCGGAGCCGCGGGTAACAGCTAGTTTGTTATAAAATATAGTATCGTTGAGTTAGTATCCCATAGCACAAGTCTTATTATGAACTTACTTTGGGGCAAGCTCAATCTGTGTGATTTGTCCGTATATATTAATTTATTTATAAATCTAAAAACATATATCAAAATTTTAAAACTTAGGACCATTTTTTGTAGTTACCTTCATATTTTCTGAAATAACTATAAAGAATCTAAAAGCACTTATACGCTCAAATATTTTATTTCTTTAACCATGTAAACAACTCTAACGGTATAAACACGTACTTACTCTAAAGAACACACAACAAACATAATCTGACATATCAATTAACACAAGTACCTGCGAGTTGTCGGCAACGCCTCAACCGCCAATATGCGTATTTGCTTCTCTTAAAACAAAAGGCGCTTTGTGTAGAAATTAACTGGCGTAACCATGTTTTTGAATGGGGAAGGCGAGGGGAGTTCACAAAATTTAACTCGTTATTTAAAAAATATTAAAATCTGACAATGGGATGGACTCAGTATCCACCAAAGCAGAGAGAAAAGGAGAAGAGAAGAGATGTGCTACGAAACTGACAGGTTATTTCCGCCAAAGCGAAGAGGAGATGTAAGTTGTACGTATTGATCTACAATACGTGCAACTTACACCTATTACAAATGCCTAAAGCTTTTGCTTTGATTTCTTGCAATCGCGAAATTCGTGAAGGCCACATGCTCGCTGACGGCACAATATTTGATAAAAAATTGAGACATCTCTTCTCTCCACTTGATCCATTACCACTGAAGCTAAGCGGGGAGGTGAAGTGGAAATAACAAAATCTGATTGGTTATTTAGAACACGTCTCTTCTCGTCTCCTCTCCTGTCCTCTTTGGTTGATACCGGACCTATCTCACGTAAAAAGTCAGCTAATGACCAACTTGTTTGAGAGTACCGGCTTCAAAAATATAAAAATATTAGGTATGTGAGTACCTAGTAAATGATTACCCATTTCTGTTTTTAGGGTTCCGTAGTAAACTAGGAACCCTTATAGTTTCGCCATGTCTGTCTGTCTGTCTGTCCGTCCGCGGTTTTACTCAGAGACTATAAGTACTAGAAAGCTGTAATTTTGTATGAGTATGTATATTAATCATGGCAAAAAAGTCGTAGAAAAAAATCTTGAAAAAAATTTTTTTTTTGGTAGCTCCCATACAAGTAAAGTGTGGGAGTATTTTTTTTTCTCTACTTACCCATCGTGTGGGGTATCGTTAAAAAGGTTTTTACAAAATATTGTGAGGTTGAGAACACCATTTTTCGATTTAGGGATCCGTTTCCGAAATATTTGGTTTTAAAGTGAAAATTTTTGTTAGAGGTACGTGTCCCCCCCCCCCCTCTATCTGCTAAACGGTTATATATGGATACGTGAAAAAAATTACAGCAGTAGTATATATATACTGAAGTTGAAAGGAAAACTATCAGAGCTGGGTACTAAGTGCAAACTAAAAAGTTATAGGCAACCAACTTATAAAATGTACTGGAAAATGTAAAATTTTATACAATCTTTATTGTTAGATGTTTTTGGTCGTTAAACTGTGAGGTGCGAGTGTAAACAGTGTGAACTCAAAGTTGTCATTCGCAACTACGGAACCCTATACTGCGCGTGGCCCGACACGCACTTGGCCGGTTTTTGTTTCCTATCTCTGCCTTTCCAGCTATAATTCCAAGCTTGTGGTGGGATTGAGTGTAATCAGTATTCCTTGTTTTCTTTCCAATTCCTATCTGCGAAATGTGATTTCATATGTAATTATTTTTTTATTCTGAAAGTTACCCATAAAGTTGAATCCCCCTTGCCCTGCTACGAGCGTTGTTACATGCAGCTGGCTACGCCCTGAGAATTGCCGGAGAATTAAGTGTGTTTTGAGTGTTTTATGTCATGTTCGTCTTCGCTGGGTTATGAGGTCGGCTGGTTATAAAAATGTTTTTGGTTATATTATTTGTGTTTGAACAAAAACTCTTAAGCCGTTACATAACGTACAATCCTGTTTGAACTTATGTTTGTAGAGTTAGAATTGTCAGCTTATTACAATTGCGATGTCGTTTGTTTTTCGTGTGTTTAACTTTCGATTATTCAAAGTCATCTAAGACACATCTTTAGTTAAAGGCTCGTTCTGTCACTATCTTGTCTAGATAGCCTAGCAAGCTAAAGACAGTTTGAGATTTAAGAATGTCATTAGTTAAAACTACCTATTATAAATATTTCGGGGTAAGTGGCTCAATTTTTTTTCAAACTGTATGATTTCTTGCGTGATTCAATGACTACATCAATATTATCAGCTGGAATCAACAGCTTAACGTACGCATGGAGGATCTCAAGATATTTATTTAAATACTTCATTGCATACATGTAATTGGCTGACTTACAGCCAAAGGCCTTAGCTACCAATCAACTAACAGGTGGAACGGAGAATGAAATTATAAGAAGTAAGTGCAAAATGGTCTAATTACTTAATTCTTTTAATGTAAGAGCCATACAAAAATAAAAGAAAAAACAACAACAAGAAATAACTATATTTTTGCTTTAGTTTCTAATTTTTTATTTTACTCTATATCGAACCATTATTTTCGTTTCTTTCCCCCCTCAAAACATTTTTCTCTTCGTTCTGAGGATTTCTCCAACCCGACTCCATCTACCTTTTCCTCATTAATCATTATTCTTATTTTTTACTATTTGACTCAGTACTGAGATTGTCAAAACGTTATAAAAACCTACCTCGTAAAAAATACTTAGATTGTAATCTTTACTTACTAAGGAGCAAATTTATTTATCCGTATTACTGCTCGTTTCTTGGAAAGGTCGCTATTAATTTCAAAATGTTAAACAGCCTCTAGCATCGAGTTTTACTGAACAATCCTTCATCTAAAGACGCTGCGCGCTTTCCTCCCAAGAGAACAAAGTAAAACAAATTCTCAGAAATACTACCTTTCGTTATTTAGACTAAAATTTTTGATCAAAGGTTAGCTTACTGCTTAAAAAACCGGCCAAATGCGTGTCGAGCCATGCGCAGTGTAGGGTTCCGTAGTAGCGAATGACAACTGTGAGTTCACACTGTTCACACTCGCACCTCACAGTTTAACGACCAAGAACATCTAACAATGAAAATTATATGAAATTTTACATTTTCGAGTACATTTTATAAGTTAGTTGCCTATAACTTTTTAGTTTGTACTTAGTACTCAGCTCTGATAGTTTTCCTTTCAACTTATATACTTCTCCTGTAATTTTTTTCACGTATCTATATAACCGTTTAGCAGATAGAGGGACACTTACCTCTAACAAAAGATCGCTAAATCGAAAAATGGCGTTCGCAACCTCACAATATTTTAAAAAGACCTATTTAACGATACCCCACACGATGAGTAAATAAAGAAATAAAAATAACCCCCCCACTTTACTTGTATGAGAGCTACCCTTAAAAATTTTTTTTCAAGTTTTTTTTCTACCACTTTTTTGGCATGATTAATATGCATACCCATACCAAATTACAGCTTTCTAGTATTTATAGTCTCTGCGTAAAACCGCGGACGGACGGACAGACAGACAGACAGACAGACATGGCGAAACTATAAGGGTTCCTTGTTTACTACGGAACCCTAAAAAGCTCATGTAAGTACCTATGGGGTAACGTTCGCGGTACCATGAACCACAAACTACGAAGAAGATAATATTAATTAATGAACCTATAGCCAGCCATCCAATTATAGTATTTTTTAAATATTACAAGTAATTTACAAGTGCCATATTTAAAGAGAAAAATCGGTTAACGCCAAAAGTGGCAACTTTTGGCGTTAACCTATTTTTCTCTTAATTTATCAAACAAATATTAATGAAAATGAATACGAAAATACTACAAGTAATTTACTAGTTATGTACTTGTTAGATTTTTAGAATTCGATATAATTTAGGATTTAAAGAATTAATTGCTGGGTGGCGCTAGTATTACTATAAGAGCGCCTTAATAAGGATCAATAAAATCTGTGCAAGAAAAAACTGGTTAACTTTACAAGAGAAGACGCGTATAAGAAGTTTTATAATGTGCATATACATCAGGACCTTTGTACGAAACGTGATTTTTGAGACGTGTATGTGAAGCTTTCTTAGTTAAATCTCGTACGGTGATAAGAACTGTGTGCTAATTAAGCTAGTTTCTAGGTCAAAATAATAATAAACTAGACCATCAGTTAAACAATCAAGAAATATTGGACACGTATGTTTTCTTTCGTTAGTTAAATATTAAATGTCAAAGATAAAGCGCGTCAAAATATATGAGTGGGGGCTTGTGACTTCACAGTTCACTAAAAAAGTATACCGGCCAGTGTCATCACATGGAATTTTAACGGGCTATATCTTTGTATTTTTGACAAAAGAGTAAACACGAGTCATATGTTTTTTTTTACAATCTAAGTAATGGACTAATCACATTTTTTAGGAAACTAGCCGATTGCTTTCGGCATAGCCACATGAGACGAAAGTTTCCGCAAGTACCTGTTTTTCTAAGACAACTATAATTCAATTCAAAAATTCAAAAATGCTTTATTTTTCTTTACTATGTATATCTATACCCACAAATACAAATTTTGGTACAAATTGTATACTTATGATAAGATTGTGAGGGAGTGGTGTCTGAACTAAGCAGAGCCTGTATCTCAGTACAGCAGCCTCAACAATAAACCCCTACAAGGTCAAGCTGTTCCATTTGATCAGGCCCGTACTGCAGGAAGTTAATTTTTAATACAAGCATAAAGACGGTCCTCAGAGAGACTTGATTCATTGCATCGTAAACTTGTGGATTTGAACCGGCAGCACAAGGTAAAGAAAACACAGATCAACTGCATCGGGATAGGGCAACATAGGCAGAAATAGTTTGGAAATGATTTTTTTATTTAGTTCTTAAATCGAAAGAAATTCAGCAAGAATAAATATAACTGAAAATAAGCAAAACTTAGCCTATACATATGCCAAGTTTCGTCGATTTGTTGGGCTATTGACTCGACATTGATTAATAAATATCAAAACCTATAAACTTTCGCATTGATATCATTTTCAGCTTTAGTCCGTGGCTTCGCTCATTTTAGTATCGATACCTCAAGCATATCACTTCTTTCTTTCGTGGAAGTTATTCTACTTAACATATATACATACATATTATCACGCCTCTTTCCCATAGGGGTAGGCAGAGACTATGGATTTCCACTTGCTACGATCCTTACAAACCTTTTTCGCTTCATCCACATTCATAAACTCGACCACATGTGTGTAAAATTTCAGGACGATTAATTTAGTGGTTAAAGTGTGAGCTTTTCTCACCACAAACATACTAATATACAAAAGTACTTTGATATTTATGATATTAGCATAGGATAGTAATTTAGCTCTGACTTAATTGTGTAACATGTCACATCCCCTGCGCCCTTCGGTACCACTTTTTTTAAAGCTTCAGACGCATCAAACCTATTGGAAAGATAAAAATAAAGTTTTGAGGCCGCAGACTAGGCACAGTAGCGACGCCAATCATTTTATTCCTAATACTTTACAAATAGAAAAAAATTCAAGAATTTAAATCATATAAGCCTTAGTAAATAACCTGAAGTATTTTTGGAATCATGTTTATTATTATCGGAATCAGTGAGAATTATGAGAATCTGATTACCGCCAAAAACGGCCGTTTTTGGCGGTTATCACTTTTTCTCTCAATGACTGATTCTCAAAATATTAAAACATGATTCCAAAAATACTTCAGGTCTAGTGCTTATATTGTTTATTTTCTTGAATTTCTTTCTATTTGTAAAGTATTAGGAATAAAATGATTGGCGTCGCTACTGTGCCTAGTGTGCCCCCTTAATGACTAATTCTCATAGTATTAAAACATGTTTCCAAAAATACTTCAGGTTATTTACTAAGGCTTATATGATTTACATTCTTGAATTTCTTTCTTTTTGTAAAGTATTAGGAATAAAAGGAATATACATTTATTGAGATAGAATAAACTTACAAAAATTACTTAATTAAAATTAAAACAAATTACATAAGTTATGAAAAAATATATACCTAAACTACTTAAAACTAAAGAAAAAGTAATATAAATAAAATTTAAATTTGGAAAACTAGTCGAAAAGACCACCTCTGAGAGTACCTGGCTCAAATGTACCCATCACACCAGCCGCGTTGCCACGCTGGATGGCCAGTGAGATGTGTTGGACCAGGTACGCTCCAGAGCGGGGGTCGCAGCCATTGTCTCGGAGGCGTCGCCCTAAATTTCTGATAAAAAGTTTGCCTTCGTCGCACCAGGGACCACCTGTTTCCACAGCGAAAGGCATAAAAATGTACTGTGAGAGTTCCGCGTATTTTCTATGCTTTTGTTTGGCAGCTTGTTCTGCTGCGGAACCCGCCTTGTGAATGGTGTATGCGGAGTGCGATGCAGCAAATGTGCTAACGCATGTGGCATCCCACAACAAGCAACGGCTTCTCTCCCAGGGTGTCAAGGTTAGCCATCTGGGCGTTTCCCGTCTGTTCGACTAAGCCCTGGAGGCTCGAGAACGCAAGGTATGTTGGCCGAAACCAAAGCTCTCCGGATGATGTTGTTCAGAGCGTGGTGTCTCGAAAATCGGCCAGCACATCTCGAGCAGCTGAGACCGTGGTAGCCACTGGTGTCAACATTTTCACCGCATGGGCAACGGTGTGGTTCGCAAATTTTGCACCCTAGTCTTAAAGCTACTGCCACCCGCAAGGTGTCATCGTCTAAATGTGTGCCAAGTTGGGGTGAGGGTAAGACTTGGAGCCAGGCACCTGACTCTGGGCAAGATGCAGCTTTTAATCGAGCAATATCTAAACCTATTGATAAATCACTCAATTCAGATAAGAAAAGCTTAGAACAAAAATCGTCCCAAGCTTTCTGAGAATTGAGTTTTTCTGGTGGCTGGACATTAGGACACATAGTTGTCCACGCCTCCAAAGCGTCATTCTGAAAAGGAATGCTAGGTCTTGCACCTTGTAGGTTAAGAATGTTAGTGACAAGATCAGCAACCCCGTACGACGACGCGAGGAATGCGGGTAGGCCCACAGTTTGAACGCTCCTGACGCCCAAACCACCGTATCTGACTGGTAATGCAGCTTGTTGGAATTGGCGGTCTTCTAAAGTAATATTTATGATTTTCTCCAAAGTGGCCCTAATGTTGCAATCCAGCGCCGAGACAGCGTCCGGGAAGAGCCAAGTAGGAGTTGTCCGAATGAGATATGTCAATTTAGGAAGAGAAAAACAAGTGCGAAACAGAACTAGAGCTACGTGGGCTGAAAGGTTCCCAAGGCGATCTTGAGCCAGCAAAAGCATTTGAAGCTTTGAATCCAAAGCAGCCGGAATGGCTACTGGAAATATAGGTGCACCGAGGAGATCAAAAGTGTTTTGGTCAAGCTTTCTAATATTTGGGATAAGATGGTCAAACAAACTAAAGTATATTTTAGCGCTCTCCCCACAGGGAAAAATCTCATATTTATTGTAATTAACTTTTAAACCTATCTGTTCTAAACCCGCTTAAAGAGTCCTAACGTCCGTTGCTACGGATTCAGCGGATCCACCAATTGTTGCATCATCGAGGTACCAAATGTTCAACGGTGACTTTAATGAGGTTATTAAGCGGTGGATTGACAGGCTAAAGATGAGTGGACCAAGTGGATCTCCCTGCTAAGCTCCTACTTGGGACGGAATTTTATGGTTATTATAGTATAAGTTACTTGGTTCTGAATAACATTGGTGTAAAAAAGGATGCAAAGAAGGTACTAGCTCTTTTACCTCTGCTAAAATAGTATCTCTTTCTACACTGTTGAAGGCATTCTTAAGGTCAAGCTTGATAATCACACAATCTTCGTTAGTGGGATCTATAGCAAAAGCTCTCGTAGCGTGGATTGCGGCCTCTCAACCTAGCGGAGTCCCAAAGCCTAGTTGGTGTGGTTGCAAATAAACGGCCATCGAATTTCGAACAGCTCGACAAGCAAGTTTGGCCACAAGGCGGCGAATAGTGCATCCGACTGCTATGGGCCTAATCCCGCCATCTTTTTTCTTCAGGGCACAAAGTGCTGCACCGTATAAAAAAGGTGTAACTTCCTGATTAAGTGAACCCTTAAGTAGAAAGTTGCACAAACGTGATAAGGCTTCCAGCAATCGGGGTCCATTATTACCAGCAGATGGTGAAGTGAGTTCCTTTAAATGTTGTGGACGTAGTCCATCCGGACCTGATGCAGAAGAGGTGTGAAATGAATGAATTGCAGTAGCTACATCATTAACTGTTACATTGAGAGAACTAGGACTATTGTCTGGTGAAAAAGTGGGAATTGACAGTGGTCGTGATGGAAAAGGATGTTTTTCTTTAAGAGAAGTAACCGTGTCTTCGTTGTTTGGTGCAATTTTGCAGTCAGAGACCAAAAGACGCGCTGCTCCGCCTAGATCACCTTCGTTAACTTTAGCCTCTACTCTTTTATAAAAGTTATAGGGTTGGACGCATAAAGGCTCTAGATGTTCAGGGCACTCACACTCTATGTTTTTTTTTACTTTGGTGGTTAAAGAGGTACTACCACTCTCTATTGGAACCCTCAGGGCAGTCAAAGGGAATGACAACAACCTAAACCAAGTGGTTTTGGTATTATTTTCTATGCTGTCATCTATTAACTCAGCAAGTTTGCCAGCAGCTAAGCTCCTAGCTCCTTTAGAGACATGTTTAAGTATGCGTATTGAGGTTTTTAATTCTGGAAGGTTGTCTAAATCAATCTGATTAATATAATTATGTGAAGATTGAATGCCTCTGCTAATAGTCCTGGGTTGGGATGAAACTTCTTCAAGGGAAATATCTTTGTGAATTCGGCGTATGTGTGTATTTAAACGCACGTATAGCCGAGTGGATCCGGGACAATGCGGGCATGGGACACCTACGTTACCACTAGTGGTTGCCATCTATGGCTAAAGATAAATATAATAAACCTAACATAAATAATTAAGACTAAGACTAAAATAAATAAAAAATTATGTGCCTAATCAAACAGGGATTAATAAAAATAGATAAAATAAAATAAAATTATATGACTAAGCTAACAGGTAATTTTGTATATAAAAATCAGAAATTTCTAAGAGAAACGGTAAATTTAATAAAAATAATTAAAACCAAAAAAAAACATGGGATACACTTCTTCTTTTTATAAGTAAAACTTGGATAAAAATTTTCAAACTCTTGAAAGAAGTAATTAGGAATAAAATGATTGGCGTCGCTAGTGTGTCTAGTGTGCCCCCTTAAGCTAACGTCACGTCACGAAGAATGATTAATTAGAATTTTACTGTTAGTAAAAAGGCATTAATTATTTACGTGGATATTAAGAATAGTAATTTAAAGTACTGCAAAATTTAAATAATATTCCCTATAATAATATTTTTTTTAAATATCATTATCATCATCATCAGTTCTTTTTCAGTCTCCACTGCAGGAACGTGACCCTGTCTGTACTGCCAGAGTCATATATTAGCCAGAGCAGTCAGAAAGTTTGGCCTACACTCTCCAGCCGGGTTGGGGGGGGTTTTTTTTTATATGAATTAAAAATATTATAACTGTGTGTTACATTTCTGTTCCCACTTTACTTTGCATCGGCGAGGTCGAGTATTTTTGTTTTACGAGGCAGCCTGACCTTCCACGTTCTGGAATTGGGGATTTTGGGAAAACTAGCGTTTCCACAGTACAGGTCAGAAATAAAATGCAGGAATATATACCATTCTTAGCAGTATGCGGTATGAAACACGACATATTTTTTATATAAGAAATGGGTTTGCTTTTGACCTGATTAACCTAGAAGCAAAGATGTGGCCTGAGATGGAGCATCTATTTTTAAAACTATTCATGTTAAAGTGGCCACTTTAAGCGTTAGCCAGTATTTCTCTTTAAATAACGCACTAGTAGTACTACGTTCTGGAATGGCGATCACGTGCCGGCAAGCGCAGTACTGGACTGCCACCGACCAGCAGGCCTATTTGCTAACTTTTGACAACTACGGTGTACATCATTTTCATAGTAACTTCAATACTCATTACGGCGTCGGTATAAATGACTACTTTTATTTATGATACGAAAACCGTAATGGATGCTAATGTGACAATCAAATCGTTGTACACTGAGTTAGCAAATCGGCCTACAGGTGGTCGGACAATCTGATAAAGGTTGCAGGAAGGCGCTGGATGCAGGCCGCTTCCAACCGGTCGTATTGGAAATCCTTGGGGAAGACCTATGTCCAACAGTAGACTTCTTGCGGCTGAAATGATGATGATAAGTAGTAATACCAAAATACTGTAAGTAATTAACTTGTTATGTTCATGAAGATTTTTTAAATTCGCTATTACGAGTATTTAGGATTTAAAGAATTAATTTCTGGGTAGCACTTGTGTTGCGTACTACAGCGCCTTATGAGTTTCTTTACTAAAGTGGCTACAAAACGAAGACTTGAAATATAAATAACTGAACCCATTTGATTCAAATAATAAACCTTGAATAACTTCACAAGCAATCCTGTACCACATCGATTTCTTTAAAAAAATAAATCCGTTGAACCATACCATTGACGAGCTCCGTGGCGCAGCGGTCAACACGCCGGCCTGTGACACGGAGGGTCCCGGGTTCGATCCCTGGTCAGGTCAAGATGAAAAATGATCTTTTTCAGATTGACCTGGGTCTTGGATGTTTATCTATATATGTATTTGTTATAAAATATAGTATCGTTGAGTTAGTATCCCATAACACAAGTCTTATTTAAGAACTTACTTTGGGGCTAGCTCAATCTGTGTGATTTGTCCGTATATATTTATATTTATTTATTTATTTATACCAATAAAACCTGAAAGCTATAAAACCCCTTGTTAACCCTTAGCAACTCTAAATTCTCCATAACCGCGAGCATGCAAAATATACTAACACCGTCTTTTTCCCTTGCGGAGTAGACAGAGGCCAGGTCTGTAAACCCTTAAAGCCACGTTTAGCATGCTGGTGGGCTTGAAGGTGAGAGCGGAATCAAAATAGTAAGCTAGCCGCATCGCCTATTGACATGATTCCTGACGCACATTCCGTCGTTCGGCTTTTACAATCTGCGCGGTAAGGGAAACAGCTGTAACGTTCTACGTTTTTTCTTACCTCCCAGACCAGCGAGGAAGTGTTTCTATATTCATATTCAAATAAGCCTTGAATTACTATACTAGCAATCCTGTAGCAAATTGATTTCTCAAAAAATTAAATGCCTGAGCCTTAATAAAAACCCCTTGTTAACCCTTTGCAACTCTAAACTCCAACCCTAACCACGAGCATGCAAAACATAAAAAGCGTGAATTAGACGAAATCAGAATTGCTTGCCGCGCGAAACGAGCACCTTAGTTTGGTTTACCTCTTAAGTTTGCGAGCTGTGGTACAAGTGACAAGATGAAAGAGCTCTGTTTAAAAAAAAATAAGTTGAAAAAGCTCAGAAGTCTATACATGAATGAATACATACTTTGCTGCAACTTTATAACCATTCATAAAAATAAAAAACAAAAAACTGGAATAGCAAATAAAGGGTACAAAGGCGGACTTATGGCAATATGCAATTTCTTCCAGCTAACCATGAGATTAGCTAGAAGGGTAGAAACATAAACAAATCATAGAGTGGTGCAGTTTATGCGTTATATACTTACATAAGATAAACTATGGGCATTACAATATTATTACATATCTGCTTTGCTTAGCAATAACCGCAAAATATTAGCTGTATCACGTTAATCGAGACGTTGATTTCATTTAAATCAATGTGTAAAAAAGTTCATAATTAATATTAGCAACTATGTTTAAAACTAATCGTACCGTAGTTAATATAATAATAAATAGTTAAGCAAACGTCTTTCGGCCTTGCAAGCACTTAAGTACTCCTGAAATTTCCCAAAAGCTAATATTTGTCTGTATACTGCATGGCTTATCGTTCAAAAAGTTGGCTAAAAAGCTTTTTATACCTAGCTCGTTATGTTTTCACACGACAGAAAACAAAAAAGAAGTGGTCAAATGCGAGTAGGGCTTACCAATGATGGGTTCCGTAGTAGCAAGCTTAGATTTGCCAAAATACAACTATGTCGCCAGCAAAGATTACTTAGATTTTCATTGTGTTTGTATAAATGGCAAAGTTGTATTTGCGATTTATGAAAAAGTGCAATATTTCATAAATTACTAATTATATAACGTAAATAGCATTCTTTAGCAGAAAATATCTTATCGCTTAGACCACACGGCCTGTTATCGCGCCGCAAAGTTAGGGTTTGCCTTTCGGTTGTTAGCGTTACAGCTTTCGTCAGCTGCGAGTGCAGCGAGCTTTCAGATCGCAACTTTCTATGTCTAATGGTCAAATAACTGTTAAAAAGTGCACGTTTAGCTTTAAAGTTTGATCCGCTAGCAATTGATGTAGGTGTTCTGTCCAGTAAGGTAAAATATTTTTCTATTTATTACTTACACGACTGCTTAATACCATATTGGCATCATCTTCATCAAACAAAAAGAGAGAGAGAGAAAGAAACATCAAAAAGTTGCACTCCAACTAAACACAGATGACGTTATATGCTATAGAAACGTGTTCGTAATGAAAGTAACAAAAAAAAAAGATTATTGCATTGATCTGATTTCAGATTCCGTTAGGTTTCAAATGTTGTTAAAGCAGGCACCACTGACCCGGACGCTGAAAATACTTAATCAAGTAGCAAACGACATCGACGTGTTTAGTTGCTCATTGACTGAATTCACAAGGATAACTTTATTTGTGTTGTGTTATAGTAGAGATATTTCCTAAATTGTACCTACACTATTGTTTTAGGGAAAACCTGTAATAATAGTGTAAGAAATTTATAAATAAACAGAAATAAATACGTACTATTCTCTGATTGATCTAGTCAAGTAGTATTGGATTTACTGCTATCGCAAAAATATTAGATAACATTATGTATCGGTCTAAGCTCTGGTCTGAAACTAAGCTTGCCAGAGCGCGTGCATCCGGATGAGATTCCTGTAGGATGAGAGTGTTCTGAAATAAGCCATATAGTATGATATTTTAGAAAATCCTCATTGGGCCACAAGATTTTTTAACCTTCATTTTATGTTTAAGAGGGTTTTGTCTACATAGACTATACCATCCTCATAGATGCAGCAAGAATTAGTTCCAACTACAGTTAAATAGCAACTTAAAAAGGCCTCAAGTTCGTGTTTAAATTATTTCTCGCTAATTCATCATAATTTCTTAGTTAACACTGCAGAAGCACTGCACTACCCTCTTTGTACTACCAGCGCCATATTAGCCAGAGCAGCCAGAAGATTTGATCTACACTCTCCACGCTGGCCAGATGGGCTGTAGATGTCTTTTTGTTGTATTCTTTGTTTAGCTCGTGGTTCCTTAATCGCGTTCTACGACATCCACGGCAAGTCTTGGAGTGGTTCTACTCTAATCTGCCAGGAAACACATGGCATACTCTCTTCTTATTATCGACTTTAAAACTTTCACGTCATATTTTACCAAACAAATTCTTCATATATTTCTACACACGCCCTACATCACAGATAATATTTTACGAGACACATATAAACTAGGCCGTAAACCTTCGTTTATGGCTAGTTAACGCATACAGCCCTTCCTTTATTTAAAACCAGTGGTATTGATCTCTAAAAATAAACTTTGTAAATGGTTAGAAAGGCCAGGATATGCTGGGTGTTAGTATGTTTTTAGAATTCGTGAAGGCCGTAGATATAGTGGAACTTTTATGATGGTCTAGGTTTCGGTCTGAGTTGTAATGTCAGTTGATAAAGTCTATAGTAGTCAGGGATCGAGCCTCCAAAAACCTTAATCGTATGAAATAACAGGTTAGTAGCTTTGTGAATGCATCGCAATAAGACTAGTGTCAATAAAACTAGATATCCGTAAGACCAAATCTCAAAATGACTACTTTGCGGTTCGGATCATATTGTTCTTACGTAGTTGATGTATTAACTAACAAAATAACTAGCAAATTTTACCGCAACTTTGTCCGCATAAAATTGTACTTCCTATATCACCCCCTTAGGGATAAATTATTTTTAGTTAGTTAACGAATCGGCATTTGTCTCCCATCTAACCTGATGGTAAGTGACGCCCATCCAAGAGATACCCATTTATTCTAGGGAATAGGTATAAACGCAGGCAGTTCATTCCACACCTTAGCTACCGAAAAGATCTGTCGAAGTACGACTTTTTGGTATTTCAACGAAAAAAGAATGAAATTCTTTATTTTTTCTGTAAATGCTTACTTAGTGCTTGCTTACTTTGCTTTCCATCGACAAGAGCTACAAAGCTCTTAAATAAGAAGAAGAAGAAATGCTTACTTAGTGTGCTGATTTACATCACAATAGGAGCCCCTGTACGAAATTTTAGTGTCTAGGTACAGTAATATCGACTGTGCATGATATATAAGTCGGTGAGTCAGTTAGGTTTTCCTTTTATATATATATTGAAAATGTAGATTTAATTTTATTATGCTACATGATAAAACGAGCCATTCTGTATACTTAAATCGAAAACGGCTCCAAATATTTCTAAAAAAGAAATGTTTACGAAAGATTGCAGAAGCTAATAATCTTTTTACTTGAAACTTTTTTGGTCACCCAAGCCCTGTCTAAAGCTTTTAAAACTAGTACTGTAAATAGATATAATAAACTTATATGCATTGTGTAGATTGTGCTATCTTTCATTATCATATTGATATATATTTTATATATAAGTATTATATAGGTATGTTATATGTGTAGTTTATTTACTTAATTATTGGAGTAATGGTAATTAAATATAATTTCTTCGAACTGCGCCACCTGTTCTTTTGCAGTCTTTACTCTTTTTTCATTTATAAAGTTGCCTGTAAGAGATTGCGCTAGCGATAAGGCCGCCTCTTGTACAATTTTGATTTTGTGTACTTTTATGTTGTATTTTTAATGGTGCAATAAAGAATTTGTATTGTATTCTATTGTATTGTAGGGTAAAAAAAATTGTGTGTTTTTACCCTTCTGATCCATCCAGAAAGAAAGTTTTTCGCGCGTATATATCTATGTAAGTATGTCAGTTCACTGTTGCTTCCTCTATCCTAAACTACTTATTTGAAAGTGAGGTATCATTCGATTCATATTCTTCCCCGGAGTGTCATAAGTTATGTAACGTCAGCAAAAAATCAGTATGAATGACGTAAACTATCAAAAATGGCAACTAGTTTTTTTTAATGCTACTTATAATTTTTTGTTTACAGAGCTGTCGTCAGTATTCGAGTTGCTTTTTCAGCCAAGCAGCGTAATAGATTTCTCTTGGATCGGTCAAATATTAACGGGAAATTGCCCCACATTTTTCTTTTTAGATTAATGATTTGCCAAAGTTTGGTAATTACCAGTAATGAGTCGTTTTACGCCCAAACACTTCAGCACTTTTCAACTCAAATTGGTTGGATTTTTGCTGATTTCTTTGATATAACGAGCTCCGTGGCGCAGCGGTCAACACGCCTACCTGCGACACGGAAGGTCCCGGGTTCGATCCCCAGTCAGGTCAATAGGAAAATGATGTTTTTCAGATTGACCTGGGTCTTGGATGTTTATCTATATATGTTTTTGTAATAAAATATAGTATCGTTGAGTTAGTATCCCATAACACAAGTCTCGAACTTACTTTGGGGCTAGCTCAATCTGTGTGATTTGTCTGTAAGTATATATTTAACGTCTATCAATGAACCACATTTCAAACCATTTTTTTTTCTTTCATATAAGTATTTATATCAGCATATTTGGATGAAATAAGTAAGATGAGTTGTGTTATATAAAGAAATCAAGAAAATTGCTGAGAGCCGAGAGACATGGAGAGTACTCCACAAAAACACAGTTCCCAAATCATAGATATCTATCATAGACCATACAACTTGTCTTTATTCTTTCAATTACAAACTTCCACACTCAATATAATAACAAGTGCTCAACTTATCTAATCCTTTCAAGCGTACTGCGTTTACAAAACGTTCAAGTATAAAATAAAACATTTTTCCATGCATCCGCAGTCACAAGTCCTTGGGGCACTATTTTCTGGGGCGAAACAACGTCAAACGCGTCCAATATTTCCTGAAACCACCCTGCCTCCCTCCGTGCTACATAAACAAGGCGATAGAGGGGTGGGGAGTCTACTCTTCATATGTCAATTTTCACTGGACATGTGGAGAATAACCATTTTACCTCGAACTCTATGCAGCTTTACGTTGCATTTTTATAAGGGTCGGGATAAAATGGGTGATATCAAAGGAATACTGGCGACCTCTGGTGTTGGTTTACAGAAGATTTGGCTTTATTCTGTTGATATTGCAGTTATATTTCTTAGGAAATGTAACATTGTGTTGAATTCTGTTTAGTGTTTCGTTTGTGGAGTAAATCTTTCGGCTTTTTGAGGTTAGGATTTAAAATGGCGGAGTTTTCGGTGAAATGTTTTGGTTGCTGTGTTCGGGATTTAAAATGTCTCTTCCCTTTGTATGTTTCACGTGGAATTTGCTAGGTTTTCGTTTGACGGTAAAATAAGGAAATGTTATTTTTAGGAAGGAAGATGTCGCAAACTCTGCGTTATTTATGTAATACTAGCTTTTACTCGCGGCTTTGCTCGCTTATCATTTTGCAGTATAAATTTGCTGAGTCATTCATCGCAAATCCCTTGGAATCAGTACTTTTTACGGGATGAATAAAGGTACTCCATGTTCTTCTTAACACCCATACCTATGTGTATGCCAAATTTCAAAAAGATTGGTGCAGTACCTACATAAAGCGCGAAGAGGTGACAAACAAACAAATACACGAACTCACTTTAACATTTATAACATTAGTTGGGATTGTGACAAGCAATTTGCCCGCGACTTTGTATGCGTAAATTATAGCCTACTAGCTGTTACCCGCGGCTTCGCCCGCGTGATAGATAGCCTATGTCCTTCTCCGTACCCTAACCTATGTGTATGCAAAATTTCATGATGATCGTTTTAGTAGATTGGGCGTGAAAGCGTAAAAAACAAATAAACAAACTCACTTTCACATTTATAATATTAGTTGGGATGTCACCCGCAGTTGAATAAGCTTTATCTTTCTACAAGTAACTCTAGCTTTGAACGCTACTTACTTAGTTGTAACAGTTACCCTTTAAACTTCGTTATATTACGACTGTTCTACAATACACTAAAAATGCGAAACGTAATAAAAATAGCCTTAACTAACCCACGAACGTGTTAATTTATATGAAAACTGTAAGCCGGTTTCGTGAGCACGACACTGTTAGCGGCACGGAGGTATTACAAGTAATAATGGTTCTTTGTTGACACGGTTTATTGTTTTATACTGACGTTACTTTTACATAGAACATAGAATATACCAGCTGCTTTTCTTCCCGCGCAGACCATAAAAGCCGGTCAAGGGATTGGGCGAAAATCTAAGCAATCAAATTGATAGGTGATGTGGCTAGCGACCCATCACTATTTTGATTCCGCTTTCCACCTTTACGCCCACTACAATGCTAAACGTGGCCTGTAGGTTTTATGACCTTGGGTTCTGTCTACCCCGCAAGGGATAAAGACGTGACAGTATGTATGTATGTTACTTTTAATAAATAAAGAAAATAATTGATTTTTTGTTTTTTCGTATGTGTAAGTGGCCAACACTGGTGTCAGATTTTTCAAGCTGCCTTAAGGCATCTGACATAGCTTTAAGACTGACATCAACGATGACAGCCGGGACCAACGGCTTAACGTGCCTTCCGAAGCACGGAGGAGCTCGAGATATTTTTATGCCACTTGCGGTCACCCATCCAAATAGGGACTGCACCAGGGGTTGCTTAACATACGTAAGCGTTCATACAGCTCACACCCACTGGACCATCGGGCTCCTCATAATTGATTGTCAACTACTTTGCAACCTGAGTTTAATCAAATACTGCACTTATAATAGCGGGTAGAATAATATAGAAACCCTTTATTGCACATCAAAGGAAAAACAAAAATCATCATCATTATCATCAGGTCTTTGGAGCCCGATGGTCCAGTGGGTGTGACCTCTATGAGCGCTTACATATGTTAAGCAACCCATGGTGCAGTCCCTACTTGGATGGGTGACCGCAAGTGGCATAATTATATTTCGAGCTCCTCCGTGCTTCGGAAGGCACGTTAAGCCGTTGGTCCCGGCTGTCATCGTTGATGGCAGTCGTTAAGCTATGTCAGATGCCTTAAGGCAGCTTGAAAAATCTGACACCAGTTTTGGCCACTTACACATACAAAAAACAAACATCAGGTCTTTTCTTGTCTCCACGCAGGAGCACACCCTCTTTGTACTACCAGAGCCATATATCAGCTAGAGCAGTCAGAGAATTAAAACAGAAATAATACAACTTAATTTCTAGAAAATGCGCAAAAGGCGGCCTTATCGCAATGCAATTAATGGTAATTGTATTACAGGTGCTTTGCCGGTATCTAAATAGAGTGATTTCATCATCATTATCAGAACTTTGTTAGTCTCCACTGCAGGAGCATGACCCTCTCTGTACTACCAGAGCCATATATTAGCCAGAGCAGTCACAGGATTTGGCCTATATACTCCACGCTGGGGCCAGACGGGTTGGGAAGGCCTCTTTGTTGTTTACTAGCTTTATAAAACTCCAAGTCTTCCCGTGGATGTCGTAGACGGTGACATAGGAAACACAAGTAAAATTACGAAATCGCGGGCAACAGTTTAGTATGCCATCATCATCATCTTAAGGGTTTTGTTTAGTCTCTGATGCAGGAGCACAACCCTATACTACTATATTAGCCAGAGCAGTCAGAAGATTTGGCCTACACTCTCCACGCTGGCCAGGGTTGGAGGGAGAGTATGTAATAGTTTACACCAATGTCATGAAGTCGCAAAAACTTATACTAAAATAACCTTTTGCCCTACAAAACGCCGCAGTAATAAAATAACTATTTGATATAAAAATGCAAATTCTCCCGTTTATAAGAATCACTTGCGATCGACCTTTCGAACGCTTCCAATAAAGGGTCGTTATTTTTGTGTTTTGCTGTGCTGTATAGTGATAGTTTTAGGGATCCGTAGAGAAGGTTCCACTGAAATGGGGTACAGAATTTATCTAAAAGAGGCGATACCTCCAAGGAGAAAACTTACAAAAATTACTTTTTACCAAATGATTGTATTTCAATACCAAATCATTTACTGCATTTCGGTTTACGCAAGACGTGGCTCTACCACTGTAATAAAAGGAACTTATTCATCAATTCGACTAGGCGGGAATAAAAGCAGGAGTTTTCAAAGTAGACGTCGGGGCGACTCGACGTGGAGCGAGTCGACGTCAAGGCAACAAATCGCGTAGTTGAATTCTAAAATTTAATATCGTTGAGTATGTACTTCACAACTAACCAACAGTTTGCATAACTCAATCTGTGTGATATGTCATAGGACGGCAAACGAGCAAACGGGTCACCTGATGGTAAGTGATCACCGCTGCCCATGAACAACTGTAACACCAGGGGTGTGACAATAGCGTTGCCGGCCTTTTATTTTTCCCTCCCAGAGGGGAGAGGGCATGGGCCTCCGGCTCTCTCACTCACCGAACAAAGCATAGCAGCGATATAGGTACTACTCATACGTCGATTTTCTGTGAGAGTGTGGTACTTCCCCGGACGAGCCGGCCCATTCATGCTACTAGCAAAAGTGAATTTCGCCGGTAGCGTGGCTCTACCACAACAGAATTTTTCTTGATGAGACATAAAAAAAAAACTTGCTTATTTTGTTAACATACATACATATTGTGATTTTCCTTTGCGGAGTAGACAGAGCCCAGCTCTAAAAGACCTGAAGGCTACTTTTACTATGTTGGTGGACGTGTAGGTGGAAAACGGAATCAATATTGTGATGGATTGCTAGCCACACCGCCTATTGTTATGATTCCTCAGATTTTCATGCATTCCCTCGATCGGTATTTACAATCTGCTTAGGAATAAAAATAGCTGGTACATTCTACGTTTTTTCTTTTCTCCCAGTTCGGCATGGAAGATTAATTTAACAAACCGTAAAAATATATCAAAGAATTAATTAAATTACACCAGCACATCGAAGAAAACAACAAATATCAATGAAAAATCGATTTTATTTTAACAAAATGACTCGACGATCTTCCAATTGTTCACTCGTGTACTAACCATCAAATATTTCCAACTCATTAACTATACGGAACCACTCAAAGCGTCTCTCGCAAAAAAATACAAACCAACATTAGGAAGACACAGACAAAGGAAAAAGAACTTTATTTATAACGCAATAAGAATTAGTGGAATGAATTTATAAGTTTGCAGGACAAGTAATTTCTGTTAAACACAAACTAGCTATTTTCTTAAAAACAAAGAATTTTGGACTTTATGTTAAAGTTTTAAGGTTTATATTTTTATAATATGTTATGTTTAAAGTCATAAATATTGAGGTAATGAGAACAATTAAAGAAACGTAGAGAAAATGGGCTCAAAGTATTTGTATTACTTTATGTAGTTTTCTTTTAATTTAGATTCAAGATTCAAAGAAACTAAGTTACGTCCAGTACTAAAAAAAGCTCTGAAATTGGTCGTTTTGACAAAAATGCTAAAAAACATCACGTTTTTAATTTAGACAGTAGCTCCTAGTTTGAAAGATTATTTAGGGCCTTGCAGTATAACATGTAAAATGACCTCCCCATTTTCTTTCAATTATGGATTTCAAATACCATACTGGACCCCAAATTTATGTAGGGCCTTAATAATAGAAAATATGTACGTAATTTTTTATTTGCTTAGTATAATCCCTACTAACCACAGTAAAAAAATATGAAAGAATTAGCGACGAAGATGTGGTACTTTAAAGTTTAAATAAGAAAGAGAAGTCCGATATGGACTAGTGACGTCAAAGTCTATATCATGTTTACATTTGTACCATACAAAATGTATACCATATAAAATAGTGCGCGAGTTAGATAGACATATTTTCATAAAATCATTTTATTTTGTTCGTTTTTCAACCAAATTTTATTCTGTTTTCACATTCAGTACTTTACTATTGAATATTTTTGGATAAACTGGTAAGATAACACATTTTCTTTTCATGCATATTCCCTATTTCTGGGAAGAATGGTCAGACTTAGAGAAAGATAGTCCAAATAGAAGGAGGCAGTACTTCGTAGAGAGCTGATGATGATGATTATGAAAAACATAGGTTGTTTTAAACAAAATTTAGTGATCTCATAACCTTAACGAGTTTTCCTTCACTACATCAGCTTGTTTAACCCTCAATGCAAAAACAGGGTTGTAATAAGATTGGCCGCTATGAGTGTCTGTCTGTGACTCCGTAGCTCTAAAACTACTCAGGCCCATTCGCTTATAGGCTAGCTATTTGTTTTTTGTTTTACGTGTGTGTAAGTAGCCAACACTGGTGTCAGATTTTATATTCTTTAAAGCATCTGGCAAAGCCTAACGACTGCCAAAGATGATGACGGCTGGTACCTACCAACGGGTTAAAGTTGCCTTCTGAAGCATGACGGAGCTCAATTTTTTTTATAAAATATGACTACAAACGAGCAAGCGGGTCACCTCATGCATGGTAAGTGATCACCGCCACCCATACACAACTGCAACTCCAAGGGTGTGACAAGAGATATTTTTATGCCACTTATGGTCACCCATCCAAGTGGGAACTACGCCCGGGGTTTCTTTACATACATATCCAGTCTTTATGAAAACACGGCTTTACTCACGTTTTATTACGTCGGATCTGCCGACTAGTTTCGGTCTGTTACGAAGACCATCATCGGGGCGAGTGAAAGGGGTGGCGACACGACGGTTACGCTTCCCTCAAAGCACTGAGGGCCGCCTCCCGCGTCGCCGCCCGCGCCGCTGCCCGCGCTGCGCGGCTCGAAACGATGACCGGTGGAGGGGATGCCAAAAAACCAGAGGATGTTGCCTGTGGTGTGTCTTCATCGTTTTGTGAGTCCGTTGTTACGAAAGCACTCGTATGAACTGAGCTGACCGTGTCGATACCTTTTACAGTATTGCTATAAGAGTTTCCCAACGTTTGAAGTACCGGTTTCCAAGTCGTAGGTAATGACCAACCACCATCTCGATTGAAATTCGGACGCCTCTGTATCTCAATCGCTTCGCGTATTTTACGCGGGCCGAAAGCTTTTTCACGCACTAGTACTTTGGCCTTATCGAAGCGTATATAGTGAGACACATCCGAATCCAATACATGCTCGGTGATAGCCGATCCATCCTTGTCCAATTTCTTCATACTCCGTATATGCTCAGTCAGCCTTGTTGACACATTACGTCCCGTTTCTCCGATATAACTTTTGCCACAGTCACAGGGAACCTCGTATACGCCGGGCACATTCAGCGGGTCCCTATCTTTGGGAGATCGTATAAGGCCTCTTAACTTTGTCTGGGGTCGGAAAATGGCTTTGATGCTGTATTTACGCCGTAATAAATGACCTATCTTATCCGTAACCCCCTTAAATAAAGTAAAATACGCGAAGCGATTGAGATACAGAGGCGTCCGAATTTCAATCGAGATGGTGGTTGGTCATTACCTACGACTTGGAAACCGGTACTTCAAACGTTGGGAAACTCTTATAGCAATACTGTAAAAGGTATCGACACGGTCAGCTCAGTTCATACGAGTGCTTTCGTAACAACGGACTCACAAAACGATGAAGACACACCACAGGCAACATCCTCTGGTTTTTTGGCATCCCCTCCACCGGTCATCGTTTCGAGCCGCGCAGCGCGGGCAGCGGCGCGGGCGGCGACGCGCGAGGCGGCCCTCAGTGCTTTGAGGGAAGCGTAACCGTCGTGTCGCCACCCCTTTCACTCGCCCCGATGATGGTCTTCGTAACAGACCGAAACTAGTCGGCAGATCCGACGTAATAAAACGTGAGTAAAGCCGTGTTTTCATAATGAATTTATCTCGCGTAAGTTTTAATATTATTATATCCAGTCTTGTATAATAACAAAAATCAATACCACTAACTTAATTAAATAAAGCATACGGCTTCAAAATAAACCAACCTAATTATTTAACAAACAAACCGAGCAAGCTCGGTACAAGAATTTCCTTGTATGACATAACTGACTTAACATGAAACCTCATTCCTATGAAACTGCATACTAATACGGCCCAACTTAATTTGGTCGTGTTAAAATTATCATCCAATTTAAGTTGGAACGTCGTAGCATATCAATGCCACGATAACAGAGGTCTTTGTTATTTGGATAGGAAATTATTACCAGTATAAAATGAACCATCGTAGCGTTGTGTTGATATGTGAACATAGTTCTTGCTTAGTTGGTTTTAAGTTAGTATTTCTTGACGTATCTTAGCACTTTGGAGTTTAGTGAGTGGATTTTGTCATCGCTTTGTGACGAGTATATGAATATTAACTTTAAGTTACGACGGGTTGTACTTAGGTTGACGTTTGGTATGCAATATAATATTATTGTGTGTGTTAAAACGATCAAGGTAGTAAAGGAAATTTATTTTCTGGCTCTTTCATGGCTCCCGCAGGTTTCTTTGCAAGGCACCCGCCTTTCTCGAGATACAGGTTTATTCCTAGTTCGGAGGCGGGATGCTAAGCGATAGACCCATGTGTGCTCCATGTGCATAAACATATTTATGTAAATCGATACTTTTAAAGAAACGCCAATAAATATTATTTTATTTTATTTTCTGGAAAATAATGAAGCAAAGTTTTGAATTATGATAATCAAGTATCAATTCTAAAACTAGATACACAGTATCATAATATGACAGTACATGCTGTCCAAAATAAAGTAGTAGAATGATTTTAGGATTATTTTTATAATATTCATTGTTATCATACAAATTGCCCGGCCGACTGTACATTGTGTAAGGTAATCTCAGTTTTCTTTCGAATATCCAGCATTAGTTCCATAGACAAAGTTGTTCATATTGATGGGCTGAGTCACCCTTTTAAGGATCAGACAGGGTATATTGTCATCATCATCATCATCATTTCAGCCGCAAGAAGTCCACTGCTGGGCATAGGCCTCCCCCAAGGATTTCCAATATGATCGGTTGGAAGCGGCCTGCACTATTTCCATTGAGGGGGTTTTGCCATACTCACCACGCTTGGCAGATGGGTTGGTGAGCGCAGTTTATTTGGCTTATCTCGGTTCCGATGCTGCTGCCCATCGAAACCGTTTTAAGCGAGGGAGGGGTAGTTTATTGGGCTGGGGGGGGGGGGGGGGTGATACAACCACCGGACAGCGGACAGGCAGTCGAGTATGACACCCCTGAATCTTGACACCATGACTTTGGGTATATTATAAAGGAATTTAATATTTATAATGATATTTTATTTATAAGGAGTATTCCCAATAGGTCCTATTAAAATAAGTACACTTAATGGTTTGAAGTTTGTTCTTCATCTAAAATATTATAAAATAATTGGTGTCTGATATTGAAGGCATAGATTTCCCACGTCGTCTCATCAAAAGACATACAAAATGCGTCATATACTATAATTTTGTTTATGAGTCAATGCCGTGGGAGTTCACAGCTATTGTCTGTAGGTTTCGCTTTTCGAGGTCACTTTTTGAGGTTAAGTGTTAGGTTCGAAGTGTCGAGATTTCTTTTCAAGGAAATGATCAAAACTGCGTGTGGTTCCTGGCAGAGTAGAATAGGGCCACTCCAAGTTTTCTCGTATATGGCGTAGCAGGCGACTTAGGAAATACAAGCTAAAGAAAACTTTTAAACATCAAAGAGACTTTGGCCAGCGTGGAAAGTCTAGGCCAAATACTCTGACTGCTCTGGCTAATATGTGTGTATGGCTCTGGTTGTACAGAGAGGGTCGTGATCTTGCAGTGAAAACTAATCAAGACTTGATGATGATGTCATCATCATCATGAACATGACTGTACAGTGCATGTACAATGTACAGTCAATTGCTGATAAATCTGACCCCATTAATACAGTCACCGTTTGAAATATGTTTGTAGAGGGATCAGTTTTATACGTGTTTCAATATGAATATCTATTAAATATGGTACGCAGTGCCATCTGTTGAAGCGCTAATCTAGTTTGTACGACACTTCGTGGACTTGTCAAAGATGATACTTCCATTTTTAGGGTTCCGTAGTAAACAAGGAACCTTTATAATTTCGCCATGTCTGTCTGTCTGTCTGTCCGTCCGCGCTTTAGACAGAGACTATAAGCACTAGAAAGCTGTAATTTGGTATGGGTATGTATATTAATCATGCCAAAAAAGTGGTAGGGAGCTACCCTAAAAAAGTACTACCTACTACTTTTTTTTAGGGTACCTCCCATACAATTAAAGAGGGAGTAATATTTTTTTATACAAACCCATGGTGTGGGTTATCGTTAAATAGGTCTTTTAAAAATATTGTGAGGTTGACTACACCATTTTTTGATTTAGGGATCCGTTTCCGAAATATTTGGTTTTAAAATTTTTGTCGGAAGTGATAGTTTGAGTGTAATAGCATAGAAAAATGTAATACCCCATTGTAGTAAGTCGGCCATTACGCAAACCTGCCAAGTTTGGTAACGCATGCTAAGGTTAATTTTAAAGCTCGGAAGAGCGGGTTTGACGCAGAACGCAGGGTTCGCAAAACGTACACAATTATTATTGTATACACTACGTATACTCATTTAGTGACGTGTTTGTTAAAGAATAAAAGTCCTGGATTTGAGAACCGCAAAAAATCAGCCTTACATATTGTTTTTGCGGGACATCATCATCATTAGATCTTTTTAGTCTCCACTGCAGCAACATGACCCTCTTTCTCTCTGTACTACATGGCCATATATTAGCAAGAGGTCAATAAATTAATTTTTGAGGGTCAATTTATCCCTATTGCTATTTATAAATCCCACAGTTTATGCATTAATCGACTTTTATGATCATCGTGATAAGGAAAGCAGCTAGAGTTTAATTTACATATATACACATACCCTAAAACTCCTTTTTATTATTCTTGTAAAGATAAATAAAGAGCACCGATTGCCAAAAGCACGTCTTGTGATGGCCTTCGTGGCACAGTAGTTAACCAACCAGTCTGCGACAAAGGTGGACGCGAGTTCGATCCCATCAGGTCATGGTGAAAAACGATTTTTTCTGATTGGCTTGAGTTTTGGACGTATATCTATATAAGTATGTATCTATATGTATATATAAGTATCTATTATTAAGTTGGATAGGCAAGTATCATCCTCGTTTTCATCGTCACTTACCATTAGGTGAGATGGGAGACAAATGCATATGCCTAATTCAATAATTAATAAAAAAAAAAGTATACCATCGTTGAGTTAGTATCCTACGGCACTAGTTCACAACTTACTTTTGGGCCAGCTCAATTTGTGTGATATATTTATTTTTCTTTGCCTACCCCGTAACGTTTACAGACGTTTTCGTATCCATATCTATACATTTTGCGAAAAGCACGTTCTGCCCCTAAGCTCGTAAAAGTTTACGTCTCGCCGCGGGCTTCTATGAAAGCTTGTATTATGTATAATATTAGTGTTATGTGCGCATAATATGTAATAAAGGTATAAGTTAAATTCTTTAGGAGTTTAAATTCCCGAGGGTATAATTTTGGGTGAATTAGAATTATTTCAGGTTAATGTGAGGCCCAGAAATAATATAATTTTATAACCGCACGATACCTTCCATGCTGATCTGGGATTAAAAAACATAAAAACAACCAGCAGCTTCTCTTCCCGCGCCATGATTCATTAGATTTTTGCCCGATCCCTCGATCGGCTTTTACGATCTGCGCGGGAAGAGAAGCAGCTGGTATATTCTACGTTTTTTCTTTCTCCCAGACCAGCATAGAAGCATGACAGCATTACATAAATATGCAAAATTACAAACTTTGGACCGTTGTGAATTTTCTTCAGCGGACGCCTAACGCATGTATAAAATCATTATGAGAACCTTCTATTTAGTAATTGGATAAAATACATAACCATTTTCCTTGGCCAGTGGGGTGAAAACAAAATTCGTTCAATTATGCATCCCCAATTTACAATTTGAGAGTCTGGAACCGATTTCTTTAAATTAAGGGACATTTTTTCGTCCTTATCTCTAACACAAAATAAAAGTAAGTGATAGAATGATAACTCATGATAAATCTTTTGAACGTCTTATAACTAGTTTAAATATTAAAAACCCTGCAAATTTTTAATGTTAAAGTTTCGACATTTAGTATTTATTTATCGAAACAGAGTTCTTTGGTGGTTATTATTATTTCAACATTGAGTAGGTATTTTCTAAGTAAAATTGATGCAAATTTGGACTTCACGAATATTAGCTTAAAAAATTTTAGTACTGAAAAAAAAATGCCCAATTAAGTTGAAAATTGTACTAGTAGCACCTTCATACGTTATAAAATTCGCCTTATTTGGAGCATCGCCTCGAGATTTATCGCAGTACAAAAATATATACATATACAAAAAATGTGTTTTTGCCCCAACGCGACTTGCAGACTTTGTGTGTCGCATCTGGTATTCTATATTTTGCGTCTCCACCAAGTCATTAATAAAGGTGTCGGTGGTAGCATAAATTTGGGGCTTAGACCGCGTTGAATTTGCTGAAAAATAACTTACACCGCTTTTTTGCTGCAAGTGGTGATAGCGTAATGCTCAAATTTATTGGTTTCGAATGAAAAGAATTCCAGGTGTATTGTGATTTATTTGATATTCTCGCCGTAAAAGTAGTATTTTTTTTAAAGACTGAACTATAAAATTATGTCTATCCTTTGGAATCTGCTTTAATTTATTCTGCTTTTTACGTTTTATTTATCTAAAATGATCATATGAATAAGGTAACATTTGATTACTTATACGTACGTTTATAAGTTATGTAATATAAACAAAATACAAAAACTACTTATATCAGTGACAGAAAAGCTCCATAGTCATAGACTGAGTTGGTATGGGCAAGTGATGAGGAGAGATGAAAGTCATATTACAAGAAAGGCATTAGATTTGAAAGTGGATGTAATGCGGAACAGGGGGAGGCCTAAGAAACGATGGATCAATTGTATCAAGGAGAGTATGAACAGGAAGGGAGTGACAAAGGATAGGTGGATGACAGATTTTTTTTTTTTTTCGTGAAACGGAACGCGCTCTGGTGACATGTCAAAATCACCTGTTCCGATAATTTAAATATTAATTATTGTTTATATTGTGAAAATACGTTTAAAATATAATTAAATCCAACAAATAATTTACTAAGACTAAAAAATACTTGTATACGAGTGTGTAAAAGTGAATAAAATAGTAAAAATCGACCGAAATACGTTGCATACCAACCGCTGCTGTCACCCGAACAAAGGATTCGAATGTAAATTCGAAAAAACTGCGGATCATCCACACATTTACCGGGAAGTATACTGTTTTATCCCTTAATAGCCTTTATTATAAGCCAGGCATTAAGTTTCCCACAAAAAATATACTTGGTATTAAATAAAATAACAGCAAAGTCATAAACTTTACGACCTGAACTCCTGACTTGGTTTCGGTTGTCTTTCATTTACTTAGTGTGAACGAAGTTAAGCCCTATAGTCATAGCCACGGACGTTTTAAACTATCTATGCAGAGTAACTTAGGAAAAATATAGTGTTTGAATTGATGTGCTTTGCTTATAATTTTGTGCAAAAAAACTACCTACCTTGTGAAAATATCTTACAAAAGTACTTATCTGTTTCATTAATCAATAGTTATTTCTTCCCTTATCGTACAAGTAACATCTACAATACTCATATGTAGTACACATTGTTTGTATATCTTTGATATCTGGCTTTGTTTTTGTGTTTTGGTCTCACTACGCTTAACTGTTGTACAGCTGAGCTGGGGACTTTAAACACAAAAGCCCAACAACAATAAAGGAATAACCAAAAGTAAAGCTATACTTTCTACACCGTGTACATTAATTATTCTAACTTTTAAGTAGGTAATATCGATTTACCAGAATAATAGTTAGGTATATAAGTTTACATTTTAAAATCATCTTAATTACATACATTATAAAAAAATTATTATAAACCTAATCATTTCAGTACAGTCAGAGTTAGGAAGTTAACTTACTTAGTAAATTGATTAAAATAGTCCCCCAGTTTCCTCAAACTGTTAATATTTTTAATTAATTCAGTGTAACATATTTTCAGTAGCTGTACCTCCTGTTTCACAATGATGACTCGCAGAGCTGTGGCAAAAGACTTGGAAATGAAGCTGAGAACAGCGCTAAATGAACTCAAAGTATGCCGTGAAGAAAACACACAACTTCTGCATGAACGGGAGGAATCAGAAGAGGAAATACAAAATATGAATTTAAAAATTCAACTTTTAAAAAATGAATGCAATACTTTGCATTTAAGTAGCGTACAATTGTTGGAAGAAAATACTATTATAAAAAATCAATTAGCGCAGACCATGCAATGTAGTATGGTACATGAACAGGCCTTGAATCGCATAACTGAGTTAGAACACAGCTTGCACGAGGCACAAAGATCTGCTCTTGAGATAGAACACCGTAAAGAGGATGAAATGTGTAACAATACTCTCACCTTGTACAGCGAACTCGTGGAATGTGGTTCGGGGCCTGCCGTGGAAATACCTGCGAGTACTCCGCAGTCAACATTTTTTATTTTAACCAGTCATAACAAAATAAAAAAGTATGTTAAAATAAATAAAATGATAAAACGCACTAAGAAATTACTCCTAAAGCAAAAAAATTGTAAAACTTTAACGCAGTTAAGGAAGGAAAAATTGTCTTTAGTTAAGGAACTTAAAAATAGTGAAGAAAACCTCTACTTAGCTAGTCGTATTTATGACACTGAAATGTACGAATTACAGTCGCAAATCTTCCTATTGCAGGAGTCCCTAGCTAGTGTGACAAAAAAGTATGAGCTGTCTGAAAAAGAACATAGTGAACATATTTCAGCTGCTCAAACATTAATTGATCTGGCTAACTTTAGTGAGGAGCAGTGTGTCTCTTCCATACAGACACCTGAGTGTGACTGTACTCTCAGGACGTCATCTGCCATATCACCAGTAATTATTGATGATACTAGAACAAAAGAGTATCAAAATGTCAGTTGCAACATGCAGACAAAGATTGATACTATTGATAACTGTTTCAATAGGAGAATGGGGTGTAAAAAATTGTTAATGTACTCAGATCAACTAGGTCAAGGTCTGAGCAGTATGATCTATAATAGTCTTAAGCATGACTGTACAGTATACAACACATGTACACCCGGGGCCTCTTATACTAGTTTAATTAATAGCATAAATCATGACTCCTTAGATGAAGATACCACATTACTTTTATTAAGTGGCGATTGCTCATCTATTAAAAAAAGGGATTTAAAGCAAAGTATAGACATGCTCCTAGAGTTGAATAATAAGACAAGATGTAAATACATACTATGTGCTTTTCCTTATCAGGAGTCAGCTGACTATGCTACAAATAAGCATATATATGATTTGAATGTTCATATGTATAATTTGACATACCGTCATAGTGACGCTATTTTTTATTTAGATATTAATAAATTTATTTCTAGATTTAAGTTGACCGAAGTTACTATGTATCTTCCATCAGAATATAAAAGACAAATTGCTACATTGGTAGCTTACAATATACAAGACTCTGCTGCAGTACTTTGTACAAAGCAGAATGTTGACATTTCACCGAATGTCGGTGTTGACATTCCAAATGTTAGATGTAATTTAAACTAAACAGTGAGACAACGGCTAGTGCCAAACGTTTTAGCATTTTTCATCAAAATATGCAAGGCCTGGCCAGCAAACTATTAGAATTAGAACTTTTTTTAGATAATGAGTGCATTGATGTATTATGCTTAACAGAACACTGGTTTGAACAAAAACATAACGTTCACTTAAATTTTCCCAATTATACTATGCACAGTGTGTATGCCCGTATGGCAGCCATCCATGGAGGCAGTGTCATCTTAGTTCGTAATGGTATGAAATGTAAAGAACGAAAAGATATTGTTGATCTAACTGTTGAACGGGAGGTTGAGTTGTCCTGTATTGAACTCGAGAGGTACATTATAGTTTGTGTATACAGTCCTCCTACATCAGACTACAATTTACTTGAGTCTATTTTGGAGGATGTTTTGCATAAAGTAAGCCTTAGTAATAAAAAAATTTTAGTATGTGGTGACTTTAATGTAGATTTATTGAAAAACAACAAAGAGAGCGTTGGTTTTATTAACTTATTTAAATCATTTGATTGCGATTACTTATTTCTTGAACCAACCAGAGTTACCGAATCGACAGCCACATGTCTTGATAATGTTTTCTGTAACTGCGAAGCTCTTGAAAAAAGCGTAGTTAAAAAAATATCGTCTGATCATTTTGGTTTATCAGCCGTTTTTTTAAATTATGATATAAATACTGAATTGCCGAAAGTAACCTATAGACCTTCCTCAAAATCAAAAATAGAAGCATTTAAAGCTAATATCTCTAAAAAGATGCCAATTATTGGTGATGAGGGAGAAACTCCTAATGTACTTTATAATAAACTGTTTAAGGCTATAGACACGGAATTTAATAAAACGTTCAAACTTAAGAAGCGTAGCATTTGTAATAAGAAAAAGTTTAGTGAATGGGCCACTGTAGGAATTTATAAAAGTAGAAATAAATTATACGAATTACTAGCAATGAGACAATACAATAGAAGCCCAGAGTTTATGACCTACGTAAAAAATTATTCGAAAATATTTAAAAAGGTATGTGCTTGTGCGAAGTCTAAATATTTATGTAAACAAATTGCTGAATCCGGAGATAAAGTAAAAACAACCTGGAAAATTATTAATCAGGAAACGGGTAAAACTAAACGATGTAATAATGAAACATTAAAATTACAAGTTAACAATCAAAAGTTTGAAACGGATGCAGAGGTCGCTCAATGTTTTGAAGATTTTTTTACTGAAATTCCAGTTAAGACAACTGCTTCCCTTAAATCATCGCCTAAAAAAGCTGAAAATATATTACGTGATCATGTACCAGAATGTAGCGATACTTTATTTTTTGATTATGTTACACCTAAAACAATTATCGATACTTTTAAAGAATTAAACTTAAAAAAAACTGGGGATTTATGGGATATGTCCGTGTCCTTAGTTTCGCATATTATAGAGGATTTAGCTCCTAACCTAGCGTTAATATTTAATGAATGTGTAGATACAGGAACGTTTCCTGATTTAATGAAATATAGTAAGGTTATACCTTTGCATAAATCGCAAAGTAAAGACGATCCTAATAACTTTCGTCCTATTTCAATTCTCCCGGTTCTTAGCAAAATTTTTGAAAAGTTAATTTTTAAACAGTTAGTTGCTTTTTTTAATAAAAATAAACTTTTTCATAGCGAACAGTACGGTTTCACCAAAGGTCGTTCTACCACGGACGCAGGAGTAGCTTTGCTGACGTATATTTTAGAAGCTTGGGAGAAGTCACAAAATGCAATAGGAGTTTTTTGCGACCTTTCTAAGGCGTTTGACTGTGTTGACCATGAGACTCTATTAATTAAATTAAGTTATTATGGAGTAAAAAACCAATCATTGGAACTGCTTAGGTCATATTTGGCTAATAGGCTTCAAAAAGTTACTTTAAATGGCGTGAAATCTAATGGATCGTATGTAAAAATGGGAGTACCTCAAGGATCAATCCTTGGACCCTTGTTATTCCTTATCTATATTAATGATTTGCCATTCTACGCCAGTGTCTGTAAAGCAGTGTTATTTGCTGATGATACATCACTTGTTTTTCAAGTTGATAGACAGAAGACAAATTTTGACGATGTAAATAACACTCTTACTCAGGTATTAGATTGGTTTACTGCTAATAATCTGTTGCTTAATTCTAAAAAAACGAAATGTATTAAATTTTGCACCCCCAACGTTAAGCATGTGCCAGCTAACATAGTTGTTAATAATGAAACAGTAGAATTAGTTGACTCAACAAAATTTCTAGGAATAACTATCGACTCGAAGCTACAATGGGGCCCCCATATAACAACTCTTGCTGGTAAGCTTAGCTCCGCAGCGTACGCTGTTTGGAGAATAAGACAACTAACAGATGTCGAGACAGCACGCCTTGTTTATTTCAGCTACTTCCACAGCATAATGTCTTACGGGTTATTACTTTGGGGAAAGGGAGCAGACATCAACACCATATTCGTTCTGCAAAAGCGTGCTATTCGATCTATCTATAAACTTGGGGCTAGGGACTCGCTGAGAGAGTTATTCAAAGAAATTGGAATTTTAACTGTTGCGTCTCAATATATTTTCGCTAACATACTGCATGTACATAAAAACTTTCAAAAATATAGTAAAAATAGTGACATTCATAATTACAACACAAGAAATAAGAATAAACTTGTGACAAGAGCTTGTAGACTACAGAAAACTAGTAATTCATTCTTAGGGCTTGGTATTCAATTTTACAATAAACTACCAGAAGATTTTACATCTTTGCCCTATCCAAAATTTAAAGAAGTGACTAAAAGTATATTATTAAAAAGAGCCTATTATAACGTTAATCATTATTTAGCGGATAAAAATGCATGGAGCCTTGACCTCGTGTGAGATACAGGAGACCTCAAAAACGTTATTTATCTAGTGTTTTTGCTTTATTGTGATTGTTTTTTTTTAACACACCCAATGATAAATTATATAGAATCAACTACTAATTGATTGTAAAACATGTAAATGTTAGCGAGCGAGCAACAAGTATAGACCATAACCTTATTTAACCTTGTTTGACAATGTCTTAAGAGTTAGAGTTAGTCATGCTCACTAAAAAATGTTCAATCTGGTGGCGGCGTTGTGTGTCGGGTCGTTGAGTTCCCTCTAATATGGTTGAGTTCAGCGATGGCTGATCCACACGTCAACTCGTGAACGGGTGCTGTCAGGGGGGACTGGTCTGCTCGGCCTCTTTGAGACTACTTTAAGTATCATATGTTGTTTATTATCTTTACACACTCGATCGTTAACATAAACATGTTCCAAAAATAATAAATCTAAGTATATTGAAATTGTAACATGAAAACAGAAAAAAGAAAGAAAAAAGAAAAGAAAGAAAAAGACAATAAGGAATAAATATTCGTAATCATATAAAGCCCTTCAGGCGAGTAGGCGACCAAAACTGTTGATAAGAGTTTCTTTCGGCGTTTCTTCTCTGCAGTGGTCGGTTCCGAAACGCTAGTAGTCTGTAGCTTTTGAACAATTAATAAATACATATTATCTAATAAGATAATTTTAAATATGATATGACGTGAAAAAGTGCCTGCAAAGGCCTATTTTCTGAATAAACGTTTTGATTTTGATTTTGATTTTGATTAAAATGGTGAGAACTGCCATACTGTGCCGACCCCACATAAAAAGTGGGATAAGGTAAAGGTAGAAGAAGTTATACCAAACTCATATACCCAAATTTCTTTCAGCTTGTTACATAGGCTTATAAGTAAAATAAATAAAAATATTTTTTTATTATTATTTTGACAAATAAAAGATTTTCCTCAATATTTGAACACCATAATACAGAGGGAAAAAACCCTTCCAATAAAACAATAACAAATTTTACTTTTTTTTTGAACAATTCTCTAACTCCAAAACAATATATCAATCGTACAAAAGTGGCAAAAACTCGAAATCACTTTTTTCACTGTCGTTTTTCAGAATTAACACAGATTAATTTTTAATTGGAAAAATGCGAACTTTTTTATTGTTTCGCCGAAACATGAATTTTGAGGGCGGCCATTTTTTGAATTAACAACTGAATTTATTTGTTTTCAGTCATTTCAACGGGGAAAAGGAATTAAACGCGTTATTTATGACGTGTTTTTCTTGCGATATTAAACAAATGAACAACTAGTATACCACTGAAATTATATCTATATATAAAAGGCAAACTTGAGATATCACGCACGGACAAAGCTACTGTACCTAGAAACTTGAAAGTTGGTACAGGGGTTCCCTTTGTCACATAACTTGAGAATTAAGAAAAGATTTTATGAAATCCCACCCCTAAAGGGGTGAAGTTTTACGCGGAGGCAGTCGCGGGAAAATGAATAGTTAGGTATAAACGCGATAATTAGAACGGATCTGAAGATGTTTGTTACTCCTTCACGTAAAAACTTTTGTTTGGATTTACTTTTTTTATTTAATTTTAGAATTTTAATGCCGTGTGGTTGCTGGCAGAGCAGAATATGACTATTCCAAGTCTTAGGAAACACAAGCTAAACAAAGCTTTTAAACATGAACTCTCCTACCTGTCTGGCCAGCGTGAAGAGTGTGGGCCAAATCCTCCGACTGTTCTGGCTCATATATGGCCCTGGTAGTACAGGGAAGGTCGTGCTCCTGCAGTGGAGACTAAAAAAGACCTGATTTTTATTTATTTATTTGATGATGATCTGACTGTCATACAGGCTCAGATAACGCGAATGAAGACAAGCCATGGAGAGTAGTATGTTTAGGAGTCAAACTTTCAGCCCGTGTCGCAGTATTGTTATACTGCGCTCCAAGTCACAGGTCGTAATTTAATTCATACTGTGCACACAATACCTTTTTCATCGATAATATTCTTTGATTAAATGAATTTTACCTGAAAAAAAAACAACACACACATTAGTTTTATTAAAATAAGTTTGCTCGATGATTTTTCACTTTATATTTATAGGATACAAAAGTTACAAAAGCTTATATTTTTATTACAGACGTCTAGGTAATCTTTAGAAATATATTCCTAACCTAGATATCTAGTAGCTTATCTCGTTTACATAAAAAAAGAAAACCCGTATCATCGCAGGTCTAATAAAACATGTAACCTTCGCGTCTATAAATCGACATTTACATTTTAGCCCTCGGGAAATATGTGATGTGATGTGATCCTAGTATATTTTATGTCATAGACCAACTAGCTAATAGAGGTTGAAAATAAAACCTGTACTTCAATACTAATAACATATAGATGAACGATATCGCACAAATTAAACTTAAAAAACGATTGAACATATTTTCACATATTCATTGTGTAAATCTAAACCTTGCAATTTTCTCGAATGTACTTCTCCTGATCAAACTGAAACAACATTCCCCAACCTCAACTTTTCATACTAAATTAATTTTGTATCACCCATTTTATTTTTTCCATATTTTGAAAGTTATTCCGTATATATTGAAAGTTGTTCAGTATAATCAGTATAGGTATGATCGTTCTGAAATGGCAAGGTTACAAAGTTACACGGTACAGAATGTTGCTTTAACAGCGGGTAGCATAGACTACAACTTTAGCGAATCAACTTACGGCAAACAGTTTGTCTTTTATAAAATCTAACCCAATTTATGCGGTCCTTGTTACTCATTTAATATATTAAGTCAATTATCTGTGATAGACTCAGCTTCCAAAATATACCAAATTCGTATTGGTCTGCACCTGCCTAAACAAAATCCATTTCACCTTCTTCGAAATGTGTAATGTCGTTAACATTTTTTTGCCTAATTTATTGTTTATTTTTTGAATACTATATACTTAATATACAATTGAAAAGTTTTCGGCAGAATAGAAAAGTGAAACTCTAAGTTTTTTCGTGGATTTCGTAAAAGGCGACTTAGAAAACACACCCCAACTCATCTGGCCAACGAAGAGAGAGTGAAGGCCAAATCCTCTGACTTTTCTGGATATTATATCGCTCTAATCGTAGCTCAGAGAGAGTCGTGTTCTTGCAGTGGGGACAAAAAAGACCTGATGATGATTGTATTGAATTAGGCACATAAGTAGCTCGTTCAAAGATTGTAATTGTTTTACTGCGTCCTTTGGTAATCTTGTCGTGGTTGTCAATCACCGTGGCGCAGCGGTCAACACGCTAGCCTGCGACACGGGGGTCCCGGGTTCGATCCCCGGTCAGGTCAAGATGGAAAAAGATCTTTTTCATATTGACCTGGGTCTTGGATAATAAATAAATAAATAAATATATACGGACAAATTACACAGATTGAGCTAGCCCCAAAGTAAGTTCTAATGAAAGACTTGTGTTATGGGATACTAACTCAACGATACTATATTTTATAACAAATACATATATAGATAAACATCCAAGACCCAGGTCAATCTGAAAAAGATCGTTTTCCATCTTGACCTGACCGGGGATCGAACCCGGGACCATCCGTGTCGCAGGCAGGCGTGTTGACCGCTGCGCCACGGAGCTCGTCAAATGGATGTTTATCTATATATGTATATATTATAAAATATAGTATCGTTGAGTTAGTATCCTGCTACACAAGTTCACAACTTACTGTGGGGCTAGCTCAATTTGTGTGATATGTCCCTATATATTTATATTTATTTATTTAATCTATTTCTAACTATATCAGTGGCCAGACAAAAGTTTTCTATGACAGAGTCCAGAGGGAGTCTGGTGTGAAGTTAATCGTAGTTTTAACCGACCGACCCACCCAGAAGAGGGTTATGTTTTTCAAGCGTATTATATTTATTATTATTATTAAGTATATTTGTACCATTTTTGCTATCAGTAGTCTAAAGGGCTTGACTGAATCTGAAATTTTGAAGTGTAATTCAATTTATATTTATCCTATGTCATAAGCTATGTAATTAGAACTTTTCCGAACAGAATCAGAATTTTATTTGCATAAAATATGGTTACAAAGTTGGTACAGTAAATAATTATAAGTATCACATATTTTGCCAAGAGTGGCGAGCAAATATTAGCAACATGATCTGTCGCGCTCGTATTTTGGAAAGTTAGTGAATGTTTGGGAATATTCTAGAATGTTTTGGAACGTATAGAATGTTATGGATCACAGCTTACCGGACCCGACGCTCAAAAGCTACTAACACTAATTTACACACCCTCATTGAACCTAGAACCTCGAGACAAAGAGGTGTTATTAAAACTGACATCGCTGCATTCAAAAGCGCATATAATCCACTCATGACAAAAACAAACTTACGTGATTCACACGACGCAATTAACTCCCGTAATGAACAAATGCGAGGCCGGTCGCAAGCATTTTATTTTGAAAGCTTTAAGTTAACTACCACTGACTGACTAAGTTGTTAATTTATGGTTGTTTTTTACCCCCTTTGATTATTTTTGTCCATCACTTTTAATTATTTTTGTCCTTCACTAATTTTTTTTTCATCTCAGCCACAAGAAATCCACTGCTGGACATAGGCCTCCCCTAAGGATTTCCAATATGACCGGTTAGAAGCGGCCTGCATCCAGCGCCTTCCTGCGACCTTAGTCAGGTCGTCTGACCACTGGTGGGTGTCCAACGCTGCGCTTGCCGGTACGTGGTCGCCATTCGAGAACCCTTCCGCCCCATCGGCCATGGGTTCTTTGCGCTATGTATTTTTTTTTATTATCATTTTTTTAACTAGCCTTTAACCCCCAGACATTCAAAATAATCGTAACTAATGACATTCTTAAATCTCAGAATGGGTTTGTCGTGCTAGGTTATCTAGCTAGAAAGTGGCACAATGAGACTTGAGAACATTTTTAAATGCAAAATATGCGTTAGATAATTTTGAGTATTCCGGCATTTTTTAGAAGGTCCAGTTCTACCACTTTTATAAGTTACACCGATGTGCCTACGCAGAAATCAAATTTTTGCAGTGCGCTAAAATATCAGTTTGCTATTGGCTGATGCTCGGCCATTCTCGATAGGCGTACAAGTATTGTGAAGGAGATATAGACTTACAGCTTTTGGATTTAAAATTTTATGTTGTAGCAATAAGTTCGTTATTTTACTGATAATCTCATTCGCGCCGAGTCGGCGGTCGGTTGCGCTAATCTGCGCCATCGAACAATGCCAAGGTAACTTATAAACGTGGTACTACTATACACAGCGAAATATGGGATGTTACGACACCACAACTAGACACATAAAGAAACAAATAAGACCACAAGAATAGCTTTTGAATAGTTAGCAACTTAATTAAAGTCAATCCTTGCAAGCTTATGCCTTTAGATTCTTCGTCGTCACTCGTGCCTTCATCATCATCATCATCATCAGCCTATTGCAGTCCACTGCTGGACATAAGACTCGTGCCTTACATATTCTTAAACTGTTTGAGTCGGGAAACAGTGATGCATGGGGGGAATTCAATTTCTTAGCGGTTCGCATAATGAACAATACAACAATAAAATTTTCTAATATTGATTTAGATTTGTACACTGTAATCCGGACTTACAAACTACGGAGTACAATTGAATTCTGGTTTTGAATTCAACCACACCGCTTCAACTAAATCACAGAAATCTTAACTTCCATCACAAATACGAAGTGACAACTATTCGATCTTAACCGAGAGTTCAACCGCCAATTAAAACCTTCTAACTCCGGGCTGCAACCGGGCTTCTTGTGATTGAGAGACAATGCAGTGTGCGACAGAGATGGCAAATGTAGGATGTAATTATTATGACCTGGATGTGTTACTATTAGTTACAGCAATATTAAATTTTCACGCTTTTGATAACGCATTTATCAGTCTAAATCAAATTAATTGATCGAAAGAGAGTGTAGCAAGCAAGGTCTACAAATCGAATTGGGGCATAACATATTTCTTGTATGTATGTATGTCACATAAACACATCATTAATCACTGACTATTAAACAAAGTATTCCGATGCGTGCAAAAATCTCGCGAATTTCCTGCAGTGATCGTAAAAGCCGATCGAGGGCATGGGCGTCAGGAATCATGTCTATAGACGATGCGGATAGCAGCCCATTACTATTCTGATTCCGTGTTCACTTGAAAGCCCACCAACATGCTAAACGTGGCCTTAAGGTTTTACAGACCTGGGCTCTGTCTACATCGCAAAGGAAGTAAGACGTGATAGTATGTATGTAAGTATTATTTTGTTGAACCAAACGCCACTTAAATCAACACGATAAAATATTCAAAAATATCTCTCGCCAAATTAATTCGTACCGGAAATTGTCTGTCACAACTGGAAATTATAAGACACAGGCACAATACAGGTAACGAACGGCTTTCAGTCGTGAGCCATTTATTGGTTGAAAAGGATGGAAAGGGTTCTTCTTGAATTTGTTTTTAAATGTTTTTTAGGTGGCGAATTAAGACGCAGTAATCAAATTTAGGTGATTTAAAGTTTTAACGCATCCTAATTAGATGTTTATCTATAAGTATCCATACTAAAATATCGTTGAGTTAGATTTCCATCTCACAAGCTTTCAAGTAGCTGTGGAGTTAGCTCGATATAAATAAATAAATAAATATATACGGACAAATCACACAGATTGAGCTAGTCCCAAAGTAAGTTCTTAAGAAAGACTTGTGTTATGGGATACTAACTCAACGATACTATATTTTATAACAAATACATATATAAATAAACATCCAAGACCCAGGTCAATCTGAAAAAGATCGTTTTCCATCATGACCTGACCGGGGACCGAACCCAGGACCCCCGTGTGGCAGGCTGGCGTGGTAACCGCTACGCCACGGAGTGATTTGTCTCTTTATTATCTACTAGCAGAAACTACTACCCTCTCCGAATGCTCCCGGGCATATATCATACCATATCATCATCATCATCATCATCATCAGGTCCTTCCAGTCTCCACTGCAGGAGCACGACCCTCTCTGTACTACCAGAGCCATATACTAGTTTGACTAGTCAGAGGATTTGGCCTACACTCTCCACGCTAGCCAGACGGGTTGGAGAGGTCTCTTTGATGTTAATAAGCTTTGTTTAGCTTGTGTTTCCTTAGTCGCCTTTTACGACATCCACGGGAGTGGTCCTATTCTACTCTGCCGAGAACCACACGGCGTTGTAGTATATCATATCTAAAAACCTCGTTTTTGAGTTTATCGCGAACAGACAGACGTGGTGGAGGACTTTGTTTTATAATATGTAGTGTTAGTGATTTATAAATAAAATAGGCGTGTGGGACTAGGATTTTATATCACCTAGATTGTATACTATGCAGTGGTAAAGCATAAATTATTAATTTTAATTTGATTAATTACTTACAAATAATTAAAACTTATTGTTTTTCCTATTTCATAGAATTTACGCACCAGTACTAAATACAGTTAATACAAACGCAATTTCACAATTGGTAATTAATAAGATTTTAATTATGTTTTATGTAGTCTTGTGGATATTTATAAATTAATGGCTGTTGGGTTTTTCTTTTGTTTGATATAATTTATAAAGATTAACTAACCATTCCTTTCTATATCAAATAATTTTAATTATTTTTTGCTCTAATTTTTCATTTCATCTTGGTTCGATTGAAACTTTAAATTGAGTTGATTTATCAAGGAATTGAAATAAAAATCCTTTTCCATACCATCGATGGCCCATTTTGTTCCCAAATGACTCTCAATACAAAATCAATGACTTTTTACGGATTCGGCGTACCTCTGCTTTCATTTTAGACATGGTCTAAGTTACAAGCTAGCTCATACTTGTTGTAATCTGGAAGAAAATGTAATAATCAAATCAATTAAAGTTATTAAAATCAAAACCCGTTTTTCAAAAATTGACCTTTACATGCACATTTTCACGTCAAATCACAATTTAATAGTTCATTATGATGCAAGAGTTGTGTCCGCCGTGTGGTTCCCGGCAGAGTAGAATAGGACCACTCCAAGTCTTCCCGTGGATGTCGTAAAAGGCGACTTAGGAAACACAAGCTAAACAAAGCTTACAAACATCAAAAAGACCTCTCCAATACGTTTGGCCAGCGTGGAGAGTGTAGGCCAAATCCTCTGATTACTCTGGCTAATATATGGCTCTGGTAGTACAGAGAGGGTCGTGCTCCTGCAGTGGAGACTAAAAAAGACCTGATGGGTGGATGGATGGAGCTAAGTTGCTGACAACAAGAGTAGTTTTGAGCACCGAGCGAGCGAGCGACGTTAATAAAACTATGAGTGTTGTTATGATCAATATAGCTCACGAGAATCATACGGTGTTTTTAACACACCTGGCAGTAGAAATTGCAGATAAGGAATCAGAAGAGGCTACGACACACATTTTGTATCTCTGTGACTCGTTAGGTAAGCCTTTAGGCCTCTTCGGATCAGTTTATCCTAAGCAAGAGGACCAGGTGCCTATAGCACTCCGCACCAAGTGATATACTGTAGTCCATTCTTGAGAAATCAACATATAGGTGAGTAAAGTATGGGTTAAGTTTAAAATAACACAAAGGTTAGACGTTCTTTCGATTTTTAATCGACCCCAATTAAGATAAGATTTTGAATTTTGAAGCAAAATTCATTTATTTTTCCTAAATACCGCTTAAGCTTTTCCCTTACCCACCCCCGCCGCGTAGCGACGCAAATGAGCGTTATTCAAAAAAAGCTCTTTACTTAAGCAAATGACATCCGATTCGTGACATCAGTCAGTAATTGACTGTATAAATAGACCTTTATATCGTGCGGTTTCCTTTGATTTTTAAACCCTCCATAACCCCTAATACCTCGGTTTCATACGCAGCGTTGGTGCTATAGAATTTAGGGTCTTTGGGACAGGTGGAAAATGTACTTTCCACCTTAAATAATACAAGCAGTTTTCCCTCAACTTTGTCCGGGTAAATTATAGCCTATGTCACCCGCAGATAAATTAGCTTTCTATGGGTGAAAGAATTTTGAAAATCGGTCCGATTGTTTTGGAGCCTATTCAATTCAAACAAACAATGAAATCGTTCCTCTTTTCAATAGTAGTATAGATGATAATAATACCCTGTCTAGTCCTTGGTGCAAGAGTGATTCATCAATAAAAATTGCTTTTAAACTTGTGTTTTAAGCCATTTAAGCCATCTTGTTTAAGAATCGAACAGAAAATTGCACAAGCTAGAATTCTGAGAGCCGCTGCCTCTCGATCTTCTCTTGTTTCGGCAAGAACCGAGAACGAAACCTGTCGACGCGATGTTGGGACAATTTTTAATTTTATTTTGCCTATGTAACTGCTAATACTATAGCTTCCTATTTATTTGCTAGCCTGTTAAATCCCACTGCTGGGCAAAGGCCTCCTTCTCTGTTTTCCATTCTTCTCTGCTTTGGGCTTTGTTTGGCCGGTCTTTGGAGTACGCATCTAGGTCGTCGCGCCATCTCCGTCGGGGTCTTCCAGGTCGCCGTTGTCCATTAGTTGGGGTCCACGATCTAGCAATTTTGACCCAAAGTTCTGAAGGCATGCGACTAACGTGCCCGGCCCAATCCCATTTCAGCTTTGCAGCAGCGACGGCTACATCGGTAACTTTGGTGATGGAACGTAGCGTGGTGTAGCTTCCTATTAGTGAAATAAATGTTGTAATTGAACTGGAAGATTTCAAGCTTGTCCTAACAAACAAACAGACACAAATCTTTGATTATTATGATTTTATGGATGTTTATCTATATAAGTTTATATTATAAAATATAGTATCGTTGAGTTAGTATCCCACGACACAAGTTCACAACTATTACTATGGGGCTAGCTCAATTTGTGTGATATGTCCCTATATATTTATTGATTTATTATTATTTATTTATTATATTAGTCTAGATTAATTACCACATAGGGTATAAAAAGCAAGGTATTATCAAATCAAGTAAGATATAATAGAAAATCCTCCAAGTTGGATAGCTTCAAGGATTTCCTAAAGGGTTACTTTAAGGGTTTATAGAATAACGAACATGTAAGGCTAATATTAATGAAGACAATTAATAACCCAACTCTACCTGTTATCCGAGCATAACCCAGCAAAAACCGTCACAGTCGGGTAACTCGGTTCATTGAACTACAAAGGTTAGAGAGTAAAGACAATAGGCTAAGAGTTCCCACGGAATGTAACATACAACCTTACATAACTACTCTGCACGCTATTTTAGGTCATATTTCCTGGGTGATAAACTCGATTTTTCTTTGGAAGAAAATGTTTTTGCTATCGCCAATCGATTTTCGATTATATTGCTAGAAAATAAAGTTGGATTTTGAATAGTTTTTGGTGGTCTATGTAGTATAAAACATAGGTTTAGTCTGTTCCCATAAGAACTACAGTAGTGGTGCATAAATTCAGCTTGGGAAGAAGTTTTTGCTTGAGCAACATCGATTCTCGTCATTATCGAGTATTATACAACGATTGTGCTTAGCTGCTTCTCTCCCCGCGCAGATCGTAAAAGCCGGTAGAGGAAATGCGTGAGAGTCTAAGTAATCATGACCATAGGCGATGACGATTGCGGTTTGGGTTCACATGTTATTGGTATATGAGGGACTAGCAACCCGCCCTGGCTTTGTCCGTGACACATTTTTTTTATTCTTTACAGAATCAACAGCACTTTGTTAATATATACAAGCTTAATGTTTTCATCTTACTGCCAATAACAGATCCTTATTTCGCAAATACGTCTTATGCTTAGAACTATAAATAAATATACGGACAAATCACACAGATTGAGCTAGCCCCAAAGTAAGTTCGAGACTTGTGTTATGGGATACTAACTCAACGATAGAATATTTTATAACAAATACATATAAAGATAAAGATCCAAGACCCAGGTCAATCTGAAAAAGATCGTTTTTCATTATGACCTGACCGGGGATCGAATCCGGGACCATCCGTGTCGCAGCCTGGCGTGTTGACCGCTACGCCACGGAGCACGTCATTGTTTCGTGGTTACGTTTTGTTGGTTCACATTCGCCCTAAAGAAGACGTCCAGATGAGGTCGAAATATATCGGCCTATAGCTGGCTTTATTCGTGAGTGACCCGTACTTTACATCATCATCATCATCAGGTCTTTTTTAGTCTCTACTGCAGGAGCATGACCCTGTTTATATTACCTGTCCCCGTAGCATGGCTCCCGCGACGCCGTTTATATCGCGCGATAAACTATCTAATTCTCGCTCTTCAGTATTGCAAAAAACAAGATGGCGATAGTCGATAAACGTTGTCGCGCGTGCCATGCTACGGGGGCTAAGCCATATAGTATATGTAACTAGGTAAAGTATAAAGAAAAAATGCTTACTAACAAAAATACAATCAAACATCCCCCGGGACTCATACAAGTATACCTAGCCTATGGCATTTAGGTATAACGTACCTATCCAATGGTGAAAGAATTTATTGATTCGGTCCAGTAAAAAACAAATAAACCCATTGTCTTTATAAAATCTTCTCTATCTTTAGGGCCACGCAGACGAAGTCACGGGAACACTACCGTAATATTGTCAGTTAATAATCAAATAACTTCGACAAATAATTTAATAAATTTTATCCAGGTTATGGAAATTAGCGCCGAAGTTTTAATTGATCTTGTTTCAGAACTTAATTTTATCTAGTCTGTCACAGCATTTTCGTCTGTCACTTTAAATTCATGAAGTCAATATACTTAAATTCAAACTATCGGTAAACAGAACTTTAATAAGTTTTTTTATTTATTCGTTTCAAGTCTACCCGTGGATGTCGTAAAAGGCGACTTGGGAAACACAAGCTAACCAATATTTTTTTACGAAGCTGTTATGAATATTGTATTAAGTTTATATTTAATATAAAAATAAGCTAAACCAAGCTTATTAACACTAAAGACGCCTCTCCAACCCGTCTGGTTAGCGTGGAGAATGTGGGACAAATCCTGTGACTGCTCTGGCTAAAATATGGCTTTGGTAGTACAGAGAGGGTCGTGCTCCTTCAGTGGAGACAAAGAACACCTGATGATGACCGCAATCAACTCGGACTGCGGTCCCAGTTGCCGAATCCAATTTTTTTTTAAATAAGTAAAAAGACTTTCACGCTGGTCTGGCTACTTTTGTTTACTAGCAGTTCGTAAAAGCCGATCGAGGATATGGGCAAATATCTGAGGAATAGAAAGGAAGGAGGCGGTGTAAACTTAGCAGTAAATTATTGACGTCAATAATAATTAACTTGCTTAACAATAATATGTTATTTAAATTAACATTCACCAGATAATATTAAATTATCTTACGATGAATAAACATTTGACTATTGAGATCAAGGCTCTGCCTACCCCGTATAGGAAAAAGAAGTGCTAACATGTACGTATGTAATCTAAAAGTTCTCTTTAAAATTTAATCAATATTACGGACTTTACTTTCGTCTACTTTGGACTTACGAAGCTGGATTAAGCTCGCAAAGCTTAGTACAACAAACATGGGATAAACGGAATATTTGTATAGGACACACTTCTATGTGACACGAAATGTGTCCTTCCTAAGTGTGTCGACGTAAAGAGCGGTGTGTGACGTAGGTAGTCATAGAATTGGGCACGCTAACTTTTGTAAAGGTCATGAAATCTTTTTATATGAAAGTTTTTGCTTTCATATAAAAAGATTTCATGACCTTTAATATATTCTAATAAAGTAATTTCGGTATTTCTGTGATTCAATAAATTTCATTCATAAATATTTCAAAGGTAATTTTATGAATTTTTTAACCTTTTCTGATAGGTACTACTCTTATTAAATTAAGATATAAGATATGAAAAAAAAAATCCACGCGGGCAGGACGAGAAGAAGACTCATACAAAGAGTAAAGGCTACTGGTTCAAGTCCAGCCCGCGGTTTCTCTAACTTACGTCATTTTCATCATATATGATGTAATAATATTACTTATTTGTAATATTATTATGACACAATTCGATTGACAACGAAATGTGTCCTTCCTAAGTGTGTCCACGTAAAGAGGGCCTTATGACGTAGGTAGTCACAGAACGAGGGTTTTTAGAATTGATTTTTCCCCCAGGTGGCGGCACTGTGTCGAGAGGTCGATCTGTCAAAATCCACCAATCATAACATTGATGATTAAACAAACATGTTTAATCATCAATGTTATGATTGGTGGCTTTTGACAGCAGCTGTCAAAACACTTTTCGAGACAAGGTCGCCACGTGGGGGAAAAATCAATACTGAAAACCCTCCTTGGGCATGCAAATTTTTCTAAAGGTCATGTTTGTATCTATAGTTCTATAATAATATATATTATAAAGGGAAATAATTTAATTATTTGTTGCATTAAATAGGCTCCAAAACTACTGGACTGATTTCAAAAATTCCTTCACCGTTAAGCAGGTACATTATACCTGAGTGACGTAGGATATGTATGTACCACGGGCGAAGCCGGGGCGGTCCGCTTGTCTCTTTATATGAAAGAAAACATTATTCTACAAAACTTATTTCGGTATTACTGCGATTCAATTTTAATTATTAAACTTGAATTTTAAATTTTCTGTAAGTGACGTAACTTAAAAACGGGTCCCGGTCAGGATGGATCAAAAATGATCTTTTTCAGATTAACCTGGGTCTTTGATTAATACAAACAAAAATCATTTTCCAACTTGTACTAACCGGAGATCGAACTCGGGTCCTCCGATAATTACCACTAGGCTACAGAGGTCGACGAGGAGATAAATTTAGTGATAAACAGATCTCATTATAAAAAAAGCAATATAGAGATTTTATTTATCCACGCAGCCATTAAGAAGTGGTAAATGGGGCAGATTAAATTTATAAGGGATGTTTTTCATTATTTGTTGCCAGATAGCGTGGAGTCGGCTTTGTTATGTCAGCCTTTTGTTGTTTAAATTGTGTTTTTGACTGTTGTTTTTAGGTGACATTTTAATCTGGGTGCGATAGAATGGAAAGCATTCATAGAAATGCCTCAGTTTACATTTATGATATATACACAGTAAAATATTGATCGAAAGGGGTGATTTAGCGTCGATGTGCACAATTTTAAGGACCATTTCTGGAAACTCAAATCAAATTTAATTTCCATACAAAACTTCATATTTTCGTGCGTATCTAAAAATTCTGAGTTGATGACCTTCGTAGCGCAGGAGTTATTAAGCCAGCTTGCGAAACGAGTGTTCCCGAATTCGATCCCCAGCCAGGTCGTGATGGAAAACGATATTTTTCAGATTGGCTTGATTCTCAGTTGTTTATAAACATAAGTATCCATTCTAAAATTAATAAAAATGTCAAATCACTCAGATTGGACTAGCCCCAAAGTTAGTTCGAGACTTGTGTAATGGGATTCTAACTCAACGATACTATATTTTATAATAGATACGTCTATAGATAAACATCCAAGACCCAGGTCAATTTGAAAAAGATTATTTTCCATCTTGACCTGACTGGGGATCGAACCCGGGACCATCCGAGTCGTAGGCAGGCGTGTTGACCGCTGTGCTATTATATGGTACCGTTGAGTTGGTATTCTACTATACAAATTCATAATTTACTAAGGGGATAGGTTGTGTGATTTTTCCCTAAATATTGATCTATTTTATTCTGCCAAACTTATGAAAAATGCTATACAGATCTGATTTCTCACGAATCACCACACAAAAAAATAAGAGTAACGAGTGATATTAAAAACTTCTTCATATAGTATCGAAAACTAATATTACTATGTTTTATTCACTTACATTTCTTGTGATGAATCTCTAAAATAAAACATTTACTTATTCGTATGTTCTGCCTGCTGCTTATTGACTGTAAATTAATACCTGAAACAAAGAAAGACAATCATTAGAAAAATCTTAGTAAAATATTTCTTCATTCATTTAGAAAAAAAGTGCTGAGTTGGGTACTTCCTAATTTTATCACTTAAAACTTTCATCTTTTCGATATTTTTGAGCTCGGTGGCGCAGCGGTCAACACTGTTACACGGATGGTCCCGGGTTCGATCCCCCGTCAGGTCAAAATGAAAAATGATCTTTTTTTGATTGACCTGGATCTTGGATGTTTATCTATATATGTATTTTCTATAAAATATAGTAGCGTTGAGTTAAAGTATTCAATAACACAAGTCTTAGTTAGGAACTTACTTTGGGGCAAGCTCAATCTGTGTGATTTTTCCGTATATATTTATTACTTATCTTAGGTATAAACAAAACTTAAATCAAATTCCTTTAGTGACTAAAAGAATTTATTTTTAGTTTTGTAATGACAACTTCAAATTTTCCACTGTATTGAAATGTTTGTGTCAAAAAGTCCATTATGAGATTTTAACAATAGATAAATTAAAAATGTAACTCTCCATACTTTGTAAGCCCGCTTAATTTTTTCGCCATTTTTAAAAGGGCTGCATTGGACCGATTTCCAACCGCCCAATACCTATTGTTTACCTATACCCATTCATTACCAACTTACAAAAACCAAAACTGAACAAAAAAGCACACGACTTTCAACCCAAAGTCTAGAACCTAAAGAGTTATTTTAAATTTTTGAGGTGATAAAATATTTTTGTTTATGCCCATATTTTTGGTATAATTTTTGATTAAATTAAGGCTGTTATTCTTTTAAGGGTCGGTTTGTAAAGGATATGAAAGGATTTTAAATGAGTATCGATATCTTTGTTTGAACGGGCTTTGTTGGTCAACCTGTGTTTGAAGAGAAAATTCATATAAAAGTTGGTTATCCGTAACAAAATAACTTGCCTAGCGCGGATCAGATTCACAAACATTAAGGGTTTGATACTCACTCATACTGTATTATTATAAAACAAGGCCCATCTTTAGTACCTGGTTTATACTATTAACCGACCAAAACTACTTAGCAATTAAGAGCGAATCCTAGCAAAAAGTATAAAATAGGGCCATACCTACCAATACTATATTTTATGAAAAAAGAATTGTGCTTCTAGAAGCAGTTTTCAGCGAGAAAATAGAGGAATACATTTGTATGGAAACCATACTAAAAAATACTGCTAGGATACGTTTTTATCACTTTGTCATTTGGTAAGTGTCACTGTCAATTTGTTTTGGTTGGATAATGCTTTAAACCAGGTACTTAAGTAAGTCTTTGTTTTATAATAAGACGTATAATATTTAGCTCTATAATTATATGACGTGTATGGGGTCATCATCATCATCATCACAGCTGTATTAGGTCCCCTGCTGGACACAGGCCTCCCACAAAGATTTCCATTATTGGAAGGTTTTTGCTATACTCTCCACGCTTGGCAAACGGATTCGTGAGTACAATAATAGTTGGAAATGATATGATTTATATTATAGATTTTACTCTCACTAGCAGGCGCCTGAATCTAGTATTTCACACTAGCTAGTTAGCGTCACGCTAGCTACACAATAGCTTACAACCAACATACTTTATAGACATTACGATACGCAAATAACAAATTGACATATATCTAAATATTGGGTAGTACTTCAAAGATAATGAAAAATTTTGCTACTATGACATATATAGTGCCTAAAGTCAAGACCCTTACTTAGGCTTCGCTGTAGTCAGATCACAAGTCACAATGCTAAATCAAAGCAGAAAATAGCCAAACAAAAATAAAGAAAATCTTTTAGTATCGTGGCCCAAACAAAATTGATGGAACCTAATAATCCTAGAGGCCACGTGCGCCGTAACTTAGTAGATAATACGTAATAGTGCGTACGTGGCGACTTGAGCACAATCTCATAAATAGTGAGCAGATTTCAAAATCAGATATGAAATTACGTTGTTAGACATTTTCTTTTCGAATTGGTTATATTAAATGTTTATATTGTTTGAAACTACCCTCAACGCTTATTTGGGAGAAAAAAAAAGGGATGTACCAGCTGCTTTTTTTCTTGCGTAGGTCGTAAAAGCCGATCGAGGGAATGGGCGTGAGAAATCATGTAAATAGGCGATGCGGCTAGCAACCCATCACTATTTTGATTCTGTTTTCCACCTACAAGGCCACCAACATGCTTTGTGGCCTTTGGGCTTTATAGACCTGGGCTCTGTCTACCCCGCTAGGAAAAAAGACATGACAGTATTGTATGTTTGTAACCAACAGAGAAATAGGCCACACAAAAAATAAATCTTTTAGTACCTTGGCCCAAACAAAATTGATGAAAACTAATAATCCTAGAGGCCACGTGCGCCGTAACTCAGTAGATAACAATTTACGTAATAGTGCGTAACGTGGCGACTTGAGCACAATCTCATAAATAGTGAGCAGATTTGAGAATCAGATATGAAATCATGTTTTAAGTCTTCTTTCGTATTGGTAACATTAAATGTTTATATTGTTTGTAACTATCTTCCACGCTGGTCTGGGAGCAAAGAAAAAACGTAGAGTTTCTTCTTTTCTCCAAGACCAGCTGACAGCTGCTTCTCTTTCCGCGCAGATCGTAAAAGCCGATCGAAGAAATGGGCGTGAGGAATCATGCCAATAGGCGATGCGGCTAGCAACCCATTACTATTTTGATTCCATTTTCCACCTAGAAGCCCACCAACATGCTTTGTGGCCTTTGGGTTTAATAGACCTGGGCTCTGTTTAGCGCGCAAGAGAAAAAAACGTGACAGTATGTATGTTGTTGTTTGTAACCAATAGCAAACCAAAGTCGAAACAGAATTAGGCCACACAAAAAATAAATCTTTTAGTACCGTGGCCCAAACAAAATTGATGAAAACTAATAAAGTAGAGGCCACGTGCGCCGTAACTCAGTAGATAACAATTTACGTAATAGTGCGTACGTGGCGACTTGAGCACAATCTCATAAATAGTGAGCAGATTTCAAAATTAGATATGAAATTACGTTGGGAGTCATCTTCTTTCCGAATTGGTTATATTAAATGTTTATATTGTTTGAAACTACCCTCAACGCTAATTTGGGAGAAAAAAAAACAAGGAATGTACCAGCTGCTTTTTTTCTTACGCAGGTCGTAAAAGCCGATCGAGGGAATGGGCGTGAGAAATCATGTAAATAGGCGATGCGGCTAGCAACCCATCACTATTTTGATTCTGTTTTCCACCTACAAGGCCACCAACATGCTTTGTGGCCTTTGGGCTTTATAGACCTGGGCTCTGTCTACTCCGCTAGAAAAAAAGACATGACAGTATTGTATGTTTGTAACCAACAGAGAAATAGGCCACACAAAAAATAAATCTTTTAGTACCGTGGCCCAAACAAAATTGATGAAAACTAATAAAGTAGAGGCCACGTGCGCCGTAACTCAGTAGATAACAATTTACGTGATAGTGCGTACGTGGCGACTTGAGCACAATCTCATAAATAGTGAGCAGATTTGAGAATCAGATATGAAATTACTTTGTAAGTCTTCTTCTTTCCGAATTGTATTGGTTATATTAAATGTTCATATTGTTTGTAATCAATAGGTGGCTATCGTAAGACAATATGTCATCATAACGTATAAAATAATATTCATCCCAACTAATCCCAATCCCAACTAATATTATAATCCCAACTAATAATAATAATAGTCTAACATTCTAACAAAGGTTAGCATATTATAGATATGTTGAGATCAAACTAAGGTATATTAATCCTAACTAATATTATAAATGCGAAAGTGAGTTTGATTGTTTGTTTGTTACGCTTTCACGCCGTATCTACTGAACCGATCATAATGAAATTTTGCATACACATAGGTTAGGGTACCGAGAAGGACATAGGCTGTATATTACGCGGGCGAAGCCGCGGGTAACAGCTAGTGAATAATAAAGTAAGTAAAATATAACCATCTCTACGTATATGTAAATAATCTGTGTGTACTCTATTCAACTTCAATCATCATCATCATCATCATCAGGTCTTTCTAGTCTCCACTGCAGGAGCACGACCCTCTCTGTACTACCAGAGCCATATACTAGCCTGAGTAGTCAGAGGATTTGGCCTACACTCTCCACGCTGGCCAGACGGATTGGAGAGGTCTCTTTGATGTTTATAAGCTTTGTCTAGCTTGTGTTTCCTTAGTCGCCTTTTACGACATCCACGGGATGACTTGGAGTGGTCCTATTCTACTCTGCCAGGAACCACATTCTATTTAACTTCAAATCAAATAAGTTATTAATTCGTTCATTCATTAATTTTGACAGAATCCGTTTTAAAATGTTAGCAATGATTCGAATTTAAATGATGAATTTGATGAGTTACGCCTAACTAATATTATAAATGCAAAAGTGAGTTTCTTTCTTTCTTTCAAATTAGAGTTTGTTTGTTACGCTTTCACGCCCTATCTACCCTACCGATCATGTATCAGAAGGTCATAGGCTACTTTTTATCTCGGAGAAAAATACTGTTCCCGAGGGATCGACACTAACGCAAGCGAAGCCGTGGGCGAAAGATACAAGTGATATTATAAAATTAAACATCATTCATACATACATATTATCACGTCTTTATCCCTTACGGGGTAGACAGAGCCTTAGTCTTAAAACCCCAAGGATATTTTTTTTATATATATGGACAAATCACACAGATTGAGCTAGCCCCAAAGTAAGTTCTTAAGTAAGACTTGTATTATGGGATACTAACTCAACGATACTATATTTTACACTAAATACTTATATAGATAAACGTCCGAGACCCAGGTCAGTCTGAAAACGATAATTTTCCATCTTGACCTGACCGGGGATCGAACCTGGGAGCTCTTCGATGTTTAGCATGTAAGTGGGCGTTAACATGGAAAGTGGAACCAAAAAGTGACGGGTGGCTAGCCGCATCGCCTTTTACGTAATTTCTTAGATTTTCGCCTAATCCTTTGGCCGGATTTCGGTCTTCGCGGGAAGAAAAGCAGCTGGTATATTCTAAGTTTTTCCTTGTGTCCCAAATAAGCATGAAAGAAATCATTAAACCTTTTAATCGACATTATTCAAAAACGTTTACAATTTTCAGCGATTTTAATACTTTTACAATTATTTTTAATTCTTCAGAAACGCCAGGTCAGAAAGAAAACGAGAAAAAAAAATAGTATTAGTCTACGTCTGCAAATTTTTAGCCTTAAAATATCAAATTAAAAACCTGTTTAGCAGAACTGTTTAGATTTTGTTCGTCTCACACCTTTAATATCTTTGAGCTGTCCAAAGGAATTTTTGAAAGGCCACGATTTAAAAATGTTAACAATAATTTTAAATTTCTAAGAAAGCCGGAGTTCTAAGCGTAATTTGTTTGCTTTAGAAGTCAAAGGATCTCTTGTGATAGCGACTTTGAAAATATCTTGTTAAGAGAAGAATGAAGGATACTGAATATTTTTCTATATTATTAATCTTGAAGTTATCTTAGTAGATGTGGCCTTCAGACTTTCGACCAAAGAGTATATAATCACTTGCTTTCGACCTGTAATTCTGGCTTCGCGTAAAGATGAATCTGCGATTGTATCAGTATTGTATTTGGTCACGAAAGTATTACTTCTTACACTGATGTATTCTACAAACAATTTGTGTGACTGCGGTGCCGATCAAACCATGTCTCACCTTTTGTCGTGCCCAAACTGTCGCACTATTTGCACCGTACAGGACCTTAATGAGGCCAACGATAGGGCAATTAGCGTTGCCAAATACTGGTCAAAAGATATTTAATATAATAGTATGCAACCATTTCGTCTCGATAAAAAGAAGAAGAAGACTGATGTATTGCATGAGTATTAGCAAATAACTGTTGCCCAAGACGTCAGCCGCGTGATATAAAGCCTATGTCTTTCTCCGTAGCATTATCGACGTGGATAATTTGAAGAAGATTGATTCAAAATATACAGCGTAAACAAAAAATAGCAGACAAACAAAAAATCAAATAAGTATACAAACTCTTTTTTTACAATTATAATATTAGTTGGGATATAAAAGATCTTCATGTAAACAGTATTTAACTTCATCACAATATTAAAAATACTTCTTCATACTAAAGCAGCTTCTCAAAAAAACTAAAAAACTTTTTTTTTTCAAATAAAACACAACTGCCTTACCAAAACTATAGCTCTCACGAGTGTGTAGTGATTCTTACCAATAGACACGTTTTACTCCGTTGAGACATTTAGATGTTATGGCGAAATAAAACAACACACATTCTTAAAAAAATATAAAAACAATTTACTTGGCAGTTTTGACACCTAGGTACCTACTTTGGCAGTTGTCATTATTAAAAATATGTTATTTATTTCGCATCTTATTAATTTACACATCATACGTATAGAAAACTATCACATCTTAAAAATACTGCAATCGAGACCAAAATAATGTGCTCCAAGCTAAGCTCAATACAATGTAGCATGCTTGAACCAAAGTTGTCTCTTACATGAAGTCCAAGTCTGGGCGTCTAAAACTTCTAAAGCTCTTTGAGACCTAAGGCACACCAATTACTTTGAGGCGAGAGGCGATATTTTCTAAGAAATTCAAAGTAATTGTTAACATTTTTATTCATAAAGGCGTCTGAAGATTTTTCGTGCCTTGAAATTACCGTGAAAAAGTATTTTTAAACATGTTTTGTAAGATTGAGATATTTGAGATAAGGAAGGTCTTTACTTCTAGATTAGTATGACAAAGAGTAAGACAGACAGATTTTTGTTAATAATATTAAAAACGGTAACGTCACAGTGCTACACTCCCAGTAAGTGAGAGTACGAGCACCGGTGACCTTGAGCCGGGGCGTATAAACGCTAGGGTTGACAACGTGTACGTACTCACTACTCACTTCGTGCTTGCGGTGCGAGACGTGCGAGAGACGCAAACACAACATAGACAGCCCCGGCCAAGCCAGTTCCGTGGCATGTATTCAACGTCCCGCGCGCTTCTCTCTGCCCCCGCATACGTCCAAACACCCACACATAGCCGCAAGCGATTTTACGTGCACTCATGCTTAAATATATCTTTCATTTCGCGTAGTGAATATATTCTTTAGTAATGTAAATAGTCCTTTGCTGTATCGCTGACGAATAGTAAGCAAAAAATTTAATGCTTTAACAAATTAGTTCCATTAACCTAATTTAATAATATTATTTCTTGAAAGATCTAACCTAGATAAAAATATTATCTTCCTAAGATACCTAAAACTTCGACTTGAGTTCAGATCAAACGATTAAAGTTTTGAGTTCGCGAAGAAGCTGAATTCCGCAAACCGTTCAAATTAAAGTTTGCGATTGAGCTTTGGTGAAAACACGACGATTTTTACCTTTTTACAGGACTGCCAATAAAGGAGTGTATTGTGTCCCGAGTTCATGCAAATGCATAAGTATGTGAGTCAATATCAGGAATTATAAATAAATAGTAAATATATATTTATTTATTTTTTTAATTTTAAAATACATAATTGTCAAAAATAAATGATCCAATATTACATTGTCAAGATTATTAAAAACTATGTTAGTATAGTTAAATTATTTTTATAGCTTTGTTGTTTAATTATTTTGTCGGAACTGACAAAATCCATGATATCACTATAATTTGTTAAAAATATCGAATGAAATCCATGACATGCTTAATTGCTTATGCACTACACATTATTCGTAGACTACACAACATCACGTGTACGTCTTGTTAGCTCAAACCTAAACTTGAACAAAAACTTTAAGCTGAAGTAAGAATTAACAGTACCAAGCTACTGAAGTTTTCTAAATTCCACACAATTGGATAAAGCTCAGACAATACTATAAAAACACTAAAAGGAGACTAAGCCTGGAAAAACAGTAATCCATATTACACAGTTCTATAGGTTACAGAAAAGGAAAGTTAAATTAACAGAAAATTAAAAAACGCCTTTCTTTATTAAATGGGTAGCCTTTATGCCCACGTGTAAGAAAGAGAAAAGAACCATTTAATTTAAACCTCAAATTACAGTTTTGAAATAGTTACTCTGTTAATTAGTCATTTATAGCTTCAATTTATTCAATTTACTCGTTTCTTACTATTTTCGCGGTCTAACTGGGATTGAAAAATGGTGAGTGATTTAAAAAACCTAAAAATAAAACAGTAGAGTCACAATACTTTATATGGGCTTTTATTTTGCATTCACAATGCTATTTTACCTTATTTATAAATAAAATAAGAAATGGTGAAAAATGGTGGTTCCTGCCCGCGTGGAATTTTTTCACCATTTCTTATTTTCTTTATTTAATAAATAAGGTAGAGTCACAATTTCTACGAAATCCTAGATGCCAGAGTCTGACTCATATCTAACTGAAAATGAAACACATCGCCTTATTTCTATTACCTATACATGTTAATTATGTAATGCATATGCAGCTTGCTTTTAATTAAGATAAAAGTAACACTACATAGCCTCTTTTATTTAACCCATATCATATTCTTATAAACAAATTTTTACTTCTTTTTTCATTGAAACTTTGTTTTAATTTATAATTCAAATTATACTACAAATCTCCCTCTTTCTGTCACTCAAACCATATTCTTAAACACAAAATTGTACTCAGCAATTTTCACAACGAAACTCCTTTTAATTATGAATGGGGATTCAAATTAAACCGTTTCTTTTGTTGTGTCTGGATTCGATGCTAAGAGTTACAATTTTTTCAGATATTGTTTAAAGAGTTACGTCTTTGAAAGTTGGCCATGATGATGATGATGCCAATATTATCAACAAATTGAAGGTAAGTTAAATAATAAAGTGAGAAAATCCGTAGAAGAACAAAGCGTGAAAAACGATGGCTGATAGGGCAGAGATCCGGGCAGGCAGATCTTGAATGACGACCACGTACCGGCAAGCGCAGCGTTGGACATCCACCGAACGACGCAGGCGCTGGATGCAGGCCACTTCCATACGGTCGTATATGTCCAACAGTGGACTTCTAGTGACTCAGATGATGATGAGTTACGTCTAGCTAGCTATTACGAAGCTGACAGGCTGGCGTTTGTTCTAAAATACCACTATTAGTAACCTGGCGTAAGTGAAGTAGGATATATTATGCCTGAGAAAAAATTATTTAATGTTTTTGTCTCCATGAAAGTCCTGTCCTATGTGTTGCGGGTGTGATGATGATGATGATTGTATTTTGTTTTTCTGTTACTTTTATAATCCTGTAGCCCGCTGATAAGTAGCATTACATAGGCAATTTTTTTAACCTACCGTCACTGCTGGGCAAAGTTCTCCAAGTGCCAATTCCGACCATTCCTTAGTAAATTTGTAAAACTAGGTTTTGATTTTTTTTTCAGACAACACACAAACAAACAAATGTTTCCAGATCTTCCCGTGGATGTAGTACAATGCGGCTTAGGAAACACAAGCTAAACAAAGCTTATAACCATCAAAGAGAACCCTCAACCCGTCTGGTCAAAGTGGAGAATGTAATTCCAAATTCGTTGACTGCTCCGTCTATCTAAATGGCTCTTTTAGTGCCTACTACACTAAAAAAAAGACCTGATGATGATGATAACACACATAAATTTGCAGGTAGAGCCAATTTAGAAGTCAAAGTTAAAATAATTGAATGAGCAATTATCATCCCACTAAACTATATTTCTTAAAGAGACAACTACACGTAACTTAATTTAAGTGCGAAAGTGCATTCGGAGTAATGAAACGAGTTTGCTGCAATATAACTCCATCTGCGAACTTCAGGATTTAGTTCAGGCGATGTTAGGGATAGACAGCGCTAGTGTCTCATTCTTATGCAGCTTAATTAGTTTCTTTAATTGTGTTTCGTGTTTCAAAGCTCTTAAGTACCTCTATAATAAGACTCTCTCAAGATCTCGACAAGAAGAAGTATGCCGTGTGGTTCACGGCAGGGTAGAATAGGACTACTCCAAGTCTTTTCGTGAAGGTCGTAGAAGGCGACTCAGGAAAACATAAGCTGAACAAAGCTTATATAACAGGGAGACTTCTGCTTCTGACTTCTGCGACTGCTTTTATATATGGCTCGAGTAGTACAGAGAAGTTCGTGCTCCTGCAGTGAAGATTAATAAAGATCTGATGACGATGATGATAACGCAGAGTTACAAGTAAATTGAAAAAAAAAACATAGCTAAAATACTTGAAACAAGCAATTATCATCCCACTGAACTACATTTCTTAAGAGACAACTACACGAAATTTAATTTAAGTGCGAAAGTGCATTCGCAGTAATGAAACGAGTTTGCTGCAATATAACTCCATCTGCGAACTTCAGGATTTAGTTCTGGCGATATTAGGGACAGACAGCGCTAGTCTTCCATTCTTATGCTTAATTAGTTTCTTTAATTGTTTCGCGTTTCAAAGCAATATATCTTAACTATAATGAAGACTTCTCAAGAAGAAAAGTGAATCTAATGGGGACACGGCCTTAAGATACATGATTTGCAGTGCTACCCCAATTTGAAATTAAATTATTTGAAGAAAACGAAAGTTCAATTTCAGTTTTGATCAGGAAAAGCTCTAGATAACCCTTCAAAGTATTCTATGAATTACTGTTTGCAATTCAGTGTGAGAATATGAAGCTATTTTAGCGTTTTTTTCAGAAACAGCCACTTTTGGTGAAACTTTTTTCAGCCGCCCAGACAATTTGTATAGGAAAGTCAAACAAATTTCGTGTTCCCTGCATTAGTCCCATAAGATGAGTTGTTTATATTGATAGTCTCAGTCATCCATTTAGGGAAATATTGACGGTAAATTTACATGATGTATGTATTCGTCGATATCGACATCTTTCATAGTGAATCATCATCAGGTCTTTCTAGTCTCCACTGCAGGAGCACGACCCTCTCTGTACTACCAGAGCCATATACTAGCCAGAGTAATCAGAGGATTTGGCCTACACTCTCCACGCTGGCCAGACGGGTTGGAGAGGTATCTTTGATGTTAATAAGCTTTGTTTAGCTTGTGTTTCCTTAGTCGCCTTTTACGACATCCACGGGATGACTTGGAGTGGTCCTATTCTACTCTGCCGGGATCTACACAGCACTTATATTATATCTTGAAGTTATCTTAGCAGATGTGGCCTTCAGACTTTCGACCAAAGAGTATATAATCACTTGCTTTCGACCTGTAATTCTGGCTTCGCGTAAAGATGAATCTGTGATTGTGTCAGTATTGTATTTGATCACGAAAGTATTACTTCTTACACTGATGTATTCTACAAACAATTTGTGTGACTGCGGTGCCGATCAAACCATGTCTCACCATTTGTTGTGCCCAAACTGTCCCACTATTTGCACCGTACAAGACCTTAATGAGGCCAACGATAGGGCAATTAGCGTTGCCAAATGCTGGTCAAAAGATATTTAATATAATAGTATGCAACCATTTCGTCTCGATAAGAAGAAGAAGAAGACTGATTTATTGCATGAGTATTAGAAAATAACTGTTACGTTTACGTTACGTTTAGCTGTGTAGATCATAGTGAATACGATACAAGTTTTATACCTTTTATATATAACTCCAAACTCGCTGTGTCATGTGTCAAGACCGTTTAACTAAAGCCGAAGTCAGCTGAAGTTAGATTGTGTGTGACATACGAACTACTGTAGTGACGTCACACTGGAGACTGTAAACGACATTATAGTCTTCTGAAAGTTTGGATATACATACATACTATCACGTCTTTATCCCTTGCGGGTTAGACAGAACCCATGGTCATAAAACCTACAGGCCACGTTTAGCATCGTAGTGGGTGTAAAGGTGGAAATCGGAATCAAAATAGTGATGGGTTGCTAGCCGCATCGCCTATCAATGTGATTCCTTAGATTTTCGCCCAATCCCTTGACCAGCTTTTACGGTCTGCGTGGGAAGAAAAGCAGCTGGTATTTTCTATGTTTTTTCTTTTCTCCCAAACCGGCATGAAAGTGTATTTGGACAATTCAGTGATGCTGTGTTGCAAGACAAGCAGTGATGAATCAACTTGATGAGTCGGGATCATAGCAAGTGGAAATTTATATAATATACACGCTATAGATTAATAATATAAAGAAAATATAAAAAAAACATTACTTGAAAATATATATATTATAAAAATATTAAATATTTTTTTATGTTAAAAGTAGTTTAGTGTATTAGTTTTATTTATTGATAGTATAAGATTTTTTTTATTTATCACATGTTAAACCATTATTATTTTCTAATTACAAATAAATATCATTCTTGAAAATAGAGAAATGAACTCAACTGAGTTCTTAAGAAATATTTCGGATATAAAATATAATGTATTGTTAAAAAAAATTGTATAATGCTTCATGCACTTTGAGTTTAAGCACACAAAATTAAATTACGTATTTGTAATAACTAAAATTCAAGTTAATAACTAAGCCAAATTATTTCAATGAAACATTTTGAATGATTCATTTTTTTTTTAATTTCATCGTGAGTGTACTAGGAATTTAGTCTATCCAGTGATTCTACAATATGGTTGTCTAACGATATAGTCGTTTAGATAACCAGTAATTTTGCTACCATGTAAATTTGAGATTAAGGCTTCTTACAGACTTGGTCGTTCTGAGATCTAGTCTTTCTAGTGAAAAGGCAATTTTGTAGTCTTAGTTATTGTGATACTAACCCATCTTTGCCTACCGTCATGGGAAATAGGGGTGTAATATGTATGCATGTATGATATGCAATATGAATCAACTTGATAATATGTTTAACAATCCAATCTAGACTTAAGAAAGTGTTTGTACAATATGTTCTCAATTCTTGAATAATTCTGACCATGTAAACCGTACGTTACTCTAATAACCTATCTTTTAATAGATCAATGTTCCACTAAGCATGCATGTACTTATTACAATTCAATCTGGACTAAAGAAAGTGTTTGGTACTATATATTTTTAATTCTTGAATAATTCCGACCACGTAGACCAAAATAAATACAAGCTGCCGACGTCAGACACATCAGGACTTTTCAACAGAAACCTATTTAGATTCGGAAACGCCTTTTGAAAATTAAAAATTAGAAATAACTTAGTTTTTAAATAGCATTACAATAAGCAGTAAATTATTTAAATTGAAAATATGTCATACATGACGATATATAAATTGAAAATGTATACACAAGTTTTTCTTGAACTTCAAGAATTCGTGCATAGATGCATAGATACTAGGCATGCCACATGAGGTTTTGAACTATCTTTAGTGTTTAAACTAAATCCAAGCTGCCAACGTCAGCTGAAGTTAGATTGCATGCAACATACGGACAACTTTAGTGACGTCACACTGGAGACCTTTAACAACATTCGTTTTCTAAGAGTTTTCATACAGAGTTGTAAAACAAATTAAACAGTGATGTTTTACTTGAAAATACGTATGTCAATCCAATTTGGACAATCGTCAGGTCTATTTTAGTTTTTATTGCAGGAACACAACCCTCTTTGTAATTTGCTAGAGCAGTCAGAGGATTTGGGCTACACTCTCCACGTTGGCCAGACGAGTTGAAGAAGCCACTCTGATGTAAGCTTTATTTAGTTTATGTTTCCTAAGCCGCCTTGTACGACAGCAACAGAAGACTTAAAGTGTTCCTATTCTACTCTGCCGGGAATCACACGGCCAACATCTGGACTATATAAAGTGTTTAATTACAATTTTCTTCTTAAGTTTCCTTTCTGACGAGCTCCGTGGCGCAGTGGTCAACACGCCTGCCTGCGACACGGTTGGCCCTGGGTTCGATCCCCGGTCAGGTCAAGATGGAAAATGATCTTTTTAGATTGACCTGGGTCTTGGATGTTTATCTATATATATTTGTTATAAAATATAGTATCGTTGAGTTAGTATCCCATAACACAAGTCTTGCATAAGAACTTACTTTGGGGCTAGCTCAATCTGTGTGATTTGTCCGTATATATATATATATATTATTGATCTTTCGTCTACAATTATTCTATTTACGACAAACGTTTGGAATGATTTCAACCAAACTAAATCCAAGCTGCTGACGTCAGCTGAAGTTAGATTGCGTGCAAGATACGGACAACTTTAGTGACGTCACACTACAGACACCACTTTACATACGTTATCACAGATTTCAGAAAACATCAATGGTATAGTGTTGCTAGACAAGTAGAAGAATAATGAGTTAACTTGATAATATGTGTGACAATCGAATATGGGCTTTAGAAAGTGTTTGATTACAATACATTCTTAAGTTTCCATTCAGATGTTTCATGTACAATTCTACAAACAACTTATGAGGTTTGGATCCTGAGCATTTAAACTCTTCTTCTTCTTTCGAGTCGTAGATGGCTAGTTTTATATTTGCCTTGACCAATAACTTGCAACTGCGACTGCCCGGTCATTTGCCTCATTAAGGTCTATTTGAGTGCAGGAAGCTGGACATTCAGGGCACACCAATAGGTGGTCCATTGACTGGGCAGCGCCACAGTTGCAATTGCTATTGCTGGAAAAACCCCACCTGACTCGGTTTTCCTGGCATCTGCCGACACCAGCGCGAAGTCTATTTAAAGACCTCCAAACTGGCCAGGGCAGATTGCCTCCCGGTGGTAGTTTTTCAGCAGGTGGAATCTGGGACGGTAATGGTGGATATTTACTTATCCACTGCTCCATTCGGGCTTTAGGCATTTAAACTAAATCCAAGCAGTAGATGTCAGCAGCAGTTAGATTAAATGAAACAAACGGACAACTTTAGTGACATTACACTAGAGACTCTAAACGACATTCGTTTTAAGACAAATAAATACGGACAAATCACACAGATTGAGCTAGCCCCAAAGTAAGTTCGAGACTTGTGTTATGGGATACTAACTCAACGATACTATATTTTATCATAGATACATTATAGATAAACATCCAACGTTTTGATAATGTAGTGTTGCAGGACAAATACTGATGAGTAAACTCCATCATCATCATCAGGTCTTTTTTATTCTCCACTGCAGGACACGACCGTCTCTGATCACCAGAGCCATTATAATGAGTAAACTTAATGAGTCAGAATCGTAGCAAGTGGAAATTTATAGTCTCTACCTACCGTCCTGGGAAATAGGCGTGATAATATGTATGTTTATATGATATGTAGTATGAATCAAGTTGATGATAGGAATGACAATCTAATCTGGATATTTAAATACGATTAATTAAATACAATATATTCTGAAGCTTACTTTAAGATCTTTTGTTTACCAAATTATAGGTACCACACATGAAATTTGGAATTATTTCGACCATTTAAACTTTATCCAAGCAGTCGACGTCAGCAGAAGTTAAATTGTGTGTGACATACGGACAACTTTAGTGACGTCACATTAGAGATTCCATTTTACATGCACCATCACAGTTTTTATAAAATTTGATAGTGCAATGTTGCAAGACACGTTAAACAATGATGAGTAAACTTAATAACATGTATGACAATCCAATATGAGCTGTACAAAGTGTATGATTACATTTCATTCTTAAGTTACCCTTAAGATCTCTCGTTTACAAATCTGCACACAAAACATTAGGGATTGGAGTTATCCTGAGCATTTAAACTAAATCCAAGCAGCCGACGTCAGCTGAAGTTAGATTAAATGCAACATACGGACAACTTTAGTGACGTCACTCTGGAGATTCCACTTTACTTGCGACATCACAGTTTTTAGAAAGTTTTGATAGTACAATGTTGCAAGAACGTGTTTTTCAGTATTGTACTACCAAATCTATCTAAAATAAGCAATCAACATATAAACAATGATGAATAAACGTTATAATATGTATGACAATCCAATCTGGGTGTTAAAAAGTATTTAATTACAATACAGTCTTTAATTATCTTTTAAGATCTTTTTCTATAATTCTAGATACTACACATGAAGTTCTGAATTATTACGACCCTTTAAACTAAATACAACATACGGACAACTTAAGTGACATCAAGACATCAGATTTCTGAGAGTTCTGATAGTGCAGAGTTGTAAGACAAGTGAAACAGTAATGAGTAAACTTGATAATTTTTATGACAATTCAATATGGCAAACAGGAAATTGAATATAACGAAATCGACGTGTGGATATGAAGCACGGTAGCCTAATTGGTAAGGCGTTATTGTACGAAAACTCACGTGATTTTTTTTTCATATTTTATTTCTTTTTTTAATAAGAATATATCAGAAAAGCATTGTAAATGCACAAAAAATACCCATAAATAAATTCAGTACTGGCTTTAGAAAATATTTAATTTAATTGCAATACATTCTTAAGTTTGCTTTGATATTTTGTAAACTATTCGAAACACAACAGGTTAGGAGTTATCCTAAGCGTTTAAACTCAATCCAAGCAGTCAACGTCACCAAAAGTTAGACTCTAAACGCCATTAGTTTTAAGACAGTTTTGATAATCAGTGATGAGTTAATTAGTTAAATGTGATTTCAATAAGTATTAATGCAATGCATATTTAGTTTCCTTTCAAATCTTTCGACTACAATTCTACACACGACACATGAGGTTTGGAATTATTCCGACCATTTAAACTAAACACAAACAGTCAACGTAAGCAGAACTTAGATTAAGTGCGAACTACTTTAGTGACGTCACACTGGAGACCTTACATGCAATATAATAATTTTTCTAAATGAGTGTATATTCAAATAGAATTATTCTGCAATAGTGAATATACTTTGGTTTCTTATACCCATACATATAGATATATAACATCTACAACATACGTTTATCTATACAGGGCAGACAAAGTCCAGGTCATAAAACTAAAGGCGACGGTCAGCAAAATAGCAGGATTTAACATTGATAATAGTAATAATTATTAATATATAAAGAACCTACTGTGACTTATAGGATTGTCATGTTACACTCTGTACATGGCTCTGGTAGTACAAACAGGGTCATGCTCCTGCAGTGGAGACTAAAAAGATTTGATGATGATGATGATGTAAAGTACGGGTCACTCACGAATGAAGTCAGCTATAGGCTGATAATGTTTCGACCTCATCCGGACGTCTTCTTCAGGTCAAATGTGAACCAAGACGCTTACACGAATCAATGAAACTAAATCAATCACGCGCACGAACCAATGAAACGTAACCACAAAACAATGTAAATTTCGGTTTGGTGTTTTCAAACTGAGAAATTAGATGACAAACTGAAAAGGCATTGCTTAGAAATATAGTCAAATGCCACACATCTGGCAAAAATTAGCCCATTCAAAGATACGAAAAAAGCTAAAAAAAAGACGTTTATTATGGAGAGTTAAATTATGGAGAGAGTCGATAGGTATGCAGAGCTGACCCCAAATAGAGATAAGGCGGAAAGAAAATAACAATATCAAAGAACCATATTTCTTCTATAAGAACAAAATTTTCCGACTGAAAACAATACTTTTCCCGACCAAATATGTCTGCACTTTGAAAGTGATTGAGTTGAAACTTTTACATTCGTACAAATCACCACGTCTTTATCCATTACGAGGAAGACAGAGCTGAAACTGCAAGACAACTATGTGATAAAGGTAAAGTTTATCGGGTTTAAGCATTCATAAAGGTTAAATATAACAAATTGATAAAACTTGCCACAGCAATCTTTTTCACACCTAAAGGCAAAGGAAAACTACAGGTTTCAATTACGGATTTTCCCTTTCATTTGTCCTAAAAATAGTAGAACCTGACCCGGAAACTTCTTAGAAGCGCTTTAAAATCTCCGGTTTCTAGGTCAAAGCCTCCAGATTCGAGGAAGATATCCCGAATATAATGCATTGCCTACACTACTGGGACATTACGATTCTTATAAGATGCCATTTGGTTTAGAATCAGCTAAGTCAACAAGCAAGAATTTAAGTTTTCACTGAAACTTTTTATACGAAAATCATTATATTATTTATTTGATATTTATAATAATAATGTCAACAATTGATAGGGTAAAAAACTAAAAATAAAAGAAAATTCCGCTCACATAGTCCTTCAGTAAGTACTTGTTAATCGTCATGCCTATTGAGGCAAAAAAGCTCAAAGTAACAGTATTTTAGACACGTGATAAAATTATCTTTTTACTACTTCCAGTTTTGGTTTTAATCACAACATAAAATCAGGAATTTAGATACCCCTTCAACTGCTTTTCTAAACAAGACATTGTCTCATATTGTGAACCCGGCCCAACAATGATTGAAACCAAAGGTTCTTATCGAATCGACTTCCCCACTACAATCACGTCAACCTGCAATTTTAAACCCAATCACGGCCATATTACGTCTAAATTCGTTTGACTCAATCACAACACTCGGTCCAGTGTCGAAAAATTCTACAACTTTAGCGTTTTCAGTCAATTTGCCATCTAATCCCATAAATATAACGTCCATTCTTGCTTGTACTAGTCTTTAGGGACCCAAGTGTTGTAAGCTGAGTAAGCAAATTTAATTTTGCATTTGATTTAGACCTTGTTACGAACGATTTAGGGGTACTTTTTGCTTGACTTTCATCTGGTTAGTGTTTGTCGAGATAAATCGTTGTTTCTTGAAAATTAGACCACGTTTCTGTTGTAGCCGGCGATATTTTACAAGAAAAGATGCAAAAAGATAGTATAATGTAAGAGGAAAGGGAAACTGAAATCATCTTTTAGAAAATCGATCCGTTCATAAAGTAACTCGAGCTTTTTGTTTGAGATAGAAATGGTTTGTTATTTTGCATGATTTTTAACCCCTATTTTCCTGGGGGTAAAATGGATACAAAATAACGCTTCTTTACCCTTTTTGAGAATGATCCTAGCCTGAGGCTGCAAGTTAGTAAGCGAGGTTACACGTGGATGCAGAAACCAGATATAGTAAGAATACATATTTGGACCAGCAGTCTCTTGAATCTTAAATAATACCTATAAGTCAATGCAATCAAAACAAATACTATAAAGATAAGCCGCGAAATTTGCTCAAAATCGTAAAAAATAACATCTTTTAGATTCTTCTCGTTAACCAAGAATCATGACATGAGGCATGAAGCAAGTTTTTCCTTTCAAAAATCCGAAAACCTTAGTTTTGTAATTAGAACTTAAAAAAAAACCGAATACCTCAGTGCTAGAATTTATTTTTTATGTAGTAAAATCTAACAATAGTGTTTAAAATTTATTTGTAACTAAACTTGAACACACTTTTAAACCCTGTTTAAAACCTTATATTATGTACCAAAAAACGTCTACCCAAATTCAAAAACAATTAGTTTTAATGTGGAATCCTAATTTTATCTCATAAATTATTTCATCCGAACCTAACCTAATAAAGTAGTAATAGGGCTTTGACTCACCAAATCATTTTATTTGAGCTTGAATAAGGTAAAGGGCCTTCTTTCATCATGAAATATTCTTTTAATGTTAAACAGTTTTTGAGTAGTCGCTAGTAAAAGTATCCTATTATTCTGTAATGAAAATAATTATAACTATCAACGAGCAGGGCATAATTATTGAGTAAGTATAGACTATATAATTTGAAATAATTTAATTCATTTGAATTATTATTATTACTATATTTTTATGACCAATATAATTAGTAGCGTTAGTATTTATTGCGATTTCCTCAATTTTTAACAAAATTCAATATAACAATGTTCTCAGTTTGACCTGTTTGTTTGTATATATGTATGTGTGTTTGTCTTCCATTATCTCGCGTTTGGCTGAAGCGATTCTGATGCGGTTTTAAGAAAGTGATTTGTTGGATTATGGCGAATCTCAGAACTCTTTTTAAGAAATTTTTAAATTCCCTCAGACATATCTTGATCTTGTATAAATAAGATTACCTAGTCTAAAAATTACTACATCATCATCGCGTATAATCGTCCATGTTCTCAAAAAAGTAGGTGTCATGCTCACTTATGATTATAACTGATAAGTGTCATTAATCATTTTTAAATTAAAACCGTCTTCTACCAAACTACTAAACTGACTTCGATAAAACTTAAGAGGCTTATATCAGCAAAACTTGCGAAACAGAGACACTTCGCTCGCTCGGTCACTAAAAAAAATGAGACAATGAAATAATAACTCAATTATTTCATATAAAAGTAATGATTTTTTTTGCTCATGCTTCATGCTCACTAAAAATGTTTAACCTGGTGGCGCCGTTGTGTGTCGGGTCGTTGAGTTCCCTCTAATATGGTTGAGCTCAGCGATGGCTGATCCACACGTCAACTCGTGAACATGCTGTCAGGGGGGACTGGTCTGCTCGGCCTCTTTGAGACTACTTTAAGTATCATATGTTGTTTATTATCTTTGCACACTCGATCGTTAACATAAACATGTTCCAAAAATAATAAATCTATGTATATTGAAATTGTAACATGAAAACAGAAAAAAGAAAGAAAAAGAAAAGAAAGAAAAAGACAATAAGGAATAAATATTCGTAATCATATAAAGCCCTTCAGGCGAGTAGGCGACCAAAACTGTTGGTAAGAGTTTCTTTCGGCGTTTCTACTCTGCAGTGGTCGGTTCCGAAACGCTAGTAGTCTGTAGCTTTTGAACAATTAATAAATACATATAACTAATGAGATAATTTTAAATGTGATATGACGTGAAAAAGTGCCTGCAAAGGCCTATTTTCTGAATAAACGTTTTGATTTTTTTTATTTTGATTTTGAAGCACGTAATAAATAATAATAAGTAAATATATACGGACAAATCACACAGATAGAGCTGGCCCCAAAGTAAGTTCTTATGTAAGACTTGTGTTATGGGATACTAACTCAACGATACTATTATTTTATAACAAATACATATATAGATAAACATCCGAGACCCAGGTCAATCTGAAAAAGATAATTTTCCATCTTGACCTGACCGGGGATTTAACCCAGGACCATCCGTGTCACAGGCCGGTGTTGCTGCGCCACGGAGCTCGTCTTAAGTGTAAGAAGCCAATGTTTTCTTTTATAATTCTTTTATACCAGTTATGAACATCATATTAAAATATGACGTTCAAAAAGCGATACGTGACATCCAAATTTTAATAAAATTTCGTTTCATTTCATTTCACCTGTACCTCTATTATGTACACACTGGGTAGTCAAAATTATTTGTCTAACATTCCTGCAGGAATGATTTTTCCAGGACACCAAAACAACCACATAGAGATCTGCTAGTTTTTCAAAACCGATTATAAAAACCGTTTCTCTCACGAAAGTTTTCAATAGATCATAAACTATTTTAAATTTACTTGTAACTTAATAAAATCCATTGACTTACTGAATCAGGCTTCGTTTGAAGTTAAATTAGGTAAGGGGTGTTCTTTGATCTGTTATTAAGTTACAAATTTCTTTCACAAAATGATGAAACGATATTATCGTTAAATAGTTACCATTGAACAGTCGTCTATTTTTTAAATGTCAACATTTCTATTTATTTGTGGGAACATTGTGAAATATGTAAATTTTATAAGTGTTCAAAGAACCCATAACATTGAAAATGTTTAAAATCTAAAAAGTCCTATACAAACATACACTAATATGAAATCAAGTTTATATCATTTAAGGCGTAGACAGAGTCTAGGCCTCACGATCTGAAGGCCACGTAAGCATAATATCACGGATCATCATCATCATTTCGTGTAGGTGACACGGTCAATCGACCTTGCACACCCTGGTGTCAGAGTTCTTCGGAACCGCCTCTCGGCCTCTGACGTGGTTCCTTTAACGACTACCAGATGGCAGCCGGGACCACCGGCTTAATATCACGGATGAATTGTACTAACGTACAGTTCGGTACATCGTAGGCACCTTAGTATACACATTGAGCTTTTCCCACAGTAAGTTGTGAACTTGTGTCGTATGATTCTAACTCAACGATAAAATAAATAGCGGCAAACAGTGAACAGAAAATGCATCCGAGGATTACACAGATAACGAAAATGTTTTATCCAAAAAGTGGAAGTCAAAGATCGATGAATACAAACAGCCAGCCACGCACGGCCATTAACAATTCCAAATTTGAATTAAGGACAAAAATCTCGCAGAATAGTTCAAATGTTTTTTTCATCAGGTTCACTGGCAATTCCAAATTTGAATATTCGACTAGAAAACTTTTTGGATGTAGAAGATTTGACGCTTGTGCATAGTATAGTGCCCAATTAAATTTAAAAAAATACTTTATGCGCTCTCGGGCTTTATGGAATTTGTATGAAATCTTATAGCCCGCGGTCGTAATAGCGTCCATCCAGCCCACTTTGCTTGCATTTAATGACACTGTTTAAGGGTAGGTGAGATGAAAAATATTTTTACGCATAATATTTATAAGTAATCGTAATTTTCATTAATTTGCATGAAATACATTCCCTATGATAAATGAATATATGGTCAATAATGTTGATATAGATAATATAATCAGCCAGCTTGCAGACGCATAAATATTAATTTTCAAGGTAAACTATATAGAATATTCATACTATACAATTTCAACCAATATAATATGAAAAATATTTTTTTTTTACTCTACTATTTACTCGGTGAGATGAAAAACATTGTGTGTATAACGGCCGGTATTAGACATTACAAACTCGGACTACTAAAAGCACTCGGCTTCGCCTCGTGCTTGTTAGTAGTCGCTCGTTTGACGTAATGTCTTCTATCCCGCCCTTGCTACACAATGTACTATAATTACAGACATTTGTTAAATAAACCCATCCAAGACCAATACAAATCTGAAAAAGTTCATTTTATTACGAACTGGCCGGGGATTGAATCTGGGAACCGTCGCAAGCTGGCGTTTACCACTGCGCCACGGTGTCTGTCTCTCAGTTGATTCTACGCAATATGCTCCAAAATTTCCAACTTCAAAGCTGTTGAGAAACTTAATCAGAAGTCGGGGGCGGACACTAGTTAAGACATATTTCACGGGCGAGGGGTGAGATTACACTAATACCCCATTTAACGCGTCACTAGCGCTTCCCCCAGCGACCGGGTAGTGTAGGGGTTGCTGGCTGTAACGCGAACTTACTACTAATCCGTATTGATACAAGATTTGCGAAATGGATTTTGTATCTAAATTAAATTGAATGTTTTTGATGGAGTAATCGTCAGACGAATCAAAATGAACTAATATTAATCGATGAACAAACCAATGAAGTACCAGATTGAACTTACCGATGAAATAACCAATGAACTTACTGATGAAATGACTTTTGGTCCAATTGATGAACTAACAGATGATTTAACCGATCAACCAACCGATGAACTAATTTATGAACTTACCGATGTACAACTAGATTAACTAATTGATGAACGAATAAAAAAACTAATCGATAGATATTGGAGCTCGATGGTCCAGAGGTCTTAAACATTATTAGCAATTACGCATGTAAAGCAACCCTGGGCGCGGTCCCCACTGGAATGGGTGTCCACAGGTGTCTTTTCAATATCTTATGCTCCATTGTGCTTCGGAGGTCCCGACTATTATCATTAATGGCAATCTTAAAAAGACTTTCATTTCAAAACCTAACTATTTTATTAAATATCTTTTCCACAGCATTATATAAGATGCGAATATTAAAGAATATTAATTTAAATTCCTTTCGGCCAAGGAAATATAAAATACGCGCTAAGATTACACGTCGAAATGATTAATATCCTACAAGATAGCTTCGAGATTGCGACGACTTTACCGCGTTTTTTTTTTGGTAGGTTGGTAAGGAAGTATTTCCATAGCTGTGTGAAGGTTAGTTCAATGAAAGATACTAAAAGAAAGGGGTTACCTCAAAAACGGTCCGGTAGTACTATTTTTTGATATGTCTAGGATAGCTTCTAATAATTTTAAATGCAAAATGCGCAATTCCTACTGCCATCTAACGATATTTTTTTGAAACTCAGCTTGCCAGAGCGTGTATGTGTGTGATGGGATATTCTAAGTGAAATACTAACTTAAAACTAACTCAACTATACTATTCTTTTATTTTATAATCATATGGAAAAAAACATCCAAATCCTAGATTAATCTGAGAAACAATAATTTTCCATCTTGACCTGACTGGGGAACGAACCCAGGATCTGTGATACGACAGCCTGGAATACTAGGCCACAGAGATAGTAAAGTATTATATATAGTAAAGTATTTATTTATTACTTTATTGATCTAAGGTAAAACATTTGTTACAATTATCAGATTAAAAGCTATGGAGCATTATCTCCCAGTCAACCAATGATGTATGAGCTGCCCCCGTAGCATGGCACGCGTGACAACGTTTATCGACTATCACCATCTTGTTTTTCGCAATACTGAAGAGCGAGTAGTAGATAGTTTATCGTGCGATATATACGGCGTCGCGGGAGCCATGCTACGGGGGCTGATCTGCCCCTAAAACTACATTTGTCTCATACAACGCCATAAAAACGACATTAAACAGCGACAAATCTTATTTATACTCAGACGAGAGCCGTTTCGCTAGGGTTGCGATAAATCAAACCAATGGCTATCGATACCGAGACCCGTGAAATATCGCTATCGATGTCGGTAAATATGTAGCAATGTCGTAAATGTTAATAGTTTGTTATTGAGCGGATTCTTAAACAAATAAATTAGACCGTCATCCCAACGTGATTTTCTGTATAAGATAGTGTTTGGAGACTGTTATACACGGATAGGGACTTTATTAGTAAACATAAATATCATTTTTTTTACATTACGATAGGAATAGAAGTTACGGTATATGAAAATTTCTTAAAATTATAGAAAAAAAAAGTGATCGATAGGTTTTTTTTTTAAAGAACGGTCGTCCGTATTATTCTGTGTAGTTAACACCAAGTTTTGTGACAGTTATCAAGAAGCACTTGTCTGTAAAGCTTTGTAAGAAATGATAAAAAAGTTTAAATTAATGTATGATAGATATCTGAACTCCTGAATGTAGTCACATCACTCTTTTATATACATAGTGCATTCTGTAACCGTGACAGTCAGTAATGGGTCTTAATTACTCAGAACAATAATGGTGATCGTGCTCATAAATAATTTTTACACTATAATTCCAATATAATTATGTTTTGATTTGAAAATTTTCAAACTGCCATACCTTGACGCTTCCTATCCAAATGTAAAAAATTGGATATTAATGTTCACTAATGAAGCGCCTTTCCATGTATAATAGTCTCCTACCTAACACTATCATATACTAAAACTACATTTGTCTCATACAACGCCAAAAAAATCAACATTAAACAGCGACAAATCTTATTTATACTCAGACGAGAGCCGTTTCGCTAAGGTTGCGATAAATCAAACAAATGGCTATCGATACCGAGACCCGTGAAATATCGCTATCGATGTCGGTAAATATGTAGCAATGTCGTAAATGTTAATAGTTTGTTATTGAACTGCTTCTTAAATAAATACATGGCAAAATTTTGATCGCTCCGGACCGTTAAAGGGGTGATTCAGCCTGTCAATATAAACAACTTTTCCTATGGGACAAATGCTGTAAACTCGAAAAAAATTTCGACATTCCTATAAAAATTGCCCGGGCGGCTGAACACTTTTGTAAGAAAATGTCGAAATAAAATTTGAGTTTCCAGCATTGGTCCCATAGGAAAAATGGTTCATATCGACGGGCTGAATCACCCCTTTAAGGGTCCAGAACGATCAAAATTTCTCCATGTATATAGGGACAAATCACACAAATTGAGCTAATCCTACAGAAAGTTGTGAACTTGTGCCGTAGGATACTAACTCAACGATACTATATTTTATAATAGATACTCATATAGATAAATATATCAGGCCAACTATTGACTGAGAAAAACTGGTTTTAGAAACTTCAATGTCTTTTTTGAAGTACACCCCGTACGTATACCTATAATGATTTTTTTTTAGTTTCACATCCATGTAAGGCGATTCTTGTATAAAATCGCAAAGCGGTTCACAAGATACATCTTCCTATCAAGTTTCAAGAGTGTAGTCTCAATAGTTTTAGAATCAAATGGCTGTGACATACGGACATACAGACAGACATGACGAATCTATAAGGGTTCCGTTTTTTGTCATTCGCTTACGGAAACCCTAAAAAGCTTAGACGCGTTAATAAAACAATTGAATATCACAAATGGGCTATAGAATTAATTTGGAAGCAAACAAAATTACTTTTTACTACAATACCTTCAAAAGGTCTAGAGAGAGAATGCTTAATTTAAAACAGAATACTTACTTCTACATTCGTGCTCAAGTAAAAAGTATGTTGATATATAAATACGTTATACTCATTAGATTAGTAATTTCTTTTTAATAGTTTATTTCAAATGCGAGCTCCGTGGCGCAGCGGTCAACACGCCAGCCTGTGATACGGAAGGTCCCGGGTTCGATCCCCGGTCAGGTCAAGATGAAAAATGATCTTTTTCAGATTGTCCTGGGTCTTGGATGTTTATCTATATATGTATTTGTTATTAAATATAGTATCGTTGAGTTATTATCCCATAACAGAAGTCTTACTTAAGAACTTACTTTGGGGCTAGCTCAATCTGTGTGATTTGTCCGTATATTTAAATGGTGGCAACACTCCAGTGTTGCCAATTTATAAGATTTTTCTTATAAGATCTTAATAATTTAGGATATCTTTAACAAAAAACAAAAACCGACTTCAACCCTATCAATTTGTTTTAATAAGCATAAGAATAAAATGGAAATTAATATAATCCGAACGGCATTCGTGTAAAAATTTTTTGTTATTTGTGTTTTTTTTTTCAAAAAGAGCTGGACACATTTCGATAAAAATTTAATGGGACCATCTGTAAAGTATAACCTATCGAACAAAATAAGAATTCCTTAAATTGGTCAAGCCGACTTTGCGAAATCGGGGACCATACATAACAAAAAAACATTACGACGAATTGAGAGCCTCCTCATTTTTTTGAAGTCGGCTAAAAATTAAATACTTACTAAAACTCTAACAGTATTCCGCATTGATAGAGCAGGAAAGCTCTTTCATCCTACCATTTACCCGTGTACCGTAGTATTAAGTTTATAATCTAAGCCTTCAACCCTCGTATTTACTTAATCAAAATATTAATATTAACTCAACATCTTGGGCAAAGTTAATTAAACCGAAATCATAGAGAAACGTCTTTATGTTTGTGTGTCTGTGACGTCATCACATGGAGCTTTTGATATCAAAAGACTTAAATACTTGTCAGAATATTAGAGAGTAAATATCTTGTTTGGCGTGTGGTTTTCGGCAGAGTAGAATAGGACCACTCCAAGTCTTCCCGTGGATATCGTAGAAGGCTTTAGCTAAACAAAGCTTATAAAAGAGACTTCTCTAACCCGTCTGACCAGCGTGGAGAGTGTAGGCCAAATCCTCTGACTGCTCTGGCTAATGCCTCTGGCAGTAGTACAGAGAGGGTCGTGCTTCTGCAGTGGAGACTAACAAAGACCTGATAAATGAATTAAAAATGATAATCTTGTATTAGCCAGAAGTATGACCAAGTTTATAGTTATATAGTTGTACAATATGTTATGAAAACTCTGTTCGCTTATTAAAGGGGCGACTCAGCCCTTTATTAACAACTTTTCCTATAGAACTTACGGTGATAATAAGAAAATTCAACATACTCATACTAATTATGTACGGGATTTTTTTTTTTAAATATTCAGCATAAGTCCCATAGGAATTACTAACAACACCCCTCTTTTTTATCGGGGCTTAAAAGTTCACCCTCGACATCTTATTACAATTAATTTATGGATTTGATTCTTTAGACATCTATACTAATATTATTATAGGGAAGATTTTATTGTTTGTTTGCATTAAATGAAAAGTCTATATATATAAATGAAATTATTTTAATACGGTTTTATTAAAATAATTAATAATAATTAAACCTTATTAAAATAATTTTATTTAAATGTGTAATAATCGCGAAAACATAAGAAAACATTAAGTCTATATATAGTAATGAATAGTAACAGCCTCCCTGGTCCAGTGGTTAAGGCGTTTGCCTTGTTGCCCCGGGGGTCGTGGGTTTGATTCAGCGATTCAGATTCAGAAACATACTTTGTTGAGTTGTTTCCAGTTTGGTTAGGACATTGCAAGCTTGAATCACCTGATTGTCTGATAAGAAAGATGATTCCGTGCTTCGAAAGGCACGTTAAGCCGTTGGTCGCGGCTGCCATCTGGTAGTCGTTAAAGGAACCACGTCAGAGGCCGAGAGGCGGTTCGGAAGTACTCTGACACCAGGGTGTGCATGGTCGACTGTCCGTGTCACCTACACGAAATGATGATGATTTAAATGAAAAACGGTATGACACTTTATAAAACCGTTCCAAAAAAAAAATCGTCTAAGAATTTATACACATCAATATCTATTTTTTCTGTGCGTCCATTCGCAACATATCTCAACAACTTTCCCCCTCCTCTTTAGCTGTAATTTATGGCAGGGGTGTCTCAACTCAATCGCAGATCAGTTTCGTAATGGCGATAAAAGGAAAGCCGAAATAATGCTATCGGGAGGGAGAGACTGACCCCTAGCTATAAAGATATATTGGCACTAAAATATAACAACGTACTGTTGTTTTATAAAATATATAAATAAGCTGTGAAAATAGATATATGTTATTACAAAATACTTGTAGCAAGTACAATAATAAATAAACTGGAATCAACGGCTTCAAATTTTAGTCAGTTATCTAATCATGATAACTGACTAAAATTTGAAGCAATTTCGAACCCTTTGCAATAACCCAACACAAGTCCAAATATCAATCCCAAAGCTCACATATTTCTCTTTTAAAATGCAATATTTCCCCTTTCCAGCCAAGACCTGTTCAAGGGCATCATTGGTATTTCCAAGAACGGCTTCTGGCTGGAGATCAACATTACATCAACTCCTCCAAAGGGCCTCTACGTGTTGGATCTATATTAACATATTTAATAAATATTTGTATAAAATAGTTTTACTATAAGTTAACATAAACTGATCTTATAGTTCATTATATGTATTGGGAGAGACCTGGTGACCCGTAACACAGGATCTTCGGAGCCTAGCATGGGCACCAGTTCTCCACAATTGCTCATTTTGCAAACACTAGCACTATACAGTAGTACTAATTCTGTACAGCCAAGGTTTTTGTTTTCCTTTTTTATTTTTATTGTGGAGAAAAATAAAGAAATTGATAGATTGATTGAAAAAAAAAAAAATTCCACGCAAGTCTTTCAAAGGACCGGGGTGAGACCCGTGACTCCAAAGGAGATGCAAATAATACTACCTACCTCTAGGGATCTCTGAACTATAGACCTCACGAGTCTCGTTTGAAGAATTTGGAAATATTAAAACTGACATAATGTTTATCACAACTCCAAAAAACAAGAAGCTCAAAGTCGTTTGTCAATATGGTATCAACAGTCTTCTTCTTCCGTCCCTGTTCCCGTTATCCGGGGTCGGGTCTCCTCACTCTGCGGCGCCAGGTTGATCTGTCCTGGGTTGTCGGTTTTGGCAATTGGGCTTTCTTAAGGTCTCTTTCGATGTTTGACCACCAGGTCGATGGCGGGCGGCCTCTACCCCTCTTTTGTTCTGGCAGGCTTAGTGCGATCTTCACTACACATACACATACACCTTCTGAACGCGTAAACAACACGTATTTCATTTGCTCCGTAATTTTAATTGAAAACTAGTGGAAAAAGTTATTAATCTGTGTAGTGTTATATACCTTTGGAAAGCCTGTTTTTTGCACTATATATCAGTGCACATGGATATTCTGATTTCTACGAAAACAGTAAGATATTTTGAATTATATTTTCAAAATCGCCGTTAGCCGAGCGTCATCCCTGACCTACGACAACCCGCGGCCGGCTCGCTTCTACGCACACAGACGCAGCGTGTATTGCTACTATCTCAACCTCGCAGCGGCTTAAGCGCTTTAACAGCAGTATCGCAGTGTATTTTTAATATTTATTTCGCTTCAAAAATTTTAATATTGTATAATGGCACCAAACGAGATAAAATGCACTGGATGCCGTCATCCCATTACTAGTAAAGAGGTTTTAGCATGTTCTGCTTGCGGCTCCAAATTCGACCTACTATGTGCAAATGTGGGCATAAAACGCTTTACATCAATGGACAAGGAGCAGAAACGGAAATGGAAGTGTCCTGAATGTCGCAGCCGACAGCCTAAAACAGACAACACAAATACACCAATACGTACACCCTTGACACCTTCCCAATCTGATGTCGCTAACACCTCCTGCGAATCAGCCGATCAAGGCGAGTTCGAAGTTGACAACATAACCTTGCGGTCCAAGACAAATAAAAGCACAAAACATGAAACTATAACAGAAGAGTCACTTAGAAAAATAATTCAAGAAGAATTGTCTAACATGCTTGACAGTAAAAATCTTCACAACGTGATCTCTGAACAGCTCAATAGCATTAATACCCGTATGACTGAGTTTGCTGAGTCTATGGCGTTCTACAACAAACAATATGAAGAACTCAGGTTAAGCGTCGAGGCGAAGGATGTACAGATTTGTGAATTGCGTAAAGATAATGAAAACCTGAAGTCAAATATTAAAGATCTTACAACTCAACTTAACTCAGTTGAACAGAATTTACGACAATCCAATGTAGAAATAAATGGTATACCAGAGTATAAAGCAGAAAATTTAGTCAACATGGTCTCCCAAATATCCAAAACAGTCAACTGTCCCATCGAAGAAAGCGATGTGCACCATGTCACACGAGTAGCCAAGCTGGATAACAAGAACAATCGACCACGAACAGTTATCGTAAGGCTGCGAACACCTCGACACCGCGACGCACTGTTGGCTGCAGTTACTAAATTCAACAAAAGCAACCCAAATGATAAACTATCAACGCTCCACCTTGGGTTAGCTGCGCCAGCGAAGCCAGTATTTGTTGCTGAACACTTGACACCTTTGAACAAATCTTTGCACGCCGCTGCCCGCCTCAGAGCAAAAAAAGAAAGTTTTAAGTTTATATGGGTGCGCAATGGCCACATCTTTGCTCGAAAAGATGAACACAGTCAAGCTCTTCTAATAAGGAATTTTGATAGTCTAGATCTAATTAATTCAACGCAAAGATCCTGATTAGTACGAAGATGGGCCCATTTACTATCTACTACCAAAACGTAAGAGGGTTAAGAACTAAAACTAATGAAGTTTCACAGAAGATCTTAGCTAACGAGTTTGATGTTATAGTTATTACGGAGACGTGGTTGAATGTTAACGTCAAAGATAGCGAACTGTTTGACTCTAGATACACAGTATACCGTAGAGATAGAATCTGTTCAAGTTCTACAAAGTTGGATGGTGGAGGAGTGTTGATAGCTGTATCGCGACATATTCCATCTAAGCGCATATCACATTGGGAAACCGATTGTGAAGACCTGTGGGTTTCTTTACGGATACCGATACAGAATAAAATTTTGGAAATTGCAATCTGCGCTGTTTATCTCCCTCCACCATTAAAACTTAACTCTCTTACATACTTTTTAGACAATGTTAACGATATAATGAATCATGTTGATAACATAGTTTTAGTTGGTGATTTTAATTTAAGAAATATAAGTTGGAATAAGGGCGAAGATAATTATCAAATGGAACCCTCTAATTATAACTGTGGTTTGGGATATGCACTTGTTGATTTTTTGTCTATTAATAATCTAAAACAAATAAATGACAGACCTAATTGTGATTCAAACTACCTAGATCTTGTTATAACAAATGTCCCTCTCACTCAAGTATTTGAGCCTCTAGATCTTCTTAGTAAACTTGATCCTAAGCACCCTAATTTAGCAATCTCAATTCAATGCCCAGTAATAAGCTGCTCTCAATCTAAAAAGCGTCCGGATTTTAACTATTATAAATCAAATTACAGTGAAATAAATATAAATCTAAAACATATCGATTGGTGTAAAGAATTTCAGGATTGTAAAAATGTTAACGAAATGGTATGTGTATTCTACAAAATATTAAATAATGTAATTGAGAAGTCTGTGCCAAAACGTAGTCCTAAATTATCTAAATACCCTAAGTGGTTTAATAATGATTTAATTAAATTGCTGGCAGAAAAAGATAAGTTGAGAAACAAGTACCGTAAATATGGTAATCCCCGCGATAAATTAGAGTATGATCTACTGCGTAATCGTTGTCATAAATTGATTGATCATTGTTACAGTAACTACAAAATCAAAATTGAAAATAACATACCTCGTAATATTAAGTCCTTCTGGCAATTTGTCAATAAAAAGCGCTGTAACTTGTCTACTATTCCATCGGAATTGAAATTAAACGATAACACTGCAAGTTCGGGATCTGACATTGCAAATCTTTTCGCTCAACACTTCGCCTCTATTTTTACCTCTGACAATCAAGCAACGACCTCGACCCCTGCTAAAACACCACATCACAATAATAATTTATCTAACGTGCAATTTGTAGAATCTGACATAGCACATAAAATCAAACATATTAATATTCATAAAGGCCCAGGCCCTGACGGAATACCGCCCATTTTCATCAAAAGGTGTAGATCTGTAATATCGTTACCTCTTACGTTGATATTTAACCGATCCCTGCGAGATGGTGTATTTCCCGATGAGTGGAAAAAAGCGAAAATTCTTCCTATTTACAAAAAGGGTGATCCTTCTGATGTTCAAAACTATCGTGCCATTTCCATTTTATCAATATTTTCTAAATTGTTTGAGTCCTTATTACAACCGATACTGAGTGTCTATGTGGACAACATCCTATCGGATCGTCAACATGGATTCAGGAAGGGCCGTTCTACTGAAACTAATCTGGCATCATTTATATCTGAGGTTGCAAAGAATGTAGATAGTACTAAACAAACCGATGTAATATACACAGACTTCAGTAATGCTTTTGACAAAGTTAGCCACACCTTGCTTGTCTTAAAACTGAAAGAACACGGCATAGATGGTCCGCTATTACATTGGTTCGAATCTTACTTAAGTAAGAGACCTCAGCATGTTGTAGTCAACGGTTTTAATTCTCAACAATATCATGCAACCTCAGGAGTTCCTCAAGGGTCTCATTTGGGTCCTACGCTTTTCCTTATATTCATTAACGATATTGCAACACACATAGAACATAGTGAATTATCACTATTCGCGGACGATTTAAAAATTTATCGTACTGTTAATTCTCATCATGACATGAATTTACTCCAAAAGGATCTAAATAGTATTAGCAGTTGGTGCAAATCAAATCAAATGGGATTAAATGTCAAAAAATGCCATCACATCAAACTAACTAAAAAAAAGTTAATATTTCCTTCCAAATACAATATAGACGGGGTTGGCTTAAATGAAGTCGATGAGATTCGCGATTTAGGCATAATAGTAGATAAAAAACTAAGTTTTGTGTCACATGTTGATAGTATAGTGAAGAAAGCTGCAGGATTGTTAGGATTTATAAAAAGGACGACAAAGGGCTTTCGTTCAGTTACAGTTCGTATAATTTTGTTCAACACGTTGGTAAGAAGCATATTAGAATACGCAAGTGTTGCATGGAACCCCTTATACGCAGTTCATTCTCAACGCATAGAAAATATACAGCGAGCATTCACCAGATATCTTGCATTTATATCACCTGGTATATCACACAGAACTCCTTACAACGATCGACTAAATTTCTTCAAAATTCAATCTTTGCGTCAACGACGAACATTATGTGACCTATCGTTCTTGCACAGGCTTCTCAATGGTAATTTGCATTGTGAAAAACTCATGGAAAGCATCGCAATCTATGTTCCACCTCGTTTGCCTCGCCACCCAATAAAAAAAACTTTTGTTCTACCGCAGTCCAGAACCAACGTTGGTCAAAATGCCCCTCTCACCCGATGCTGTGCAAAATACAACGAACTGACGACAAAAAACTCGTCAAGTGTAGATGTTTTCCATGACTCATTGTCTAAGTTTAAAGCTAATATCACCCAGCTGCTGGGGTCCCCCGAGTCACATAACTAATAATAGTACTGTTGTAAGTGTATCCTAGTTTTATAAATTTATATATTTTTGTTATTATTATTATTTCCTTTTTTTAAGTATTAGTGATTGTATTAGTAAAAGAAATACGAATTTATGGTGAATGCTGTGTGCACCTGTAATAGGTATATATATAAGAACAACTATTATACAAAGTGTTTTAAGGCAATTCATTGTATGTATACTGTTGGTGTGCCTTTTCCAAATAAATAAATAAATACATGGTCTTCGTCCCGTCTCATGATATGGCCATACCATCTAAGGCGATTTTCCGTCATTTTGTCTGTGATTGGTGCGACTTTAAAGCTCCCCCGGATGTATTCATTCCGAACTCTATCTATCCTGGTCACCCCACCCGCCCAGCGCAACATCTTCATTTCATTTACATGTGCCATCTGTTCATGCGTTTTCTTGACTGTCCAGCATTCGGAACCGTACAGTAAGGCTGGCCTGACGGCTGTCTTGTAAACTTTACCCTTTGTTTTTATGGGCATACGGGTATCACACAGAACTCCTGTTAGCGACCGCCATTTTTGCCACGCTACATTTACACGGTGCGCAACATCGGCCTCCACATTGGCATCCGGCGTGAGCATAGATCCCAGATATTTAAACTTGCTCACAGTGGGGATAGGTGTTGATCCAATACATATGGTTTCAGGTGTTGCATTTCCACTAAAGGGACATTTCATGTACTCCGTCTTGCTTCTGCTCACTCGGAGTCCGTACTTCTCTAGAGAGTGTGTCCACGCATTTAAAATTTCTTGCAGGTCTTTTGCAGTATTTGCTGCCAGTACTATATCGTCGGCATACAGCATAGTCCACGGTAAAGGTGCTGGAATATGGCTTGTTAGATAGTCCATTACTAGGTTAAATAAAAAAGGGCTTAAAGCAGATCCCTGATGGACACCCACTTTGACCTCGAACGCGTTACTTACTCCTGCTGGTGTTTTGACTTGTGTACTGATGCCGCTGTACATATCTTGAATTATTAATATATATCTCTCCGGTACTTTTTGCGCTCTAAGGGCCTGCCATACGAGTTTGCGGGGCACTCTGTCAAAGGCCTTTTCGAGGTCGATAAAGGCAAGATGTAAATTTGTTCTGTTTATTCTGTGTTTTTCCATCAGGATTCTGACTGCCTGGATAGCATCAGTGGTTGATCTGGACGTTGTAAAGCCAAACTGGTAAAAAAATATGGTATCAACAGTAATTAAGTCAAAAGCTTATTAATTAAAAAAAAACTGGCTAAGTGCGTGTCGAGCCACGCGCGGTGTAGGGTTCCGTTGTTGCGCATAACAACTTAGAGTTCACACTGTTTACACTCGCACCTCACAGTTTAACGATCAAAAACATCTAAAAATGAAAATTGTATGTAATTTTACATTTTCCAGCACATTTTATAAGTTGGTTGCCTATAACTTTTTAGTTTGCACTTAGTACTCAGCTCTGATAGTTTTCCTTTCAACTTCAGTATATATACTACTGCTGTAATTTTTTTCACGTATCCATATATAACCGTTTAGCAAATAGAGGGGGGGACACTTACCTCTAACAAAAATTTTCACTTTAAAACCAAATATTTTGGAAACGGATTCCTAAATCGAAAAATGGTGTTCTCAACCTCACAATATTTTTTAAAGACCTTTTAACAATACCCCACACGATGGGTAAGTAGAGAAAAAAATTACTCCCTCACTTTACTTGTATGGGAGCTACCCTACAAAATATATTTTTCAAGATTTTTTTCTACTACATACCCATACCAAATTCCAGCTTTCTAGTACTTATAGTCTCTGAGTAAAACTGCGGAAGGACAGACAGACAGACAGACAGACAGACATGGCGAAACTATAAGGGTAAGAAAAATACCAATTACCTATAACAACATTTACGTATGCAAAAGCCATTACAGCATCAATATCATAAAAAACTGCCAGACTCGTTACTCGCTTTCATAAAAATTCAAACAGACAGATTGACAGACAATGCTCAATTCGAAACCCCTCTTTTTGTTAAAAGAAAAACCATTTCCCCAACCTACCCTACGTCACTGTGTATAAAATCAAGCACCACGACCAAGAAGCTCAGAATCTAATAGAGGAGACGTATATTTTTTTTTGCTGTAGTAGTACCGAGAGGGTCGTGCTCCTGCAGTGGAGACTAAAAAAGACCTGATGGATGGATGTATGGATATTTTTATATACCACCTAATGGAGTGGCTAACCTATATACCCCTCGTAATCAAGAATTCTAATGTATGTTATGTACCACTCCGCACTTGATCATTTTCTTTCTTTCATTATTCAAGTATCTGATTTATCACCTGCTGTAGAATAGGAACAAAATAAAAAAACCAAAATTATAATAAAACATGAACGTCGATAAAAAAAAAATTTGTGAAATAAGGTGAAAGATGCTGAGATGATTTTGGACTGATTTTCAACAACTTTGTTTTTAATTCATCACAGATTCATTGCATATAATTCATGCATCTGCTATGACATCTGATATGCAGACATCATAATTTCTAAATCTTTATTTGCGTAATATAGATTAAATCTATAGAATAGCTTTAACTATATCCTCTCTAACCCGTCAGGCAAGCGTGGAGATTGTAGGCCAAATCCTCTGACTGCTACTGGTTAATATTTGGCTCTGGCAGTCAGAGAGGGTCGTGCTCCTACAATGGAGACTAAAAAGACCTAATGACAATATAATAGATGAAATCTCCATTGTTCTAACCTCCTTGTTTATGGACGGACAGACGTGCGTTTTATATTCCCGTATAATGTTATTGTCTCACTTCAGAGAATCGCAATGACTAGTGCTGTCTCGCTCACACATTAAATGTTCGAAAGAGACAAAACGACAGGGGAGATAACACTTATATTTGAAAAAATGATATTATAAGAGCGACTTGTATTTCTATTCAAGGATTTTTAGGGTTCCGTACCCAAAGGGAAAATGGGGACCCTATTCACGAGACTTCGATGTCCGTCTGTCTGTCGGTCTATCAGTCACCAGGCTGTATCTCATAAACCGTGATAGCTAGAGAGACGAAATTTTCACAGATTATGTTTTTCTGTTGCCGCTATATCTACAAATACTAAAAACAAAATAAAATAAATGTGAGAGGCTTCCATACAACAAATGTGATTTTTCTGCCGTTTTTGGCTCTATATTAATAACGGCAACTGGTAGACTTTTGAAATATTTACAGAATATTAAGTTTTTAACTCCAATAATTAATAATAAAATCGAAATAAAATAAATATTAAAAGGGCACCATACCATACAACAAACTTGATTTTGTTTTGCCGTTTTTGCTCGATATAGTCTAATGTCGTCTACGAAGTCGTATCTAATAGACAATGGTACGGAACCCTTCATGCGCGAGTCCGACTCGCACTAGGCAATTTTTTTTTGTTTTCTATCGTTAAATTGCTTGGGCACAAATGGCTTAGAAGATAAACGAAGTCATTACCATTATACGCAGGGTTTAGTGTCATCTTATTAAATGCCATTGTAAGATTCATACCTATAACAAAAACAAAATTTTTGATAAGTAAATGGTATGTCCAACTTGGATTATATACTCTCTAGACACCGTCATGCCTTTATTTTTAACCGACTTCAAAAAAGGAGGTTCTCAATTCGTCGTATACTTTTTTTTAATGTACTCGTATGTTCCCCGATTTCTGGAAGACACCTGGACCTATTTAAGAATTTCTTTTTTTTTGTTTTGTTAGGTAATGCTTTAATATGATGGTCCCATTAAATTTATATCGAAATGTATCGAGCGCTTTTTGAAAAAAATACACAAAAACCAAAAAACATGTATACACGAATGCCGTTCGGATTACATTTATTTCCAATTTATTCTTATGCTTTAATAGGGTTGAAGTCAGTTTTTGTTTCTTGTTAAAAATATTTGTAAATTATACTTAATTATTAAAAACTGGCCATTTTTTCAATGTGACAATTTGTGACAGCTTTGGGTAATTCTACGTATAATTGCATCATGTCTATGAGTTGGACGCATTTTTTTATAACTTTAAGACTATGAATACTTAAAATAATAAAACGTAGAATGTACCGATAGCTCCTTTTCCCGCACAGATCGTAAAAGCCGATCGAGGGAGTCGGCGTTAGGAATCATGTCAATAGGCGATGTGGCTATCAACCATCACTACTTTGTTTCCGTTCTCCACTTACAAGCCAACTAACATGCTAAACGTGGCCTTTTGGCTTTTATAGACCTGCCCCCCTATTTACTAACTCGGATGACAGGTGTCGATGCCTATGAATCTAGAATTTACAATTACAATGCGGGTTTTGCTTGCTCGAACTTTTTATTTGAAATACAAAAACCGCATTGTAACAGCAAATCCTAGATCGATAGGCATCGACACCTGTCATCCGAGTTAGTAAATAGGCCGGCTGTGTTCTGTCTACCCCGCAGGGGGAAAAGACGTGATAGTACTATGTCTATTATAAATCATCTCACAGAGCAATTTTAAAATAATTCAGACACGACCTTCGCTGTCATACTGAAAAGATCAAGAAACGCTCAGTGCTTAAAAAAGATCCAGCTATTTTACACCCAAAGCCTTAGATCACTGTAAAAGTGTACTTAAATTCATAATTCAACATAATTCACCGCCCTAGGGATTGGGAGTGTCAGCGATATCTTGTTAGACAATATTTTATATTCTTGAGAATATATTTAGGCTCCCTAGGGCTTAAATAAACGAATGTACGTTGTTTGCGAAAGAATTGAATATCTTAGTGTTTTTCGAAGAGTAAGTATCGGTATATTATAGAACGGACATTCTAGATAATAATACCGGAGAGGTTAATACGTCAGACTGCGACACATGGAGTACCGGGTTTGTTTCCCGGCACGGGCAAATTATTGTACTTCATTTTCACATGTCCGTTCTGATAGTAATTAAGGAAGACTGGCGTTAGGCAGACAGCCGGACGTAGAACTTTAGCCAAATCATATACAGGATAAAATTCTGTCATAATAGCAAACCCAGACCCATCCTAGGCCGCAACCTGTAGCTCAGGTAATGAATAAGATTATATGTAGGATACCTTTATAACCGCTTACTCTTTGCCCACCGATACTTGTCAAAAGTAAAAAGTTCTTTAGCAATTATAAAGCATTTGACGTATAGTTCTTTTACAAGGAAGAATGTGTTGAAAGAGATAATTTGCCCCCAGCTCTTAATGATCAGTGGTACTTTTTAATCGACTTCAAAAAAAGGAGGAGGTTCTCAATTCGTCGGAATCGTTTATTTTTTAATGTATGTTCCCTGATTTCTCGAAGACGCCTGGACCGATTTAAGTAATTCTTTTTTTGTTCGATAGGTAATACTTTAGAGGTGGTCCCATTAATTTTTTATCGAAATATGTTGAGGGCTTTTTGAAACAATACAGATAACCCAAAAAAATGTATACATGGATGCCGTTCGGTTTACACTTGTTTCCATTTTATTCTTATGCATATTTTGCTAAAACAAATTGATAGGGTTGAAGTCGGTTTTTTGTTTTTTGTTAAAAATATTTTTTATTCTACTTCTCTGCATGATATTGGTACAAATTAAATTTTGTTACAATCAAAAACCGGCCAAGTGTGAGTCAAACTCACGCAATGAGGGTTCCGTACAATATGCTTCGTGAACACACACACAATGTGCAAAAATGTTTTATTCAATTGACTAGCGCTATCTAGTGGTATTTTAGTGAACTATTTCCCTAGGTGAACTTATTGTAGTGAGTTTACCACTTTATTTTCAACTGATAGAATTCTTATTATTTTTCCTGTAATCTTCAAGCAATGAACTATAATTTGTAATTTTTTCGAAATTTTAGGCCCAATCGTTTCGGAGATTAGGGGTTGGGAATGGTCAAATTTTGCCTTCTTTCGTGAATAAAATCAAAAGTATTGATTTTTCCCGAACACAAAAAATATTTTTGAGATCCTCATAACAAGCCCTTTCATTTGATATATAACACGGTACGGTTCGCAAAACTTTTTTAACATTTTCTATTAGGACCCCGATAACTGACCCTTATTAAAAAAATATATATTTACTTTGCACATCCGTGTTTGGGTCATAGGTTTACACCATCTTACCAAATTTAATTTAATTTGGTTCAGTAGATTCGGCGAAAATCGACTGTGACAGACGGACGGACAGACAGACGCATGAGTGATCCTATAAGGGTTCCGTTTTTCATTTTCTGTACGGAACCCTTAAAAAGAGCTTTTTCAATAAATCTATCATTGGCCACAATTGAAAGTCGCACCAACTTATTTCTGTTAGTAAAACCAGATTCCAAATTTATTTTCAATGTCCATTCTATTGCTCTAGCATTAACTCTTTGATATTTGTTTAGATCATTGTTGTAAGTTATGTGATTTTTCTAGTCTGCTACATTTAATGTTAGACTGGTTTGATCTATTCTTTTATTTCTTAGACAACCTTCAAAATTCAGTGACTTAAATTGGAGGTTTGTCTCAGATTTTCCTAGTTTTTTTAATTGCGAATGTTTCCCAGCATTGGTCAAGTAGGAAAAATGTACTTTAAAATTAAAAAACAATTCCAATCCTAACTAATATAATAAATGCGAAAGTGAGTTTGTTTGTTACGCTTTCACGCCGTATCTACTAAACTGATCATCGTGACATTTTGCATACACATAGGTTAGGGTACTGAGAAGGACATAGGCTATATATCACGCGGGCGGAGCCGCGGGTACCAGCTAGTAGTATATAAAGCAATATTAGCAATTTGTTAAAAAAATATTTATACAATGCTATGCAAAGAAGTACTATAGTAAATGTGACAAGTATATAATAATATAGTTTAAATATATAAGTATATTTATCTGTGTATCGTCATCCTAATCCTAAATAATATTATAAGTGCGAAAATGGGTTTGTTTATTTATTTGTTTGTCACGTCTTCACGCCCTATCTACTAAACCGATCATCATGAAATTTTGCATACAAATAGGTTAAGGTGCTAAAAAGAACATAGGCTATATATCACGAGGGCGGAACCGCGGGTAGCAGCTAGTATTTTATAATCCCTGCATCCAAATCTGAAGTCAACCCCGCCGAAGTCGCAGGTAACAGCTAGTCTATTTCAAAATGACACTTACAATCGTCCCAACTTGAAATAGAAAGCCGTAATACTAAAATATTCCTGAAACATTTCAAGTGTAAGCCTCGAAATTGACAGCTTTGGTAATCACATTAAACGGTCCAGAGCCCGCATATACTGGGATGGAATTACATCAATTTTACAACATCGTCATTTACGCATTTTACCTGCAAAGTGGTTGTGTAAATTACTATTGCACCTGGGCGACCGAGGAAAAACGTTTTTTATGACTAAGTATGTCTTAAACGTAGAAATACAAGTAACTGGCCGTAATATACTTAATTGACCATAAGTTCTGTCCTCAGAATAATAAGTGGTTCTGTCGTACCCTTATTTTTTGTAAATTTTCAAATACTGACTAGAAAAACTTCACCAATTCTAAAAATAGAACGTTTTCGCGTGCCAGTAATATAAAAATAAATTATTTTCATTCATTTTCAAACATGGGGTGATCGAAAAAATGAGAGTTGCGGAATTGAAAATAACCTCAAGATGTTTTTCGCACTACCAAACGATTCAGTGAAGATTCAAGCTTCGACGAACGTAAGAGGACCGGCCGACCTCAGACGGTTAGGACACCCGCGAACCTTGTTCGTAAACAAAACATCTTAGCTGTTCAAATGGGCCTCTTCATCAGACGATTCATACAATATCAGTGAATATATCTCAGTTTTAGCAGACAAACCCATCAGTGTAAGCCAATAGTGACGACGATGTAATTAAAATAATAAGTGCGATTAAGTTGAGTAAGCACCTATTTCATCTATATTCATCATCATCAGGTCTCTTTTTAATATCCACAGCAGGAGCACGACCCTCTCTGTACAACTATGTAGTCCTATTCTACAAAGCCGGGAACCACACGACTTTAGACGCAATAACAAATAATAGATTACTACACATTATAAAAAAAAGTCCTCCGCCGCCTGTGTTTTTCTGTTCGCAATGAACTCAAAAAAACTGTACGGATTTTCATCTGGTTTTCATAAATAGATGAGTGATTAATCATTATCATCATTTCGAGTAGGTGACACGGTCACTCGACCATGCACACCCTGGTATCGGAGTTCTTCGGGACCGCCTTTCGGCCTCTTTTGTGTTCCTTTAACGACTACCAGAAGGCAGCCAGGACCAACGGTTTAACGTGCCTTCCGAAGCAAGGAATCATCTTTGTGATTCATGCTTGCAATGTCCTAACCAAACTGGAAACAACTTAAATAAGTATGCTTCCCGTGGGAATCAAACCACGACCCCGGGTCAGTAAAGCAAACGCCTTAACCACTGGACTACAGAGGTAGTTACCACTGGATCACAGAGGCTGTTTGAAGAGTGATTAATAAGGAAGTTTTATAGGTATAATTCATGCCCGGGCGCAGCCTGGGAGGGCTGCTAGTTAAATACATAATAATCTCTAAGCTATTGCAGACAAACCCATCAATCTAAGCCAAGAGTGTTGCGACGATGTAATCAAGATGATAAGTGAGATTAAGTTGAGTAAGCACCCATCTTATCTATCAAGCAACTATTCTAGACAACGTCTCAGACAAGATTATCTAAATATACGTACATCGTCATCATTTCGTGTAGGTGACACGGTCACCATGCACACATGGCATGGTTCCTTTAACGACTACCAGATGGAACCCGGGACCAACGCCTTAACGTGCGAAGTCGCGCGTTACAAGTCTCGAACTTACTTTGGGGCTAGCACAATCTGTGTGATTTGTCCGTATATATTTATTTATTTATTTACAGCTAATTTTATATAAAACACTTGTCGATGTCGCTGAACTTCAAAGGTAACTTTCATAAAAAAAAAGCTTTAACATAAAGCATATAAATCTTAACTGTCTATTACAAATGGTCTCAGTTTTATCAGTGAATTTATTATAAGCACTCAGCTATCTTAGACAAATGCGAGCGTTGTAATGTCATCGAGATGAGGGCGCTTACTCATCTTAAAACATCTAGATAATGTTTCAGATAAACAAGAATAGCTGTATCAATTTAACGATGTTTTTTTCACTAACTGCCCGAAAAAGAGGCACTTATGCATTTATGAATCACGTTTCTTTCTTCTTCTTCTGTTTTATAAAATGGCTTCCATCGAGATTTCAGTGATTCTGCCAATGTCCAGTAAATTGAGATACTAAGTATCGGTGTTGTACGGTAAAGTTGTAACAAGTAGCATCAAAGATGGCGTATGTTCTTTGTTGCCTCGTGGTCGGGAGGTTATGGTGACAAGTCTATACGAGTCCATATAACAGTCCACTTTAACTATTTCACAAATTGTTCCATGAGCACGAGCATTTATAACACCAAACTACACCAATTTCATATTATAAAGTCCACCAAAATCAATTTGCAAAATCGTTCAAGGTAGACCCCAACTGCACCCCTTGACTTCCCACCACAAACCCCCCTCCCCCACGTCTCTTTGATTTGATGACATAAATTAACATGCCACTGTGCTAACACAAAGCTGTCACACACAATCAATCTTCAGGTTTTTTTTTCTCTACTGTAAGAACACGACCCCCTCTGTACTACCAGAGACATAGTTATATTAGCAAAAGCAGTCAGAGGAATTCTGCCTGCACTATCCAAGCTGGCCAGACGGGTTGAAAAGGTCTCTTTGATGCTTATAAGCATTGTTCAGCTTGTGTTTCCTTACTCGCTTTCTACTTTATCCACGGGAAGACTTGTAGTGGTCCTATTCTACCCTGCCGGGAACCACACATCACACACACAAGCATTGACAAAATGGCAAGTTTTTTAGTCATTGAAATAAAGGCATGGCGAAATGGCAAAAATACAAAGTATATATATAGTAAACAAATTTGTATACTTACTTATGCAAAGGGAAAATTGTCGAGTACCTTTAACACAGCTATAAGTATGGTAACACATTGTATAGTCACACGAACTAAGAACCCACTAAATAATCCTTAACCGAATATCCGTCTGTCTGTCTGTCCTCGTGGGCCGATCGACCCTCGATATTCCTTATTCAGCCTATTCCTTTTCAGTCACACTCTACTTCCGTTCCTATTCAGGTAATACATTGTAAACATAATAAGTATCTTAAAATAAAAAATAAAACATAGAATTTACACAAATATGTATATGAAACAATTTTTTTAAGTCTGTTTGAAGGCAAATGAGCAAACAAGCCACCTGGTGGATAGTAGTCACCGTTGCCCAAGGACATATTTAGTTTATCTTCAACCTAAGAAAGGACTCCATCGAACGAAGAAAGAGACGCATGAAGTGGTTTTACTTGCTGGTAATTTTTAGTAATTATGCTTGTGCGGGCGAACTTTATACATTGTGGTGGTGGTTGTAATAACTAATAGTAATACGCTATCGCATTGGGGAAATCAGTTAAGATAATGTATTGTACTATTGTAAAATAAACAAATAAACAAAAATTAACATTTTTATATTCCCCAGAATAAAGCACTATTGATGACCCGATACCTACATCAGAAAACATCTTAGTCCATAGATTGCTAATCGTTTGACAACTCGGACATCTTTCTGGTAATACTCAGCCCAAGACGTCAACATTAGTTGAAGGAAAGAAGAACTCTACCACTAATTATTAAACGTATTTAAGTTTAATTTGTTGTTCATCAATTTAACTGTTTGTTTCCCTAATAAATAAATAAATGGTACGAAGTGGGAACGGCTAGGTCTTACACTAAACTAGCCTTCCAATCTCAATTCCCATTGAATTTGTTGGAATAAATTCTTTTACGAAACAAGAGCATGCCAGCCATGTACAATAAGGGGCTGCGGACTTCACAACGGGACCCTAAAATTATACGTATCAACATAAAAGAAAGCATATACTCTTATCATCATTATCATCAGGTTTCGTTTTCTTCATCTTCACTGCAGGAGCACGACCCTCTCTGAACCACCAGAGCCAGAAATTAGTCACAGAGCAGTGAGAGTATTTAGCATACATTCTCCACGCTGGTTGATTAAGCTTTGTTTAGCATTTGTAGGTTCCTAAATCGACTTCTACGACATCTACGTGAGTATTTGAAGTGGTACATTTGGAAAAAATGCGCTGTGCAATTTGTTGCCGCTTCTTCTTCACTCCAAAGCATGTATGCATGTATAAGGTAGCAAGGTAGCACATTTCTAGTGAATGTGCCAAAATAGTAACGTGACGAAACAGGAATTAGCCGTCCAATCGGAAGGGGCGCGCTCCCCTGCGGGTCCCTACCACTTAACGTGTCCAATTACTCAAGCTGTATGTATAGGATTAAGCTGTTTTCACTCAAGCATTAGCAATAATGCTCTTAAGACGTTTTTAACGTGATGAGGATTGGAATAGTGGAGAAAGTAGTGAGCTTTGTTTGAGTTTAGTATTAGAAAATAAGAAAAAATATTGTATATTCTACTGAAAGATACTTTAAGGTGATATTGTTTTCTTAGAAATTCTTTAACAATAGTAATTTATTACAGGCTATTATTTAGAGACACTGAGTTTGTGATATCAAAACCCAATAAACTTTTGTTAGGGATACCTACCTCGAATGTTAATCAGATTAGCATATGCTATTCCATTTTATCTCAATCCATTTTTATCCATTAGGCTAATTTCCTAGGTCAAATTTATCATCATCATCAACATCATCAGGTCTTTTTTAGTCGCCACTGGTCAAATTAATTATCTTCGATAATTAAAAAATAAATGATAAAGATAAAGCGCGTCTAAGTTCATGAGTGGTGCTCGTGACATCACAGTTCACTAAAAAGTGTACCGGACAGTGACGTCACAAGGAATTTTAACGGGCTATATCGGCAATGTTTTGTTTCATTAACAAAATGTTTATACGGACAATGTTTTGTTTCATTGACAAAATAATAAAATGTGTCAAAAGTGTTTTTTGATAAACTATCGGATCGGACTTATTTTTTTTTTAAGAAAATAGTCTTTTATAACAAGGACTTACTTTAGTACGTGGTTTAAACCACTATCCAACCAAAAGAAATTGTCAATGACACTGACCAAATGACAAAGTAATAAATGGTGGCTAAATATGGCAGGATAAAACCACGTACTAAAGTGGGTCCTTGTTTTATAATAAGACACATGTCGACTTATTATACTAACTAACTAATTACCTTTAGTACCTGGTTTAAACCAATCACCACCCAAAAGTAATTGACGATGACAGCCGTGGAAACGTCAAAGTGATAGGTGTTAACTTATTTTGGTAGGATAATGGTTTAAAGAGTCCGAGACTAGACCCATCACACATAATATGTGTGAACGTAATAGAGCAACCCCCCAAAATCTGTCGACACAAAAGTTATCTTCGGAACTCGCAACTCTATCAGCGAGCTATCGAATCAAATTGTCTCGGTCTACGGGATCGAACCCGCACCCTCGTTATTACGGATTATTGTTATAATTTCCGCGACATGTGTTGGGGTGACGAGAATTGTTCGCTTATTTGATGGAAATAATAATCTGGTTGACAACGAAACAGGTTGAGGATAATTTGACGAATCATGTGCATAGTTGATGAAATAAAACAATTTGGCAACGGTATTATTGCGAAATATATCATATGACACAAGTCAAATCAAATCTGTGATTCCACCCCACTCGCTCGTAGGTCAACTATCGCAGACCTGCGGGACGAAGGACTGACGCTGTAAAATTTATTTAAAATAAATGTCTGGTTTAAATGATGTCTATAGACAGACAGTACAGTAGATAGATAGAGATGTCTTTAGATTTATATTCCTCCTCGGAGTGTCATAGATTAGGTGTCGTCAGTAAAAAAATAATATGAGGGATGTAAAGTGCTAAAAACGGCAGAACGGTATTTTTTTTTTTTAATTTATTCCTGTGCGTAGTGTGTCAAAGAGAATAAACTATGATAGAAAGAATAAAATAACCTTAAAGCTAATTGATTTTCTATGGGAGTGTTTTTAGTCTTTCTTTTTGAAAACTATAATTTAATTTTACTATCATATTAAAACTAGTATGTTAATACATCACTTATATTCTAGACTAGTTTATTCCTTTATCACGAGTAAAATTTATTACGAATAAATGAGTATTGAATATTTTAGTGTAACAATTTTTTTAGGGTTAAAGAAAAAGCCCTCTTTGAAGTTTTTCTAATAGTTATCTTATTTTTTAATTTAATAAAAACTATTCAACTTAAAACAACGTTCTAAAGTGTCAATTTAACCACTAAGGGGTTAGGGGTATTAGTATCTCTAAATCTCACTTTGTAAATATTTTGGTATCCATTCCCGATTTCTCCGTATGAATTTTAAAACTTGATTTTAAAACACCGTTGTATCTAATAAATGAGAATTTTCGAATTTAGAGGTATTATCATCTCTAAATAACACTTTGTAGATACGTATTTAGGTATCCATTCCCGAATCCCGGAACTCGGGAAAGAAACTGGAGGGTTATTTATCCCGACATTCAGCGCGTTAAGAATTATCACCCGAGCGTTATTGCATTTGCGGAGTCAGATCTTTATGGTGTAATGTACTGCCTGCTGTGGGGGAGCGGCTGCCATTTACACCGTGATGTAACAGACAAAAATTTGTGAAAATAATGTTTTTCATTTGTGGAGCCAGATTTTTATGGTGTAATGTATTGCCGGCTATGGTGAGCCGCTGCTATTTACACCGTAGTGTAATGATGGGACGACGTACATATTGAGTGTAAATTTTGCTTTATATATAATGTACGGCCATCTATGATAAGCGTGACTTAGTGAGTTGTCGTGAAAAATTGTGTTTCCGGTCTTTTTAAGTCTCCACTGCAAGAACATGATGCTCTGCACTACCAAAGTCATATATTAGCCAGAGCAGTCAGCGAATCTGGCTTACTACTCTCCACGTTGGCCAAACGTGTTGTACAAAAGATTATATTTGCAGATGCCTTATGATGGGACTACTGAACAAGGGAAGATTCTGTCTTTCCACCTATCAGCCAGAGACGTCCACAGCTGGACACAAGCTTCCCCCATAGATTGCCACAAGGGAAGATTAATAAGTAAGAAATATAAGAATAGGTTTCTTAAAATAATTTGACCATTGTGTCACTGATACCATCGATATCATGCTTCACATAATCAGTTTTACCCGTCCTAATTCAAAGTAAATCTTTAAAATGATCATTACTCAAGAAAAAGATACATTGTATGTACTTTGTCCCACAAAATGATACCTACACTCATAAAAAAAACTAAAATATATCTCAAATTTCATCTTAATTATAATCCAAACAAGCACATAATACGTAATAACTTTTTTTGAATTGGCCAAGACGTGTACAACGTGTTATATAACTCACAATTCGCTGCTGTGTAACACGCAGCCGGGGAGCGCCTAAAAGGCATTATGGCTACAAAACGCAGCGATTTCTTGACACGACCAACCCCCACCCTCCACTGCGGCACTCGAAATTCTACATTTCCATATTTCGTCTTATACATTACTGCTTTACAACAAACATTTCCTATCTAAATATTAACAAAACCATCATTGTATAACGTAATAAGCGAAAAAGAATTTGTTAAGAATAACTAAATAACTGTTTCGATACTACTGTAGTGATAAATGTCCCTGGCGGGGAAATTTTCCCCTTTTCCCTCGAAATGGGGTAATTGCGGCGAGTGTGGTGGCGTTTCCTCTTGGAATCGGTTTTATTGTGAATTAGTAATAAGTTTGATGTATGATCACTTGTTTTCTTAGGGAATGGGATCATATTACGTAATAATATTTTGGGAAGGCTTACTGTGATCACATTTGGGGATCAAAGGGTTATTTTAGACCTTGTTTGATCAAGGCGTAATTTTGTTAGTACAAGGCATGGGTTCGACTGATAATTTCTATTTATACAAGTTGTAACTTATTTAATTCTAGCATTTCGATCGCGATAGCGTCCACGTAAACCTATAGCCTTTGTCACTAGATAAATTAAAGCTATAAATAAATAAACGCATATAAGTAAATAATTGATAAATTAACTTTCTTTATGTGAAATAATTTTGAAAATCACTTTACTTGTTTTGGAGCCTAAGCAATGCAAACAAGCAAAAAAACAAATCTTTTCTCTTTATTATATAAAAAGACAAAATGGTGGTGACAAACAGACAGACGGATAGACATCGAATTCTCAGTTATAGGGTTACGTTTTTATCTTTAGGGAACGGAACCCTAAAAAAATATATCTTTTTATTGTCGCTTAAACATTTTCTCTGTATTTGAATCTACTTTTAAATGCATAGATACTGCTTGCGTGTAACGATGGAGGCGCGCCCTTACAAATTACCCTTAAGCATCGATTCGGTAATACTGCTCGTTTAAACTGTCGTTTAGGAACGCATAATTTTTTTTGGTATAAAAGTTGTATCGCATAAAAATATTTCGCATACAGGTACGTTACGCATAAAATTTGTATTGAAAATTTATGCGTTACATACCTTTATGCGAAATATTTTTAGGCGAAACAACTTTTATACTAAAAAAGGTTATGCGTTCGGATAGTGAACATAACCGTCTGAGGTAAGAATAAATAAATATATACGGACAAATAACACAGATTGAGCCAGCTCCACAGTTAGATGTGAACTTGCATCGTAAGATACTAACTTAATGACTATATTTAATTAGTAGATATGCTGGACATTTTCTATTTATAGGTAAGTTTTATTTATAGGTAGGTTTTATTTATAAGTAGTTTTATTTTATAGTAAGGTTTAATTCTTAGTTTATATAAGTTAGTTTTAATATTGTTATACAATTAGAAATATGTTATTAATTGGTTATTAAACATCAATCAACTTTCTTATCAAATCCAATATGCCTAAATGTCTAAATCGTGATTAATGTATGTAAATCCTTTTTAATAGTAGATACTACTTATTCATTAAGGCCCAGGCAAATCGAAAAAAGGTAATTTAAAATCATGACTTGATTCGGATCGAACCTGGGGCCCCCGTATTGCAGGCTCGTGTGTTACCCCCTGCGTCACGGAGGCTAACAGAATGCATTTGGATATTTTGATATACGCAGCTTGACCATGGCAACAGACACACATAAAAAAAATCAAATAGTTACATTTAATTATTCCCTCACTTGTATGTAAGCTTTGATTATTTAAGCATGTAAGTTACTTTTAGAACCAACCAATGTCTAACATACTATCACCAAAACTTGAACAAAAATTCAAATGTTTGTATTTGTACATATTTATACATGGCAAAATTTTGATCGTTCTGGACCCTTAAAGGGGTGATTCAGCCCGTCGATATGAACCATTTTTCCTATGGGACCAATGCTGGAAACTCAAATTTTATTTTGACATTTTCATACAAAAGTGTTCAGCCGCCCGGGCAATTTGTATAGGAATGTCGAAATTTTTTTCGAGATTACAGCATTTGTCCCATAGGAAAAGTTGTTTATATTGACAGGCTGAATCACCCCTTTAATGGTCCGGAACGATCAAAATTTCGCCATGTATATGCCATTATGTCTACATATCAAAAGACGCTGCCACATCATTATCTCTGTATTTATCATTATATTATTTAGTAACTTCCCATTATACTATTTATTAACTTGCAAGCTACGTTGTAACGTAAAGAAATTGCCGGCGTCTAACGAAGGCGTCCTCACAAATGGCCCTTAACTAAAGCATTGATTTGGTTGCTGCTTTAAAGTGTTTAGGAATTAAGCGGAGATTGCCAACCGACGAGGAAGAGGAGGGTTGTTTTTGGGAATATTTTGAGAGGATTTACTGCCGCGGAGACGATAAAAACGATTACTCTCTGTTTTTAGGCTTACTACTGGCCAACAATGATTGGCTATACCTACTATCACGTCTCTTTCCCTTGCGGGGTAGACGAAACCCAGGTTTATAAAACCTAAAGGCCACGTTTAGCATGTTGGTGGGCTTGTAGGTGGAGAACGGAATCAAAAAGTGATGGGTTGTTGACCTCATCGCCTATTGATATGATTCCTCACGCCTCACGCACATTCCCTCGATCGGCTTTTACGATCTAAGTGGTAACAGAAGCAGCTGATACATTTACGTTATTCCTTTTCTCCCAGACCAACGTGGAAGAACTACATCGTACTGTAAAAAAATTGCTGGCGTCTAACGACAAAGGCGTCTTTACAAATGGCCTTTAACTAAAGCATTGATCAGAGACTTCAAGGCAGTAGTAAATTATATAGCCACCAAAAATTTGAACCTTATTCCCCGGAGACAAGAACCAAAAACAATGACTTTTGAATATTTCTACTGCCTTATAACTAAAGCATTGATTTGGTTGCTGCTTTAAAGTGTTTAGGAATTAAGCCGGGAATTGCCAACCGACGGGGAAAAGGAGGGTTGTTTTTGGGAACATTTTGAGAGGATTTACTGCGGAGGCGATAAAAACGATTACTCTCTGTTTTTTGACTTCCTACTGGCCAAGAGTGATTGACTTTAGAGACTATATATTTACTTATTAGCGTAATCATGAAATTAGTGAGTGAAGCCAGTGGCCCACTCCCTAAAAAGCTAGGAATTAACGCGAGTAATAATAAAATAAGGAGAGGCGAGCGACATAACATTTTTCATTTATACATAGACATTTAGACGGAATGGCTTGACTCTCGTAGCTCCAGTCGTATAATTTTCTTAAAACCTCCCCGATATTTAAACCTAGCCTACAGCCATGATAGACATGTAACAGCCTCCGTGGTCCAATGTTTAAGGCGTTTGCCCTGTTGACCCGGGGGTCGTGGGTTCGATTCCCATGGGAAGTATACTTTGTTAGGTTGTTTCCAATTTGGTCAGGACATTGCAGGCACGAATCACCTAATTGTCTGATAAGAAAGATGATTCCGTGCTTCGGAAGGCACGTTAAGCCGTTGGTCGCGGCTGCCATCTGGTCGTCGTTAAAGGAACCAGTCAGAGGCCGAGAGGCGGTTCCGAAGAACTCTGACACCAGGGTGTGCATGGTCGACTGACTGTATCACCTACACGAAATGATGATGATGATGATGAGCCATGATAGAATACCTTTCATCCGAGATGGTATGTTCCTGAGAGTCTTTCACACGAGTGAAGCCACAGGCAAAAGAAGCGCGCAAATACGCAAGTAAACACCTAGTTTGTCACTACCCCAACCGGTTACAAAATTTAAACTATATATTCAAATTCCCTTTCAAAAACCTACTCGAACAAAATACATAGTACATGCAAGATACATAAAAGCTTGCTTAAGTTAAATAAAAGTGAGCCTATCGACCAACAAGCCACAGGGCTTTCTGTCACAAGTTTTGAGTGCAAACATCCCAATCATTAAAAAGAAATAGTTGTCAAAGAGAGTACAAAGTAGCATTTATTTATTTTAAGGGTAGTACCCTTAAGAGTTGTAGGCTACCCCTCGAATTTCAAATTAATTAGCAAACGATGTTAAATATATTGGCATTTACATTAATTTTGTCCCCTAACTTACCAGTCGTTAGGGGTCTGTGGAAATATTGCAATTATTAATAAAGACAGATTAAAATATATTACCACTCATAACTTTTTACATAGTAGTCCAATTTTAATGATTTATTTTTTTAATTCATGTGAAACCAATTTTGAGGTATGGGTTACACAGTTCTATATAAATTTGGAGTAAAAAAATTACAGCGAACAAACATACCAACTTTAATCTTGGCCATCATCTAGCCCTGAGACGAAGATATGGTCGATGGAGCGAGTTTACCCAGAAGAAGCCTATTCACTCGATGATAACTGCATAACCCTGAATCTCTTTAAATAGATTCAGGATTATGCAGTTATCATCATCAGGTCTTTGTTAGTTTCCACTGCAGGAGCACGACCCTCTATGTACTACCAGAGCCATATTATTAGCCTGAGCAGTCAGAGGATTTGGCCTACACTCTCCACGCCGGCCAAGCGGGTTGGAGAGGTCTCTTTGATGATTATAAGCTTTGTTTAGCTCGTGTTTCCTAAGTCGCCTTCTACGACATCCACGGGAAGACTTGGAGTGGGCCTATTCTAGTCTGCCGGGAACCAAACGGTTATGCAGATAATGCGTATAAATACAGGCGCAGGCAACGCATTCTAAGCCAAGATCAGCGCATTTTTTTTTAATTTTTATCAAGTGTGGATAGTAACAAGCAACGTATCAGATTGTTAGTATAATTTTTAATGTTGTGTATACCTGTAATTGGTGCTTATATGAGAACTAAGATTGAACTGTTATTAAAATATCCTATGTTGATTACATACTGTTGTAATATACGAAAAATATTAATGAGTCTTCTCGCAAATTAAATGGCAGGCTCTGCCGTCCACCAAATCCATTTGAAAAAATAAGGTTCAAAATGTATTTATAAATAAAGCAAATTGTATCAATTCCTTGCACAAAGAGACGAAAACACGAATTATTTTAGAGGGTTGGAAATAAAAATGTACCAAAAAAGGTCCCAAATTCAAATCCGGCCGCACTAAATCTGGCCTATCTCTTCCACCCGGACGCACTCGCAATTTATCTATAGATAGAAGAAGGGAGATATACAGACAGACAAATCCTGGCCGGTACGAGATAACTATCTCGTTAGTGTTGTGAGAGCCCAAAGAACACCTATCTACCCCTTAGTATAAGAGACAGTGTACAAATTTTACGCTTGTACAACACAATTTATTCAAAATTATGATAAAATATAAAAAAAAATTATACAAATATTACTACCTGTTTAAATATTTAAAATAAATATTAAATATAAATAAATAAATATATACGGACAAATCACACAGATTGAGCTAGCCCCAAAGTAAGTTCTTAAGAAAGACTTGTGTTATGGGATACTAACTCAACGATACTATATTTTATAATAGATACATATATAGATAAACATCCAAGACCCAGGTCAATCTGAAAAAGATCGTTTTCCATCATGACCTGACCGGGGATTGAACCCGGGACCCCCGTGTCGCAGGCTGGCGTGGTAACCGCTGCGCCACGGAGTTTTGCTACCATTATACCTTTTTTCATATCATATACCTATACTTTTCCTCATGCATATACCTGTGTGCGTATTTTTAGGCAAATCAAATATTTCTAGGTATTTCTGTTATAAACCCTTGCAGAATGATTTCTTTTAGTAATAATCGTCGTCATATCAGCTGCAAGAAAGTTCAAAATAACCGGTTGGAAGTTGCCTGCATCCAGCGTTTCCCTGCGACTTTGGTCAGGTCGTCCGACCTTATAATTTCAGAAACCTTCTAACAAACTTTGCAGCTAGCTCTCCGCGTAGCCTCCCCACTGACTTACATCAATCTTGGCTCGCAGCGGATTAAAAGCGACCCTACGTAAATACCACTCCATCGCGTCGAGACCACAAATTGTTAGGAAACAGAAATGACACCGGGTACTTTGTGAGAGCTACTTTGACACTGGTGTTCTTAAAAGAAATAGTACAACGTGTACACTGATCTTCGAGCAACACGGCCTCCGTACCGGACGGAGGGAGTGGGCATAGCGACAATTTACTATGACAATTTTTCTGGCATTTTTTGCGGGGGGAAATGTGCACACAAGTTTAGTTCCGCACACCTACATACAAAACTTAAACTGTCACTTGATAGTAATTATGACATTGTCACAAAAAATGACATAAAAAAGAAAAAATAATTTGTGTACAGATGAGTCTCACAACTAACACATAGACATGCATATGCCTAATTTTGGCTTGTACCTTGACAGAGGGGAATGCAGCGTATGGCTACTCCCTTCCGTGTTGCTCGAAGACACTGATTAACAATATGACATGCATTGTCAATAAAATACATGGTTATTTTTTTATGCTTTATTTTTTCCGAGAACACCTTTGAAAGTCTTGGGAAAAGTTTTCTATTGACTTCTGCACGTTTTAAATCAAATTTTATTTATCTATTACGTGGGGTCGGCACAGCATGTCAGTGTTTTCATGCGGTAATAAAGTTTTTGCTAAGTTTTACAGCCAACAAACTGCCTGACACCTTTGGAGGGTTGGTGTCAAGCAGCATGTATGTCATGTATGAATAATCATATCCATTTGGTAAAACCTCAAAGTTGTTCAATGTTATTCAAGTCATTTTTGAAATCGGAATTATCATAGGCTTTGACTTTATACTCTCTAGACACCGTCATGCCTTTATTTCAATGATTAAAAACTGGCCAATTTTTCCATGCTTGTGTGCGTGACAGCTTTGTGTTATCACATGCGTCCTGTCAATTTATAAAATCTGTCAAATTGGTAGCTGTGTGTGTGCGCGACCGACTATGGGTTGGACACTAGTTTTTTCTACGCTTTTAGGCTAATAAAGTCATCTAGGCTTTAAATAGTCTAAGGTCCCTGGCGCCAAGTATACACACGGCCTTTAGTTTTTAGTTGGTGGCGCTAGTGTCGCATACCACAGCGCTATACTCTTTCCTACAACGCATTTCTGTATTATCTTTATTTTGGACAGGGGCGAGTGAAGACGCGACACGTGCGACGATTTTGAAATGGTAATGGCCGCATACTTTGTTATTTTAATAGTACGGACCCGCTGTTTATTGAAATATTTCAAATTATTTCTTTTTAATTGGTTCCTGGCACAGATCAAAATAGTTTTGGAGGGAGAGTTGTTGATTCTCCCTCTTGAGTTTTAATAACTGCGCTAATCTATTAAAGTAACTCTAATTGAGTAAGTTTCAATAGTATTATTGCGCTAATTTCAGTGATTATTAACTAAAAAATGATATGAATTGAATTTTGATTGAAATAAATTGCAAAGAAAAAGAATCACAAAGCATAATACCAAAAATTCATGACTATCGAACACCTGTCTGAATCAAAAAGCTTACGAATAAAAATGTCTTAAATTCATTCTTAAAGCGAATTAAGAAATTTGAATAATAGATTGAGTTTTTTGGAAGTTCAAAGAACCCATGGATATGCTTCACCCACTGCTACTTCAATCAGCTACGCCATTTGCCACTTCAAGGCATACCAAGCGGACTATTCCTCGGTTCTGTACACGATTTGACCTATCCGTTGCCACTTCAATAAGCTTTTATAAAGCATTCTGAATTTTTTTTCACTTTCCTTTTTGACTGGACTTTCCCACAATTTCACTGTTAATATAAATAGTGGGAAAAGTTACAAAAGGTCGGTCCATGAGATTAATCAGGAAGTGTCGGGATTAGCACCAAGTATAATTAATTAGGACCACGAGATGGGAGATAGGCTTGCAATGACTCGGTGGAAAAGATACAAGTAAGTATGTTATATCACTCTTTGACGTGGCAGTGGCCTGGATAGTTTTTGTACCCCACCCACTGCCACTTCATACAGAAAATACAAGGTATGCAAAGCAGACTAACCCTCAGTTCTGTACACGATTTTCCTGCCCGTTGCCACTTCAATAGGCTTCTATAAAGGATTCCGGATTTATTTACTTTTTTTGACCACTATTACTACAAATAGTGGCAAAACAACAAAAGGTCAGTCCGTAAGATAAATCCGGGAGTGTCGGGATTAGCACCAAGTATAATTAATTAGGATCCCGAGATTAGAGATAGGCTAGCCGCGACTGTGGAAAAGATACAAGTATTTTGGACCTTCCTTTAGTGAGTAACTTTTGAAGGGACTTCAATAGGGTTCTGAAAGATGCATATGTTTTTAGATGCATTACTTTGTTTTTTGTCTCATATATATAAATAATTGAATATATGTATGTGAAAAATCACAGAAGCCAAATTCTTTGACTTTTCTGGCTAATATATGGATCGGGTAGTACAGACAAGGGTGGTGCTCCTGCAGTGGAGACTAAAAAAGACCTGATGATGATGAAATTACACAGATTGAGCTAGCCCCACAGTATACAAGTTGAACTTGTGTTGTAGGATACTAACTCAACGATGCTATGTTTTTACAGCAGCTACTTATATTAAATAAACAACCAAGACCCAGGTCAATATGACAAAAATCTTTTTCAATGGCCGGTAATTAAAAAAAATTAAAACCTAATGTGAAGAAGTTTTGAGAGATTATGTCCCCTAATAGATTTTTTGTTGACGTCACGTAACCTCAATAATCCGTGGATGAATAGTATTCTAATGACACCTTACACTTCAGAACCGGTTAAACCGTTTAGGTTACAGGAAACGACAGTGGAAGAAACATACAGAAGCACGAAAAACATTACCCTCCTCTTGTGTAACTCGGTCAAGTAAAACGAAATGAGTAAAACCTTTTTCAAATTTGGTATAAAAAGCACCGCCTATACACCAAACACTTTCAAGGGATTTTTCGCCGCAACCTTTGTTGAGTTTTATCAATAGCGCACAATGGCCGACATTACCCCATTGTTTAGGGGGCACGGTGACATAAACATACATACAACGGTATTAGACCGCTTTTTGTTAAGATTTTCACGAAGTTTGCGCGATAGCCGGTTCGGGTCAGCGTTCTAGATTAATAGACTGTGAACGAGTAGAGTTTCCTTTAAAAATATTATTCATCCGCCAGATAGTTGAGCAAAAAGTATTGGTGTATTGGCACACGTTTTTTTCACTGACTTCATAAAATGGAGGAGGTTCTCAATTTGTCGGAATCTTTTTTCATTTTATGTATGTTCTCTGATTTCTCGAAGAAGCCTGAACCGATTTAAGAAATTCTTTTTTTGTTCGATAGGTCCATCTTCACCGTTTTTACAGATAGTTCCATTAAATTATTACAGAAATGTGTCAAATGCTTTTTGAAAAAATACACAGAAACCAAAAAAATTTTTACACGTATGCCGTTCTGTTTACACTTACTTTGATGACTTGATAGAGATGTAGTCGGTTTTTGTTTTTTGTTAAAAATATGTTACATTATTATTTTGTCAATTAAACAAAAAATATAGAGATAAAACCCTTTCAAATGCCGTGTGACATTACAGTTATTTTAAGGTACTAAAAGTTCTCAACAAGTTTGATTGCACTTAATTAAAAAACTTAGTTAAATATTGATCTAAAAATATATTTTTGAGAATGATATAGCTACTCGTATGAGCCTTTTGGGGTACAAACTATGGGATCGTATTTAAACTCCCCATCACTTATAAATAAACATCTATTAGAAACTTTATTAAACCTTTTAAAAAATCAGTGTCTCACAATTCACTAATTTGATTCGGCTTTGCACCTTTACGCCCAATGACACGCTAAACGTGACTTTTAAAAAGTATATCTGTATTTCTCTCACGAGCTTCGTGGCGCAGCGGTCATCACGCGTGCCTGCGACATGGATGGTCCCGGCTTCGATCCCCGGTCAGGTCAAGATGGAAAACGATCTTTTTCAGATTGACCTGGGTCTTGGATGTTTATCTATGTATGTATTTGTTATAAAATATAGTATCGTTGAGTTAGTATTCCATAACACAAGTCTTTCATTAACTTACTTTGGGGCTAGCTCAATCTGTGTGACTTGTCAAAAAAAAAAATAGTAGGTATATCAAATTATTTATCCCTCTAAGTAAACAAAAAATAATTATTCTATCCACATCGCCCATTAAATTAGAGAACAAAAGGCCAGAAAAATGTCAAAGGCAAGGGTCAAGACCAAACACCAATGGTCCAATGCATATTAAGTTTTAAGCCCCATCGGTGGCCCCACGTAACGACGGGCGCGGACAGTACCATAAACTTATCCCACGACGTTGTAAAGTGGGGTCACCCTACTCCAGAGACCCTTGTAATATATGGCGGTCAAGTACTAACAAAGAAAATGCTGCCTTAACAATGAATTCATAAAATCTAATTTGGAATATCGCTCCTAACTTTTCGAGGTTTTATTTGAAATTAGACTTTGATGTGGTAGTAATAAGATTGGTTTATGTTGGCAAGGAAATTTTATTGTGTTGTCAAAGAAAATTCTGCTGTAAGTCAAGGTGGTTAGGTCCGATTTTCAATGTTTTACTAAATTATGTTAGGTTTTAGTGTTTAGAGGTGCAGATTAGTTTAGAATTAGGATTTGCAAGGCTCTTGATGGTGCAAAGCCACAAAATCCTAGTAAAGAGAAATGTACACTAATATTTTAGAGGTGAAATGTGTTTGATTATAGACCCGGGAAAGGTGAAGCTTACTAATAGCTGAATACTGTTATTATTACTCATACGATAATTATGAACATAATTATTTAGATAACACTCATTACACATAGTGCATACATTATACATAGTGGTCTTTTTATCGTTTAGGACCCTTGAAGGGGTGACTCAGCTTGTCGGTATGAACAACTTTTCCTATAGGGCCTCTGCTTCTTTAATTAATCTTTCACCTACAGAAAGCTTTTATATCCGCGGGCATGTGGTCTCAACGCCTTAATCGTACGATTTGTTCCCAGAGACTCGCATAGATGGCGCTACTCATTGCTACACAACATTGTATCTTCCGTATTATGAGAATATAAAAGCATTATTCACAAAATAGATCGTATAAATAATTAAAACAATATTTTTGGCTTTTATTTTTAAAATTACACCTCAGTTTTAGTAAGTTTTAGGCTAACGCAGATTTAATCAGCCACTCGATACTAGATGTCGGTAGTCTGCACCGCCATACTTGGCCACACATTTGCCTACTTTTCGCAACCTTAATTTGGTCCAATATTTTTGTATGAGGTGGGCAGTCTATACGTTAGTATTATATTGTCTTTGCCACGGGTGACATCATAATCATAACTGATATTATAAATGCGAAGGTGAGTTTATTTGTTTGTTACGCTTTCACGCCGTATTTACTGAACTGATCATCATGAAATTTAGCATACACGTAGGTAAGGGTACTGAGAAGGACATAGGCTATATATCACGCGGGCGGAGCCGCGGGTAATAGGTAGCTAGTAAGCTATAATTTACGCAGACGAAGTCGAGGGAAAATTTCTAGTTTACCTGATTGGTGGGTGGTCTAAAGTACTGTTCATCATTATCATCAGGTCAATTTCAACCTCCACTGCAGGAGCCCCACCCTCTCTTTACTACCAGAACCATATACCAATATGTATATATGTATCCAAAGCCAGCCAGTAGCCAGAGCTTTTGCCAACATTCTCCACACTAGCCAGATGGGTTGGAGAGATCTCTTTGCTGTTTATAAGCTTGAGTTTACTAAGTCGCCTTCTACAACATCCACGGGAAGACTTGGAGTGGTCCTATTCTACTCTGCCGGGAACCACACGGCTAAGTACTACCTCGTTTACTATTAAACTTATCAAATCTTACACCAGTTCCAAACATGACCTAGGAACTAACTTCAAACATAACTCCCAAACTCAATTTACCAATATTCAAATTCATTAACCCCGCCACTGCCTTATTTATATACATTAAGGTTCAAAGTTCAGTGTTTGGGCCGCAAACGGTTGGCGGCTGACTTCCTAAGATAAATTCTTGGCATAGTTCATGGTCAGAAGTTTAAGTGAATTAGGATGACTAGATGTGGCAAATAAGTGTGGGACTTTTTCTAGATCTTACTTAGAATAGTGTTTACTGTCTTAGAAAAGTCCCACAATGCGTTTTGTTGGCACAATTACGTTATCTGTGTGGATAACATAACTTAGTCCATATAACACGTTTTCTTTTAGATGGCACATAGCTATATTGTTTTTTCTTGACTTATAATTCCTATGTAGCAAAAGTTTGGTTGGCAGTATAAGATGCAGATTAGACAAATAACGTAAGACTTTCAGAGAGTAAAGAATATTGGTGAAAAAAAGATTTGTATATAAACCATTGATGTATTTTTATTAGTGTCGATGCTGACAATTGTAAGTACGAAAAGCTTAATTTTCTCATTTACAAAATTATTTGTGAACTAGTGTCGTAGGATATACTAACTCAACGATACTACATTTTACAATAGATACTTATATAGAAAGACATCCAAGTCGCAGCAAGTTTCAGCAGAATTTTCTATCTCAGTCAGTCTCTAGTCTTAATTTAAAAAGCCACATCTAGAAACATAAAGCATCTTACTCACTAATAATAGATGAAACACTTCGAACAGCAGTTTTGTTTGTGGTCAACCGACTTCGCCGAGGGAGGTGTGCGGAATTAATCGCTGTGCAACATGTGTTGCCAACTTCTGCTTTATTATTAATTGAGGGTGGAAACTCATTTAGGTTACAAAGCTATTGCAGCTTTACAAAATTAGTTACAATGTTCCATATTAGTATTAGTAACGTTGTTTGGTTAATTTAGAACTTGTGTCGTACTATCGTGGTAAAAATAGGACTGATTTTATGACTGTGGATTACCTAGAAGCAAACACAGTATAATTATAGCTATATGAAAAGGTAATTTTCTTATCCGGATGCACGCATTCTGGCAAGTTCAGTTTCAAAAAGTCACCGTTAGATGGCAGTAGGTTCATGCTGGTTAGCTACTAAAAATAAATTAAGTGCGTTTATTTCGATGATTAAAATGTGATTAGAATAAATTAAGTAATCAAAAATGCTTTGTATTTTTTGTTAAAATACGAATATTTATTATGAGTAGCTCGTCATTCCCTGTATATAGTTGGAGCACAACTCTAGTTTGAACTTCGTGGAAACGTCAAAGATGATAGTATACTAATATATAGCGCCGTGTGGTTCCCGGCAGAGTAGAATAGAGCCACTCCAAGTCTTCCCGTGGATGTCAAAGAAGGCGACTCAGGAAACACAAGCACAAACAAACAAAGCTTTTAAATATCAAAGAGACCTCCCCAACCTGTCTGGCCAGCGTGGTGGTGTAGGCCAAATCCTCTGACTGATCTGCCTAATATATGGCTCTGATAGTTCAGAAAGGGTTGTGCTCCTGCAGTGAAGACTTTAAAAGACCTGATGATGTGATAAAACAAGTTGTTTATTTATTTCCAAAAGACAACAAATACATAAGGATGTACAAAAACCTAGTAAGGTTTGTCCGCACATCCACTCACTCACTAATACAATTTAATTTTCGCTTACTTAGTTTAAAATAATTAAATATCATTCATTATACAACAGCAAAAGTAATACTTCTATGGTTCATATCAACAATAAATAACAATACAATATTAAAATATAATATACGCGTGGCCGTGTGGTTCCCGGCAGAGAAGAATAGGACCACTCCAAATCTTCCCGTGGATGTCGTAGAAGGCAACTTAGGAAACTCAAGCTAAACAAAGCTTATAATCATCAAAGAGACCTCTCCAACCCATCTGGCCAGCGTGGAGAGTGTAGGCCAAATCCTCTGACTGCTCTGGCAGTACAGAGAGGGTCGTGCTCCTGCAGTGGAGACTAATAAAGACCTGATGATGATGATGATATAGTATACTTAGTAGTGATTTCGGCGGGTAGCAGTGAAACTGTCAAGTCACGTTTTGTAAGATCTCTCTATTAAAAATCATAAATATTTAATTATTATTTTATTGAATTCAAAATATATGTATATTGCATCTATATAACCTATTCTACCTGCTGACATTTCTCCTTTACACATAAAATAATGGACTCACTACAACAATCTATGATTGATATGATGGCTCACTTTGATAACAAAATGGCGGAATTTCAAAGCGACCTCCAAAATGCCACTTCTACACCAACAATCACTTCACTAGCTGATGATTTTGGTCGCTTCAAGACCTTTGTGCGATCTGTTATGGACAGTTGGAAGCAGCAGATGGAATTAGTACTGATGCAGCAGGACCACCTTGAGATGAATGGCAGGCGTTACATCTTGCTTATGCATGGTGTATTGGAGTCCCATAATGAAGACACGGCAGCTGTAGTTGTCAAGCTATGCAATGAGAAATTAGAGCTTGCTGACTTCTCAGTAACGGATATGCGCAGATGTCATCGGATTGGTCGGAGCTCCCAGGGTAGGCCACGGCCGGTCTTAGTTGAATTCCTCAGGATGCCGATGAAAGATAGGTGCTGGCAGGCCAAAACACTGCTTAAGGGCTCAGGTATCACTTTGTCTGAATTCCTGACTAAAGTCAGGCATGATGCATTCTTGGCCGCTCGCCAACATTTTGGTATTAGCAAATGCTGGACGCGAGATGGCTGTATTTTCGTGCTGGGTTCCGATGGTAAGCGGCATCGTATCTATTCAGTGGAGCAAGTCGACCGCCTTCGGAGTTCCATATCACAGGCTAACGCCGGGATGGCCCTTAGTGCAGCGTCATCCTGCACAATAACGGATGCTGCTGCAGGATCATCCAGTCAAGCGGCGGAGGCGTCCGGGCTGGCTGGCGCCTCCCGGCCCAAGCGCAATGTGAAAAAGGCCGGAAACTCTTAGCATAGTTTTGTTGTCGTAGCCATGTTAATTTCACGTAGTTACCCCACACATTTTATTTCTCATCTTTTAAATAAGTTTAAGTAAGGTAAACGTAGATTAATTTGCACGTAATTCTCTATCACTGCCGAAAAACTGCCTTTACGGATTTTAGGGCATAGAACACACGTCAATTGACTTTGAATTTATGGCCCCCCATAGAAACTCAAAAGGAATTGTATGGCATTTTTTTCATTTTCACCCTCACTCCATTATTTGTCTATGATCCTTATTGCCTAGAGAAAACATATGGCAGTCGGTCGTCTGATACTAGTAATAGTATCTTCTTCGTAGTTTGTGTTCTCTATATACCATCCTTGCGATTTGCGATCTGTTTTTGTTTTGTCCTGATGCTGCCAGCCAGCTGCCAATGTCAAACTGACAACTGTCATTTTACTTTAGTTCATCTTCTGGCACAAAGCATAAACAGTTTCTTTTTTTTTTTTTTTTTTTTTTATTAATTTGGTCCTAGCTATTTTACAATGTCAAATGTTATCAATTTTTGTGTGATCTTATTCATGTAGCAAGTTGTTGTGTTGTAGATTATTCTTCCTGTTAAATTATTTTCTCTGAAATCCTGCTGGCGGGTAGAATAGTCATAATGGAAACCTAGCTTTTTATTATTAATAATAAATACCTAGTTTTTAAGTTAATTTGTATTATATATAATTACCTACCTATACTTATATATACATATATATATTATTATTATTATTATTTTGTTACATCATACATACGTACTTTTTATTATGAGTGATTTAAATAATAGTTTTTTCTCAATCTCTTCTTCTGACGATAGTTTCCAATCAATACCAGAACCTCTGAATGATACCATCGATCGAAATTTGTCTGATTTTCCTAAGAATTTTAACGTTTTACATATAAACGCCCAAAGCATTCCAGAACATTACCCCGATTTACTTGCTACCTTTGATAGCAAACATATCCACGCCCTACTAGTGTCTGAATCCTGGCTTAAGCCTTGCCTTCCTTCTACTTCATACTCACTTCCAGGCTTCCAGCTCATTCGCAACGACCGTCTAGGTGTGGTTGGTGGCGGGGTTGCTATTTATTTACGTGCCCATATCCCATTTAAAGTAATTTTAAGTTCTAAATCTCAAAACCCTTCACATGAAGCCGAGTATCTTTTCATTGAAGTCACCCTAGCTCACACGCCAGTTCTTCTAGGTGTTTTCTACTGTCCTTCTTTAAAAATTAATTATTTTTCCATCTTTGAAAATATCTTGGAAGACATAACTCCTGCTTACGACCATACTATTATTATGGGTGACTTCAACACCTGTTTGCTTAAAGGTGACCACCGGTCCCAGTCTCTCACTTCTGTCATCAACGCCTGTAACATGTCTTTACTTCCTCTCCAAGCTACTCACTTTTTCCCTAACTGTACTCCTAGTCTTCTTGACATCATCTTAGTTTCCACTCCTGATCTTGTCGCAAGACATGGTCAGTGTAGTGCGGACATATTTTCCTATCACCATCTTCTCTTTCTCTCTTATAAAATTCGAACCCCTAAGCCAAAAGCTAAAATTCTTCTGCAACGCAATTTTAATTCTGTAAATGTCGATCAGTTACGTGAAGATACTTTAAGTTGCGACTGGAACGCTGTTGCGGATTTGAACTCGGTGGATAGTCAAGTGGAGAAGTTTAACCACATGATAATTTCTCTTTACGACAAGCATGCCCCTCTTCGTCCAGTAAAAGTAAAACATCTACCAGCACCTTGGCTGACAGACGACATTAGGGCCGTTATATCTAAAAAACATGTTGCCAAGTCTAAGTTCAAGACTGACCCCGACAGATATCGTGACAAGTATATTAGAGCTCGGAACGTCTGCAACAGGATGTGTAGAGATGCACAACGCCGTCATATCCATAAGTCCGTTGAAAACGGCGACCCAGGTAAAGTCTGGAGATTTCTCAAGTCTATGGGAGTGGGAAAGAATAATCACAATATTTCAAATGATACTGACCTTAATGCCTTGAATAGTTATTTCTCATCTTCAGTTGTCTTTAGTGGCAATGATAAAAGTAACTTATTAAACCACTTGTCTTCACTTCCTCCTCCCGATTACTCACCGTTTTACTTTAGTCCGGTAACTGAATGTGATGTTCAGAAGTGCATACAATCCATATCGTCAAATGCTGTCGGAGCCGATGACATTAGTCGTAAAATGATCCTGCCAATCCTTGATATCCTTCTTCCTATTATCACACTCATCTTAAATAACTCCCTTTTGTCTGGCACCTTTCCATCCTTGTGGAAAAATTCTTACATCACACCCATTCCTAAAAAGGCTCACACTTCATCTTTTTCTGACTTTCGTCCAATTTCTATACTTCCTTTCCTTTCAAAAGTCCTCGAGCGCCTTGTCCAAATACAACTTGACTCCTTTCTCCGCAAAAACTCCATCCTCAACTCTTTCCAATCGGGTTTTCGAGCAGGTCATAGCACTACTACGGCATTAGTTAAAATCACCGACGATATCAGATTTGGCATGGACAATTCTAAAATGACAATCCTGACTCTGTTGGACTTTTCCAGTGCGTTCAACTCAGTAGATTTTGACGTTCTTTTGGAACTTATGCGCGGATTGAACATATCTCCATCGGTTATTAACTGGTTTCATTCTTACCTTCACGATCGTCGGCAGTGTGTACGTGTGGAGAATAAACTCTCTACATGGTGTCAGACGTTATCGGGGGTACCTCAAGGCGGCGTTCTATCTCCTTTACTTTTTTCAATATTCATTAATTCTATATCCTCTCAACTTCGTTCCTCATACCACCTGTATGCAGACGATCTCCAAATTTATTTTCAAATTGATTTTCATAACCTCTCAGTTGGTATTACAAATATTAATAATGATTTGTCACGAATATCCGATTGGAGTAGAAGTCATGGTTTGATTGTGAATCCATCAAAAACTCAGGCCATTATTGTTGGTAGTCCCTACTTCATTTCACGTACTGACTGGCATTCTCTTCCTAAAATAGTATTTGATGGTGTTGAAATCGAATTTAGCGAAAGTGTTAAAAATTTGGGCATACTAATTGATAGAACTTTGTCGTGGGCCCCCCAAATTAATGAAGTTAGTAGGAAAATGTTCGCAGCGGCTGCTTCACTTAGAAGAATCCGTAACTTTCTACCAGTCAAAACTAAAATTGCGTTAGCACAATCTCTACTACTTCCTATACTGGATTATGCTGATATCTGTTACCTTGACCTCACGCAAGACCAATTGAATAAACTTGAGAGACTCCAAAATTTGTGCATTCGCTTCATTTTCGGCCTTCGTAAATACGATCATGTCTCAAGTTTCCGTTCTGATCTCAAGTGGCTCCCTATAAGGCAACGTCGCAATGTCCATATCCTTTCTTTACTTTACTCCATCTTGTTTAATCCTGCTACTCCTTATTATCTTAAAGAACGCTTTTCCTTTCTGCGTGAGGTGGGTGATCCTAGGTCTCGTGATTCAGTTTCCCAACGCCTTAGATATCCTTCTCATTCCAAATCCTATTATTCTAATTCTTTCACCGTGCAGGCTGTTAAACTCTGGAATGCTTTGCCGTTAGACATCCAGAAGGCTCAGACGATATCGAAATTTAAAAATCTAGTTGTGTCGTATTACTTTTCTCCTCCTGACTCGTGATATATGTATTTTCTTTTTTTTTTTTTTTGTTATAATTTGTATCCTTAAGCTGAATGTGTGTATGTATATATGTATTCATAATAATATGGTTTAATTAAATACTGCGCCAACCCTGCCTCTTTTTCAATATCTTCTACCCAAAGGTTGGCTGGAAGAGATTGCGTTATGCGATAAGCCCGCCTTTTGTACTAATTACCTAGTTCCTTTGTTTATATTAATTTCTTGTATTATTTACTGTTAAGTGTTGGTGCAATAAAGCGTTCATTCATTCATTCATTCATTCATTCATTCATTCATTCATTCATTCATTCATTCATTATACAGCCTAACAGTTTTACACCGAGGCATCTGCAAAAATCATCATCAAAAACGAATCTTTTAACTTGCACTTACCATTTTAACAGCTCTAAATCTTAACCCAATACAACTAAGCATTTTAGCTGTCACTAATCGAATGGTTACTAATCCCTTGTAAACTATTTCCCAGTTTAATTCAATACCTATATCCATTTACATTGATACAGGAACATTTAAGAAATCCAATCAAACAAGCCAGACAGAGACGTCACTATTTTGTAGAGCAAGACGGAAGATGTCTTTACCTGAATATCTGCTCTGAAAACGATATTTGAAAGAGGAGCCAAGTTTTGCGTAACCATTTGAAAGAAAGTATTCTAAATTCTGCATCTGGAGTATTACCACAGGTATGGCGCTCCATACAAGCGGCGCAATATTTATGCCTAGGACTAACACAAACAAAACTTTATATCCGTGCACTGTGTCTATGTGTGAGTTCGACAATCAGGGTCGCCAACTCGTCGAATGAATATAAGTAGGTACCTACTACCGATGCCATCATTTACGAATATATCTTTCCATTTTAGAAGATTTGTGATTATTTTATCTAAGTTTATATATTACCTATTATGAATCTGGATAATAAATAAGTGACAGTGCTTACAAACATAAAATGTATTCGTTGATCTCACTCGTATGTCATTATTCTCACTTGTTTGCTACAACTGGTACAGCAAACACAACACTATGAAATAGGTATATAAATATTCTCTAGTAGATGTAAGGTCTTATTCATAAAAGCATAAAATATCTAAAACAAATATCGCTTCACAAATAAGTATTTCCTTAGTTTATGTCCATTTTCCATTTACCACTGTTTTACGATATTTTATGTTATGACACACTAAATAATATACGATCACTACTTGTAATAAAATAACTAATGTATTCGGCGTCAAAAATACGGTAAATATGAATAAATTAAATAAAAACGTTTGTTTACATCTCACGTCAACAATGGCGTCGCGAAACTCGTGAATCATGACTAACTTCAATGCAACGCGTGGCGAAACGTGCGAAGCTAACCCTGTTTGAATGCCAGTAAAGCCCGCGTATTAACGGGGGTGAGGCGCGGGGAAGCTAGGTTGTGAGGGACGCTGCGAGTTTCCGTTCTGTACGTTAGTACTATTATTAATTCTGTGGTATTACAAAGCAATTAGTTTTAGGTCGATTTTGTTAAATGTTTAAATTTAAATTAATTATTTTTTTGTTAATCCATGACGTGAAAGATTATAAAAAAAGCGCATCTTGAAACATCACAAACAAATTTAAAAAGTAAAATTTACTTCTCTTTCTCCCTTATCGACTGGTCACCTGGAAGAGATTGCTTATAGTGATAAGGCCGCTTAATTGTACATAACTTTAGCCATTTGTATTTCTCAGTATATGGTGCAATAAATGAAAATTGTACTAGTATGGTAGCCGTTATCCGTACCTTGGCCTACGCACTACCATGTACCTTATCTGTAAATAGATTGTATGTTTGTGTATGAATGCTAGTGTAATGTGGGTGGTCTTGAATTTAGGAAAGCTGTTTTTGATGAATCACGTGCTGATGAATACGATTCTATTGGTATACCTAGAAAACAAATCAATAAATATGGAAGCACTTAAAAAATCTACAAAATTATTTAACAAATGTGAAATCCACATAAGATAAAGTTCTATGGTTAAATTATTCACGCCTTACCACTTATCAATAAATTTGGATAAATTCTGGACCATTCTTACTTAACACATTGACATTATGTATACACTAATACAGATGTTAGTGTGAACAGTATCATCCTTTTAACCAACAAACCAGCCCGTCAATTTGAACAATTTTTACGGGACCAATGCTGGTAACTTAAAAAAAATTCCTCATTTCCATACAAAAGTGTTCGGCCGGCCGGCAATTTGTATGAAAATGTTGAAAAAAATGTTGTGTGCCCAGCATAGGTTCTAAAGGAAAAGTTGTTCATTTTGACGGGTTGGTTTGTTGGAGGAAAGATTCGATTGTTTGTTTGCATTGAATAGGCTCCTAAACTGCTGGACTGATTTTCAATATTATACAATATAACTAATAATTTATCTGCAGGTGATAAAAGCTATAATTTACGCGATCGCGGGAAAATTGCTAATAGGGTATTTTTTTTATCTCGGAAATAGATTGACGTACACGAATGAAATCTTGGTTGAAGCTATTATACTCGTACAATACTTCTGATATTTGAACGCAAATACATACCTTTACATACTGTCACGTCTTATTTCTTTGTAGGGTAGACAGAGCAACGCTACATATGCAACTAAAAAATGTAAGTCCTGTAATACTCTTAGTTAGATGTAATAATTTTGTCTGTAAAATTGTTGTAAACCAGATGGCTGGATGATTTGTTTGGTTTTGGTAAAGCTTGGAAAGAGATAGCAATAGACAGGTCAAATTGAGAACAGAAAAAGGAGGCTTTTGTCCAGCAGTGGGACATGAAAGGCAAAATAAAAAAAAAACTGTTATGTTTAGTTAGGTTTAATATCAAAAGATTTATTATCGACCGCTATCAAGTAAAAAAAAACTAAATACACTTGTTTTTGTTTTGTTTTTCGTGTGTGTAAGTGGCCAGCTCTGGTGTCAGATTCTTCAAGCTGCCTAAAGGCATCTGACATAGCTTAACTTATTGTGTCTTTAGTCGTTTCGCACCACAAGCAATTCGGACCGCGGTGCGAATCGCCCGCGAGTCCTTTTTAATGGGTTCTATCGCACCGCGGTGCGAATCGGCCAATAGCTCTTTTTGAATGGGTTATTTCACACGGCGGCGGCCGTTTAAATAGCCCAAATATTTATTTGAATGAGTCAATTCAATAGTGATTTAATCAGTGTTTTTGGTTGTTACCAAAATGCTTTTATTTACATTAAAACTTCAAACTCGAATAGCTCATAATAAATGCTAAAGATTAAATACAATTACCCATATTAAGAGGGGACCGATTGCTCATTTAAATAAATAATATCTGGAAATATTCTCAAATGTAATACCGAGCAGTGGGGCAGGTCAAATGCAATTTATGAAATGACTACCCAATTTCACTTTACAATTTCCGATGGTACAAATGTACGGTTCGCAGAGATGTGTACCGCACGCATTGTGGCTTTTATTTCTTTGCATTTTTTTTTTGTTTTCTTATTTATTTAATACCAGCAGTCCGACCCGGCTTTTCCCGTATGTACCTAGCCCATAGCACTCAAGGATAATGTACCTATCCAAAGGTGAAATAATTTTTAAAATCGGTCATGTACTTCCTGAGATCAAAACAAACAAACTCTTTAGTTTTATAATATTAGTATAGACTAGTTATAGATCATCATCATTGTCAGATTCACGCATAATTGTTCCAAATTAAATAAATATCCCTCTCAAAGAAGAAGGCGAGGTACCTAGACTATATACCTACATACATACATATAATCACGTCTTTATCCCTATCCTAGTTGATCTGATGCTAAACATTATCATCAACGACTCAGCCGCAAGAAACCCTTCTTGCTACTTCTGCACATAGGCTTCCTCTAAGGATTTCCAATACGACCGCTCCAACACTGCACTTGCCAGTACGCGGTCGCCATTCAAATACCTTTTTGCCTCATATGCGCTATTTGCTCCACCCACTGCCATTTCAACGAGATAAGCCACTGAGCTATGTCGCTCTTTGTTCTAGGACAAATAAAAAATTGAAAAAAATCCTACAATCTAAGTAAATTGCTATCGGTTTTCTATTTAAAAAAACGCTGTATGGCAAAGATTGCTAATATACCGCTGCAGAGGAAGCAAAATAGATGGAGAAAGAATCCAATATTTTTCAAACAAACATGCGAGATATTAAAAAAGATAACGAGCAAATCACAACTTTGCCCCCATTTCTATTCCGGACTGCGCCGTCTTTGCGCACCGTACAGTAATACGTTATTACGCGAATCCCCGGGGCCAAGCGATTCATATGTTTTATATATTAAATCTAGCAAATTTGCCCAATGTGCGTAATTTTGCCAACGCTTTTCCGATCGGATGTTTTCCGAGAATTGTTGTTATTGAAGATTTCGTTTGAATTAGCTTGTACCTACTACTACACTACTGTTATTACTGTATGCCGTGTGGTTTTCGGCAGAGTAGAATAGGACCACTCAAAGTCTTTCCGTGGATATCGTAGAAGGCGACTTAGGAACACAAGCTAAACAAAGCTTATAAACATCAAAGAGACTGGCCAGCGTGGAGAGTGTAGGCCAAATCCTCTGACTGCTCTGGCTAATATATTGCTCTGGTAGTACAGAGAGGGTCGTGCTCCTGCAGTGAAGTTTAAAAAAAGTCATGATGATGTGCAACAATCGCAAATATATTAAAAATATTAGGTAGTACGAAATTATTGTTTTAAATGCGGTTTTCATCGTTTGAGACTTAGATACAACCAGAAATTCGCTGGAATGAAGAAAGTATCTAGACTATTTACATAAATATATATTATCATCTCTTTTTCCGTTGCGGGGTAGACAGAGCCCGTGCAAGATCATGAAACCAAAGGCCACGTTTAGCGTGTTCGCGGGAGTTAAGGTAGAAAGTGGAAAAAAAATTGTGATGAGTTGCCAACTACATCTCCTATTGACCAGATTCTTCACTAGACTATTACAAAGTTACATTTTAGTATAAATATATACGGACAAATCACACAGATTGAGCTAGCCCCAAAGTAAGTTCGAGAATTGTGTTAAGGGATACTAACTCAACGATACTATAATTTATAATAGATACTTATATAGATAAACATCCAAGACCCAGGTCAATCTGAAAAAGATCATTTTCCATCTTGACCTGACCGGGAATCGAACCCGGGACCATCCGCGTCGCAGGCAGGCGTGTTGACCGCTGCGCCACGGAGCTCGTCAAGTCGTTTAGTGTACACACTGAAATTACCTGCCCGGTACATCAAACAGAGGTTCAGGGTATTTTACGGCGGGCTTGGAATTGAATATCAGACTGTCAGTCCAGACCATATATCACGGAAGATTTGAACACGTAGGCTAAGAACTTGAGGCGTTTTAACCAAATTTACAAAATAACTGTTTGTTGTTTGTTTTTCGTGTGTGTAGTGGCAAATACTGGTGTCGGTTTTTTCAAGCTGGCTAGAGGCTTTTGACATAGCTTGACGACTGGCACCAATGATGAAAGCTGGGCCAACGGCTTAACGTGCCTTCTGAAGCATGGAGATCCTGATCCTGAGAACTTTAGTACTCCTCTACAGGTCACAATTCTGAACCAATTCTTTTGAAATTTCGTAAAGATTAAATTCAAGTTCCCAGCCTTGATTCATAGGAAATGTTGTTCATATTGACGGTCTAAGTCGCCTCGTATACAAAATTACAGCGAGTAGAAGTTTTCGATACGAAACTTCTACTCGCTGTAATTTTGTATAGGTATTGTTTTTAAAATTGAAATCTGATTATAAACATCAATATGCCTTATCCGGTCGTATGTACGAAATTTGGTTTAGATTGGCTTAACTGTTGTTAAACTAAAACCAAACTGCGTTCGTATGGGATTTCGGCTTTACGTGGGACTTTTAAGCCTGCGATACAGTTGTCGGGACGACTTCTAAACAAATACATAAGGAATCCTTCTGTATTTGTTTAAAAGTCGGTTAAAAGCAATCTCCGTTTTTCCTAAAAAAAGTAACTTCCCATGTCCACCATCAAATGTGCTTGACTTCTAACTGTACGCAGCCAAAGCCCGCACAGCGCGACACTAAAAAATCCCTGAAAGCTTTTAAGCTCACGTCACAGCGGTTTCGCTGGCGACCTGATTGGTTATCGGGCAGACGGGCGGGTGGAACGCCGCGGTTTAAATGCTTTTTGGAGACCATGTTACCCTAAAAAAGGTTGCTTTGCTTTTGTTTTATTTTAGACATATGACATCACAATCATGACGAAAAAAGAGAATTTAATAATAATATCTTTATTTAAACAAAACAGTTTTAACAGTTGATATATTTGATGATATTATGTTTTTCCTCAAATATACTTACTTACATGAGCTTAAGTTCTTGCCATGAGTTTATTCTTAGTAAAAACAAACTAAATTATTGGTAAATGATAGTTTTGATTTATATCGTCTAGCGTTTTTAATATCGAAGATTAGTTTTGATGATTTCTTATAATTTTGTTTTTACACATTATCAGGTGTATAAATAATGTTATAAACGCAATAAAACCGTATTAGAAGTAAATTTATCAAGGTTCGACCTTTATTGCAAAATGCAGTTTAAACGATGTTGGCTTAATTATATAATTTCCACAGATCTGGATATTTACCTTGTTTGATTTTATCACATTATATATTGAAGTACACTAACGTCCTTACCGCCGCGTTTGGACCGCCAAGCAATAGCGGAAGGGTTACCGTCAAACAGGGCCGTACGAGGCTTTTGTTTCCATCAAAAATCGTAGTTTTTTTGCGCGTATACTGTGCCCGAATTTAAACAATCTATGTGTATCGGACATACTCTGTGTACCCACTATCCTGACTGGCTGGAGAGAAATAAAGCGTTTTTTTTTTCGGATTTTAAAACAGAACCCTTATTTTAGACACTGCTTTTATTTAGTTTGCTGTGGAGTGTAACTTTATTAATGTTTAGTGTTTGTTCGGTGTACGATGCAGGCAATGGTGTTAGCCAAACATCATACATGACGAGATGTTGATTGTAGGTTGTGGATGTTGGTGTGGAGACACAAGATCACGTCACGTAGAAGTTGTTTATTTCTCTTGATATTACATGTTTGTAGCTGGGCGTGACGGATCCCTTCTCGATGGCAGCACAGCAGCACTTGACCGCCGCTTGATTGTATCTCGGCTGCTGCTCGATGGTGTCTCGGCTGCCATTCAAGAGTGTCTCGGCTGCCGTTCAAGAGTGTCTCAATTTGTTACTTAATTTGGTTGTAATTATAGTATTAAAACAGCTGACTCGCGCCCTACATGATGTAGGACACGGGTCGGCCAAATGTGCGTGCTATGCTCGAACATACTCCCAACGCCAAAGGGATGAAAGGCCAATCGAGAAAGGGAACGCCACGAATGTCTATATGTAGTTATAGTACAAGATAAAAATGTAAAATGTAAATGTGTAAAAAAGGTAAATATAAAATTGTAAACAGGAAATAACAAAACTAGTAAATTGTTCTTCAACATGATGATCAATTCTTCGGGGGCTCCGTCAGGTTATCGAGGCGTTGTGCTAGCGTATCTGCTGTGGCAGAGCTTCCTTCCAACGACTCGATCCACTGGAGCAGTCCACTCGAAATTGCAGTAGAATTACGATGTTGAAGCAGATGATATGATGTAGAGGATGCGTGCATAATCTCAGCATGCGATGTTGGATGTTGCTTGATTGTACGCCGCGACGAAGATGTTTAAATAATTAATTGACCTACATCGCAATAGGCATGCATTTGTCATGGCGCCGAGCGGTTTTTGCAAGCTTGCAGTATGTTCCGCGCGGCCTTGTTGCCATTGTCCATGTCGTTGACCTGCCGATGTGCGTCAAAACATGTGAATTATCTATTGCAGCGTATGCACTTCTTGCGTATATCGTACGATGTTACGTAATAAGTGCATACGCTGCAATCCGGCTCGAAGGACCAAAATTATGTACGATGCAGGCAATGGTGTTAGCCAAACATCATACATGACGAGATGTTGATTGTAGACTGTGGATGTTGGAGTGGAGACACAAGATCACGTCACGTAGAAAGTTGTTTATTTCTCTTGATACTACATGTTTGTAGCTGGGCGTGACGGATCCCTTCTCGATGGCAGCCGAGACACTATCGAGCAGCAGCCGAGATACAATCAAGCGGCGGTCAAGTGCTGCTGTGCTGCCATCGAGAAGGGATCCGTCACGCCCAGCTACAAACATGTAATATCAAGAGAAATAAACAACTTTCTACGTGACGTGATCTTGTGTCTCCACTCCAACATCCACAACCTACAATCAACATCTCGTCATGTATGATGTATGGCTAACACCATTGCCTGCATCGTACATTCGGTATCAATAATATTTCGTTACTTTGCGTTATAAATTTCCATACAGTCAAACTGGAAAATAAACCCCTGTACAAATAACAATCGATAAATATTTATTAACTAAATGCGAAATGAACGTTAACTATTAATAATAAATTATAATAAGTTTAACCAAAATTCCTGAATATTCTTTTCAAATATTCTCATTTGACGTATATTTATTTTCTTATATCCGAAACCATTTTCTTTAATTTTGTACCGTTTACTTAATCTCGCGCTACTTTTTTTGTTATGTGCATTATTGTTTCTTTCAATTACATTTTATCTTTTTTTTAATAAGTAGGTATGTAAGTATATAAAAATAAAAGAATTACTCTTGACCATTATCTGCCCAGAGGAGATATGGTCTAAAATATCTTACCCAGCTTACCCAGAAGAAACTAATTTACGCTATTTTTTTTTAATATTCATTCTTCTCAACTTCAAAATATTGTTTATTTTTCAAGACACAAAACACATACCTCTTTCCGCGAAGACGGCTGGCGAGGCCACCAACAGAAGCAGCAGTATGACAGCCATGGCGTCACGTCACCATGCACTTTACCACATCGTACGAGCTGGAAATAAAAGAAAAACAACATTAGTTAAGTTATTCTTTTTACCCGACTGATCTGATGAAAGGAGGGTACATATTTCAGGCGTATGTAACCACACGGTAAGGCCATTGCTTTACTATCTTAAATAAAATAGTTAATCATACGAGAGCCAGTGATGAATTGACATCTGCACTATAACTCACACAATACTGGCCAAATGAAAACACTATTTAAATACAGTAAACTAGAAGAGATTAACTGGCCATTGTTTTTTTCGTGTGTGTAGTTTGCAAGTAATTTTTCAGGCCGCCTAAAATCATCTCACATAGATTAATGTCTGCTATCAATAATGGCAGCCAGGACCACGACTTAAGGCCCCACAATAGGCACACCAGCGATCCTTATACTTTATAAATAGAAAGCTATTCAAGAATGTAAATCATATAAGCCTTAGTAAATAACCTGAAGTATGAATCATGTTTAAATATTATGTAAGTCAGTCATTAAGAGAACAACTGTTTACCGCCTAAAACGGCCGTTTTTGGCGGTAATTACTGACTCTTAATGACTGTTTCCCATAATATTAAAATATAATTCCATAAAAAATATAGGCGTCGCTAGTGTGCCTAGTGTAGGCCCTTAACATGTTCCAAAATATAGGAAAATGAACAAGCCTAATACATACATATTATCACATCTTTATCCCTTGCGGAGTACGTAAAACCCAAAGGCCAGTTTAGCGTGTTTGTGGGCGTTAAAGTGGAAAGCGAAATTAAACAGTGATAGGTTGCTAGCCGCATCGACTATAAGGTCGTTCCATAGACTTTCGCCCAATCCCATGACCGGCTTTTACTGTCTGCGCGGAAAGAAAAGCAGCTGGTATATTATAGTCAAGCTCCGTGGCGCAGCGGTCAACACGCTAGCCTGCGACACGGGGGTCCCGGGTTTGATCCCCGGTCAGGTCAAGATGGAAAAAGATCTTTTTCATATTGACCTGGGTCTTGGATGTTTATCTATATAAATATATATTATAAAATATAGTATCGTTGAGTAAGTATCCTGCGACACAAGTTCACAACTTACTGTGGGACTAGCTCAATTTGTGTGATATGTCCCTATATATTTATTTATTTATTTATATGTTTTTCTTTTTCTCAAAAACCAGCATGGAAGAGCAACAAGCCTAGTGATACCACTATATAGATATTTTTAAGCAAACCAAAAGAGATTACAATACGCTGAATCAGTTCAACCATGTAATCTATTTCTGTATCTGGAGCGGAGCGCAGACATCTGATAGAATTGTATGTTCGTTGCCTAATTATTACAATATCTATGCCGCAAATATTTATTTCAGAATATAGTAAAATTTCAAAAGAAATAATTAATTAAATATATTTAATTTGTATTGCATTTAAGCATTGCTTTTAATCTTATGAACATTGTATGAGATGAAATAAAATGAATTTATTTATTTATTTTATTTATTTATTGTTGGTATCAACTCAAATTGAGTTAGCCCCACGGTAAGTTGTGAACTTGTGTGGAATACTAACTCAACGATACTATACATATTTTACAATAGATACCTACTTATTTAGATAAACATCAAAAATCCATGTTAATGTGAGTAATTTCCCATCATCGGTCTTATCTCTATAATGAAAATTCATAAACTTACATACTAGTGTTAGGTTCACTAATTTTACCAATAATACTTCAATTCAAAAACAAAAGTTTCTTCTGTAAAAATACGGAGGCCGTGTTGCTCGAAGGTAAAAAGGAACGTGGACGGGTAATTGGTGGGGTTTTGACAGATAGTGTCAGCTTCAAAATGGCGGGGAACGAAAAGTAAGTTTTGATGATAAAAAAAATGGATAAATTGATGGTAACATGGAAATAACGGAGGGTTTTGGAGTTTAAAGGTATTGTGAAAAATAATAGAACAAATTCGTGACATTGGTCAGGTAAAGTACAAGTTCTTTTGATAAAGTTAACTGGAATAAGTATTAGAGGTTGTATTTAGAAAATTATCAACCTGATTGGTTCTGAAATATATTCTTATACAACCTATTCGGGATTTCATTTATTCCATACCATCGTATAATTAGGCATATCTTACACTAGGAAGACAAACATACGATTACCGACGGGTTTTGTTTAGTCATTTGGCATATAATATCTTTGATTACAAGATGGTAAAGCATTCTGAACGTATATGTATACCGACTGTGTAATGCAAGTAATGCAACACATGTTTACTTTTGTTTGTATGCATACTCCGACCACAATAAACTCCTAAATTTAAGTAAAATTGTGAGTTGACGTCGCTTGGAGACAATACGCTGTGCAGTTTGTTGCTGCTACTTCTCCACCCGTTTTGAAAACGGGTTCAAAATACTGACATCAACAAGTTTTTTGTTGTGAATGTTGTTAAATCAAATGACAATTAATATTTGTCATGTGGTTCCCGGCAGAGTAAAATAGGTCCACTCCCAAGTCTTCCTATGGAGGATCGTAGAAGGCGACTTATGAAACACAAGGTAAACAAAGTTTATAAACATCAAATAAATAAAATAAATATAAATATATATACGGACAAATCACACAGATTGAGCTAGCCCCAAAGTAAGTTCGAGATTGGGTTATGGGATACTAACTCAACGATACTATAGTTTATTACAAATACATATATAGATAAACATCCAAGACCCAGGTCAATCTGAAAAAGATCATTTTTCATCTTGACCTGACCGGGGATCGAACCCGGGACCATCCGTATCGCAGGCAGGCGTGTTGACCGCTGCGCTACGGAGCTCGTCATCAATCGTCTCAAAGAGACCTCTCCAACCCGCCTGACCTGTGTGGAGAGTGTTGGGAAAATCCTTTGACTGCTCAGGCTTTGACTCTGATAGTATAGAGGGGGGCGTTAAAAGGTGGAGAGCGAAATCGCCAAATCCCTTGACCGGCTTTTACGGTCTGCGCGGAAAGAAATTCAGCTGGTATATTTATTTTCCTTTTCTCCCAAACCAGCATGGAAGATCAAGATAATGACTATCAATAAGTGTTTAAAGAAACTTATTTGAAATCTCACAAAGACGTAAATGATTGATTGATTGACAAAGTCTCATTTGTAATAAGTTTCTGAAAGAAATTCGTGTGATCGCAATATCGGGCGTACTTCTTGTAATATCGCGGATCATACTCGTCCCGAAATAAATGATTAATTGATTTAAAAAAAATCACATTTGTGATGAGTTTCTGAAAAGAAATTCGTGTGATCGCGATATCGGGCGTACTTCTTGTAATATCGCGGGTCATACTCGTCCCGAAATAAATGATTAATTGATTTAAAAAAAATCACATTTGTGATGAGTTTCTGAAAAGAAATTCGTGTGATCGCGATATCGGGCGTACTTCTTGTAATATCGCGGGTCATATTCGTCCCGAAATAGCCGCAGTCGACGACCGGCTATTTTCGCATACGGCAAGCCGGCGCGAATCAGACGATTTCATGTGTTATTTTCATTACGGCGTAAACAAAGCAAACAATATTTTAAAATAATAATTTGTGTTTTCTAATGTTTTCGCGATTGTTACACATTTATACACCTAACGTTTCAAATACTTTTCAGTGTTCGTGATCGCAGGTAGACTAAGTTGACATTTGTCTAATATTATTTTATAAGAACTTCAAAATCTACTGCCTAAAATATATATTGATAACGTTCCGGATGTACGCAGTATTGGCTCACGGTGTCTGAAGGTCTTGCAGTCTTCTACTTAGCTTAAGATTTAATTAAATTGATGATTGCATCCCAAGCTGGTGGTAACTACCAACCATCCTCTCTATTGAAATTAGGATGTTTTTTTTTTAAATTTCAATAGCCTCACGAAGCATTCTTGAAATGTATCTGTCGTTCTCTTCTGTTTAAGTCCTTGTAAAAGAAATCTTATATTTTTTAACCTATTATGTTCAGTGCTGTGCAAAGGTCTCTGCTATTTCTTTCTACTTGTCCCTATCCTTTGCGGTCTTTGACCAGTTTCGCTGGAATGCATCAATGTCATCTCTCCAACGCTTTTTAGGCCTGCCCCTACAACGCCGTTGTTTTATGTTTAAAGGATGTAAAAAATCTTCTATTTGTATAGCGTGTTACTTGAACATACTCTTGACTGGGTCATTCAGCTCGTCTATATGAACAACTTTTTCTATGGGATCAAAACAAAAATTCGACATTTTCATACAATTGTGTTCAGCCGCCCGGGCAATTAGTATAGGGTGGGACAAGGTTTTAGAAACATATTCTATAGCAACGAATAAAATTTAATGTAAAGTCCATACAAGACGGCATTTATTTTGTCCTAATTCTTAACCAGGGTTAGCTTGGTAGACGGATTCTAAAATTCACTAAAATCTTGTATAAAAGTGGAGTTTTTGAATAAACTTGTTACCATTTTTTGTATCGATCAAATTTCCAACACCAATAATTCTTTTTAACCGCTTCTCTACCCCGCGTTGTGGCCACCTGTATCAATGGAAATAAAAGGAAATTCAGTGCGAATTCCTGGAAATCCAGTAGCCGGGATACTGGTATGTCCATTGTAAATTGTGGATTCAGCGCTTTGGCTATTCGATGGTGCTATCAAACGCTTTTTAAAAATACTGCGTTCTATTGTAGGTGTGAATAGTATTGAAGCCTCTTTTGTCTATTATAAATGCTATTATGCTAACTGAAAGTCTACGATTCAATTCTCAGCACGGGCAATTATATTTACTTTATTTCTCTGCAAGGGGCAAGTCCGGAGTAACTACCCAAAACCGAGCATGCATGAAAAGAGTGATGGATGTAGATGAAGCGAGAGAGTTTTGTAAGGATCGTAGCAAGTGGAGGTCCTTGGTCTCTGCCTACCCCATGGGAAAGAGGAGTGATAATATGTATGTAACTATATATTTCGCTGCAATTTTGGAGCTACTACAACAGCAGGCTGAACGTACTTTTCGAACCATGGGAGAGATCGAGATTTTTTGTGCTGTTTTGTTTTTTTTTGTCAACACACCAACTTTCAATTCTTTGGCCTTCCCCCTATGTTTTTTCCGCAAGGGATTAAGACGTGCTTAGCATGTATTATTACTAATTTTATAGTGAGTCTGTCATAAGTGTCATTGTAGAGCCCTATAGCCCAGTAGGCGTGAGCAATATTATCGCATAGCAGTAGTTAAACAAACCCAGGCGTGGTCCTCACTGGGATGGGTGCCCGCAAGTGGCATAAAAATGTCTAGGAGCTCCATCGGAAGGCACTTAAAGCCGTTAGTCCCAGCTGTCATCATCGATGGCAGTCGTAAAGCTATAATGATCATCATCATGTCTTTTTAAGTCTCCAGTACTGCCATATATTTAGCCAGAGCAGTCAAAAGTTTAGCCTACACTCTCCACGCTGGCCAGATGGGTTGAAGTTTAAAAAATTTGTTTAGCTTGTGTTTCCTAAGTCGACTTTGCTATATCCACGGGAAGACTTGTGTTCCCGTGGATATCGCAAAGTCCTGTTCTACCTGATGCTATGTCAGATGCCTTAAGACAGCGTGAAAAATCTGAAACTGTGTTATCCACTAACACACACGGAAAATAAAAACACAACTATTTTCTTGCGTATTCGTTCCTCTTATACAACCCCGTACAACGTAACTCCGCGTCGCTGCTCGCAATATGTTCATCGGAAAAAGACAATGTCGCGTCGCCACCTGTCGGTGTGTCGCGGCAATGTCGCCTTGGTCGTGGTACGGGAGACAAGTTGTAAGAGACAGCGAAGATCAAAAGCAGAACTGGCTTCTAACAATAAGTTTAAGTATGTCGAATTTTTGAGAAAATAAGCAAAAAATCTAACAATCATTATATCTTTGAAAATATCCCCTCGTTTTATACGTCTGATCCAACCAGAGAAGAGTAATGTTTCCGCTCGTATATGTGTATGTAAGTTTGTTCCTTTGTCGCTTCCAGTAGCCTCAACTGCTTGACCGATTTTGAAGTGTGAGGTATTATTGAATTCTATTATTACCCACAGCTATGCGACGTCAGCAAAAACTCAATATGGCGTACGAAAATTATTAAACAAGTTTCAAAATAACTTAAGAGCGTATCCTAGCACAGTATCTTTTCCATACAAATGTATTCCCCTATTATCTCGCTGAAAACTGCTTCTAGAGAAGCAATTCTTTTTTCATAAAATCTAGTACTGAAGTACTACTCTACTCTAGTAAAAAAGCAGTTTTCAGCGAGAAAATAGAGGAATACATTTGTATGAAAAACTTACTGAAAAAATACTGCTAGGATACGCCCTTAATATTTGACATAGCACTCACGATGTCTGCAGCTTATAGAGTGACTTGTTATAAATCTGCAGAAACAGTCAGAAACTCATGCATTTTTTTGTAGTTGGAACGAAATGTGGTTTAAATGAAAACTGACGCAAATTACAGAAAAACATTGCAAAAGAATTCGCTTAAATAACGGTAGCGCAAAAAATACAAATCACACACATCGACTGTGACTTACACCACCAAACAGAGTCAGAAGAGAGAAAAAGTTGATATTAAGGTATCACTGTCCGGTTGTTTCAGCTTCCATTCAATATTTCTTGCCCGGTGTTTCTAAAAAACAATATTTTTACGGTTTCAAACAACTGAGGTTCGAAACAAAACAGGCGCAAATCACGCAAAGATATTGCAAAACAACGCAAGCGTGAAAGATGCAAAATACGCTCGTAGTCGCGTGGTTCCCGGCTATATTCTACTCCAAATCTTCCCGTGGACGTCGTAGAAGGTGACTTAGGAAACACAAGCTAAACAAAACCTTAAAACATCAAAGAGAACTATCCAACTATATATTGAGGAATATATATTGAGGAGCCCGATGGTCCAGTGGGTGTGAGCTCTATGAGCGCTTACGTATGTAAAGCAACCCCTGGTGCAGTCCCTACTTGGATGGGTGACCGCAAGTGGCATAAAAATATCTCGAGCTCCTCCGTGCTTCGGAAGGCACGTTAAGCCGTTGGTCCCGGCTGTCATCGTTGATGGCAGTCGTTAAGCTATGTCAGATGCCTTAAGGCAGCTTGAAAAACTGACACCAGTGTTAGCCACTTACACGTACGAAAAACAAACAAACTATCCAACTCGTCTGGCCAGCATGGAGAGTATAGACTAAATCCACTTAATGCTCTCGCTAATATATGACTCTCGTAGTACAGAGTGCTTTTTTTGACCTCATAATGATGATCACGCGCGTCGCCTCTGACTTACACCACCAAACAGAGTCAGAAAGGGAGTTAATATCGGGGTATCACTGTCCGGTTGTTTCAGCTTCCATTCAATTTTTCAATCTTGCTTCGTTACTGTTTCTACGGAGCGGACGCCATTTTCATTTTTTGTCATCTGTATTTAGGTGGGAATACACGTCCAATTTGCTTTCGATCCGTATGCAGTGTTGTCTTTAAAAAAATAAGAAACTTCTTTCACCAAAATTGAAAAATAGCAACATTGTAAAGAAATTGCAATAAAAAAAATTAGTAAATAAGGGATATCTAGGGGCGATACCCTTAATTTATTATTAAAACCTTACAATATAATGAAAAAATAAGAATGGTTTGTTACAATTGGCAATTACATTTTCACAAAGCTATAAACTTAAAAACATCTTCATCTATAGTAACTATCATCTTCTTCATATTTTTTTTTTGCGAAGGAAGATAACGGAAGAGAATTGCCCAAGGACAATTAAACTTTCTTAGATCTAGGGATACATACCTAAAACAGCAACACTGCCCAATTGTCAGATGGAAAAATCGGCCGTGTATTTCCACCTTTAGGATGGCTTACGGAACAGATATGCTGCATAATGAAAATGAAAGTCTAGAAAATCAAGCGTATACAGAAACACATTTTTTGCCAATCTTGTTTCTTATTTGTCTTTGTTCTTCTTCTAAGCTTCTTTTTGACTGAATCCGAAAAAGGAGGAGTTTCTTTGTTTCATTGTGTGTAATTTTTTTTGTTGTGTTTGTTCAACGATTTCACAGTCAATTGTGAATGGATTTTTAAAATTATTTTTATGATCGTTTGCATTCTCAGCTGTGATGCATTAGATCCTGAGCCTTTTTAAACTACTTAATGATGTCACAGCCATTTTATTCCGAAACTATTAATACTAGAGTTCGGGAACACGTGGTCCGTTCGAGATCTGGTCCATGGGCGAGATGTCTACTTTAAACAATCTTATAGTAATATACGCCCAAAGAACGAGATACAACTCGTCCCTTTTCAAAAATCAAGTCTATGGACATTTAGCCTACTCGTGGGAAACGACTTCACTTGAAATTAAAGTCACAATTAAAGGTAAACATTGACTTAAATAAAATCTTGTAAATTATAAAACTGATACAAAACAGCCTTCACCCTTTGGAATTACACAACAAAACAGTAATCAGCTAAAAACTTAATATTAATGATAATCGCAACTTCCTGCCACCTGGATAGACTCAGGCGTCGTAACAGCCATTACTGGCTGTAACGCTGTACAGACAGCAGTCAGGTTATTGTTATTAGCTGTTTTACGCATAACGACGCCATCTTCCTACTGGCAGTAAATATGACGCCAGTTTTGTTACTTTCTTAATTATAGAAAGGAGAATTTAAAAAGTCAAATTCAAATGTTTTAAACATTTTAAATATCATTTGGTATCATTTACGGCATTAAGAATGGCAGTCGAGTAATGGAAGATTATGCATCTATTTTTATTTTCATTTAAGATTATTAAACTACATAATACTTTATGTTAAGAAGTAGCTGTGCCCGCGATTTCGTCCACATTGAATATTGTTGGGGTAGACTTTTTCCAGTTGAAAAATAGCCTATGTCCCTTCTCTCAGGCTCTAGACTATCTTGGTACCAATTCCATTTAAATCAGTTTCGCAGTATTGGCGTTAAAGCGAGACAGAATTACAGATAGATGTTCGCATGTATAATATTATAGTATAAACTAGCAGCCCTACCCGGCTGCGCCCGGGCATGTATTATACCTTAAAACCTTCTTCGTGAATCACTCTATCTATTGGTTAAAACCGTATGAAAATCCGTGGAGTAGTTTTTGAGTTTATTTCGAACAGACAGACAGACAGACAGACGCGGCGGAGGACTTTGTTTTATAATATGTAGTGATAGTGATTATTGCATAACAAACCAATAATCAGCTAAAAACTTAATATTAATGTAATTCGCAACTTCCTGCCACCTGGATAGACTCAGGCGTCGTAACAGCCATTACTGGCTGTAACGCTGTACAGACAGCAGTCAGGTTATTGTTATTAGCTGTTTTACGCGTAACGACGCCATCTTTTCTTTCTTTTTACTTACTTCTTTCTTTACGGACAATTTTTTTTTTTTAATATATAGGGACATATCACACAAATTGAGCTAGCCCCACAGTAAGTTGTGAACTTGTGTCGAAGGATACTAACTCAACGATACTATATTTTATAATATATACTTATATAGATAAACATCCAAGACCCAGGTCAATATGAAAAAGATCTTTTTTCATCTTGACCTGACCGGGGATCGAACCCGGGACCATCCGTGTCACAGGCCGGCGTGTTGACCGCTGCGCCACGGAGCTCGTCATACGTCGTCGTCCACAGAACTATATCAAGATAGAAGAAAAATGCTCGTCGATTTGTATCGACACCGAGCGTGTAACATTTTGCGTAGGTATTTTGACGTCACGAGTATAATTTAGTGATGGGAAATATAAGCCGCGCGAAAACGATTTCAAGCCATCGATTAAAAAACGAAATACCGATAATACCTTAGAATATCGCCCTCGTCCCACCCCGCCCGCGGTACCAACAAAATCTGGAAGCGGGAGGTTGTGTACGCGCTGCGCAGCGAATTCTAAAATATCGATCTACATATTTGTAGTGAAAAGAATTAAGTATACTTTACTTTATTCGTGGTACCCAAACAATTTCTTCCTATCTAATTACGATATCGACGACCTCTGTGGCGCAGTGGAACCGCCCCGCCCGGGTTCGATCCCCCGTCAAGTTAATAAGGAAAACATACAATTCTGTTAACATTGAATTGATGTTAATCTATATAAGTAGGTAAGTTTGGAATCAGCTATCAATAACTTTAGTTTCTTTAGTACAACATATATAGTACATATCTATTTCTAACAGTTTATGTAGTGGTAGTAGATTTTCTCCTTTATACCTATTTATTTTTACCTGATTGTCACTCAATTATTTACGCAAATTATTCCAGGTTAATATTAATCGATTCAAAATATCGATAAGCAAACTTTATTTGACCGACAGACAAACTGATAATTACTTAATCTAATCGGTAACCTATCACAAATAAGATTTTCGACGAAGTTTTAAATTCCAAATGGCTTCTTTACCATATTTTCTACTTCTATTAACTTAATAAGCATATTTATCATCTTTTAGAACAGTCTTTTTCAACAGCCACCGTGGTCCAGTGGTTAAGGTGTTTGCCTTGTTGACCCGGGGGTCGTGGGTTCGATTCCCACGGGAAGCATACTTTGTTAAGTTGTTTCCAGTTTGGTTAGGACATTGCAGGCATGAATCACCTGATTGTCTGATAAGAGATGATTCCGGTGCTTCGGTAGGCACGTAAAGCCGTTGGTCCCGGCTGCCATCTGGTAGTCGTTAAAGGAACCATGTCAGAGGCCGAGAGGCGGTTCCGAAGAACTCTGACACCAGGATGTGCATGGTCGACTGACCGTGTCACCTACACGGAATGATGATTATCTTTTAGAAAATCTGTCGACCGGAAATCAAAACATTTAATTTTATTTTGATATGACTTTTGGTAAGAATAATTTCCTTTTCTAGAAATATTAAAGATAGAAGTAGCATTTTCCATATTAGTATTCACACCGATTTTCAATAACTACTTACAGTCGACAAATCGAGATTAGTAGTAAAAGTAATATTATTGGAGTGTAGCAAAGACTACACAAATTTTGGGACATATAGCAATAGTAGTATAGTATATTAACGTAGGGTTGCAATACAAACCATATAGCTTCCAAAAAAATAACTATCAAAAATCGGAATTTCAACAATATAGCAATTGGATTTTCGGTCAAATGGAACTGAATGGAAAATAAAAAAATTACGAAACGTTTCCGGTGTTTTAAAATTCGTACATAGCCTATTCTTGTTTATGATAGGTCACCGTCAAAACATCTGTTTATCTGTCGGCAGACTAACTGATAATTACCTAAACTAATTATCAGATTAGCTTACGGCAGATATCTTAAACTAATTCAGCTGAAATTTTGATTGCCTAATGCCAGAGTATCATCTTATGAGGGAACTAGGTTATTTAGGTTTTTTTTTTTTTTTTTTTTTTTTTTTTATGTCAGAGGACGGCAAACGAGCAAGCGGATCACCTGATGGTAAGTGATCACCGCTGCCCATAGACTAATGTAACACCAGGGGTATGACAAGAGCGTTGCCGGCCTTTTGTTTTCCCTCCCCAGAGGGGAGGGGGGATGGGCCTCCGGCTCTCTCACTCACCGAACGAAGCATAGAAGCTGTAAAACTACTAGTCAAACGTCGATTTTCTGTGAGAGTGTGGTACTTCCCCGGACGAGCCGGCCCATTCATGCTACCAGCTAAAGTGATTTTTGCCGGTAGCGTGGCTCTACCACAACTAAAGGAAGGAGGTAAAGGAGTGGAGTGGAATGGGGTAAAGCAGAGTTCGAGACTTTGCATAGTTAATTAAAGAGGGAAAGGGAGTGGAGTGTGCGACAATTAAGAAACAAAATAAATAATAAGAATAAATTAAAACCATTTTTAAAAACAAGCTTTTATTAGAAGACCATAAAAAGAAAAATAATTACCTAGATTTATGTATTTGTACCTTTTCATCATTTGACATTATCACTACATCAATAGTCGGATAAGCTGTGCTAATTATTCGTCGTTTCTTTAATGGGGCAGTATAGGCGTCTTCGTGGAAATGTTTAGAATAAATCCGGCTGTTTTTTGTAGGAAACCATTTTTACGGCCTGTTGCTTCCATCCATCCATCAGGTCTTTTTTAGTCTCCACTGCAGTCACTTCCTGTTGCTTCAATCCACTTATTTTAGATATGAGGAAAACTGAAAAAAGTTAAATTACATAACCTATAAAATCAGTGTTTAGTAATATTTGCTTTTTACTACGGAAAGCTAAATAAATAAAAAAGATATCATTCAAATTATCAGTTAATCTGCTTTCAAAATCGATATGTATAATCGAGTAAGAAAATTGCAGTGCACATCACTATTCTTATTTTTGACAGACAAACTGATAAATTGACCTTGGACGCTACTCAACAATTTGAAAAGCTTACTTTTACATTGCTGGTTTTAAATGGATCTCAAGTCTGGCTCGTCAAATTAAACACGCAATGGAAAACTAGCATTTGATACATAATCGCTCTATTATTATTGTGGTAAAAGTAATACGGAGCAACAAAATAAACGTTTTTTAAATATTTACGGATATTTTAGAACAAATAATACTAACCAATGAAAGGAAATACCTTGATCTCCCGCTCCACCTTTATTGGTGTTGTTTGCACAGTTAATTACCGAACTACGAGTCATTTTGTTTTAAGAGGGTATACTAGCAGTGCGTTTTCCATACAAATGTATTTCTCTATTTTCTCGCTGAAAACTGCTTCTAGAGGCATAATTCTTTTTACATACAATCTATTACTAAAATAGGTATGTCCCTATGTTTTATTTTTTTCTAAAAACCTGTTTAAAAGAAAAAAAAATTGTACAAAAACAGTTTTTTTCGAAAAAATAAAAAATAGGGGCATTCCTATTTTAGTACTAGATTTTATGAAAAAAGAATTGTGGCTCTAGAATCAGTTTTCAGCGAGAAAATAGAGAAATTCATTTGTATTGAAACCATATTGAAAAAATACTGCTAGTATACGCTCTTAAGAATTCGACGTCGCACGCGGACTGCGGTCGCTCGCCGACTGAGCTTCGCGCCGAACATTTGAGCCATTGAGGCTTAATTTTTCCACGCGAGGTACGTACACTTCTTCCTTCTATCTTGATATAGTTCTGTGTCGTCGTCTTTCTTCTAACTTAGTATTGTAAAGAGACCGAACTTACTTCATATAATTATAGAAAGTAGAAAGGCAGAAGACATATTAAATCTGGCAAATATAGTTCGCCCGCGGCTCCACTCGCGTAAGTGTCGATCCCTCGGGAACAGTACTTTTTTAGAGGATGAAAAGTACTCAGACAACGTGTTTGCAAAATTTCATGACGATCGGTTCAGTAAATAGGGCGTGAAAGTGTAACAACCAAACAAATAAACAAACTCACATTCACATTTATAAAAGCAGTTAGGATATGTATATTTTCAAACAAGCTAAAGAGTACAGTGTAAAATATAGTAGCTAAATAGAAGTAAAACTTTGTTCTTAAAGGTATCCATGAGTCCATCCATTTGCAACAAAACGAAAAGGTTTTTTTAATATTTTGTTCCATTTATAAAATTATCCTTCAACATCCGACCTATTTTTGTGCATTAATCGATGGTTATATCATCCTTAAACAAATGACATAACCAGAACTTCATAAACAAACTCGGAATACTTTGTCCCGACGAGGCAGTCCCGAAGTTGTTTGTTAACGGACGCAATTAATGATCTTATGATAGACTAGCTGTTACCCGCGACTTTGCCCGCGTTATATATAGCCTATATTCTTCTCAGTATACTAACATTTAATGATGATACGGTTCATTAGATATGGCGTGAAAGCGTAACAAACAAACAATTAAACGAACTCACTTTCGTATTTATAATATTAGTTAGGATAAAGATAGATATATTTTTAAACAAGCTAAGGAGTATAGTTTAAAATGAAGGTATCTCTCGAAACGTTAGGTGTATAAATAATGTAATAAACGCGATAAAAACCGTATTAAAATAATTTTATTTAAAGGTATACTTTGTTCGGAGATCAATGAGACCAGTTTTGAAAGAAAAGAAAAGGTTAATAAATTTTTGTTCCAATTAAGCGTTAATAACCTATTTTTGTGCATTAATCGATGGTTATATCATCCTCAAACAAATGACATAACCAGAACTTCATAAACAAACTCGGAATACTTTGTCCCGACGACGCAGTTCCGAAGTTGTTTGTTAACGGACGCAATTAATAATCTTGTGATAGATGTCTGCTGGCACTTTCTCTCTGTTTAATGCTTCAAAGTTTAATTTCATATTTTAATTATAATTATTAATCCTGGAAAATAAACAACGAATAGGCTTTGGAAATTATATCCAGCTCATAGAATATGATGCAAACATAGTTATTGATTTGATGGCATAAATTGACCTGACGCATGTGAAGCAAAGCTGTCACGCACACAAGCATTGAGAAATTGGCCAGTTTTTAGGGTTCCGTAGTAAACAAGGAACCCTTATAGTTTCGCCATGTCTGTCTGCCTGTCTGTCTGTCTGTCCGTCCGTCCGCGGTTTTACTCAGAGACTATAAGTACTAGAAAGCTGTAATTTAGTAAGGGTATGTATATTAATTATGGCAAAAAAATGGTAAAAAAAAATTGAAAAAAAAATTTTTTTAGGGTATCTCTCGTCCAAGCAAAGTAGAAGTCATTTTTTTATTTTCTCCACTAACCCATCGTGTGGGGTATTGTTAAATAGGTCGTTAAAAATATTATGAGGTTGAGAACACCATTTGTAGATTTAGGGATCCGTTTTAGAAATATTTGGTTTTAAAGTGAAATTTTTTGTTAGAGGTAAGTGTCCGCTCTATCTGCTAAACGGTTATATATGGATACGTGAAAAAAATTACAGCAGTAGTACATATAACGAAGTTAAAAGAAAAACTATCAGAGCTAAGTCATATAACAAACTTATTAAAATATAGCATTTTTTCGTAAACCGCAAAAATAACTTTGTCATTAATACAAACACTAAGACAAAACAAAGTTATCTTTGCTGGCAAAAAATTATAGAGGTTTTTGGCTAATCCAAGCTTGCTTCTACGGTACCCTTCATGGGCGAGCTCAACTCGCACTTGGCGAATTTTAATCATTGAAATAAAGGCATGGCTTGGCAATTTCTCACCTGTACTATTCACTGTTTGAAAGGACAATTGTATATTTTACAGAAATTCAAATTGGCAATGGTACTGCCGCCATCTTTTAAAGTTAAAAATATAAGTAGGTTATATTTTGTTGTCAAGACAAGACGAATGGGATGGGGCGTTCCAAAGTTGCTTATTAATTGGCGTGATTTTTGTAAGTTATGTATGATAGATGTCTGTCAGCATTTTGTATCTGTTCACCGTTTAAAACCACAATTGCATATTATTTACTTAGAATCAAATTAGCGATGGTAGTGCCAACATCTTTTGAAACAAGCTATGTTTAAAATTCATTCATTCATTCATTCATAGGTCTTTTTTAGTCTCCACTGCAGGAGCACGACCCTCTCTGTACTACCACAGCAATATATTAGCCAGAATAGTCAGAGGATTTGGCCTACACTCTCCACGCTGGCCAGACGGGTTGGAGAGGTCTTTTTGATGTTTTTAAGCTTTGTTTAGCTTGTGTTTCCTAAGTCGCCTTTTACGATATCCACGGGAAGACTTGGAGTGGTCCTATTCTACTCTGCCGGGAACCACACTCGTTTAAAATTATAAGTAACTAGCAGCCCTACCCGGCTGCGCCCGGGCATGTATTATATCTTAAAACCTTCCTCGTGAATAACTCTATCTGTTGGTGAAAACCGCATGAAAATCGGTGCAGTAGTTTTTGAGTTTATCGCGAACAGACAGACAGACAGACAGACGCGGCGGAGGACTTTGTTTTATAATATGTAGTGATATTTTGCTGTCAAGACGAATGGCACGGGGAGTTCCAAAGTTAATAATAACGGGCAGCAATTTATATTCGTTATGATAGATATCTGCCGTCACTTTGTTTATGTTTACTGCTATAAAGTTTATTTCAAATTCTACTTAAAATTAAATCGATACGGATTGAAGATGAATCGTTCATAAAGATTCACGATTAAAATTATTTATCTCATGCTGGTCAGGGACAAAAGACGTGGAATGTGCCAGTTGCTTCTTTTCCCGGTCGTAAAAACTGATAAAGGGAATGGAATATTTAAGAAAATGTTGCTAGGCCAAGCAGCTTTTAATTCGGCTTTTCACATGTACACCAACAAATACGCTAAACGTGGTATTTGGGTCTTATAACCCTTTATGGGGCCTAATCCATAACTACCGTAAGGGGTCACAAGACCCAAATGGATGGGTAAGGGGAAAAGACGTTAAAAATGTTTGACAATTAAATTATTTAAAATTATATACCATCATCAAATCTTGTATTTATATCTATGAATGCGCAGTCTTCGTCAAAAATAACATAAACAAATATATGTATCGTACTAGAGCACGCCATTCCGATAAATTACATATGACGTTATGTAAAACAACTTTATTAAAAGAAAGCGTTTCTGGTAAAGCCCCTAATATATTTAATAAACTTCCGAAGCAACTCAGAACGAGGAACGATAAAAAGCTTTCAAAACACACCTCCACAGTTCAAGACTACCTTAGTGATGACGTAGAAAATCTGACTTACTATTAAACTCAGTTCAGAACAGGACCAAAAATTCATAAGATTAAGGAAAAAAATGGATGTTAATTAATACTGATTCAATAATAAATTCAATTATTTTATTAACAATAATTTCATATTAACTATTGAAAAACCCTAGCGGTAGGACATAGTGTAACTTATTCTCAACATGTAACTCCAGCTTCTGTAAACTAACCTGTAATCCACAATAAAGATGATGATTGATTGATTAATTGAAATCTTTTTTAGCCTCCACCACACATCAGAAACACGGCCCTCTCTGTAATTACCAGAACTATATATTAGCCAAAGCAGTCAGAGGATTTGGCCTACACTCTCCACGCTGGCCACAAGTGTTGGAGAGGTAATTGATTAATTTCTTGCCATGATTATAAGGTAGTGTCAATACTGTCGCAAAGTAACCCGCAACTAACCAGCAAGGGCTAACAAATCAGGTACACAGATTGATGAGGAATTGGCCTACACTCTCCACGCTTACCAGTACGATTGGAGAGGTAATTGATCAATTTCCCTAAACTGCCATAATTGTAAGTTAGTGTCAATACTGTCGCAAAGTAAACCGCAACTTATCAGCGAGAGCAAACAACTCAGGTAAACATATTGATGAGGAATTGAAGTTTGATTACTTTGCAGGGATAAATAATTCTAACGTTTTACCCGATTACGGCGACGCTAAAAGGAGGTTGTGATATTGGCCGCTATCATCTTTACTTCAGGTCTTTTTTAGTATCCTTTGCATGAGCACAACCCTCTCTGTATTAGCAGAGCCATATATTAGCCAGAGCAGTCAGAGGATTTGGCCTACACTTTCCACCCTGGCAAGTTGGATTGACGAGGTCTCTTTGATACTTATGAGCTTTATTAAGCTTGTGTCCTAAGTCGCCTTCTACAACATTCACGGGAAGACTTACATAGAGTGCTGTCCTATTCTACTCTGCCGGGAGCCACACGGCCAATATGGCCAATGCAATATGGCCTCCACTTAAGTAATCTTCCAAATATGTCGTCTTGTCCATCGTTACATGTTTCAAATTATATTAAAACTCTGTTTATACTTATAACATGAAACTTTTTTTATCTTAAGCGCTTGATCGTATGTATGTTTATTTGTTGTTTTCTCCAAAACGACATCTCGAAAATTTTATTATCTTTAACTCTAAAGGATAGTATCAATGTCTGTCTATTTGTTGATCGTTTCCTTCAAAATGTTATCTCACGTGAACTTCAAGGGAACACCTACACCCCGTGTATTCTTAATTTTATTGCAAAAACAAAGGCTGGCGGGTTTTATGGGCGAAATAAATTACCTATTCCAACTTCTTAATTGTTCTGCTAAGCTGGGGCTGCATGCGCGAACGTGTTGTATGAATATTAAATGGACATTTACTTTCTTCCTGCTTTAAGGGATAGAACATTTACTTGCGTAATTTTATAGAATTAGTTTATCATTCATCCGAAGAAGAAATGACACTACGGACCTTTGAGCAACACTGCTACGGACATACTATAATTTTTCAAAAACTACATTTGCTTTTATTACAGCCCGTGCCGCCCAATCCTTTGACCGGCTTTTACGGTCTGTGCGGGAAAATAATACATATAAATAAATATATATATACGGACAAATCACACAGATTGAGCTAGACCCAATGTAAGTTCTTATGTAAGACTAGTGTTATGGGACTAACTCAACGCAACGATACTATATTTTATAATAAATACATATATAGATAAACATCCAGGACCCAGGTCAATCTGAAAAAGATCGTTTTTCATCTTGACCTGACCGGGGATCGAACCCGGGACCATTCGTATTGACCGCTGCGTCACGGAGCTCGTACTTTATTCCTTACGTGGTAGACAGAGCCTAAGGCTGTAAGATCGAAAGGTCACGTTTAGCATGTTGATGGGCTTAAAGATGGAATTTTTAAAATAGTGATGGGTTGCTAGCCGCACAGTCTATTTACATGATTCTTCCCTTGGCCGGTTTCTACGGACTGCGCGGGAAGAGAAGCCGGTGTACATTCTACGTTTTTTATTTTCTTCCAGGCCAGAATGAAGAAAAAAAGTAACTGGTATATTCTATGTTTATTTCTTTTCTACCAAACCAGAATGGAAGAAAAATCCATCATCTGTGAAAATCCATGAGATAGAGCCTGATGACAGACGGACAGATAGGCAGACAGACAGATGGACATGGAAGTCTCAGAAACAAAGTCCCGTTTTTACCCTTTGGGTTCACTACAAAGTGAGCATTTCGAAAGACCCTCATTATAGAAATAGCTTCAAGACCACACTACCAATTTCTATGCTTATTATACGTTAAGTATATTTATTTCCAAAGCTTGTTATACTCGGTCATGGGAGAATGGCTACCCATATCATGATCATGGCAAAAACATAACTCTCCCTCCATTTGCAGTCGGTTAAAAACTAGTGTAAAAACGTAACCGACATGCATTGCTGATCAGGCTGTGCGAACTACAGGGGTACTATTTCTAAACAGGTGACTAAACTAAAAGAGCAATTCCTATAGAGAACAAGGGCTTTTTTATTCAACAAAATATGTAACCGACTCCTAAGGAAAGGTAATTTTTATAACTCTGTCATTTATGTAAAAATTTGTTTAACTATTTCACATTTATAATTGATTTCATTAAAATCTAAAACAAATCGGTTTAGTAAACCGATAAAATTTTAATATTTGTTTTAAATAGGTTTTATTTTAATTAATTACTGAGACAATTTTACATAGGTATTTAACAAAAAAAAAATATTCTGCATACATGCATACTATCACTTCTTTCCCTTGCGGGGTAGACAGAGCCAAGGTCTGTAAAAGCTTTAGGCTACGTTTAGCATGTTGGTGATTGAAAACTCTACAGTCCATTTTTGGCAGTCATGTAAGAGATTTCATTTGTTTTCGAACGTCACCTGTTTCAAAATAGAATCCCATACCGTGCGAACAATAGAACATCGATGAATTATTGAGTCGATTTGTTATTCTGACATGCATTCGCTGTGGAATATTTTAACCTATTGCATAAAATGAAATTTGTTAAAACTAACTAAATTTGCACTACAATTTGTCGAATGTGTTTTCTGTCCAGTAATAAATTTTCAATTTATTGCTTTTTTTTTTCTTTTTTTTTTATTAATAATTTTGACGCCGTATGGTTCCTGGCAGAGAAGAATAAAACCACTGAAGTTTTTCCATGGGTGTCGTAGAAGGCGACTTAGGAAACACAAACCAAACACAGCCTTTTTAATATCGAAGGAACCTCTCAGCGTGGCGAATGTAGCCAAATCCTATGTCTGCTCTGGCTAATATATGGCTCTGGTAGTACAGAAAGGGTCGTGCTCCTGCAGTGGAGACCAAAAAAGACCTTAATGATGATGATAATTTAAAAAAGTTATTTTTATCTTTGACTCCCTTAAACTTTTTAGACTCCGAATACATTATAAATCAGGCCAATTTTTCAATGCTTGTGTGCGTGACAGCTTTGTGATAGAACACGTGTCCTGGTGCTAATAATTATAACACTTCGGAGGTCACTGGCTACCTCCCGAACACTGCGAGACCATAAAATTAAACTCCAACGAAAGAGGCGGGTGTTTTGACTATAAGAGTATATCTAGTATGGTTGTCCGATATTTGAGTAATCTAGCTTCTATTTATCTGTACAACCGTGTTAATGAATAAGCGCAAAACCTCTTAGGTGGTGATTGTGCTTATGACTATGAACAATTTTTACTATGGGGCCGACTCTGCAACTCGGCAAAAAGAAACAGCTATTCCATATATTCTGGTCGAGTAGGTATTGACAATTTGAATAAAACAGCAGTTGTCGAGTTGCAGAGTCGGCCCCATTGTAAAAATTGTTCATATTCATAAGCACAATCACCACCTAAGAGGTTTTGCGCTTATTCATTAACACGTTGTATATATAAAAGCGAAAATCACTCACTCATCACAAAATCTCAAAAACTACATAGCCAATGAAGATGAAATTTTGCACGAAGGTAGATTGTGACAAGAAGACTTCCGGTAAAAACGGATGTTTGGAAATTCCATCCCTTAGGGAGTTTGTATGAAACTTAGTAATTTAAAAAAAGAGCTAGTTTTATATATTTCTCAAAATTGTACAAGTGTGTCCCAGCCTTCTCGGCTGGCAGTCGCTTAGCGAGGATAATTGCTGGCACCTGGTGCTAATAATTATAACACTTCGGAGGTCGCCGGCTTCCTTCCCGAACACTGAGATCATATTATTTACCTCTAACGAAATTAGAGAGTGTTTTGACTATAAGAGTCAATCAAGTATGGCTGTCTGATATTTGAGTACTAGGCTCTAAATGGTGGAAAAAATCTGCAGAAATGTTTTTTATTTTTATTATCGAGTTTTTAATTAGTTATACGTTTTTGCGGGATTCCTACATTGAAAAAATCAAAAAATAGATTTTTTTTCGGACCTACAGGAATATATTTTCATTTTTCGGGTACTTTAAGTTTTTTTTTTTCAAGTATTCCTCTGCGCTGATTATGGAATTTTCTATACGGAAAACATTTTTTCTATAGTTTTTGAGTTTATTAATTACAAACAAGCAATCATAATATTATTCAAAATAATTTAGAATTACATTTAGATTGCTACCAACCTTTTTTATATGTATATTATTATATTATAGAGTGCCAAAACCATAACCCTCTTTTGTTAACCGTAATAACATAACAGGCTATTACGACAACCTTCAATATTCAAATTATATCCAACCTATACGCTCACATGGGTGATTAACGAGTGTTATACAATTTTGGACTCTATTGTAGAGTGATAAGAGACATTTTGTTGCGTTTGCAAAGTTGAGCTTTAGCCAAATGGGTGTAGTATGATAGATCACAAAGAAGAGAGAAAGGAAAGAGTTGCATCAAGTTTATTTTTATATGGCACTGTGTAATTCTAAAGTTTATTAGTGTTAGTATATTATCTGCTTATTTATACTTTCACACATTAATATTGCATTTGCACTTTTATATCATTTTTGTCAATATTGTTCCAAAGCTTTTGAAAATACATAATTTATTTCTAATTAATTCTTCGGCTGTCTTATTTCGAATTCGATACAAAGTATTTTACGCGATAGAGTTCAAAAAGCATTGTTTTAGTCTATCAACATAAATATTGATCGAAAATTAGTGATTTTAGCTTTGTTTCTCCCTTCACCTCTATCACTATCCACAGCAGACGAGATTTGTAACCTGGATCCGCTATCAATGTAAATTTATTCTATTTGTGATGTAAAATTACAATATATGTTTTTAAAAGATGTTTATACCAACAAGAAACAAAATTTACTTTAAACGAAACGACACGACAGATTCAGCTTTATTTCTGTACGTTCTACATTCCACATGTATGAGGTGATGTCATATTAGAGAAAATATAGGGCAAGATAGATTCCTGATGGCCGTAACTGCTGGGAAGGAAAATTAAGGTGTTTGGGGTTAGGATATATCCCATATCATACGGGAGCAATGTAGAAAATGAGTCTTTTTCACTCTAATGGGAGGGAATGAGTTCAGAGTGTTTGTGTTTTTGACAAAAGGTATCTATAGAGTAGTATAACATGACTCTCGAAATACTTTTAAAGGGGTGACGCAACCCATCTTTTTTAACAACTTACGCTATGTGATCAATGCTGAGACTTGGAAAAAAAATTCGACATTTTCATACAAAAATGTTTTGCCGCCTGGGCATTTATGTCAAATATTTTTTCCAGCAATGACCCAATAGGAAAAGTTGTTCATATTGACGGCATGAGTCACCCCTTTAAGAGTATGTCGAACCCTTTATTAAGGGTATGTTGAGGGACCGTCTTAAATTGTTCCTAGTGTCTGATAATAACTTTCTATTGTCTATCTAATCCTAATCATAACTAATCCTAATCCTATCCTAATCCTAATCCTAACTTCCTAATCCTATCGTAACTAATATTATAAATGCGAAAGTGAGTTTGTTTGTTTGTTTATTTGTTTGTTACGCTTTCACGCCCTATCTACTGAACCGATGATCATGAAATTTTACATACACATAAGTTAGGGTAATGAGAAGGACAAAGGCTATATATCGCGCGGGTGAAGCCGCGGGTAACAGCTAGTATAACATATAATACAAAAATTCTATCTCAAAAACATCCTATGATGATACTTTCACTGTTTTCCAAGTTCGACTATACCAAATTCTCCATACAAATATTTTTTGCATTCAAACCAATACTAATTCATCGTCATCACACATTTTTATAAGGAAATTAAGTTCCAAGCATTGTACCTATAGGAAATGTTATGAGTTTTATGGGCTACGTTGCTTAAAGTATGTGTGCAAATTAAAAAGTAATAGTGCATAACGCAACAGTGGGCTAATAAGGGCTGAAAAAAAAAAGAAAAAAAGAGAGAAGAGCGAGTGCATAACGCAGCATGCACAAGACCGCAATTTGTGACGATCTATGGGGGACGCCTATGTCCAGCAGTGGACGTCCGGGGCTGATAGATAGATAGTGCATAACGTGTTTATTGATAGCCTCAACTTTTGAATAAATATTAGTCAACCATGAAACAATTTCATAAATTGAGAGAATCAACTTCGATACAATATCAAGAATGATATCTTTAATTCTCTAAGACCTAGTCTTCAAATAATATCTAATGAAAATATTAAGGACAAACAGTTGTGTTGAGAGAAAAATTGTTCCGGATTTAAAGCCATGCGACTTTAAACTCTATGATGGAGTCATAAGGCGGCTTGTTGCAAGTCAATGGAGCGTAGAAAATTTTTCATTACACAGAAATCCGTTTTGGTACCACGTTTGTTTTATGTTACATTGTAGATTACAAGAGATAGCGATTTTTAAGTTCATCAGTACCGTTTCAGTAATTCAATCAAAAATAGTTAATTTCTAAAAATACTTTGATTGACATTTTTAATAGAAATAAAAAAAAGAAAAACTTGACGCATGCTCATGTCTTGCCTATTATACGTATATCTACATATACTCCCGTCTTCGTCTCATAGTTAGTATAACTCATAAGTTAAATTCCAACCTAATCAGCTTTGCGCTTGTAAATCAAAGCACTCTACACTGATGTCAGTCTGGCACTGAGAAAACTATCATCCTCGCATCTATACTGCTACCTCTTGTAGCTTGCACTGAGCATCTTGAGCTTGTGACTTAGCTAACCTTAAAAAGACCCACCCTATCATTGGCTTTCGTATTTTAATTTACTTTCCGCTCTTGCTTATGATTTTCACCGGACACTTTGCACTTTGCCTCAACCTCCCATGTACCTACTATCATCTGTAGCTATTAACTTAAACTTACACGTTTCTTCAAAGATTTTATTCAGGAAATAGACCTTTACAGGAACTTTTTCACGTCATTTCATAATTTAAAATAATTCTAATTTACTTAGAAATATGATTTACTTAGAGATATGTTAATATTATTAGTTAGTGTTCAAAAACTACAGACTACTAGACTCGTCTACTCCCGCTAGCGATTGTGTCTTAGACAACATCCATTGAAGTTACTTTATGATGGCCCTTAATTTAGTGCCTTACAATTTCTTGCTTCCCGCTTCCGCTTATAACTCTAACCACACCGCACTGAGGTCACGCTGGCAGCGAGCCAACGACCGCCTCGACCTCGCGTTTACACGCTACCTCCTGTAGCTTGCACTGTCTGTTAGTCACGGGTATTTCGGTGACGGACTGTTTGTTCAGAAGTCTTGTATGTCGGGAAATGATGGATGCAGATAGGTATCCATACTATGCCTGTCTGTTACTCCTTCACGCCTCAACTACTGAAACAAGACGTAGTCTACATAGAGGCAGTCTAAGTGGCACCTAGCCTAGTCTACAGAGGGTACGGTTTATACCAAGATGCCGCGTGGTTCCCGGCAGAGTAGAATAGGACCACTCCAAGTCTTCCCGTGGATGTCTTAGAAGCGATTTAGTAAATACAAGCTTAACAAAGCTTATAAACATCAAAGAGACTTCTCTAACCCGTTTGGCCAGCGTGGAGAGTGTAGGCCAAATCCTCTGACTGCTCTAGCTGATATAATACAGGGACAGAAATATCAATACTTTGATGGTATCGATACTAACGAGATATTTATAAAAATATCGATATTATAGGTATTAGTATTTTTGTAATTACTTTATGCATAAAAATATGTATTATTTCATTAATATGTGAACTAATATTTTTAAAATTTTTAGGTAATCGATAAAAAATATTTATATTTTATTTAATAAAAAATATTTCTTTCAATTTGTCAGTTCACTGCACGCGTCACACGCTCGTCTGTCTTGTATTATATCATATGTACGAAAAGGAAAGCAATTAGATATCTATAGGTAGTGTTGTTGTCGAATATATTGGTATTAATTTAAAGTGATAGTTCGAAGTATTGATACAGAATACTAATTTATTTAAATACTTAGATATGCATAAAAAGGTAACGATACTTCTTGTGGTATCGATATAAGTCCCTCTCTTTACTACCATAGACATATTATATAGCTTCGCCCGCGTAATATTTAGCCTATGTCGTTCTCGGTACCCTAACCTATGTGTATGCAAAATTTCATGATGATTGGTTCAGTAGATACGGCGTGAAAGCGTAACAAACAAACAAACAAATAAACAAACTCACTTTCGCATTTATAATATTAGTTGGGATTGGGATGGGATATGACTATGGTAGTAAAGAGAGGGTCATGCCCCTGCAGTGGTTACTTAAAAAGACCTGATGATGATAATGATGATGACGTAAATACTTTTATTATTTCTATGTCACTTTGTGTGTGTTACAACGGTTTAAATTTTTTTATTATTTTGGCCTGTAATCACTAGAACATTTATTAAAATGTGTTAAATTTGCTTCAGTTAATTCTACAGTGCACAAATTATGTGTTGAATTTCAAAGTTAAGCTTAGCATGTTATATAAAGAACCCTTGAGACATACAGATTTGCATGCATTTGCATACGAGCTGACTGGGATATTTCGAGGATTATAAAACACTAGCAGTTCGCCCCGGCTTCGCCCGTGGTACATATAAATTTTTATCTCCGTAAGAACCATCCTCGTAGTTCACAGTTTAGGTACTCTCGAGATTTGTGCTTAGCAACACATTCAGCGATTATTTTTTATATTATAGAGTTACATAATATGTTAATAAAACCTTGTCAGTCCCTAAAAGGGATGAGGCAGCCCATCAATATAAACAACTGAACATATGGCAAAAATGCTAGAAATTCGAAGAAATTAAATTCCCATAGAAAAGTGTTTATCCTGCAATGCAATTTGTGTGTAAACTATGTTTTTTTTTTTTAATTTCAGCATTATTACCACAGGAAAGTGGTTCATATTGATGGGCTGAGTCGCCCCTTTAAGGATAAAACTGGATTTTATAAACATACTTCATATGGAGTGTACTTTACTTATATAATATCTATAATTAAAGTACAGTCTATCTGAATTATAATTATATGCAAATCTTTGACGTTGTTGTGCAGTGAGGTAAAGAAAAATGTTAATTTATATGTCTTTACTAGTATACCTCCCCAGCCGCGCCCGAGCATATAATATACATATAAACCTTCCTCTTAAATTACTATATCCATTAAAAGAAACCGCACAAAAATCCATTGCGTAGTTTTAAGTATCTAAGGATACATAGGGACAGACAGTTTTCAGGACGCAACTTGTTGTATCATCAGCATCAGGTCTTTTTAAGTCTCCACTGCAGGAGCACGACCCTATATATTGGCCTGAGCAGTCTGAGGAGGATTTGGCATTCACTCTCCACGCTGGGCAGACGTGTTGCACAGGTCTGTTTGATGTTTAAAAGCTTTGTTTAGCTTGTTTTCCGTACGACTTTCTACGACATCCACGGGAAAACTTGGAGTGGTCCTATTTTACTCTGCCGGGAACCACAAGATACTATGTAGCTATAGTGTTGTAGCTAAACCAGAATGGTTCTTACGTCATTGTATGACGTAAATTAAATAATGTATGTATGTTTGGGTTACGTGAGAATGTTTTATAACAACCGTACGCGATGCAGACCGACAACGAACTGTTTATAATACTGATTTAGAACTCACAGAAACATCAGTCTAGCCGTAGAATAACAGTTATTAATAACAAGCAAATATATAAATAAATTATAGCCAATTCATTTGTAGTAGAGCCACGCTACTGGTGAAATTCAATTTTACTAGTAGCATGAATAGGGCCGGCTCGTCCGGGAAAGTCCACAGACCACAACTCTCACAGAAAACCGACGTTTGAATAATAGCTTTCCCCTCTCCCCTCTGGGAGGGAAACATAAATGGCCGGCAACGTTCGTGTCATACCCCTTGTGTGCAGTTGTCCATGGGCAACGGTGGTCACTTACCATCAGGTGACCCGCTTGCTCGGTTGCCGTTCTATGTCATAAAAAATAGCCCATATCACAAGCCCAAGCCAAGAAGAAGAAAAATCACACAGATCGCTGAATGATTTTAAGTAGCTGTATATTTATTTATTACGTCATACTTAAGGACGTAATAAATAATTTAGGTGTGGTTAACACGAAAATGTAGGTATTTATAACAACTGCAGGCGATGCAGAACACCGCTAAGAACGAACTGTTTACAATACTGATTTAGAATTGGGTAATGGCTTTAATTTTGGTAACCGCCTTATGGTGCGCGCTTCCGATGACCTTGGCATTCAATGCTACGTCAGATGCCTTACGGCAGCTATAAAATTTGAATAAATTTGTATCGAAAGTCACACAGAAGTATTTTTTTTCTTTTTGAAAAAAACTATGTAGCTAGTTCCAAGGGAGATTTTGCAGGAAGAGTGCCCTTAACATGTAAATAGGAACCCAGGAGGGATGGACCTCGGCTTTGCCTGTGTAGCCAAGGCTTGGTGAACAAACAGCTCTCATATGCCTGATGGGCCGCGATTTGTATCATAGCCTTACGGGCCGAACTGAGAAACAATGGCAAAGCCTTTGGAGAGCAGCAACTCTTATGTTTTGCCGTATGGGCCGAAAGCTACGTTGCTGGAAAGCCTATCCTACGTAAAGCCACCTGGAAACATCGGGGGGTCATCAGAAATCGGAGCTATTAGAGTAGATTGAGTCTGAACTGAGTTTCTTTCAGCGTATTCTTCTCACCAGTGGTCGTTTCGAAAGGCTAAAGGGTAAAAATAAAGAAAAATTCGACGATCAAAAAGAGATATCCAATTTTGAGTATAAAATCTTTGACTTTCGATTCTTTTTGTTGCAGAAATTCATACTTAAGGCCGCACACTAGGCACACTAGCGACGCCAATCATTTTATTCCTAATACTTTACAAATAGAAAGAAATTCAAGAATTATGATTTACATTCTTGAATTTCTTTCTATTTGTAAAGTATTAGGAATAAAATGATTGGCGTTGCTAGTGTGCCTAGTCTGCCCCCTTAACACAGAATTTATACTCTGACGAGAGGATCGGCATATTACAAGAAGACAAAAGTTTTTATAACATGTACAATATCAACTGGGATCTGTGGCCGAGTTAAGGGGCGAGAATGTATAATAATTAATCTAACAGGATTAATAACCCGTAATAAAATCCCCGTGATGACGTCACGCCGTGACTTAACACGAAAGTTGCCTCATATCGTTAATCCTAATAACGTTCGGTATTTATAATTTAACCTATACATTCTACAACGCGTTGATGCGAATTTATTTTTAGACGTCACTAGGGAACGCGTTCTAGCTTTGTGATCATTACGTATAATAATATTTTATAGAGGAAAGAATTGATTATTGTTTATATGGTAGTTGTGATCGTTACTGTGAAAATAATAAAAAGCTCAAATTAGCATTTATACAATATTATAAAGAGGGAATATTTGATCTATTTATGGCCTTAAAGTGCTAATTTGTTGGTAAAAAAAATCTTATATAAATAACCATTTAGACAACAGAGGGTTCTGTTGTCTAAATGGTTATTTATATAAGATTTTTTCTACTCGGTATAACTGTATTTTTTCTCTCTATCACAACTCAATGAACAGAGAGAGACATAAAACCCTGAGTCAGCCCATTCACTCTCTATTTTGAACTCGACATCTTTGTATATACATTATGTAGTATTTTTTGCACAAAATAATATTTTCTGAAGATTCAAAAGATACACTCGTCATTGTTTTTTAGTTGCTACCACTGTATTTTTTTTTCTATGTCACCAAACAACGAACAGAGAGAGACAAAAGCCTGACACAGCTCATTTACTCTCTATTTTGAACCGATACCTCTGATTTTTATTGTATAACCATACATATGTATATATAAAGTATTTCCTGCACAATATAATATTTTCTGAAGGTTCAAAAAATACACTCATCATTGTTTTTTACTTGCCACCGCTGTATTTTTTCTCTCTATCACAACACATCGAACAGAGAGAGACATAAAGCCCTGAGTCAGCCCATTCACTCTCTATTTTGATCGCGATGACCTCATTTGAAGATATTTTCACACCGAAATATCGGTACGGTGAACAAATATTCGGCTGTTTATATTGATTTTTGTAAATGGGCTGCGGTGTTGTATGCGGTGGCAAGTGAAGCTTCAAACCTGGTGTAACTCTATTTATGTTTATTTTTAACCGACGTCTGAAAAAGGAGGAGGTTATTTTTTATCACATAGGACGGCAAACGAGCAAGCGGATCACCTAATGGTAAGTGATCACTGCTACCCATGGACAACTGCAACACCAGGGGTGTTACAAGAGCGTTGCACACCTTTAATTTTTCCTCCCCAGAGAGGATGGACTCCTGGACCCCGGCTCTATCACTCACCAAACGAAGTATAGAAGTGGTAAAGCTACTACTCAAACGTCGATTTTCTGTGAGAGTGGTACCTACTTCCGCGGTTGAACCGGCCCATTTATGCTTCTAACAAGAGATTTTTTTACGGTGGCGTAGCTCTACCACAACTTCTACTCAATTTGAAAAAAGAATTGGGATTATTTAAATTTATCATATCTCAATAATTCTCTACAATTATCTATGACTGTAAGAGCTATGAAATAAACCTTCAAATCGGCCCTATCCTCAATAGATTGGTTATTCATAAAAACCGACATACAGCTAGATGTGCCAAGTGACATTCGCTCATCATTCCTAAATATAGGCATTACCTTCTCCTACTGGGAATTTGGGTAAGTACAGTCGGGGGCAGATAAAACTGACCCACTTCAATTTATAATCTGTTTATAGGGTTTTATTTGCCCCCAACTGTACATTAATAGGAACTTTTTTAAGTCACCTCATTATGTTTCACCGGCATCGTTGGCAATATTTGTTTCTTCTACCAGACTGTCCCAACCAGGAAAAGGGTAATGTATTTCACGCGAGTGTATGTAAAAAGTAATAGTTCTAAGGAAGAGTAGGTCAGGGACAGTCTCAACGCACCGTGACCATTTGCAGATATTCCTGCCAAGGGGCAAGTCAGGAGTACCTGAAACTGGTGAGCAATGTATGTGTGATGCATCCATAACTCTTTTCAGATGAAGCAAATAAGGTTTGTTAGGATCGTAGCAATTTTATGTCTCTACCTACTCCCTAAGGAAATAGGCGTGATAATATATATATATATACAAGGTGTAACATGAATCCTTAAAGGAGTGAGTGACACCGTCAATATGAACAACTTTTGCTATGTGATCAATGCTGGGAGCTCAAAAAAAAATCGTCAATTTTATACAAAAAAAATTTGCCGCCCGGGTGAAATGTATGGGAAAGCAAAATTTTTTTTGAGTTCCCAGCGTTGACCCCATAGGATAAGTTGTTCATATTGACGGTGTCACTCACCCCTTTAAGGATATGTTGAGGGTCATGTTACATCCTGTATATATCATCATCATCATCATCAAGTAATTTTTAGTCTCCACTGCCGGAGCACGACCCTCTTTGTACTACCAGAGCCATATATTAGCCAGAGCAGCCAGAGCATTTAGCCTACAATCTCCACGCTGGCACGCTGGGTTGGAGAGGTCTCTTTGATGTTTATAGGCTTTGTTCAGCTTCTGTTGGTAGATGTATGTATGTGGATGTATGTGGATGTAAATATGAGGGTATGTAGTTTATATTATGTCAGTATCATTGTAATCTGCTGTAGCCTAATCAACTTTACCGATGTGGAAATGCGACTTGGCTTTATATTCGTATTTTCCTTAGAGTGCCATTCTATGTTGTAGGTTTTAAAATGGACCTGAAACTACCAGCCGAGCTACCAGCCAGGTCTTATGCCCGGGGCAAAAATAGTTCAGGGGGGGCGCAAAAGTAAAAAAAAAAAAAAATGGTACCAACTCTTCAAAAAACAGCTAATTCTAAATTAAATGATGATATTTTAAATTTCCTAATAATTTATGATTCAAAAAGCAAAATTATCACAAGTTATATTAAATATGTATAGTTTCGATAAACCTAAAAAATGACAACGTCTGTTCCTGTTTCTTTCGGATGATATTCTTATCATATCATGGGACTGAGAACAAAATACCAACTAAATAAATACCTACTTACTCCTACTAAGAAAAAAAAATACAACGCAAACCCGGATGTCGGTGATTCTTTTCTAGGACCTTCTTATCATATCAGAAGACACAAAACAATCGATATCTTAGAGAATGAAGACCTCACTTTAGAGTTTTGGGACTCAGAAAAAATAACTCCTAATAAGAAAAAAAAAAAAAAAATACAACGCAAACCCAGACCTAGCTGATTTTTTTCTAGGACCTTCTTATCATATCAGAAGACACCAAACAAACGATATCTCAGAGAATGAAGACCCTACTTTAGAGTTTTGGGACTTCGAAAAAATACCTAAATACCTCCTACTAAGAAAATTAAAAAAAAATACAACGCAAACCCGGACCTCGTTGATTCTTTCCTAGGACATTCTTATCATATCAGAAAACACGAAACAATCGATATCTCAGAGAATGAAGACCCCCTTTTAGAGTTTGGGGACTTAGAATAAATACCTACTTACTTACTAAGAAAATTAAAAAAAAATACAACGCAAACCCGGACCTCGCTGATTCTTTTCTAGGGCCTTCTTATCATATCAGAAGACACAAAACCATCGATATCTCAGAGGATGAGGACCCAACTTCAGAGTTTTGGGACTTAGAAAAAATACCTACTTACTAAGAAAATTAAAAAAAAATACAACGCAAACTCGGATCACGCTGATTCTTTCCAATGACCTTCTGATCATATCAGAAGACACAAAACAATCGATATCTTAGAGAATGAAGACCTCATTTTAGAGTTTTGGGACTCAGAAAAAATACCTAAATACCTCCTCCTGAGAAAATTAAAAAAAAATACAACGCAAACCCAGACCTAGCTGATTCTTTTCTAGGACCTTCTAATCATATCAGAAGACACCAAACAAACGATATCTCAGAGAATGAAGACCCCCTTTTAGAGTTTGGGGACTTAGAATAAATACCTACTTACTTACTAACAAAATTAAAAAAAAAATACAACGCAAACCCGGACCTCGCTGATTCTCTTCTAGGGCCTTCTAATCATATCAGAAGACACAAAACAATCGATATCTCAGAGAATGAAGACCCAACTTCAGAGTTTTGGGACTTAGAAAAAAATACCCAAATACCTCCGACGAAGAAAATTAAAAAAAAAATACAACGCAAACCCGGACCTCGCTGATTCTTTCCTAGGACATTCTAATCATATCAGAAGACCCAAAACCATCGATATCTCAGAGAATGAAGACCCCCTTTTAGAGTTTGGGGACTTAGAATAAATACCTACTTACTTACTAACAAAATTAAAAAAAAATACAACGCAAACCCGGACCTCGCTGATTCTCTTCTAGGGCCTTCTAATCATATCAGAGGACACAAAACAATCGATATCTCAGAGAATGAAGACCCCCTTTTAGAGTTTGGGGACTTAGAATAAATACCTACTTACTTACTAACAAAATTAAAAAAAAATACAACGCAAACCCGGACCTCGCTGATTCTTTTCTAGGGCCTTCTTATCATGTCAGAAGACACAAAACCATCGATATCTCAGAGGATGAGGACCCAACTTCAGAGTTTTGGGACTTAGAAAAAATACCTAAATACCTCCGACTAAGAAAATTAAAAAAAAAATACAACGCAAACCCGGACCTCGCTGATTCTTTCCTAGGACATTCTTATCATATCAGAAGACACAAAACCATCGATATCTCAGAGGATGAGGACCCAACTTCAGAGTTTTGGGACTTAGAAAAAATACCTACTTACTTACTTGAAAAATTAAAAAAACATACAACGCAAACTCGGATCACGCTGATTCTTTCCAATGACCTTCTTATCATATCAGAAGACACAAAACAATCGATATCTCAGAGAATGAAGACCCCCTTTTAGAGTTTGGGGACTTAGAATAAATACCTACTTACTTACTAAGAAAATTAAAAAAAAATACAACGCAAACCCGGACCTTGCTGATTCTTTTCTAGGGCCTTCTTAACATATCAAAAGACACAAAACCATCGATATCTTAGAGAATGAAGACCTCACTTTAGAGTTTATGGACTCAGAAAAAATACCTAAATACCTCCTACTAAGAAAATTAAAAAAAAATACAACGCAAACCTGGACCTCGCTGATTCTTTCCTAGGACATTCTTATCATATCAGAAAACACGAAACAATCGATATCTCACAGAATGAAGACCCCCTTTTAGAGTTTGGGGACTTAGAATAAATACCTACTTACTTACTAACAAAATTAAAAAAAAAATACAACGCAAACCCGGACCTCGCTGATTCTCTTCTAGGGCCTTCTAATCATATCAGAAGACACAAAACAATCGATATCTCAGAGAATGAAGACCCCCTTTTAGAGTTTGGGGACTTAGAATAAATACCTACTTACTTACTAAAAAAATTTAAAAAAAAACAACGCAAACCCGGACCTCGCATATTCTTTTCTAGGGCCTTCTTATCATGTCAGAAGACACAAAACCATCGATATCTCAGAGGATGAGGACCCAACTTCAGAGTTTTGGGACTTAGAAAAAATAATACCTCCGACTAAGAAAATTAAAAAAAAAATACAACGCAAACCCGGACCTCGCTGATTCTTTCCTAGGACATTCTAATCATATCAGAAGACCCAAAACCATTGATATCTCAGAGAATGAAGACCCCGTTTTAGAGTTTGGGGACTAAGAATAAATACCTACTTAGTTACTAACAAAATTAAAAAAAAAATACAACGCAAACCCGGACCTCGCTGATTCTCTTCTAGGGCTTTCTAATCATATCAGAGGACACAAAACAATCAATATCTCAGAGAATGAAGACCCCCTTTTAGAGTTTGGGGACTTAGAATAAATACCTACTTACTTACTAAGAACATTAAAAAAAAAATACAACGCAAACCCGGACCTCGCTGATTCTTTTCTAGGGCCTTCTTATCATGTCAGAAGACACAAAACCATCGATATCTCAGAGGATGAGGACCCAACTTCAGAGTTTTGGGACTTAGAAAAAATACCTAAATACCTCCGACTAAGAAAATTAAAAAAAAAATACAACGCAAACCCGGACCTCGCTGATTCTTTCCTAGGACATTCTTATCATATCAGAAAACACGAAACAATCGATATCTCAGAGAATGAAAACCCCCTTTTAGAGTTTGGGGACTTAGAATAAATACCTACTTACTTACTAACAAAATTAAAAAAAAATAAATACAACGCAAACCCGGACCTCGCTGATTCTCTTCTAGGGCCTTCTAATCATATCAGAAGACACAAAACAATCAATACCTCAGAGAATGAAGACCCACTTTTAGAGTTTGGGGACTTAGAATAAATACCTACTTACTTACTAAAAAAATTTAAAAAAAAACAACGCAAACCCGGACCTCGCTGATTCTTTTCTAGGGCCTTCTTATCATGTCAGAAGACACAAAACCATCGATATCTCAGAGGATGAGGACCCAACTTCAGAGTTTTGGGACTTAGAAAAAATACCTACTTACTAAGAAAATTAAAAAAAAATACAACGCAAACTCGGATCACGCTGATTCTTTCCAATGACCTTCTGATCATATCAAAAGACACAAAACCATCGATATCTTAGAGAATGAAGACCTCACTTTAGAGTTTATGGACTCAGAAAAAATACCTAAATACCTCCTACTAAGAAAATTAAAAAAAAATACAACGCAAACCTGGACCTCGCTGATTCTTTCCTAGGACATTCTTATCATATCAGAAAACACGAAACAATCGATATCTCACAGAATGAAGACCCCCTTTTAGAGTTTGGGGACTTAGAATAAATACCTACTTACTTACTAACAAAATTAAAAAAAAAATACAACGCAAACCCGGACCTCGCTGATTCTCTTCTAGGGCCTTCTAATCATATCAGAAGACACAAAACAATCGATATCTCAGAGAATGAAGACCCCCTTTTAGAGTTTGGGGACTTAGAATAAATACCTACTTACTTACTAAAAAAATTTAAAAAAAAACAACGCAAACCCGGACCTCGCATATTCTTTTCTAGGGCCTTCTTATCATGTCAGAAGACACAAAACCATCGATATCTCAGAGGATGAGGACCCAACTTCAGAGTTTTGGGACTTAGAAAAAATAATACCTCCGACTAAGAAAATTAAAAAAAAAATACAACGCAAACCCGGACCTCGCTGATTCTTTCCTAGGACATTCTAATCATATCAGAAGACCCAAAACCATCGATATCTCAGAGAATGAAGACCCCGTTTTAGAGTTTGGGGACTAAGAATAAATACCTACTTAGTTACTAACAAAATTAAAAAAAAAATACAACGCAAACCCGGACCTCGCTGATTCTCTTCTAGGGCTTTCTAATCATATCAGAGGACACAAAACAATCAATATCTCAGAGAATGAAGACCCCCTTTTAGAGTTTGGGGACTTAGAATAAATACCTACTTACTTACTAAGAACATTAAAAAAAAAATACAACGCAAACCCGGACCTCGCTGATTCTTTTCTAGGGCCTTCTTATCATGTCAGAAGACACAAAACCATCGATATCTCAGAGGATGAGGACCCAACTTCAGAGTTTTGGGACTTAGAAAAAATACCTAAATACCTCCGACTAAGAAAATTAAAAAAAAAATACAACGCAAACCCGGACCTCGCTGATTCTTTCCTAGGACATTCTTATCATATCAGAAAACACGAAACAATCGATATCTCAGAGAATGAAAACCCCCTTTTAGAGTTTGGGGACTTAGAATAAATACCTACTTACTTACTAACAAAATTAAAAAAAAATAAATACAACGCAAACCCGGACCTCGCTGATTCTCTTCTAGGGCCTTCTAATCATATCAGAAGACACAAAACAATCAATACCTCAGAGAATGAAGACCCACTTTTAGAGTTTGGGGACATAGAATAAATACCTACTTACTTACTAAAAAAATTTAAAAAAAAACAACGCAAACCCGGACCTCGCTGATTCTTTTCTAGGGCCTTCTTATCATGTCAGAAGACACAAAACCATCGATATCTCAGAGGATGAGGACCCAACTTCAGAGTTTTGGGACTTAGAAAAAATACCTAAATACCTCCGACTAAGAAAATTAAAAAAAAAATACAACGCAAACCCGGACCTCGCTGATTCTTTCCTAGGACATTCTAATCATATCAGAAGACCCAAAACCATCGATATCTCAGAGAATGAAGACCCCCTTTTAGAGTTTGGGGACTTAGAATAAATACCTACTTAGTTACTAACAAAATTAAAAAAAAATACAACGCAAACCCGGACCTCGCTGATTCTCTTCTAGGGCTTTCTAATCATATCAGAGGACACAAAACAATCAATATCTCAGAGAATGAAGACCCCCTTTTAGAGTTTGGGGACTTAGAATAAATACCTACTTACTTACTAAGAACATTAACAAAAAAATACAACGCAAACCCGGACCTCGCTGATTCTTTTCTAGGGCCTTCTTATCATGTCAGAAGACACAAAACCATCGATATCTCAGAGGATGAGGACCCAACTTCAGAGTTTTGGGACTTAGAAAAAATACCTAAATACCTCCGACTAAGAAAATTAAAAAAAAAATACAACGCAAACCCGGACCTCGCTGATTCTTTCCTAGGACATTCTAATCATATCAGAAGACCCAAAACCATCGATATCTCAGAGAATGAAGACCCCCTTTTAGAGTTTGGGGACTTAGAATAAATACCTACTTAGTTACTAACAAAATTAAAAAAAAATACAACGCAAACCCGGACCTCGCTGATTCTCTTTTAGGGCTTTCTAATCATATCAGAGGACACAAAACAATCAATATCTCAGAGAATGAAGACCCCCTTTTAGAGTTTGGGGACTTAGAATAAATACCTACTTACTTACTAAGAACATTAAAAAAAAAATACAACGCAAACCCGGACCTCGCTGATTCTTTTCTAGGGCCTTCTTATCATGTCAGAAGACACAAAACCATCGATATCTCAGAGGATGAGGACCCAACTTCAGAGTTTTGGGACTTAGAAAAAATACCTAAATACCTCCGACTAAGAAAAAAAAAAAAAAAATACAACGCTAACCCGGACCTCGCTGATTCTTTCCTAGGACATTCTTATCATATCAGAAAACACGAAACAATCGATATCTCAGAGAATGAAAACCCCCTTTTAGAGTTTGGGGACTTAGAATAAATACCTACTTACTTACTAACAAAATTAAAAAAAAATAAATACAACGCAAACCCGGACCTCGCTGATTCTCTTCTAGGGCCTTCTAATCATATCAGAAGACACAAAACAATCGATATCTCAGAGAATGAAGACCCCCTTTTAGAGTTTGGGGACTTAGAATAAATACCTACTTACTTACTAAAAAAATTTAAAAAAAATACAACGCAAACCCGGACCTCGCTGATTCTTTTCTGGGGCCTTCTTATCATGTCAGAAGACACAAAACCATCGATATCTCAGAGGATGAGGACCCAACTTCAGAGTTTTGGGACTTAGAAAAAATACCTAAATACCTCCGACTAAGAAAATTAAAAAAAAAATACAACGCAAACCCGGACCTCGCTGATTCTTTCCTAGGACATTCTAATCATATCAGAAGACCCAAAACCATCGATATCTCAGAGAATAAAAACCATTTTTTAGAGTTTGGGGACTTAGAATAAATACCTACTTACTTACTAACAAAATTAAAAAAAAAAATACAACGCAAACCCGGACCTAGCTGATTCTTTTCTAGGACCTTCTTATCATATCAGAAGACCCAAAACCATCGATATCTCAGAGAATGAAGACCCCCTTTTAGAGTTTGGGGACTTAGAATAAATACCTACTTACTGACTAAGAAAATTAAAAAAAAAACAATGCAAACCCGGACCTCGCTGATTCTTTTCGAGGGCCTTCTTATCATATCAGAAGACACAAAACCATCGATATCTCAGAGAATGAGGACCCAACTTCAGAGTTTTGGGACTTAGAAAAATACCTACTTACTAACTAAGAAAATTAACAAAAAATATAACGCAAACTCGGATCTCGCTGATTCTTTCCAATGATCTTCTTATCATATCAAAAGACACAAAACAATCGATATCTTAGAGAATGAAGACCTCACTTTAGAGTTTTGGGACTTAGAAAAAATACCTAAATACCTCATACTAAAAAAAATAAAAAAAAAATACAACGCAAACCCGGAACTCGGTGATTCTTTCCAAGGACCTTTTTATCATATCAGAAGACACAAAACAATTTTTCTTAGTAGGAGGTATTTAAGTATTTTTTCTAAGTAAGTGGGGTCTTCATTCTCTGACATATCAATTGTTTTGTGTCTTCTGATATGATAAGAAGATCCTAGGAAAGAATCAGCGAGGTCCAGGTTTGCGTTGTATTTTAGTTTAATTTTCTTAGTAGGAGTAAGTAGGTATTTTTTTTAAGTCCCAAAACTCTGAAGTGGGGTCCTCATTCTCTGAGATATCGTTTGTTTGGTGTCTTCTGATATCATAAGAAGGTCCTAGAAAAAAATCACCTAGGTCCAGGTTTGTGTTGTATTTTTTTTTAATTTTCTTAGTATGAGGTATTTTTTCTAAGTCCCAAAACTCTTATGTGGGGTCTTCATTCTCCGAGATATCGATTGTTTCGTGAATTCTGATATATGAAGAAGGTCCTAGGAAAGAATCACCGAGGTCCGGGTTTGCGTTGTATTTTTTTTTAATTTTTTATTAAGTAAGTAGGTATTTTTTCTAAGTCCCAAACCTCTAAAGTAGACTCTTCATTCTCTGAGGCATATGGTTTTGTGTCTTCTGATATGATATGAAGGCCCTTGAAAAGAATCAGCGAGGTCCGGGTTTGCGTTGTAGTTTTTTTTTTTAATTTCTTAGTAAGTAAGTAGGTATTTATTCTAAGTCCCCAAACTCTAAAAGGGGGTCTTCATTCTCTGAGATATCGATGGTTTTGTGTCTTCTGATATGATATGAAGGCCCTTGAAAAGAATCAGCGAGGTCCGGGTTTGCGGTGTAGTTTTTTTTTTAATTTCTTAGTAAGTAAGTAGGTATTTATTCTAAGTCCCAAAACTCTAAAATGAGGTCTTCATTCTCTGAGATATCGATTGTTTTGTGTCTTCTGATATGATAAGAAGGTCATTGGAAAGAATCAGCGTGATTCGAGTTTGCGTTGTATTTTTTTTTAATTTTCTTAGTAAGTAAGTAGGTATTTTTTCTAAGTCCCAATACTCTGAAGTTGGGTCCTCATTCTCTGAGATATCGATGGTTTTGTGTCTTCTGATATGATAAGAAGGCCCTCGAAAAGAATCAGCGAGGTCCGGGTTTGCATTTTTTTTTTTAATTTTCTTAGTCAGTAAGTAGGTATTTATTCTAAGTCCCCAAACTCTAAAAGGGGGTCTTCATTCTCTGAGATATCGATGGTTTTGGGTCTTCTGATATGATTAAAATGTCCTAGGAAAGAATCAGCGAGGTCCGGGTTTGCGTTGTATTTTTCTTTTAATTTTCTTAGTCGGAGGTATTTAGGTATTTTTTCTAAGTTCCAAAACTCTGAAGTTGGGTCCTCATCCTCTGAGATATCGATGGTTTTGTGTCTTCTGACATGATAAGAAGGCCCTAGAAAAGAATCAGCGAGGTCCGGGTTTGCGTTGTATTTTTTTTAAATTTTTTTAGTAAGTAAGTAGGTATTTATTCTAAGTCCCCAAACTCTAAAAGGGGGTCTTCATTCTCTGAGACATCGATTGTTTTGTGTCTTCTGATATGATAAGAAGGCCCTAGAAGAGAATCAGCAAGGTCCGGGTTTGCGTTGTATTTTTTTTTTAATTTTCTTAGTAAGTAAGTAGGTATTTATTCTAAGTCCCCAAACTCTAAAAGGGGGTCTTCATTCTCTGAGATATCAATTGTTTTGTGTCTTCTGATATGATAAGAAGGTCATTGGAAAGAATCAGCGTGATCCGAGTTTGCGTTGTATTTTTTTTTTAATTTTTCTAGTAAGTAAGTAGGTATTTTTTCTAAGTCCCAAAACTCTGAAGTTGGGTCCTCATCCTCTGAGATATCGATGGTTTTGTGTCTTCTGATATGATAAGAAGGCCCTAGAAAAGAATCAGCGAGGTCCGGGTTTGCGTTGTATTTTTTTTTTAATTTTCTTAGTAATTAAGTAGGTATTTATTCTAAGTCCCCAAACTCTAAAAGGGGGTCTTCATTCTCTGAGATATCGATTGTTTTGTGTCTTCTGATATGATTAGAAGGCCCTAGAAGAGAATCAGCGAGGTCCGGGTTTGCGTTGTATTTTTTTTTTAATTTTGTTAGTAAGTAAGTAGGTATTTATTCTAAGTCCCCAAACTCTAAAAGGGGGTCTTCATTCTCTGAGATATCGATTGTTTCGTGTTTTCTGATATGATAAGAATGTCCTAGGAAAGAATCAGCGAGGTCCGGGTTTGCGTTGTATTTTTTTTTAATTTTCTTAGTCGGAGGTATTTAGGTATTTTTTCTAAGTCCCAAAACTCTGAAGTTGGGTCCTCATCCTCTGAGATATCGATGGTTTTGTGTCTTCTGACATGATAAGAAGGCCCTAGAAAAGAATCAGCGAGGTCCGGGTTTGCGTTGTATTTTTTTTTAATTTTCTTAGTAAGTAAGTAGGTATTTATTCTAAGTCCCCAAACTCTAAAAGGAGGTCTTCATTCTCTGAGATATCGATTGTTTTGTGTCCTCTGATATGATTAGAAGGCCCTAGAAGAGAATCAGCGAGGTCCGGGTTTGCGTTGTATTTTTCTTTTGAATTTTGTTAGTAAGTAAGTAGGTATTTATTCTAAGTCCCCAAACTCTAAAAGGGGGTCTTCATTCTCTGAGATATCGATGGTTTTGGGTCTTCTGATATGATTAGAATGTCCTAGGAAAGAATCAGCGAGGTCCGGGTGTGCGTTGTATTTTTTTTTTAATTTTCTTAGTCGGAGGTATTTAGGTATTTTTTCTAAGTCCCAAAACTCTGAAGTTGGGTCTTCATTCTCTGAGATATCGATTGTTTTGTGTCTTCTGATATGATTAGAAGGCCCTAGAAGAGAATCAGCGAGGTCCGGGTTTGCGTTGTATTTTTTTTTTAATTTTGTTAGTAAGTAAGTAGGTATTTATTCTAAGTCCCCAAACTCTAAAAGGGGGTCTTCATTCTCTGAGATATCGTTTGTTTGGTGTCTTCTGATATGATAAGAAGGTCCTAGAAAAGAATCAGCTAGGTCTGGGTTTGCGTTGTATTTTTTTTTAATTTTCTCAGGAGGAGGTATTTAGGTATTTTTTCTGAGTCCCAAAACTCTAAAATGAGGTCTTCATTCTCTAAGATATCGATTGTTTTGTGTCTTCTGATATGATCAGAAGGTCATTGGAAAGAATCAGCGTGATCCGAGTTTGCGTTGTATTTTTTTTTTAATTTTCTTAGTAAGTAGGTATTTTTTCTAAGTCCCAAAACTCTGAAGTTGGGTCCTCATCCTCTGAGATATCGATGGTTTTGTGTCTTCTGATATGATAAGAAGGCCCTAGAAAAGAATCAGCGAGGTCCGGGTTTGCGTTGTATTTTTTTTTAATTTTCTTAGTAAGTAAGTAGGTATTTATTCTAAGTCCCCAAACTCTAAAAGGGGGTCTTCATTCTCTGAGATATCGATTGTTTCGTGTTTTCTGATATGATAAGAATGTCCCAGGAAAGAATCAACGAGGTCCGGGTTTGCGTTGTATTTTTTTTTAATTTTCTTAGTAGGAGGTATTTAGGTATTTTTTCGAAGTCCCAAAACTCTAAAGTAGGGTCTTCATTCTCTGAGATATCGTTTGTTTGGTGTCTTCTGATATGATAAGAAGGTCCAAGAAAAAAATCAGCTAGGTCTGGGTTTGCGTTGTATTTTTTTTTTAATTTTCTTATTAGGAGGTATTTTTTCTGAGTCCCAAAACTCTAAAGTGAGGTCTTCATTCTCTAAGATATCGATTGTTTTGTGTCTTCTGATATGATAAGAAGGTCCTAGAAAAGAATCACCGACATCCGGGTTTGCGTTGTATTTTTTTTTTCTGAGTAGGAGTAAGTAGGTATTTATTTAGTTGGTATTTTGTTCTCAGTCCCATGATATGATAAGAATATCATCCGAAAGAAACAGGAACAGACGTTGTCATTTTTTAGGTTTATCGAAACTATACATATTTAATATAACTTGTGATAATTTCGCTTTTTGAATCATAAATTATTAGGAAATTTAAAATATCATCATTTAATTTAGAATTAGCTGTTTTTTGAAGAGTTGGTACCATTTTTTATTTTTTTTTACTTTTGCGCCCCCCCTGAACTATTTTTGCCCCGGGCATAAGACCTGGCTGGTAGCTCGGCTGGTAGTTTCAGGTCCATGGTTTTAAATCATATACATTCAAAAGCATCCTTGAAATGCACACCCATCTACCATCTTCTTTCGATGGAGCCCTGCCAAGCAAAACCAAACCGTTCGTCTGTTTGTTTGCATTTGTTTATATAATTATGACGTGATTGAGGGAATTATATTACGCGGTCACAAGGACGCTATCATAGAGTCGAACCAAACGCCATCACTCACGTATTTTAAGTCGGAAATCTCGATAAGTTTCAGCCTGTTTTGAAGGCTATCTTCAGGCTGAATTTCAAGGATGTCGCGGCTCGGTTGTCCCTCAGTCACTAATGAGGGAATTTAAAAGTGACATTTAAAAATAAATAATTATAACAATTTTTGCAACAAAGGGTGCAGTTGGGGTTTGCCCTACACACATACAAACTACTATCACGTCTTTTTCCCTTGCGGGGTAGACAGAGCCTAGGTCTTTCCAAGACTTAAAGCCTCGTTTAACATGATGGTCGGCATATATATAGAAAACGAAACCAAAATAGTGATGGGTTGCTAGCCGTTCACTTCATTAGTCCATTGCTGTGATTCCCTTGTTTGCCCTATCATTTTGCAAATTCATTTTAGTGAACTTTTTATGTTTGGTTTTATATGCTTGTACTCATGACCAATTTGCGGGATAGTTAAAAAAGACTTCTTCTTCTGTTTAATAATATGGCTTTCACCGAGATTTCAGTGATACTGCCAATATCCAGTAAATTGAGATACCTTAGTATCTCAATTTACTGTCAATGGGTGCAGTTGGGGTTTGCCTTAGACGATTTTGCAAATTTATTTTAGTGGACTTTATAATATGAAATTGGTGTAGTTTGGTGTTATAAATGCTCGTGCTCATGAACAATTGGTGAAATAGTTAAAGTAGATTGTTAAATAGACTCGTATAGATTTGTCACCAGAAGCTCCCATCATCATCATCAGGTCTTCCCAGTCTCCACTGCAGGAGCACGACCCTCTCTGTACTACCAGAGCCATAATACTAGCCTGAGTAGTCAGAGGATTTGGCCTACACTCTCCACGCTGGCTAGACGGGTTGGAGAGGTCTATTTGATGTTAATAAGCTTTATTTAGCTTGTATTTCTTTAGTCGCCTTTTACGACATCCACGGGATGACTTGGAGTGGTCCTATTCTACTCTGCCGGAAACCACACGGCCAAGAAGCTCCCACAAAGCTATTAAAGAACATACGCCATCTTTGATGCTACTCGTTAAAACTATTCCGTACAACACCGATACTTATATCGGTGTTGTACGGTAAAGTTTTAACAAGTAGCATCAAAGATGGCGTATGATCTTTGATGCCTCGTGGGAGCTCTGGTGACAAATCCATACGAGTCTATTTAACAATCTACTTTAACTATTTCACCAATTGTTCATGAGCACGAGCATTTATAACACCAAACTACACCAATTTCATATTATAAAGTCCACTAAAATAAATTTGCAAAATCGTCTAAGGCAAACCCCAACTGCACCCATTGACTTCCCACCACAAACTCCTTAAAGAAGACTGTTATATGGACTCGTATAGATTTGTCATCAGAAGCTCCCACAAAGCTATCAAAGAACATACGCCATCTTTGATGCTACTCGTTAAAACTATACCGTACAACACCGATACTTAGTATCTCATTGTACTGGACATTGGCAAAATCACTGAAATCTCGGTGGAAGCCATAATACAAAGCTAAACAGCCTTTTTAGGGTTCCGTAGTAAACTAGGAACCCTTATAGTTTCGCCATGTCTGTCTGTCTGTCTGTCCGTCCGCGGTTTTACTCAGAGACTGTAAGTACTAGAAAGAAAAGAAAACTCTTTTTTAGGGTAGCTCCCATACAAGTAAAGTAGGGGAGTAATTTTTTTTTCTATCGTATCGTTAAAAAGGTCTTTGAAAAATATTGTGAGGTTGAGAACACTATTTTTCGATTTAGGGATACGTTTTCGAAATATTTGATTTTAAAGTGAAAATTTTTGTTAGAGGTAAGTGTCCCCCCCCCCCCCCCCCTCTATCTGCTAAACGGTTATATACGGATACGTGAAAAAAATTACAGCAGTAGTATATATACTGAAATTGAAAGGAAAACTATCAGAGCTGAGTAATAAGTGCAAACTAAAAAGTTATAGGCAACCAACTTATAAAATGTACTCGAAAATGTAAAATTTCATACAATTTTCATTGTAAGATGTTTTCGGTCGTTAAACTGTGAAGTGCGAGTGTAAACAGTGTGAACTCAAAGTTGACATTCGCAACTACGGAACCATACACTGCGCGTGGCCCGACACGCACTTGGCCGGTTTTATCAACGCCATCTATCGAAAGTAAACTATTTATTTTTAAAAATTTGACTTTGTAAACCACTCATTCGATGGTATGGATTAGCGTGCAAGAGTTAGTTGGCTATGTACTTATTTTACTATGGGAATCTTTCACGAATTTATTATGACGGACAAGCTCCGTGGCGCAGCGGTCAACACGCCGGCCTGCGACACAGATGGTCCCTGGTTCGATCCCCGGTAAGGTCAAGATGAAAATGGTCTTTTTCAGATTGACCTGGGTCTTGGATGTTTATCTATATACGTCCGATGGTCCAGTGGGTGTGAGCTATATCAGCGCTTACGTATGTTAAGCAACCCCTGGTGCAGTCCCTACTTGGATGGGTGACCGCAAGTGGCATAAAAATATCTCGAGCTCCTCCGTGCTTCGGAAGGCACGTTAAGCCGTTGGTCCCGGCTGTCATTGTTGATGGCAGTCGTTAAGCTATGTCAGATGCCTTAAGGCAGCTTGAAAAATCTGACACCAGTGTTGGCCACTTACACATACGAAAAACAAACAAACGAACTACATATTATAAAACAAAGTCCTCCGCCGCGTCTGTCTGTCTGTCTGTTCGCAATAAACTCAAAAACTACTCCACGGATTTTCATACGTTTTTACCAATAGATAGAGTGATTCACGAGGAAGGTTTTAAGGTATAATACATGCCCGGGCGCAGCCGAGTAGGGCTGCTAGTATATTATAAAGTTTAGTAACGTTGAGGTAGTATCCTGCGACACTAGTTCACAACTTATTGTGGGGCTAGCTCAATTTGTGTGATGTGTCAAAAAAAAATATATAGATAAACACTCAAGACTCAGGCCAATCAGAAAAAGATCATTCTTTCCTTCTTCCCCATTACTTTGGTAGACATCTAGTTAGTACTAAAAAGCTAGCAAAATAGGAACATGATAACCAAGAATTTTAATGAACTTAGTCCACATCTGGGCGGCCTAGTTTCTGACCTAATTCTGCTACAATGGCGTGGCGTGGCGGACTATTTTACTGCATTTACCCGACTGCTAAATAAAGAAAGGTATTAAGGTGGCTATAATTATGGTGGTGCGGATGTTTTTAAGGTGTTTTCAGTTTCTCTGACATCCGAGAGTGTAGTAATTTATTGCTATTTAACTATTCTAATAATTATTGAAATTGAGAAATTAAAAGTGCTCTTTACAGTCATTTTAAGCTTGATGTTGACATAATCAGAAACAATGTTTTACATCTTCTTTTAATGCACCTAACAATTTATCTTAGATTGATAGATAGACTTGATATTAGAATATTTTATTAAACCTGTACCGCGATTTCGTTCGCGTGGAAAAAGAAGTTTGTGTCCTTTCTCAGGGTTTAGACTAACCGTGTACAAAATTTAATTAAAATCGGCCGATTGGTTTTGGCGTTAAAGCGAGACATGAGACAGAGTAACTATCGCATTTTAAATATTAGTATGGATCGAAATTGATAAAGTTTTGCACGCCGTCCTTATTAAGCCAGACGAATAAGTTTTTCTTAAATGAATTAAATGTCATATTTATTTTTTGATGTGAAAGTTTCAGCTCTTAGCGGGTAAAATCTTCATACAAAATACGAAAAAATATTTTTCTTTCAACTACGCTGCAATTCTATCATAACTGCACTACATATCCAGCACAAAGCGAAACTTTGCTGTACTAGAAGTAAAAAAAAAAACTAAACAGTGCAGTAAAGGATTTCCATACATTTTTGCTGCTCTAGTGCAGCAAAAATGTATGGAAATCCTTTACTGCACTGTTTAGTTTTTTTTAAATCGTGGACAATAGTTGTCACCTGTCTTTAAGGAGGTTGGCCAACCTAACGGCCGTATGGAGTTAACAAAGGGACATGTGTATTACCTTGCCTAAAAAAAATACTGGCCATAAAGAAAAAAAGCGGGAATGTGAACAACAAATTTTTAACTATTGTAATTTGTCTTCAGTTTTATTTTTCAACTACTTTTATTGCAGTAGTTGAAAGAAAAGCAGATTATGCACCTCGCATTAAGTAAGTTAAATTGCACTCGTGCTTTTAAGAGACCTCGCTAGCGCTCGGGCTCCAAATAAACACTCGTGCAGCAATAACTTACTATCTGCTCAGTGCAACAATCTACTATTGTGCACCTATTATGCAGTAAGAGCTGTATTTTTAAGGCCATGCTTTTGAACGTGACAGTAATACTACGATTGTTGCCTCGTATCACTTTATACATACATTTTATTACTTTTTTTCCCTTGTGGGATAGACAGAGCCCAGGTATTTAAAACCTAAAGACTTCGTTTAGCATGTTAGTGGACTTATAGGTGGAGAACTGAATCAAAATAGTAACGGATTGCTAGCCGCATCGTCTATTCACATGATTCCTCACGCCTATATTACTTTATAACCGTGAGTAACACTCTTATTACACGACATTGGTACCGCACTGTTGTAATACCTATATTTACGGATGATGAACGAATATCGCCTCGACGCATCTGGCCGAAATGTCGTTTTCATGAATATCTAATCTATTTCCATCGCTCATTCATAGGGATAGGGCCGTATTTTCGTTTGACGTTTCGGTCCTGGATGCGATTCCCAGACAAATCATGATGGACAACATTAATTTGTGTCTATTCATTGAGTTAGTATCCTACGACACAAGACACAAGTTTACAACTTACTCTGGAGCTCACTCAATTTGTGTGGTTCATCTTTATATTGTGTGTGTAAGTTGTCAACACAGTTGTCAGAGTTTACAAGCTAAGTAAAGATATCTGAGACAGCTTCAAAACTGCTATGTAAGCATAGCAGCCGGGACTAACGGCTTAACGTGCCTTCTGGAGCACGGTGCTCGAGTTTTTTTTTAATACAACACGCAGTTACCGTTCCTAACGGGAGGGAGGAAACGTCTAAAGATAAAGATGGTTGGAGGCAAAATGGGGAGCCTTTACAGTAGTGTTCACATACGGCTAGCAAAAAAATACAAAAAGGGGTAAAAGGTGGATGGACGATTATTTGAAGAAAAACTTTTTTTAATTCACTTTATTTTGAGAAAAAAAAATTGTGAGGAAGTCTAGCAATACTAGGACACGAATATTTTGCGCACAATTCGCTCATAATATATACCTATCAGATAATTGTCTTCCTGTTTTATTACACATAGAGATATGTCTATGTGTGATAGTGTGACTAGTATATGGATAAGGACATAACGATATTACACATTATGTAGTACATGTTTACTAGGATAACACTGGCCATGAACACATTATACAGATACGATTTCATAATAGTCAATTACTGGGTCAAAAGCAATCGTGCGAAACAGAAGTCGAGACTAGTCATCATCATCATCAGGTCTTTTTTAGTCTCCAATGCAGGAACACAAACCCTCTCTGTACTACTAGAGCCACATATTAGCTAGAGTAGCCAGAGGATTTGGCCTACACTCTCGTCACTGGCCAGACGAGTTGGAGAGGTCTCTTTGATGTGTATAAGCTTTGTTTAGCATGCGTTTCCTAAGTCGCCTTCTACGACATCCAAGAGAAGACAAGGTCCTATTCTACTCTGCCAGGAACCAAACGGCTACAAAACTAGTGTGAAGTAGCTATGTTGTCTCGAGATTCAACATGGTATATGGAAAAAGAATAGCGATCAATGATCAAGTCATATATCAATTACATACAAGCAGCTCCGTGGCGAAGCGGTCAACAAGCCGGCCTGTGACACATATTGTCCCGGGTTCGATCCCCGGTCAAGTCAAGATGAAAAATGATCTTTTTCAGATTGACCTGGGTCTTGGATGTTTATTTATATATGTATTTGTTATAAAATATAGTATCGTTGAGTTAGTATCCCATAACACAAGTCTTATTTAAGAACTTAATTTGGGGCTAGCTCAATCTGTGTGATTAGTCCGATATATTAAAAAAAAATAAAGATGTATGTTTAGAATAACCAACATAAATAAAAGGCAAAACTAACCGACTCACTAAGTTATATTATCAAAGCACAGCCGAAAGGAAAACCTAGAAATTTGCAATTTATTAAAGGAGTACCTTTCATGATGTAAATGAGCATGGGGCTCGCCCGCGACTTCATTCGCGTGAAGTTTTACGCGAATGAAGTCGCGGGAATATTGCTTGTAAGTTTATGAAACCCGATCGACATCCTTAAAGGGCAAATATATAATGTTTTATCTATCTATCTATCTATCAAATACAAATTGCCCGGCTGCAAACTCTTGTATGGGAATGACAATTTATTTTTACCAAATATTTTTCTTTTGTGTATAAAGATGTTTCAGATTTGAATATGCTTGTTTCCTATATAAATCCTAATCCTAACTAATATTTTAAATGCGAAAGTGAGTTTGTTGGTTTATTTGTTTGTTACGCTTTCACGCGGCGCCCTATCTACTGAACCGATCATCATGAAATTTTGCATACACATAGGTTAGGGTACTGAGAAGGACATAGGCTATATCACGCGGGTGAAGCCGCGGGCAACAGCTAGTTCTTTTTAAAATAATTAGTCTATGTAATAAATTATTGAAAAATATTGGACACGTCTTTTAACAATCAAACAAAAATTGATAAAGAAATAGCCCGTTACAGTTCTGCGTGACGTCACTGACCGATACACTTTTCACCAGCCTGTGATGTCATGAGCAACTCTTGCACTTTGATGCGCTTTATCTTCATAATCTTTTGTTGTAAAAAAAACTAATATATTATGTTTTCTTATGTTTTCGCGATTGTTACACATTTTAATAAAATATTTTAAGCGGTTAATATTTTAGGCGGTAGATTTTGCAGTTCTTATAAAATATTAGACAAATGTCAACTTAGTCTACCTGCGACCACGAACACTGTAAAGTGCTCGAAACGTTAGGTGTATAAATAATGTAATAAACGCGATAAAAACCGTATTAAAATAATTTTATTTAAACTAATATATTTATTGTATCATTTTGATCTTTTGTGTGATTGAAAAAAGAATAAAATACATAGATATCTTAAATTTTTCGATAAACTGCCTAATTATTTAAAACAATTTTTTAGGAAAATTTCCTATTATATTTATTATGCGCAAAAGATCCTTTACGTTCATGACATTTGAATGAGCAACTTTACGATCTGTAATGACAAAGCGAACGAAATAAAAATAAGTGGACGTCGTGCTCAACGGATCGCGAAGCTGATAATGCTGTTTGTTTCTGATCAATAGCATACTCACGTCTTTTTTGTTACGGTGTAGCCTGGATCAAGGCTGCGGGAGACCCTTATAGCTAACTAATTTATAATTTGTTTGTTTGCATTGAACAGGCTCCGAAACTACTGGACTGCCTTTTAAAATACTTTCATCTTTTTCATGACACAGGACGGCAAACGAGCAAGCGGGTTGCCTGATGGTAAGTGAACATTGATGTCTATCAACAACTGCTTCAACAGAGGTATGTAAAGAGCGTTGCCAGCCTTTTATTTTTCCTTCCCTAGAGGAGAGAGGGGATGGGCCTCCGGCTCTCTCACTCACCTAACAAAGTATAGGTGGTAAAGCTACTACTCAAACGTCGATTTTCTATGACAGTGTGGTACTCAAAAATGAATTTGACCAGTAGCGTGGCTCTACCACAACTAACATCTATAGAAAGTTAATAAGTTCCTGTGAGTAAATACATTTCATTTAATTTCCTTACCTGCGGTGACATAAGTTATAATTTACACGGACAAAGTCGTGGGAAAATTATAACTTTTAATGAGCTGACGCTGTGCTCAACGAAGCCGAAGCTGATAGTGTTTATTGTTTGTTTTGTTTTTCGTGTGTGTAAGTGGCCAACACTGGTGTCAGATTTTTCGAGCTGCCTTGCATCTGACATAGCTTAACGACTGCCATTAAAATTGACAGCCGGGACCAACGGCTTAACATGCTTTCCGAAGCAAGGAGTAGTTAGAGATATTTTTATGCCACTTACGGCCATCCAAGTGGGTACTACGCCCGGGGTTGCTTAACATAAGTAAGCGCTAATAATGCTAACACCCACTGAACCATCGGGTATATGCTTCGAGCAACACGGCCTCCGTACCGGACGGAGGGAGTGGGCAAAGCGACAATTTACTATGACAATTTTTCTGGCGTTTTTTGCGGGGGGAAATGTGCACACAAGTTTAGTTCCGCACACCTACATACAAAACTTAAACTGTCACTTGATAGTAATTATGACATTGTCACAAAAAATGACATAAAAAAGAAAAAATAATTTGTGTACAGATGAGTCACACACAACTAACACATAGACATGCATATGCCTAATTTTGGCTTGTACCTTGACAGAGGGGAATGCAGCGTATGGCTACTCCCTTCCGTGTTGCTCGAAGGGTATATGTGATCAATGCGAGATTCAAGTATTTTGTTTGTAACGGCGTAGAACATCTGAAAGTGTCCCTATATTATAAAATATTTATTTAAAAATGTGTAGTAATTTATTTGATTTAATTAACTTTCATCGGGTATTTTATAAGAGAACGATCTCTTTGTACTACCAGAGCCATATATTAGCCTGAGCAGTCAGTGGATTTTGGCCTACACTCTCTACGCTAGCTAGGAAGCTTAGAGAGGCTTTTTCGATGTAAATAAGCTTTGTTTAGCGTGTGTTTTCTAAGCCACCTTCTGCGACATCCACTGAAAGACTTGGAGTGTCCTATTTTACTCTGCCAGAAACCACACGGCAATATTCCTAGTCTTGAAATCTTTTAGTATGTCAAGTCCGTAGAAGAAGGTAAAGTAAAAATACATTCGACGAGCTCCGTGGCGCAGCGGTCATCACGCCTGCCTGCGACACGGATGGTCCCGGGTTCGATCCCCGGTCAGGTCAAGATGGAAAATGATCTTTTTCAGATTGACCTGGGTCTTGGATGTTTATCTATATATGTATTTGTTTTAAAATATAGTATCGTTGAGTTAGTATCCCATAACACAAGTCTTTCATTAGAACTTACTTTGGGGCTAGCTCAATCTGTGTGATTTATCCGTATATATTTATTAAAAAAAAAAAAAAAAATACATACATACTATCACGTCCTACTCCCTTGCAGGGTAAAGAGAGCCCAGGTTTGTATAACCTTAGGGCCACGTTTAGCATGTTAGTGGGCTTGTAGGTGAGAACGGAATCAAAATAGTGATGGGTTGCTAGCCACATCACGTATTGACATGATTCCTGACGACCATTCCCTCGATCGACTTTTACGATCTACGTAGGAAGAGCAGAAGCTGGTACATTTTACTTTTTCATTTCTCTCAGACCAACAGGGAAGCAAAAAACTCGTTATAAAAAGTTCCCGCGCTGGGAACCAAACCCGAGACTTCCGGCGCGGTCAGCCGAGACGACACGTTGACCGTTATGCCAAGGAGGTCGTTGTAAACCGGCCATGTAATTTGTTTGATGTACAAATAGAATAAAAATGAAATAAATAAATTATCACAAATCACACAGATTAAGCTACATCAACTGTTAGGTGTTAAATTGTATTGTGGGATACTTACTAACGCAACAATAACATATATAATAAGTTTGACCACTCTGTGTGTATTTGTGTTTGTCTGAGGAACCATGATAGCTCATCTAAATATTTAAGGTTCTTAAGTCGTCACTACAATGCTTATTATAACTGTATGAAAATTTTATCTTCTCATATTATGTGTTAAGAACTCAGTGTACTCATACTATTTAATTGGAGTGTTTTATTGTATTATAAGTGATTTTAATAGGTATGTCGTAGATTGTAAGTTGACGTCATTTGGAGAAAATGCGCTGTGCAGTTTGTTGCCGCTTCTTCTGCACTCCGCCTTGGAAGCGGTGTAAACTTAGCCGTAAGTAAATTATTGACGTCAACAATAATATATTTTTGTAAACTAATTGTAATTATGAAAAAAATTGACGTTCACTAAATGATATTGAAATATCTTATGATGAATAAAATGATTGACTTTTGACTTTGACTTTATTGATAAAACTGGTATTTTGAGATAAAACTTTATATTATCTCAAAATTACAAAAATGATTTCGATGAAACTTGCACTGTTCCCTAAATTAGACAATACCAAGTTTAAAAAAAAATGTTTTTTTCAAAACCGGTTGTAAGTTTCGAGATATACGCGGACAAACATACACAGGTATATGTACACTCATGAAATTTCGCACACATGTTTAAAAGCTGGAATAAAAAATGGAATAGACTAACATATACAAAAACTGATATTTTAATTGATAACCTACTTTTTTTTAAGTCGATTAAAAACATCGGGCAAATAGTAGATTCAAGAGCTACTTAGCCGATATAAATATGAGAAAAACTCGGTTCAAAGTTGCGAGAAAGGATCCCGATCTTAACTCTTATCAGAAAAAACTCGTTTGTAATTTCGTGAAGATCACTCTTATATAAGTAAGTACCTAGGTATATGCATTGACTTTTAAGATCCAAGGTAACTATTTAATGCTTGCAATTCTATTTTATTATGTATTTGTATAGATCCATCATCATCATCATCTCTTACATGCTGGTTTGCGAGAAAAGAAACAAAATTTCTAGATATATCAACTGCATTTCTTCCCGCGCAGACCGTAAAAGCCGGTCAAGGGATTGAGCGAAAATCTAAGGAACGTTATTTGCGATGCGGCTAGCAATTCATCACTATTTTGGTTTCACTTTCCACATTACCGGCCTTTGAGTTTTATGACCTTGGGCTCTGTCTAACCCGCAAGGGATAAAGACGTGATAATATGTATGTGTATATAATATGCAAAATTTTAAAACGTTTCGGAAAGACCACTGCCGAGAAGAAAACGCCGAAAGAAACTCAGTTCAAAAGTATATTTTATAATTTCATGTGTTTATCTCTTACGAGGAATATCCGGAGGCCAAAAGGTCATATCTCGGAAATTGAGTAAAATACGAAACATTGTTAACATTTTAAAATTTTCTGAAGGATTCCACCCATGCCTCATATTTATGCAGGTCCGGCCTTCATAAAATGGGTGGCTCAAAGAAAACAGTGATCTGATCACTCATCTTTTGAAAATATTGGAGTGGTTGGGAAAACTCGGCTGGTAATAGTGATATAGCCAGACCTACATTTTTTAAAACCATTTAAACAAATAAATCAAATAAAAACATAAAATATGCTGCTTATCTTCCCGCACAGATCGTAAAAGTCGGTCAAGGGATTGGGCGAAAATCTAAGAAATCACGTCAATAGGCGATGCGGTTAGCAACCCATCACTATTTTGATTCCGCTAACCATCTTAAAACGCCGACTAACACGCTAAATGTAGCCCTTGAGTTTTATGACCTGGGCTCTATCTACCCCGCAGGGAAAGGGAAAGAAAATGACGTGATGTATGTATGTATGAAAACCTCTCAGGCTTTATCAGGGTTTCAGTAAGTTGGATAAGATGGTAAATAATACTGCTTTTACAATCTTTGAAAAAAAGGGGTTTTTACATGTTGTGTAAATCTATGGGAGTCTCGTTCAAATAATTTCGCAATTATATATCAAATAATTAATAAATTTCTACCATTCATATTTTAAATTGTAACCAATTATGAACTGACTCTGTCCACCCCATGAGAGGCAAAGATGTATAATGACAAGGTAGCCTTATTTAAAGCAAATAAATGAAATTGACATGATTAATATGTATCGTATAATTGGGAAATCGTGAAAATGCACCTACTTATCTCAGATTTTTTTTCTGTTCTACTGACATATTTTTTAATGAAAAAAAAATTGTTTTACATGCATATTAATGTTTTTTAATATCATCATCATCATCATGATGATGATGATATTAAAAAAGTAAGTAAAATTTTACCAGTAAAATAACACATTAATTTTTGTATTATGAATATCCACTTAGTTCTATATGATTATAAAAAAAATACTAACATTTCCCATACCAAAATTATCCGTCATCATTTTTTTTATAATGCAAAGTATTATTTTTCTTTTTAAAGTATAGTTAATATGCATGGATTGATAACTGCTTTATCAGTTGAAGTGGGACATAAACATAAATAAAGCCCAACCAATATTTCCCACCAACCGATATTTTCCTCCATAAATTTCAATGTAATTTGAACAAAAAGACATTAAACGCGGGAAATCCTCACCAACAAACCGACAACCTTGAAAACCGGTATATTTAGTCGAAAATCGTTCAGAAACGGTAGATTGCTGAATAAGATCTAATATTATCGCTAAAAAACGTCACGCCGAAATGCGGTCGGTATGTAAGCATTATTAATAACTTACTATTTCGGAATCCACTGAACACAGCACAACACTAGTCACAATCACTCACAGACACAATTATTTTTTTAAATTTCTTTTTTTTTAAGAACACACGATATTACAAGACGCGTTCGTTCGGTTTTTTTCGGAAGCGCGACGCGGCAGCGCTCTACGGCGGACGAATCGACACTGAACTGGGATTGTGTCCCGACCCATTCATCCAGGGCCGTGGGTGTGTGTGTGGGGGTTGTTTTGCGGGTGTGTGCGTCCTCTTCAGGTCACCAGAATTTGGTGAAGATGGAGATGCCCTATTTCTGTTTTTTCAAGTTTCCGTTTGATCGTTTGATAGTTGGAGAATTCAATTAGTGAGCTTTTGATTCGATTGGGAGAATCGATGTTACATTTAAAACACGTTTTCAATAAATATTCAATAGAAAGTGGAACTGTAATTTGTGAATTTGTTTATATTTATTAGAACTGGAACTTTTTGAAAGGTTTTTGGTAGTTTTCTTATTCTTTTAGAGGCCTCATAATTCTAGAAGAGACATTTTTTAACATACTCAAAAAAAATCACTTTATTAGCGTGTGAATTAACCGTTGAAATTCCATAAAAAGGGTGTCTTAGCGTAATTTTTCATAGTAGGATTTTAAAACACGATAGCTTCATCAAAAATTACTAAATTTAGTCTTACATATATTTTATTTTTAATTGTTGTTATAGCTTATAGCGGCAATATATATACACATTCTATGTAAATTTCAAGTTTCTTCCTATTATACAAGAGATACAGCCCTGCAACAGACAGATAGATATATAGATGGACAACTGAGGCTTAGGAATAGGATTCCATTTTAACCCTTTGGTAACCGCTCCCTAAAAATAATACTCTTCTGCTCTATGCTATTTTTTACCTTTTTCGACGAACCAATGTATTTACGGATGATGATTTATTATTCAGACGTATTAAAACAGTCTGTAAGTATATAATTCTAATTAATTGCGAGCAATCAACGCGGGATGAAGGCTTTTCCCGGATAATTTAATAATTTAGTACGCGTAATATTCTGGAGATTTTTCCGGGAATCATTATTAATACTTAATTTTCTCCTCGATTTCCCGGTTTATTCTCAGCTGAGGCGTGGGCCCGGGATCCGCTATTTTAACAGCACTCATGTTGTACCAGAAGCATTATCATCATCATCACTTCTGCCGGCACTCCCGAAGTGCAACCCTTTTTTTTATTACTAGCGTTGTCCCATTGGAACAGTTGTTCATTTTGACGGGCTGATGTGGCGAGATTAAGACGAAGGACCAGCGAGCGATGAGCGTTGCTTGCAGACCCAAGAGGCATACAAATACTTAAATACAATGCGGGATACAGCGCGTACCTTTGTTATTGTTCTTCCTCTCTGGTTATCAGCTTTCTTGACACTACAAGCACCACACAGCACTGATAACTTATTTCACTAGCGGGGCCGCTGCTTTAATGTTAATTAAAAGTTCTTCTCTTTATAAAAATGTAATGCGTGCGATAGAGTTAATTTTCCAACTGACAACTGTGTTCTTTTTATTAGGTACCTACGCGCTGACATGGGGACGGGCCATAGAGACCCCTTGAGTACCTATTTGCGCGCGAACACGGGCTGTGACACCCCTTTAAAGTTACGTTGGTTTGTTGTTCCTGTTTTGGTACGGAACCCTACAGTGGGCAAATAGAAAATTTAATCAGAAAAATACTTACTAATATAGCATAAAGAAATTCGTTCTTTTCATATATATTACAATAAAGAAAATCATTTGTAGAACATCAATCAGATCAAAGCTTTGTATTCTATTCGACATAGTAAAGCCATCTAGCAGCTTTTTCCGGAACTTCGCTTCTAATCTTGTATGTATTCAGTATTTTTTGATGAGATTTAACTCGAAAACATTTTGCCATAAGACATTAATTTTTTTTATTTTGAAGAGTTTTTGAACGAATAAAGTATTTTTTTCACTGACGTGTCTATTTTTGGGAGGTTTTCCAAACCATAACAACAAAATTGTATGTATGTTTTCCATTTGACATCCGCCAAGCAACACTCGAGAATCGTAATAAAAACGTAATATGAACCCAGCCTTTGATCGCAGCAAATGAGAAATAAGACTGTACAAGGACGAATCGTATTTGTACATGAAGTACTGGTATGAGACTGAAAAAAACGGCCAAGTGTGAGTCAAACTCGCGCAATGAGGGTTCCGTACAATAGGCTTCGTGAACACACACACAATGTGCAAAAAATGTTTTATTCAATTGACTAGCGCCATCTAGTGGTGTTTTAGTGAACTATTTCTATAGATGAACTTATTATTGTGAGTTTACCACTCAATTTTCAAGTGATAGAATTCTTATTATTTTTCCTGTAATCTTCAAGGAATGAACTATATTTTGTAATTTTTTCAAAATTTTCGTCCCAGTAGTTTCGGAGATCAGGGGGGGGGGGAATGGTCAATTTTTGCCTTCTTTCGTGAATAAAATCAAAAGTATTGATTTTACCCGAACAAAAAAAAATATTTTTGAGATCCTCATAATGAGCCCTTTCATTTGATATATGACACAGTAAGGTTAACAAAACTTTTTTTTTTAATTTTGTAATTGGGCCCCTCAAAATGACCCTTATTTCAAAAAAATCTTTATTTACTTTGCACATCCGTGTTTGGGTCATAGGATTACACTATCTTATCAAATTTTATCTAATTTGGTTCAGTAGATTCGGAGAAAATCGGCTGTGACAGACGGACGGACGGACAGACAGACGCTCGAGTGATCCTATAAGGGTTCCGTTTTTCAACTTTTGTACGGAACCCTAAAAATCAGCCAAGTGCGTGACAGACTCGATTATTATGGGTTCCGTACCACTATCTACATATGCAACATTAGTCTTTCGTCCAAAAATGGTAAAAAATCATGTTTGCTGTATGGGAGCCCCGTTGAGTATTTATTTTATTCTGTTTTTAGTATTTGTTGTTATAGCGGCAACAGAAATAGATGGTATGTAACATTTTTTATCATCTAGCTATCACATAGTTTATGAAATATACCCTGGTGACAGACAAATAGACGGGCATAGAAGTCTCACGCATAGGGTTCCGTTTTTACCCTTTAAGTACGGAATCCTAAAAACACAAAATCATACTATACTACCAATCAAAGACCTCTGAAAAATCTTGAAAAATCTGACACCAGTGTTGGCCACTTACACATACGAAAAACAAAACAAAAGACCTCTGTCTACAGACATAGAGGTCTTTCATAGTAAATAGTCTCCTTTCAACGCTTAATTAAACACTTAATTCAAAGGCACTCTGAGCTACAGCTCAGTGGTATTACAAGTGCCTTTGAATCACAGGATCCTAGGTTCGATTCTCCGCCAGATAAAGTAGAAAACTATCTTTTTGACAAATTAACCTGGGTCTGAAATGCATCTACAGTTCTACACATGTTATCATCACTTTTTCAAACAGCAAGAAGTCTGTACTGCTGGATCGATTGGAAGTGGCCTGCATCCATTTCCCTGTAATCTTGGTCGTCCGACCACTTGGTCGGTCAGCGTCTGACCCCGGTTCCGACACAGTACAGCTGAGGAAGCAACCTGGAAAGATGCTCGGATGATGATAATAAATTAATATCATCATCATCATTTCAGCCGCAAGAAATCCGCTGTTGGACGTAGGCCTTCCCCAAGGATTTCCAATACGACCGGTTAGAAGCTGTATGCATCGAGCGCCTTCCTGCGACCTTTGTCAGGTCGTCCGACCACCTGGTCGGTGGGTGTCCAACGCTGCGCTTGCGTTACGTGGTCGCCATTCAAGAACCCTTCTGCCCCATCGGCCCTAAGTGCTCCGCCCACTGCCACTTCAAAGAGCTAATACGTAGTATACTACATATTTAAAGAACAAAGGTCACCGACAGTGTATTTTTAAATTGAACTTGCGTTGTAGGATACTAATTCAACGATACTTTTATTTTATAATAGATACCTACCTATGCAGATAAATATCCAAGATCTAGGCATATCAGAAAAAGATCGCTTTCGTCCATGGATCGAACCCGGAACCACTCATGTCGCAGACTGGCGTTTTAGCTGCGCCACGGAGATAATCACAATAAGTGTTGAAATTAAGCTTTCTTAAATTAAACAGTAGAGCTTCTACCCTTTTGTGCTAAAGCTAATGAACTTAGCCATCCGTGACGCACTGTTATCAAAATAATACCCGCGCTGAAAAAAAGGAATATTAGGTATTCTTTTTAAGGTTAGTTTTACTTACACAAGATTAAAGTTGTGTACAGTTTTTGAAGTGGAAACGGATCTACATACATACATATATATTATCACGTCTTTATGCCTAGTGGGGTAGACAGAGCCAAAGAACCCGGCCACATTTAGCATCAAAAGCGGCGTAAAGGTGGAAATTGGCATCGCTTATTGATGGGATTCCTTGGATTTTTGCCCAATCTCTTGACCGGTTTTTACGGTCTGCTGATGAAAAGCAGCTGGTATCTTCTATGGTTTTTCCTTTCTCCCAAACCAGCATAGCCTCGCAGATAAATTAGCTTTCTAAGGGTAGGTAAAAGAATTTTGAAAATCGGTCCCGTACTTTTGGAGGCTATTCGATGCAAACAAACCTTCAAATTTTTCCTCTTTACGAGTATAATATTAGTATGCCTAGATGTGCGCGCTGCCTACACCACTCCGCACAGTAAATTACCTACAAGCACTATTACTTAGCGATACTTAGCCGGTTTCTAGTACCATTATCAAGATATATACCTACTATAGATACATAAGCTGCTTTTGATTATAGTAAAACATGCAGACAGACAGATAGTTCTTAAAGTTAAATCAAATACAATACTCATCATCATCATCATTTCGTGTAGGTGACACGGTCAGACGAAGTGTCAGAGTTCTTCGAAACCGCCTCGCGGCCTCTGACGTGGTTCCTTTAACGACTACCAGATGGCAGCCGGGACCACCAGCTTAATGTGCCTTCCGAAGCACAGAATCATCTTTCTTATCAGACAATCAGGTGATTCATGCCTGCAATGTCCTAACCAAACTGGAAACAACTTTACAAAGTATGCTTCCCGTGGGAATCGAACCACGACCCCCGGGTCAACAAGACAAACGCCTTAACCACTAGACCACGGAGGCAGTTACAATACAATACTTATAATAGGACAGATTATTAGAATAGATAGATTATGCAATCTCTAATGCCAATGAGAGAAATAAGATATTTGGGGATGACGTGTAGAGTATGAAGGTAAGTAGCTCAATTGGCAGAGCGTAAGTCGTATTTAGACGTTCCATGTTTGCGCAGTGGTTAACGCGCCAGCCAGCCACACGAGTTGTCTCGGCTTCGACCCCCGGCTAGGTCATTAAAGAAAATGGTATTTTTCAGATTAGCCAAGGTCTGTGATGTTTATTTATATTAGTCACCATGTCCTTTTTAGTCTCCACTGCAGGAGCACAACCGTGTCTGTGATAATGATGAGCCGTATGTGTCCCACAACTGGGCAAAGGCCTCCCCTATTTCTGTCTTTGGTCTCTTCCTTCCGATTATTGCCATACTTAAATCATCCAACCACTTCGTTCTAGGTCTTCTTCTCTTTATATGGATGGACATAAAAAGAAGGGAAGACATTTATTGTATCTGTGGAACTGCCATTTTACAAGTAAACCTGTTTATTTATTGATTTTGGTTGGTCTAAGCAATGTCTGTGCTGCGCACATCGCCTAAACTCCACTCCGCACAGTAAATTACCTACAATCACTATTATTTACGCTACTTAGCCGGTTACTAGCTCCACTATATATCTGTGTTTAGTGTCTAGCTCGATTGCTTATCATGAGTTTGCTCTTTTGGAACTGAAGCAATCAGGCAGTATGTAGGACGTATGTTTGAATCTTGACCAGTTTGAATTGTACCGAGTTTAGAGTTAACCTTTAAATAATTTAGAATATCATCATCATCAGGTCTTTTTTAGTCTCCACTGCAGAAGCGCGACCCTTTCTGTACTACCAGAGCCAAATATTAGCCAGAGCAGTCAGAGGATTCTGTCTGCACTCTTCACGCTGACCAGACGGGTTAAAGCGGTTTTTTTGATGTTTATAAGCTTTGTATAGTTTTCGTTTCCTAAGTCGCCTTCTACGACATCCACGAGAAGACTTGGAGTAATCCTATTCTACTCTGCCGGGAACCACACGGCACACGGCAACATATGGCCTTAAATGATATAACCCAGAAGAATTATAATCACTCCAGTTTAAAAGTATCTGGTGTTTTCAATTGACACTGTATATATTTATTTTAATGGGTCTAAACAATGTCTGTGTTGTGCACATCGCCTAAACTCCACTCCGCACAGTAAATTACCTACAAGCACTATTACTTACGCTACTTAGCCGGTTTCCAGCTCCACTATATATCTGTGTTTAGCTCGATTGCTTATCATCAGTTGGCTCTTTTGGAAATGAAGCAACGAAGGCAGTCTGTAGGTTTTAATCTTGACCTGCCCGAATTAGAATAATATAATATTATTATTATTGTACGGGTCATTCACTTCACGTTGCGCCGCGACAGCACTTTTACACATTCCTATAATTTTACTAATTTCGCATTAGTTCGCAACATACGGCCATCAAGCGTGCCACGCGTTCTCATCTATCATTTATCCATTTTATCAAGTTTTAAGTTTTTGTGTGTCGTACAATATACTTTCTCTTCTCTATCAAGACTCTATCATTTCTTACACCAATCAGCAAATCCCCGTACAATTATTTTTTCCGTGACTTCGTCCGCGTAAATTATAGCCTATCTATGTCATCTGCAGATATTTAAGTTTTCTATAGAGGAAAGAATTATGAAAATTGATCCAATAGTTTTTGGAGCCTATAGAATGTAAAATAAATAATCAAAAATTTCAATCATCATCATCATCATTTCAGCCGCAAGAAGTCCACTGCTGGACATAGGCCTCCCCCAAGGATTTCCAATATGACCGGTTGGAAGCGGCCTGCATCCAGCGTCTTCCTGCGACCTTTATCAGGTCGTCCGACCACCCGCAGGTCGATTTGCTAACTCGGTGTACAACGATTTGATTGTCACTTTAGCATCCATTACGGTTTTCATATCTTAAATAAAAATAGTCATTCATACCGAAGCCGTAATGAATATTGAAGTTACCATGAAAATGATGTACACCGTAGCTGTCAAAAGTTAGCAAATAGGCCTGCTGGTCGGTGGGTGTCCAACACTGCGCTTGCCGTTATAATGTAAGCATAGATAACGAATACATTCGTGAAATATCCAAAGCCGAGATGAATTTAAAAAACAACATTTTCGGCAACTACGGAACCCTACACTGTGCGTGGCCCGACACGCACTTGGCCGGTATTTTTTTAATTTAAATTTGGATATCATGTATCGCTTTTTATATGCTTTACATCAAAGCCCATAGGTGAGCACTATTATACCAATTTCGAAATAAAACAATACCATATATAAAAGAGCTTTTTGTTATGATTTACGCAAAAAACGTAAAAAACCTATATTTTATTCAACACGATATTACTTACGATAAATAGGTTTCATGACTCAAAATTTCACGAATGTTTTTCTGAGAACTGTAATACATTAGCTACAAAGCCTAGCCATCAAAGGGCTATTAAAATCTAGCTTTTCTAAAAGGCTGCCTGGAATACTGAAACGTTAAAATATTGTGAAAATAAACGAAATAATACGATGGTTCTTTTTTGTTTGGGTTTCATTATAGTCCTGATATTTATAGCACAAATATCAATATCAAGAATCAGATCGAATACGTAAAATTATAAGTGTAATAAAATTCGATACACCTAAAAATAAAAATTCCGAACGAAAGCTCGAATGTTCGAGCCGTGTAGTTCCCGGCAGAGTAGAATAGGACCACTCCAAGTCATCTCGTGGATGTCGTAAAAGGCGACTTTAGGAAACACAAGCTAAACAAAGCTTATTAACATCAAAGATACCTCTCCAACACGTCTGGCCAGCGTGGAGAGTGTAGGCCAAATCCTCCTCTGACTACTCAGGCTAGTATATGGCTCTGGTAGTACAGAAAGGCCTGCAGTGGAGACTAGGAAGACCTGATGATGATGATGATGAATAGCTCGAATCATCAGAAATTCGAGTTCCAATCATAAAATCCTAATCCTAACTAATATTATAAATGCAAAAGTGAGTTTGTATATTTGTTTATTACCTCTTCACGCTTTATCAACTGAACTTATCTTCTTGGAATTTGGCATTCACATAGGTTAGGGTACTGAGAAGGACCTAAGATACCTGCTATTTCAGTAAAAAGTACTGTTCCCGTGGGATTTGCAATAAAAATCTCGGTAAATTTATACGCGAGCAAAGCCACGGGTAGAAGCTAGTGCCGAATAAAAACGAAAAATCGTTCATACCTAGGTACACTTTGCCTGCTTATGTGGTGCTTATTGAGAAACTATAACCTATAGATCCTATCTTACTTTCCATTCCATTATCGGGTACTATAACTATGCCAGTCGCTGTCACATCTAAGTGGTCGCTCGCTTGATTCGCTTGCTCGCTCGTGTGGTGGTATATTTATATGTAATAACCTAACTGTTGAAAATTTGTTTAAATCTAGCAATTTTCCCAAGACTTCGTGTGTGTAAGTCAAGGAATATAATTGTGTAAGTCATAGCCTAAATAAGCTTTCTTTTAGTGAAAGATTTTTTCATTCCTATTCATATTCAATTAAAACAAATAATCTAACTATAACACAATTATTAACAACTAAACTTAAATATAATTGATTAAAACTAAATTAACTAAATTGAGATAACGCATGACCGGACTGGATGGAAGAAGTGCATAGAGGCCTTTGCCCAGCAGTGGGACACATGATGGCTCTAAATAATAATAATAATAATAACCTACAAATTTTTTTCCTATTTAAAACAAAACTTACCTATGAACTAAAACCTACCTATAAATAAATGCGGTAATGTGCCCAGAAGACTGGCAGCATTACCACGCTGAATAGAAATGGTTATTCTTTGTGCGAAATAGCTTCCAGCCCTCTGGTCATCGGACACCTCGACCAGCCTTTTGCTTATGAGCTTGAAAAGTTTATGAGCTGATGGACCCCACGGACCCAGTGTCTCTCCCCCAAACAGTTCAAAAATACATGCATCACCCAGGCATATATATTTGCGCCGTTTGGAGGAGTCTTAGTGTGTTCTCATTTTAGATATATTGACTAGCGATAGTACAATATGAAATAATAAGCCAATTACATACAATAATTACAAACGTGAGTGACACTTTGATTGGCTGAAGCCGATTGTACCTATATTAAGACTGCTTTGTGCTTATGAGAGCCTAGTGCCTAATATTTAGAACATTCATGGTTATACTTATATATTATTAATCATAGTATCGAACAAGTTCACAATATATTATTATCAAATCTATTATTACAGCTACTCACGAGCTAATAATTGTTACAGCTACTTATAAGCTAGCTCGTAAGCTATTAATCTATACATATAATAAAACAGTAAAAATATTTTGTCTGTACAATTAGTATTTTTGACTGAAATGGATAGAGGGACACTTAAAAAGAATAATAGAAAGCAAAAAAATTTAGAATTTCTTGTCTGTCTGTCTATCTGTATCACGTTTATCTCCGGCAATATTGGACGGATTCGAATAAAACTTTTTTTGATATATAGTTATTAAGCCGGGGCAACATATAGGGTAGAAATAATTTTGGAAAATGGAACACCTGATGCAGCATCATAATGGTCCAACTGAACTATAAGAAATATAAAAGTGGAGCCTTAGCAAAAGTTGTTAAACTTGATGAGCATTTTTGTTGAGGTATAAAAATTCTGAGATTTGGAACACCTGACGCAGAACCATAATGGTCCAGGTGAACTATAGGAAATATAAAAATGACGTTGTAGCAAAAGTTGTTCAGCCTGATTAGTATTTTTTGTTGAGGTAAAAAAATCGAAGATTTAGAACATCTGATACACTACCATGTAAAATTTTATATCGACAATTTTACAAAGTCACACTCTCCACTGGGATAGAGTGCGTAGAATACGATAAGCTCATATTACTGGTGACCGCCCAGCGATTGCCCTTTTCACAACGTAGTTTTCAACCCATAAGTACGGCAAAACATGAGAGTTTACTGTCTCTCCAAGCCTTGAACCCACAGGCAACACCTAAAGCCGAGGTCCGTCCATCCCGAAGGCTCCCTTTGGAGATGTGCGATAGGTCGAGGGCACTCTGCCCATACCTCAAAGTTTGGTGAATTAGCGCAAGCTCACTTGGAGCTAGCTATATAGTCTTCCTATCGTGTCGGTGGCTCAAAAAATCTAAAAGAGTCCTATATATATTTTATCCCTCCAGTATTTAGCAACAGCCGATGCAATGCCATAGGTACAATTATATAAAAAATTATCAAAAATTTATTAAGTAACTACAATTTACAGTTGCACATTAACGAACCTACAAGGATTAACTCGTGTATAGATCATATAATGAGTAATATCCCTGATGCACAGGGCTCTATTCATCACGTACATTTGTCTGATCACAATACTTGTCAAACATTACAGTTCAAAACTGCAAAAAACATACCGAGGCCAGATTATTGGTATATAAAAAGAAGGGACTATAGTTTTGAAAATATAGAAAAATTCAAGAAATGTCTATCAAACCTTACATGGCAAGAGGTTTATGAACAAAAAAACTTAGACTCTGCTTTTAATTTATTTCATGACGATTTATGTACATTTTATGATCTCTGTTTCCCCATAATCAAAGTTAAAATGAAAACAGACAATACTAAGCCCAGATGGATAACATCGGGAATTAAAAAATCGTGCAAAACGAAACGTAAACTCAGATTTGATTTATATAAAAATAAGACGGAAATATCAAAAAAAAAACTGAAATCATATGATAAAATATTGAAAGCCTGTATAATTAAATCACAAATGAATGATAATTTTAAATTATTACAAAAATCAAAAAATAAATGCAAAACTTCCTGGGATATCATAAAAAACAAAAGTCAAAACATAAAATCAAATAGCATAGAATCAGTAATAATAAATGGAAAAAACGAGGAGAATCCAAAGATCATTGCGGAAGAATTTAATAAATTTTTTGTTAATGTTTGTCATGGTAAATCACCAAAAAATAAATCATGTTCATCACTAAGTAATAATAATAATTCTATTTTTTTGACGCCATGCTCTGAAGATGAGTTATACAAGATAATAATGAGTTTAAATAATACAAAGTCCGTTGGCTTTGATAATGTTTCAACTCATATTTTAAAATCATGTGCACGGTATTTACTCCCTGTTCTGACATTCATTATAAATCTGTCTTTCACTGAAGGCACTTATCCTACTAGACTTAAATCTTCCATTGTTAAGCCATTGTTTAAAAAGAACGACAAGAAAAACATAAATAACTACAGACCTATAACCTTACCATCCATTCTATCAAAAATTTTTGAAAAGGCTTTTTTAAACAGACTTAACATTTTCTTAAATAATCACAATATCATTTGTAGAGAACAAAATGGCTTCCAGAAAAATAAATCGACTACACTTGCAGCCTTTTCTATGATTAAAATTGTGACTGAGAATATTGACGTAGGTAATCCAGTTACAGTCATATTTTTCGATATGACCAAGGCTTTTGACATGGTTAATCACAATATTTTATTAAGCAAATGTGATAAATACGGAATCAGGGGTGTTGCACTTAGCTGGTTGAAAAGTTATTTGACTGATAGAACACAATGTGTAGAAATAACTAAGGTAAATAAAAACAAAGAAATGAATAATTTTAGATCATCTTTCTTACAAAATGCTACAGGGGTCCCACAGGGCAGTATCTTAGGCCCGTTACTTTTTCTCCTGTATATAAACGACTTGCCTCAAATCATTGACTATAAATGTGTTTTGTTTGCCGACGATTTATCTATTATCATACCTGGTGACATTAAAAAATCAAATGACATGGACGAAGTATCTTACGAAAATGAAATTAATAACACTATTAAAATAATACATGATTACCTAGAAGCCAATGCATTAAAAGTTAATATAATTAAAACAAATTACATTCAATTTTCAAATTATCAAGCCTGCCGTCCCAAACTAAATATACATTGTCAAAATCAGGATCTAAAAGAAACAATACACACAAATTTTTTAGGAATAGTAGTGGACAAACACTGTAACTGGAAAACACATATAAATAGTGTGTGCACTAAAATAGAAAGATTTGTTTACGTTTTAAAAAGGCTTAAATGTACAGCAGGTATTAAATCGGCTTTGACTGCTTACCATGGCTACGTCGCATCAGTGCTTAGATATGGTTTGATACTTTGGGGAAATTCAACAGATATACATAAAGTCTTTGTCTGTCAAAAAAAATGTATTCGTGCCTTGGCTAGTGTTGGCCCTCTTGTATCTTGCAGACCTTTATTCAAGAAGCTAAATCTCTTGACACTAACAGGTTTATACATATATCAGTGCTGTTGTTTTGTAAAGACATATCCAGACTTCTTTCAAATCAAAGCGGTAAATACAAGGTTAAGACCCAAAGATCCCACGCTTTTGTTGAAGCCATTAAGTAGAGGCACAATTTTAGATAAAAATTGTTACCTTATGACAATTAAAATTTATAATAAACTGCCAGTCGATCTTAGGATGCTTAGTTTTAAACTTTTTAAGCACAGATTGCATAAATGGTTGGTTGACAAATGTTATTATGACATCAACGAATTTTTGACATCCTAGAATTGATTTATTTGACTTTAATGTATGTAAACTTTCATTTTATTTTACAACTACTTTAAAAATCAAAATTTTGCATGCCTATTGTTAAAAGGCGGGAAATTATTATGTGTGTGATGACCCTAGCAAATAAACATTTCATTTCATTTCATTTCATTTCATTTCATTTCATTTCATTTCATTTCATAACAATGCTTCAAGTATTTTCCTATGTAGGTATGTTTAGTTCGTATTAAGGTATATGCCGGAGTCATAAAGTCCACGCGAACGAAGTCGCGGGTATCAGCTAGTATAATATAAGAATAACTATCAATTGGAGAAATTTCATTGATACCATCATTATCATCATCATCAGGGCTTTTTTAGCTTCCACTGCAGGAGCACGACCCTCTCTATACTACCAAGTAAGAGGATTTGGCCTCACTCTCCACGCCGGATACCATCATATATTTTTTAGGGTTCTGTAGTAAACGAGGAACCCTTATAGTTTGGCATGTCTGTCTATCCATCTGTCTGTCCGTCCGCGGTTTTACTCAGAGACTATAAATACTAGAAAGCTGTTTTTTAAACAAACCCATCGTTTTAGTTATTGTTAAGAGGTAAGTGTCCCCCCCCCCCCCTTTATCTGCTAAACGGTTTTATGGATACCTGTAAAAAATTACAGCAGTAGTATATATACTAAACTTGAAAGGAAAACTATCAGAGCTGAGTACTAAGTACAAACTAAAAAGTTATAGGCAACCAACCTCGTAAATGTACTGTACTGTAATGTACTCGAAAATGTAAAATTTCATACAATTTTCATTATAAAAATGTACTCGAAAATGTAAAATTTCATGCATTTTCATTGTTACATGTTTTAGGTCGTTAAACTGTGAGGTGCGAGTGTAAACAGTGTGAACTCAAAGTTGTCATTCGCAACTACGGAACGGAACCCTATACTGTGCGTGTTTATTATTTAAAATTATTATACCCCTGATGTTACAGGTGTCCATGAGCGGCGATGATCACTTACCATCAGGTGACATGCTAGCTCGTCTGCTATCATATTTCATAAAAAAAAAAAATTTTCTTTTTTAGGTACTCAGAGCCGTAAGAAACTGCCAACCCCACAATGCATATACCATATATGATTGTATCTGCTTAAACAAGCTATTACCTGGAACTCTATCGATTAGAATTTGCACTAGAATAATTGTGTATCTGTCTGTGACGTCACACGTCGGGCGATTGACACATCCATTTGCCCGTCGCTTGAACAAGTGCCTGTGTCAATCATGAGCGTATGTTTATAGACATAATCCCTGTATCGCTGGCTAGACCGCCTTATTACTTCTGGGAGCCTGGTACCAACAGTTTAATTCCTGAGTGGTTAGGATATGTTACTAAGTAACTTTGATCACAAAGCTAAGTAACTTCCTCTCCCTGGGAAAATTATAGTTTACTATCAGTTTGATCCTAAAGAAATCGATCGAGTGGTTTATAGGTATTTAATATTTTTTATTGCTCAAAGAAGTACCGATAAATCATCCATAGTTAAAATTTGTTGCATTAATAAGACAAGATAGTTTTGATAGCCCACCAGTTTAAGGCTCTGACAATCCCGTAAAAGATGAAGCTAAATCTTCTTATTTTATAAACCGACTTCTTGATTCTTTAAAATCGACTTTAACCTAAGAATTCCATTCCATAACACTCCATAAAGTTTCTCATAAAAACCCTTCGCACATGACCGCACGCGCCTACCACCTGCCCTTTTATAATATTCATAAAAATATTCCATACAAAATTAACTTCGAACTCACAGTACGTCTATACTTTGCACCCTATTAATTTATACTGTGTCTTCAACGGTCAAAAGTCATCTGCCCTTTAACATAGCTTAGAAACATTCATGTAACAAAATACGCCAATACACAGTCTGACGAAGTATTTTATGAATGTAAATTGCTCTGTGACCATAACGGTTGGATACCACCTGTTGTGACGTCACGCGTCAGGTGCGTCGAAGAGACGGAAGATATATCTATCTCTTTCTACAGTTGGTATGCATCTAAGCACCTGTGATGTGTACCTATAAAAAGTTTAACTATTAGATTTTAGAGACGCGTACAAGAAATTAAAAACGGATCCGTCGTGCGTCTGTCTGTCTGTCCATCCTTCTATCACAGCCAATTTGCTCCCAATATACTGGACTCAATCATGATGTTATCTTGTAGGACCTAAATACAGATGTGCAAAGTAAATATATAACTATCTATCTATCTTCTATATATATACTTAAAACAAAGACGGGTTTGTTACAACACTTATAACTCGAGATCTGCTGAACCAATTTTCATGGTTATTGATTCGGTGGATTTGTCTCCACCCCGAATAGCAGAATACATCTTAAAAACAATGAAAACTCGATATGTGTAATGAATACTTAATCATTGACTGTTAGGCGGTACAAAGTTCGCCGGGTCAGCTAGTTTTTAATATAAGAGTCGGGGGATAAATAAGGAAATTTTAAAAATAGTTTTGCTAATTTTACTGTGCTGTATATCAATAAAAGGGCTCATTATAAGGATCTCAAACATATTTTTGTTATTATTGTAAAATAAGTAGTTTTGATTGTATCTCCGAAACGGCTGAGCCTAAAATTTTAGAATAATATACCAAATATACCTAGTTCATTGCTTGTAAGATTGCAGACAAACTTCTGTGTGATTTGTCCGTATATATTTATTATTTTTATTTATTTAGGTATTTAAACTTAAAAAAATAAAAATTGAAAATAAAGTGGTAAACTCAACATAATACGTTACTCAACAAAATAGTTCACAAAAACGCCACTTTAAAGGGTTAAGGTTCTTTAGGTGTTTTTTTTTTTGCAATATATTCTTATTAATAACTTCCATTTCTTACTTCTTAAATTTAATAAAATAAAACACCACAAGAAAGCGCTAGTCAATTGAATGAAAACAATTGTACAGATCCTCTCCACGCAAATTCAACTCGCACTTGGCCGATTTTTTTTGTAATACGACCTGACAGTCAGAAAGACGGTCCTTTAGATATTTTTTTTTTTTCTGTATAGGTCGGTTCCTTGTCGTGTTGGTCCATTGGAGCCCAGGGCTCACTATTATGATAGCCTGTATGTTTATATACTTTAATGTGATTTGGCAAAGTTTGTATAGCTGGGGTTGCCTGTTTGAAGTTAACCTGTCCTAAGGTAACTAGAGAATTTAAGACAATTACCTATTAAAACGAATTACATTATTTACCCGCGCCGGGAATCTAACTCGAAGCTCTCATGTCTTAGACCATTGCATCATAACCACTGCCACAGTGAATACAGTACAATAATAATTGAATTGTGTGTTTAACATTCAGATATGTATGTGTGAAAAATTCAAATACAATGTTTTATTGTTTATGAATAAAGAAATAAAATAAATAAAAAAAAATCAAAAATAAATATCTACGAAAAGTAAGTAATGTTTTTTTCTTCCAAACTAAAATAACAGAACTAAACCAACAATCGAACCCAGGGCCCCTTTGTACTCGTATAAACTGCGTTAAGTAAGGGGGTAAAATGTTAACGTAATTACTCAGATTTAATTAGCCAGAACTGCTGCTCTACAAACTACTTAGATGACATGAATATTATAGCGTCTCGACGGGCGCCTTAGACAACTCGGTAGTAGTCCCAAACATGACCTATTCGGAAATGGGAGATTGGGCAGGGCATGCATAAGCTGAGTCCCGCAACAGAGGAAGAGTTGAAAATACCAAATCAAATCTACTAAGACTTTTATTTATTTTTTGACGATAGACTATATTCTTTATAGGCCGCGTGGTAATAGGACTACTCCAAGTCTTCCCGTGGATGCCGACTTAGGAAACACAAGCTAAGCAAAGCTTATAAAAATTAAAGAGACCTCTCAAACCCGTCTGGCCAAAACGTGGAGAGTGTAGACCAAAGCCTTTGACTGCTCTGTCTAATATATGGCTCTGGTAGTATAAGAGGGCCGTGCTCCTGCAGTGGAGGCAGTGGAGACTAAAAGAGACCTGATGATGATCTTCTTCTTCTTATCGAGTCGAAATGGTTTCATTCTATTAAATATCTTTCGACCAGTATCTGGCCACGCTGATAGCCATGTCGTTGGCCTCATTAAGGTCCTGTACGGTGCAAGTTATGGGGCAGTTTGGGCACGACAGAAGGTGAGACATGGTCTGATCGGCACCGCAGTCACACAAGTGATGATGATCATAAAGATGACGATTTTTACTTAAAATTAGGTATAAATACCGGTATAAGGTGGGTTTCTTCTTCTTTCCGAGTCGTAAAGTAGAAGAAAACCACCTAAGATAACGATGTAGGGTGGTATAAGTATCAATCCTGCATAAGGACTTTTCATTTAATGATAATTAGACCCATGTATATATGTTTTATTATACACCCACATCAAACTCTCTGATCAACCCAAAGGTTCGACTGTTAGAGAATGCTGTTGAGCATTAAGTCCACCTTTTTTTACTGTTATATTTTTTGTGTGTGTATAATAAACCGTAAATAAATACTCTGATCTTACTTCAGCTCAAAATTCTATCTACTTACCATACCTTGTTTTGTCGACACCAAGTGACGATGTAATTAACTGTATATTTAAGTCCACAAACCACTTAGATGACATGAATCTTACAGTATCCTGACGGTCGCTTTAGACTAGTTAGTAATAGTTCCAAATTTTACCTATTCATAAGTGCGAAATTAGACAGAGCATACGTAAGCCGTGTCCTGCCAGTAGAACAAGCGTCAAAAATTAGGATATGACAGTAATAATACTTACTCGTATACATTCAAAAAATTCAAAATTCAAAAATGTTTTGTTTTTTTTCTCCAATCTATATCTATACCCACAAACACAAATTTTGGTACAAATTGTATACTTATAATAAGATTGTAAGAGACTGGTGTATGAACTAAGCAGTATCTCACCATCTACCAAGACTTTCATTTATTTATTGAAGATATTTACTATTTATTGGCCGTAGTTCCCGGCAGAGTAGAACCACTCCAAGTCTTTCCATAGATGTCGTAGATGGCGACGTAGGAAATACAAGTTAAACAAAACTCATAAGCACAGAAATATTTCTGTGCTTATAAATATCAAAGAGACTTGTCCAACCCGTCTGGCCAGCGTGAAGAGCGTAGGCCAAATCCTCTGACTGCTCTGGCTGTGATATAAGGTTCTGGCAGGGCAGTACAGAGAGGTCCGTGCTCCTGTTGCTGTAACAAACAAACAAATAAACAAACTCACTTTCGCGTTTATAATATTAGTTAGGATTAGGATTAGTTAAGATTCAAGAGTGGGAGATTGGACAGGGTTTGCATAAACCACGAAAGAAATGCCAGTTTAGGTCACGTTTATCTTGAACTAGCAGCCCTCCCGCCCTTGCATGTATTATACTTACCTAAAAACCTTCCTCATGAATCACTATTTATTGATGAAAATCACATGAAAATCCGTGCAGTAGTTTTTGAGTTAGTGGCGAGCAGACAGACAGGCAGAGACACGTGGCAGAATTTAAGTTTTAGTCAAAAATAAAAATCACCTTTTTTCGATTTGAGAAGTAAAACGTGAAAAGATAAAACTTAATGCCCAGTAAAAATATTCAAACTCATCGAACTCAACAAACCCTAATTAGGAAGATGATGTTCCCTCTGATCACGGTGATAAGCCAAAGTGTATTCTAAGTCGGGGTTTCGGAGAAAAAACTGTGTTGTCATCGCATTGATTTCGCTGATGGCCCGAAGTTTTTGTGTTGTTACTTTTCGACCACATAAATAGGTCGGCTACTGGCAGGAGATTTATTTACTAGTACCATCTTCAAAAAGGAATAGGTTATCAATCCATCGGATTTAAAAAACCGGCCAAGTGCGTGTCGGGCCACGCGCAGTGTAGGGTTCCGTAGTTGCGAATGACAACTTTGAGTTCACACTATTCACACTCGCACCTTACAGTTTAACGACCAAAAACATCTAACAATGAAAATAGTATGAAATTTTACAGTTTATAAGTTGGTTGCCTATAACTTTTTAGTTTGTACTTACTACTCAGCTCTGATAGTTTTCCTTTCAACTTCAGTATATATGCTACTGCTGTAATTTTTTTCACGTATCTATATATAACCGTTTAGCAGATAGAGGGGAGGGACACTTACCTCTAACAAAAATTCGCACTTTAAAACCAAATATTTCGGAAACGGAGCCCTTAATCAAAAAATGGTGTTCTCAACCTCACAATATTTTTGAAAGACCTATTTAACGATACCCCACACAATAGGTAAATAGAGAAAAAAAAATTACTCCCTCACTTTACTTGTATGGGAGCTACCCTAAAAAAAAATTTTTTTCAAGATTTTATTCTACCACTTTTTTGCCATGATTAATATACATACCCATACCAAATTACAGCTTTCTAGTACTTATAGTCTCTGCGTAAAACCGCGGACGGACAGACAGACAGACAGACAGACAGACAGACAGACAGACAGACAGACATGGCGAAACTATAAGGGTTCCTTGTTTACTACGGAACCCTAAAAATACACCTTAAAGAAAGTTAAGGTCCACGTAATGATACATCATCTTAAAATGAATAAAATATTTGACTATTGACTCATCATCATCATAAGGTCTTTTTTAGTCTCCACTGCAGGAGCACGACCCTCTCTGTAGGTACTACTACAGCCATATATCAGTCTGAGCAGACAGAGGATTTGGCCTTCACTCTCCACACTAGCCAGACGGGTTGGAGAGGTTTCTCTGATGTTTATTTCGTTTAGCTTGTTTTCCTAAGTCGCCTTGTACGACATCCGACTTGGAGTGGTCCTATTCTACTCTGCCGGGAACCACACGACTATTGACTATTAGTGACAAATAACATCAAAATTGCCCTTTTTTTCAGATTCGCCTCTGCCAACATAACTTCCTAATATACTCATAGAGAATTCTATAAATATGTATTAAAGAGTTATCAACCAATCTCTTCACTACCAATTGAAAGAGATAAAATAAAAACTCGAAACCAAATCTCAGCACAGCATCCTCTTACCAAATCCAGTTTTTGACAATACATGCGCAGGCGTCGCCTTTCACCACGTCGACCAATCACAGCACTGGACTCGTGGCGGCCATTTTTGATTGGTTGATTTACTGAAGGAGGCTGGCTAAGTTACGTCAAGTTGCGAACTGGACCCAATAAACATATTTTATTTATATTAACCGTTTTACTTACTTATTCAAATTACGTGAGTAACATCTCGCATAATATTTAAGAATAAATATAAATTTGCATAGCTAAAAGCTTTGCTATATGAGCATAGTACCTATATGAAGGCTTACGATTTATCATGGACTAGCAATATTCCCGCAAATTCATACACAAGTGGAAGGTAGCGATATATTTACAATCTTTGTTTTTTTTTTTATAATAGGAATACAGCAAACGAGCCGTGTGGTTCCCGGCAGAGTAGAATAGGACCACTCCAAGTCATTCCGTGGATGTCGTAACAGGCGACTAAGGAAACACAAGCTAAACAAAGCTTTTTAACATCAAAGAGACCTCTCCAACCCGTCTGGCCAGCGTGGAGAGTGTAGGCCAAATCCTCTGACTACTCAGGCTAGTATATGGCACTGGTAGTATAGAGAGGGTCGTTCTCCTGCAGTGGAGACTAGAAAGACCTGATGATGATGATGATGACAGCAAACGAGCATGTGAGTCACCTAATGGTAAGTGATCGCTGCCTATAGACAACTGTAACACCAGGTTGTGACAAAAAGCGTTGTTGCGTTGTTTGAAGGTTTTCTTTTTTATTCCATCGTGCAATACAGGTATTTAATTCAGCACAAAATTCTTAATTTAATTATTTAATTATATATTATCCTGTAAGTATTTAAAATATCCAAGAAATCAGCAAAAAAAAACTTACTTAAAAAAATTATATGGATAACACATTCCTAGAAACGAAAAATACAGGGTTTCGAGAAAACCGTACAAGTTGAACATATTTACAGGAATAAGTAAATATTTGGAAACCAAAGCTTTTTGTAGTCGATCGTGTGCTCGGGATCAAAAAGGTGTCTGCGATTGTCATAGATCTATACACTAATACACGGCTGTATTGACGACAGGGCTACACCGAATACTTATTAGGAGCAATATTCACAAGTTTCATTGTTTAAAAAAAAACCAGACTGCCGTTTTTAACCGACTTCAAAAAAAGGTCCTCCTTTTTTTTGCTGCGTAGGATAGGTTTTTAAAAAATTTAGAACCTCCTGGTTCTCAATCGTCGTAATTTTTTTATATGTATGTCCCCCGATTTCTCGAAGAAGCCTGGACCGATTTAAGAAATTCTTGTTCTTGAATCTTGAAAAATCTTTGTTCGATAGGTAATACTTTACAAATGGTTCCATTAAATTTTTATCGAAATGTGTCGAGCGCTTTTTGAAAAAATACACAAAAACCAAAAAAATGTTTACAAGGATGCCGTTCGGTTTACACTTATTTCTATTTTATTTTTATGCTTATTCAAACAAATTGATAGGGTTGAAGTCAGTTTTTGTTTTTCGTTAAAAATATCTTAAATTATTGACGGTTTAGGTCCGCCATCCAATTCTATAAAAAAAGGGTTTCCTCAAAATTTTACAAGTTATAAAAATTTGGAGTCTTTGGAGCTTTTTGCAGTCGATCGTAATACTCGGAATCAAAGAAACGCGTCTTTCTTTGTGATACAACTAAGTTGTCTTCTATTGTCATAGATCTATAAACTAATACACCGCTGTATTGACGACACTATCACCAAATATAGGGAATGTTATTAAAAACTCTACTGTGCTGGTTTGGAAAAAAGGAAAAACATAGAATATACCAGCTGTTTTTCTTCCCGCGCAGACCGTAAAAGCCGGTCAGAGGATTGGGCTAAGGAATCACTTAAATAGGCGATGAGGCAACCTATCACTATTTTCATTCCGCTTTCCACCTTAACGCCCACAAACACATTAAACGTGGCTTTAGGTTTTATGAGCTTAGGCTCTGTCTACCCCGCAAGAGATAAAGACGTGATTATATGTATGTGTAACCATAATGTTACTTAAAATAACTGTTATGTATATTAAGCCCATCAGGCACGTAGGGGGACCAAAACTGAACTGAGTTCCTTTCGGCGTATTCTTCTCAGCAGTGGTCCTTCCGAAACTAGTAGTAGTTGTAGTTAACAAGAAATATAATTGACGTTCAAAAAATGATACATGAGATCCAAAATTTTAATAAAAACTATTCATTTCATTTCTTTTCATTTCAAGGCTTGTACTGTATTTTTATGTTAAAAATGTTATGTATTGATTGTTAATTTCTGTAAACTTACATCTGTAACCTAAGTAGGTACGTCCTTTAGTTTACGAGGAAATCGTAACAAAAAAATAGCTATTGAAAGCAGAATTAAAGATGGCAGCAACCCTATACATCAATAAAAATATTCAAATAAGCCAAAACAAGCCCATATTCACACCATATCTGATCTCTTTGACCGCGCGGCCCCCGGCGCCTCTATCCATTCTTATATCTATGTAATACCTGATATTATTACAACACATGCTAATTTCGATCCTAACTGAAGGATGTAGAGTTTAAAATGCAATGCAATGATTTAAATGTAGGGATTTGTTTATCATAATGTATTGGTATGAGAATTGTGGTAGATATTGTCTTTTTTTATTTATATAAAACTGTTTCGACGTTTTCAATAATGTTAAACGAGAAGTTATTAGGTACATTATTAAATGCATACTTTATCAAAAAAAAAATTGTTTATGTAATAAATATAGCCATTTTCTGCGACTTCGTTAGCGTAAATTATAGCTTACTAGCTGTTACCCGCGGCTCCGCCCGCGTGATATATAGCCTATGTTCTTCTCAGTACCCTTACTATCTATGCAAAATTTCATGATGGTCGGTTCAGTAGATACAGCGGGAAAGCGTAACAAACAAATAAACAAACAAACTCACGTTCACATTTACAATATTAGTTAGGATTAGGATTAGGATGCCACCCGCAGATAAATTATCTTTCTATCATCATCATCATCATCAACAGCCTTCTGTATCCCACTGCTGGGTATAGGCCTCTCTCATCACATGCCATCCATTTCGGTCTTTTGCCTTTTGAAACCAGTTTCGACCTGCGATTAAAAACATTTTGAAAATCGGCCTTTTGTAGTTTCGGAGCCTATTCAACGCAAACAATCAAATCTCTCCTCTTTAATAATATTGGTATACTTATTAAATAAATATGAATGAAGATAGATCGCCATGTGGTTTCCGGCAGAATGGAATAATATAGCTCCAAGTCTTCCCGTGGATGTCGTAGAAGGCAACGAAGGAAGCACAAGCTAAACAAAGCTTATAAATATCAAAGAGACCTCTCCAATCCGTCTGGCCAGCGTAGAGAGTGTACGCCAAATCCTATAACTGCTCTGGCTAATATATATGGCTTTGGCAGTACAGAGAGGATCGTGCTCCTGCGGTGGAGACTAAAAAAAGACCTGATCATGATGATGATAGATACGGACAAATAACATAGATTGAATTTTGATTTTAGTTTGTTCGAGTTCGAGCTCCGTGGCGCAGCGGTCAACACGCCGGTCTGTGACACGGATGGTCCCGGGTTCGATCCCCGGTCAGGTCAAGATGAAAAATGATCTTTTTTCAGATTGACCTGGGTCTTGGATGTTTATCTATATACCTATGTATTTGTTATAAAATATAGTATCGTTGAGTTAGTATCCCATAACACAAGTCTTACATAAGAACAACTTACTTTGGGGCTAGCTCAATCTGTGTGATCTGTCCGTATTTATATTTATTTATTTTAGTTTGTTACTGTATTCTTGGTATTTCCTTATCTCGTCCATGTGGTCCCAAGTAGTCCCAACCATACCAACGTCGAGCTCCGTGGCGCAGCGGTCAACACGCCAGCCTGCGACACGGGGGTCCCGGGTTCGATCCCCGGTCAGGTCATGATGGAAAACCATCTTTTTCATAGTGACCTGGGTCTTGGATGTTTATCTATAATAAGTATATATTATAAAATATAGTATCGTTGAGTTAGTATCCTGCGACACAAGTTCACAACTTACTGTGGGGCTAGCTCAATTTGTGTGATATGTCCCTATATATTTATTTATTTTTATTTTTACCATTAGGATTCGTACGATTTGTTCTGACAGTTGCACATAATGGGTGAACGCGCGCTTTGTCTATGCTGTCGGTATTTGATAAGTACCTGCCACCACCAGAGGGCACTACTGTTTGCGCTACAACTTTGTATCTACCATATTATCTATAATAATATTATAGAGATAATGAGTTTTTTTGTTTGTTTGGTTGAACGCGCTAATATCAGGAATTTCAAAAATTCTTTAACAGTTGGTTTAATTATCCCCGAGTGCCAAAAGCTATGTATGTACCTCGGGCAAAGCCGAGTCGGACTGCCAGTAAGAAAGATAAACCACTTTTCATTACATCTTATTTAAAATTAAAACAATATTTTGGTCCCTCCACCCGTTTAGCTATCATTGTGCCAATTCACTCTACATTGCTGTTTAACTCAAAAAAGCTCTTGACAGACAGCAATGTACAGCGAATCGGCATGATGACGGGCGTACGTACGGTGCGGTGGGCCCGTTGAAGACCTAGTCACAGTGTTTAAAGGATAAAGATCTAATTAGTATTTAAATTGTTTGTTTGTTTCTTTGTTTTCAATGATGACAGCCGGGAGCAACAGCTTAACGTGCCTTTCGAAGCACGTAGGAGCCCGAGATATTTTTATGCCACTTGTGGTCACCCATTCACGTGGGTACCGCGCTCAGAGTTGCTTTACATGCGTAAGCGCTTCCAGTGCTTACGCCCGGCTTTGAGTAATAATATAATCAATCCCCACGATTAAAATGTTGTAAAAGCAGTTTGTTTACTTCCAATATTTTTAGCGATTCCGAACAATAGCGAGCAATAAATTGTAAACGTATTTCACACATTTTGCGGACAAAGCGGATATTTTGTTTCGTTTTCAAAATGGCTGTTAATTAAGTATATTTGTTATGTTAAAATCAGCGACGAAAATATTTTTTGTTTGATTTATATTTACATACTTTCGATTATCTATTTCGATACTTTTTAGGGCTCATTTTTCCTATGTCCGTTTTCGTGCCCCCAAAACGTGTAGCTAGGTGTACAAAATTTCTTCATGATCGGTTCAGCCGTTAGCCCAATAGAACATTACCCTCCTTTTAGATCGTCGGGTAACAATCAAAGCCACACAAAAAGCCACTAAAGTCAGTTTATGAAGCTCCAATATTTTCGGCGATTCCGAACAATGGCGAGCAATAATTGTAAACGTATTTCACATATTTTGCGGACAAAAGCGGACATTTTGTTTCGTAATCAAAATGGCTGTAAATTATATGTTGCGCAAAAAATTAGCAAATATGCTTTGTGCTCGATTCGTATTTATTTAAAATCAAATACAAACACTTTGCATTAACAACGTTATCCCGACTAATATTATAAATGCGAAAGTGAGTTAATTTGTTTGTTACGCTTTCACGGCCTATCTACTGAAACGATCATCATGAAATTTTGCATACACGTTGTATGGAGTACGGAAAAATAAATAAGGAAATGAAAATCTTTCATGCCGGAGAAATTATTCCCGAGGATTCGACTTTAACGCGATGGTTCCCGGCAGTACATAAGAGGACCATTCCTATTCTTTCCAAGAATTTCATGAAACACAACTTAGAAAACACAAGTTTAACAAAACTTTGGCCAGTATGAAAGAGTGTAGACCAAATCCTTTAACTGCTCTAGCTAATACTCTGGTAGAGGGTACAGAGAGGATCGTGCTCCTGCAGTGAAGACTAACAAAAAAGACCTAATTATAAGAAGAACTTAGCTTTAGTGTAATAATAATTTGGACTTGATACGTCATCGCATTAAAAGGTCTTGCCAGACAGCTATTTACCTTTTAAGGTGCAGAACTCTTAAAATATGCCGTATATATTTTTTTACATTATTCTTATAATAATTATTTATTATAAGAATTTATACTTTTACAACAGTTGAATACTCGCAATATGACCTTTCCAGATAAAACCAGCCTTTCAAAGTCCCCAATTTCCACGCCCCTAGCCCCCCATTTAATTACTGGAAGAGCGCGAACTAGAGTGAATAAAAACAGCTTTGCTTTGTCTCGCAATTTTTCATTTCCTCTCCATAGCGACGCGTTATACGACATAGACTTACATCTGCGTCTTGCGTAAACAGGGACTTGGGAAATATTTAACTAATTTTTCCACGACTTCGTCCGCGTAAAACTTCAGCGCCCTATATAAAGCTGGGAATTCAATAAAACAATAACAGTATCATAGAAATTGCTCGGCTGGCGCTACGGGAATAGCAAAAATAGACGAAAAAAAAATACATTTATAAAAATACATTTTCTTGGCGTACACATTTTTTATAATGCCTACTATCGATACTTATTCACTGGCACCGATCATCAAAATAGCAAATTTTTCGTTTCCATTAAAAAATGTTACTTTGTTTTAAAAAAAACTAAACTTTTACTACTTAAGCATTTCTTTGCCTTTAAAATCAGTTAAAGTGTTTAAAAGACCATCATACTCGGTTAAATATTGATCGTTTTTCGGCCCGTTGCGGGCAATTTTAACAATTTTTCTTATGTGACCAATGCAGAGAATCGTTTAAAATTAATTTTATTTAAATGTGTAACAATCGCGAAAACATTAACTCAATTTCTTTTTACAATTCCATACAAAAACATTCAGTCACCCGGTCAGTTCGTATTCTATTTGTATACTGTAACTAGCTATTGCCCGTGGCTTTGCCCACGTGATTTATAGCCTATATCCTTCTCTGTACCATTATCAACGTGTATGTAAAATTTCATGATGATCGGTTCAGTAAATAGAACGTAAAAGCGTAATAAACAAACAAATTGACGACTGACTTCACATTTATAATATTAGTTGGAATGGGATTGGGATTCCTGAGTTCCCAGCATCGGTCCCAACATGCCCAGATTGACGGGCTGAATCAAAGGGTCCATACCTATAATTACTTGCAGGTCGCTTTATTGTCTGATTTGATTATAACTTGTTAATGATTGACGTAAACTTAATCTTAGTATAATTTTAAACCTTAGTGGTTTCGCTATGCTAAGTTCCAACAAAATGTTTTGTAAGATCCTTTAAATGGTAAAAAAAAAAACTATTTGCATTTGTGTAATCTATACGGTGAAATGCAGATCGTTAATTTTTTTTATGTCATAGGACGGCAAACGAGCATGCGGGTCACCTGATGGTAAGTGATCTCCGCTGCCCATGGACAACTGCAACTCCAGGGGTGTTACAAGAGCGTTGCCAGCCTTATTTTTCCTTCCCAGAGGAGGAGCGGGGGATGGGCCTCTGGCTCTCTCACTCACCAAACGAAGCATAGAAGCATACTCGAAGCCGGCCCATTCATGCTTAAACTATACTTGAAAACTTACTTGTACTTGTTGTCGATTAATACTTGTAAATTTCGATGATATCCACAGTGTCAGTGGTGTCAGCCAGCCATTACTCAATTTCCGATGCCTCCGATGGTGTTGACAATAAAATGAACAATCAAATATTTCGCGCCGACTTAGGGCTGCCAACATTTTCTTATCTCAATAAAGTATTTTTTAAAGCTATAAAAAATATAGTATTTAATAGATATCTATTAATCTAAAATTATATTTTTGTCGTCAATAAAACTAGCATAATCGCAGTCGATAGCTTTATCGCAATCAATTTTTAAATTAATATAATCATTTATATTATTATGAAGCCTGGATAGACTCTATTAGCCTAAAAGTGTAGAATAAAATTGTGTCCAACTATAGTCTATGATGCAAACACAATGCAACACCAATTTGACGGACTTTGATGGCATTAATTGACAAGACGCGTGTGCTTACACAAAGCTGTCACGCACACAGGCATTGAATAATTGGCCAGTTTTTTAATCATTGAAATAAAGGTATCTAGCGAATATAAAGTCAAAGTAAGTATAATTAATACTTATGATTTTAATGGAAATTATGATTTTAATGTCAATCATTTATAACAGAGACACGTCAGTTACACGCACATAACGTCTATCGAATGAAAGACGGTTAAAAAATTTGCGAATCTTTTTTTTTATTTTATTAGTTTTTTGTAGAATATAAACATTGATCTATTGTAGTGAAATATAGTATTATCGCGTACTATATATTTCTTCAGCAGTATATAGTTCGAAGTCCCGAAATATAGTACAGTACTATATAATATGCCGTGCGGTTTCCGGCAGAAGAGAATATATAGGACGACTCCAAGTCTTCCCGTGGATGTCGTAGAAGGAGACTTAGGAGACGCAAGCTAAACCAACTCCAACGTGTAGAGTGTAGGCCATATCCTCCGACTGCTCTGGCTATATGGCTCTGGTAGTACAAAGAGGGTCATGCTCTTGCAGTGGAGACTAAAAATACCTGATGCTGATGATGATGATGATGATATAATATAGTACGGTTGGCAGCCCTACTCTGACTGTACGCGGGAAATTAGTTTGGGCTGTAAGCGATTGTGTTTTTAGTACCTCCGATTTTGCACAAATAGGACGACTAATTGATTTAGGAGTCGAAGAATAGATGTTAGGTGCTATTTCGGCATTGTTGGGTGATATACATTTTGGGTGTGCATGTACATATTGCAAATCACTGTGTATTCGTTTATTTGTATTCCTACTAAGTGTGTGTTTAATAATGTGGGACTTAGGAGTCTGGACTCTGCAAAGCATGTTATTTAAAAAGTTTTAAGGCAGGCAGATTAATATAATTAAAGATATTTGATATTATTCATCGTGCGTGGTGCATTAGATTGCATCCTATAGAAAATAAGGTTTTTTTGAGAAAACTTTGTTGCCCTGTTACTAAAATATGTTATATTATTAGCTATTACCCGCGGTTTCACCTGCGTAATATACAGCCTATGTCCTTTTCGATATCCTAACCTATGTGTACCTATGCACAATTTCATGATGATCGGTTTAGTAGATGGGGCGTGAAAATGTAACAAATAAATAAATAAATCACTTTCGCATTCATAATGTTAGTTAGGATTAGGATAGTACGGTTGGCATCCCTACACCGACTGTACGCGGGAAATTAGTTTGGGCTGTAAGCGATTGTGTTTTTAGTACCTCCGATTTTGCACAAATAGGACGATAATTGATTTACAAGTCGAAGAATTGACGCTGGGTTCTATTTCGGCATTGGTGGGTTATATCCATTTTGGGTGTGAATGTATTGCAAATCACCGTGATTTGAATTCCTTCAATGATTTGTCCGTATTTATTTATTTACAAGTTTTAATAGACAAGAAGATTAGTATCCTTACTAATATTATACATGCGAAAGTGAGTTTGTTTATTTCTTTGTTACGCTTTTACGCCATATCTACTATTGTTTGAAGTACGGAAACCCCTCATCCCGGAAAAAAGTACTGTACCCGAGAGATCGCCACTAACACAAGCGAAGCTGTGGTTGAAAGCTAGTTATCCTAACTAATATTATAAATGCGAAAGTGAGTATGTTTGTTTGTTTGTTTGTTACGCTTTCACGCCGTATCAACTGAATCGATCGTCACGAAATTTTGCATACACATAGGTAAGGGAACTGAGAAGGACATAGGCTATATATCACGCGGGCGAAGCCGCGGGTAACAGCTAGTTCTATATATTTGAATAACCATCGTGCGTGGTGCAGTAGATTGTTTCATATGCAAAGGTTTTTTGAGAAAACTTTATCCTAGGTATACTACGAAAAATATGCTATTTAAGCTGAGGAGTAGCTAAACTATATACGCAAGTGTAAAATATTGGAATTTACATGTCCATAATGTTATTGATTAACCTCCAAAATTGTTATAACAACTGAAATAGTCCTAAAATACCGATGATACCATACATTGATACAAACATACGCGTCTATACCTCTTCTGCGTGGGTTAGTCGGCTAAATAGTGCCTATTTTCTAGATAAACGTTTAGATTTGATTGAATTTGATTTGACGAACGTCCAATTAATCAACCTACAACACCAAACCGCGATTTAATTAACTGAAACTTCCAACAATGCATCGGCGGACAGGTTTACAATTAGTTCTATGTGATTTTAATGCTATTTGTCGCATTGCTCGATCGAATGTTGTACACTCCGCTACGTTATATTTCTAATATCAATATTTTTATTTATTTCTATATCTAGCCTATGTTCCACTGCGGGGCAAAGGTCTCCCTTTCATCATTCCAACGATTGCAGTTTAAGGCTACCAAAATTCAGTCATTACGGTAGGATTGAAGCTCGTCCTTCCATCTCTTTCTACGTTTTTGCGTTTCCGTTATTCTTCACATCAGTGGTCATTACGAAACGCTAGTAGTTTTTCGATTTTGCATATTAAAAATAAAAATAATAAGAATAAAAAAATCGGCTGTGACAGACGGACGGACGGACAGACAGACGCACGAGTGATCCTATAAGGGTTCCGTTTTACAATATTTGTACGGAACCCTAAAAATGACGTACAAAAGAGATACAATTATCCAATTTTGAATAAAAATCTTTGACTTTGACCCGTTTTTCATTTTGTGGAATCCACATTTCTCGCATTATTGAAATATTTTTTATTGTCATTTCTCCAATAAATATCTTCTTATTCATTCATTCAATTGTCTCGCGCTGAATTATCAATTGGAGAAAAGGAAAAAAAAACGTTGAATTTACCAGCTGCTTCTCTGCTAAGCTGGTCGAGGAAATGGGCAAAAATCAAAGGAATCATGGCAATACACGATGCGACAACCGATCACTATTTGGATTCCGTTTTCTAACTGAGAGAGGAGCCCGATGGTCCAGTGGGTGTGAGCTTTATGAGCGCTTACGTATGTTAAGCAACCCCTGGTGCAGTCCCTACTTGGATGGGTGACCGCAAGTGGCATAAAAATATCTCGAGCTCCTCCGTGCTTCGGAAGGCACGTAAAACCGTTGGTCCCGGTTGTCATCGTTGATGGCTGTCGTTAAGCTATGTCAGATGCCTTAAGGCAGCTTGATAAATCTGACACCAGTGTTGGCCACTTACACATACGAAAAACAAAACTGAGCGCCCAATCAACACGCTAAATGTGGTCTTGGTTCTTATGCTCTTAGGCTCTACACCTACTTTGTAAGGAATAAAGACGTGATGTTCAGTATGTATGTCTATATTTGCAGCAACATCCTAATTTCAATAGAGAGGATGGTTGGCAGCTACCACCAGCTTGGGATCCAGTCATCAATTTAATCAAATCTCAAGCTAAGCAGAAGACTGCAAGACCTTCAGACACCGTGAGCCAATACTGCGTACATCCGGAACGTTATCAATAAATATTTTAGGCGGTAGATTTTGCAGTTCTTATAAAATACTAGACAAATGTCAACTTAGTCTACCTGCGACCACGAACACTGTAAAGTGCTCGAAACGTTAGGTGTATAAATAATGTAATAAACGCGATAAAAACCGTATTAAAATAATTTTATTTAAATGTGTAACAATCGCGAAAACATAAGAAAACATAATGAGGGTTTCTTTAATCAATGGGAGTGGCTCATCAGGCCCTACGGAGTTTTGGAGGGAAGTCAAGGGGTTCAATTGGGTTTATATATTATTTTTATTTTTTATTTTGTTTCTTTATATCAGGCAACAGAATATAACAATAATACAGGCCCATAGAATATATAAATACCTAATCCTAACATACATACAAAATAATTTTAAATCCTAAAATACTACGGCACACGTTAATTCTGCGACGTGTTGCGTACATGACTCCTTTCGGCAAAATTTCGCCTCCATGAAGATTGCCAGCTTCTCAGTCGGGACCCACACCACAAACGACCTGAAGTGAACGTTGTGGCGCGACTCCAGCTTGACAACCCTTGGCGTGATGTTGGTTTCACGCTAATGTACTCCTTCACTTCCTCTACTTTAGTAGAATGTAAGAGCCGGGATACATAAAGCTGCGTCGTTGGGATGGTCGGACGCAGCAGATGGTTGGGACCTGTCAGTGCGGTAGTTTCTCTTCGTTGGACTTTTCTAAAGCCCTCCTCGTCGACTTGTTCCTTGATAAGGACTGGAGGAATAGTGCTCTGAACTGTTGCCTTAGAAGATAGCAAATAGATTTTAGTGGACTTTACAATATGAAATTGGTGTAGTTTGGTGTTATAAATGCTAGTGCTAATGAACAATGTGTGAAATAGTTAAAGTAGACTGTCATATGGACTCGTATATATTTGTCACCAGAAGTTTCCTTTAAGGCGAAGTGAGTTCACACACTAGCGCCACCCAGCAATTAATTCATTTACTCCTAAATCAAATCAAATTTTAAAACATCTAATAGCTGATTATAATAGTCCTAGTAAATTACTTGTAGTATTTTTTTTTTTGTTACTTTTCATAGATATTACGATCTAAGTTGAAGAGAACAAATTTTTACCTAATAATTCGTTCTCTTAATTCATCAAATTAAAAATAGTGAAAACTTGTACCTATAGTACCACAAGTAATTTACTAGGGCATTCAACTATTAGATTTTTTAAATTTGATATGATTTAGGACTTATAGAATTAATTGCTGGGTGGTGCTAGTGTATGAACTCACTACGCCTCAAGACCTATGACATCTTTGATTAATCGCCGATAGTTTGTACGTCTTTAGGCATTAGGAAAATTACCGATACCTTGGTAGCAGCCACAAAATAAAAATGAAGCTAAGCTAAGCTTATGAACATCAAAGATACCTCTCCAACCCGTCTATGGCCAGCGATATGGCTTTGGTAGTACGGCTCTCTATACGACATCCCTACCTATGGGTCGTACTCCTGCAGTGGAGACTAACAAAGACCTGATGATGAAGATCTGGTGGTAACCATTACAAAAATCCTTAAAAACACCAGAAAAAATTAGACAATCATGTGATGTTATTGTCGACTGTACCATGTAATTTGTATTAGCTAATCCTCGGCTGATGACACGTGCGTTAACAATTTAATTATTAATTATTGGAAATGCAGGACAATAGGGAATAATACTCTTATTACTCCTAACAAATATTATAAATAGTAAGTAAAAAAGTATTTATTTTCTCCAAAAAAGATAACAAAATCAAGATCATAAATGCGACAGTGAATTTGTTTGTTCGTTACGCTTTCACGCCCCTGAACCGAAATTTTGCCCATCCCCACATGATACCCCATCATGAAATTTTGCATACTTATAGGTACTTAGAAGGCTATATATATTATGCGGGCGGAACCGCGGACAACAGCTAAGTAGTGTACGTATAAATAGTGCTTTTTATATAAAATCCCAATCCCATCCCAATCCCAACTAATATTATAAATGCGAAAGTGAGTTTGTTTGTTTGTTTAATTGTTTGTTACGCTTTCACGCCGTATCCACAGAACCGATCATCATGAAATTTTGCAGACACATAGGTTAGGGTACCGAGAAGGACATAGGCTATAAATTACGCGGGCAAAGCCGCGGGTAACAGCTAGTATAAATATATAGGGACGTATCACACGGATTGAGCTAGACCCATAAAAAAGTTGTGATCTTGTGTCGCAGGATACTAACTCAGCGATACTATATTTTATAATAGATACGTATATAGATAAACACCCAAGACCCAGGCCAATCTGAAAAAGATCAATATCCATTACGACTTGGCCGGGGATCAAACCTAAGCCCCCTGGTGTCACAGGCTGACGTGTTAACCTCTCTGCCCCAGAGGTTCTAAATTCGAGGTACGGAAACCTTAGTGCGCAAGTCTGACTTGTAATTGGCCCAATTCTTTTTTAATTATAAAAAATTATATTAGCTTATCTCTTATTTGTTTTAAGTTTATTTATATCTCTCAACTTCTTATGATGGGGGAAAAAATGTCAAACTCGAGACAGGTTTCGAGAGCGACAGATTCGTTACATTCAAATTAAAATTTCGTAAGATGGCGCAGGGCGATTTTGCGAATGTGCGTGTGTTTGTGTTACAGCGTGCTACGCACATCCATTGATGGTACTGCTGTTAGGAAAGGTAAATTAGTAGTTATTATTAGTAATATTTAAGTTTCACTTCTGTCGGCTCCCGTAGTGCAACCCGTAATTATTTTTACACCAGTATTTAAATTACCAACACTTTATTTCAAAATATGTATTATCTTTTTATGGGTCATGGGTGTTACCCCGGTCCTTTGAGAGGCTTGCACGGGGATGCAGATCCAACACGTAGAGGCCCTTTGGAAAAGTTGATGTACTAGTAAGTCTCCAGCCAGGAAGAACGCCGTGTACCGGGTTATTGTAAAGGGTCGGACACCTGCCATAATCATGATAACTGACTTTTTATTAGCAGGTGGTGGCTTGCCTCCCACTAGATGGGCCCTCAAAAAGCCACCGGCGCACAATTATTGCCGGCAAAAGGGGGCAACACCGGTGCGGGCGACTCAGGGCTGTTGCGAGGTGTGTGCTGCGCTTTCTCCGAAGTTACTCGCGTCGTTAGGCCTTTAACACTTCCACCCCTGAGCAACAGCTCTTACGACTCCTCTCTGGACGGCCAACTAAGGCAAGCAAGAGCTGAGAGTACTGCAAGCCCTCTTATTATCTTTATTATTAACCATAATAAAATAATTAAATTTTCACGTTTGACCATGTGATTAAAAACGCACGAGATCGGTTTCCCGTTTGCATTGATTCAAGTCTTTGTGTGCAATTTAACGGATGTCCACTCAAAACAAATGCAATTTGCGTACTTACGATGCGGTACAGTATACTAATGCAATGATGTCTGGCATCCTCAGCAATAATTCAAGCTATTTCAAACGCGACCACTGTTAATTATTGAAACGCGTTGTGTGTTATTACTGTAATGTAATATCGATATTATTTTTGCACTAAAAATTGTTTGTAGCCAAAATGAGTGACAAATTATTCAAAGATTAGGAGATTTTGTTGTGAATGAGCTGTCAGGATAATTAATAGATATTAATTTTTGCAAATATAAAATACTTTTTTCATTTCACCTCATTAATGTTCAAGATTTTGATTTACGTTGATGGCGATATACTTTTCCCAAGATTTGAATTGACCCAAGAGGTTTAATAATACAACATGTCGACATAATTACATAATACGCACACTCTGTTACTAGAGCAATCTCAATATTGGTTTAAAATATCGATAAAACCTTAAAAGCACATAATTATAATCTGTCATTGCTGCAAATAACAAAACGCAACAATCATGATGTAACTAAACGCAAACGAAATATTATGCGTTTGTGTTACTGATTGCATTTAACATTAGCTACTGTTAGAGTCCAGAAATGAGACAAACTAATCCAAAATGAATTTATATTTTAACGGACTTCGAAACGTAAATAGCGAATTGAAAACGAACGGCACAGCCTCCGCGGTCGGGTGTCTATCGTCAAGTGCCGGGCCGTCGCGTCGCGTCGCACGGGCAGCTCCCGCCCGCCGCACCCCGCCAGGCTGGCGCCATCGCCGCGCCCGCACTCCTCTGCTACACCCGCAGTATTGCCAGCATCCGAACTTCTTATAGTCGTCCATCCTGAGCTAGGCATGCGTCCCCGTATGACCTGTAAACACCCTGCATTAAAAAAGGGAATTCCTAATAAGCCGCTGTTAACTGGCCCTACCTACACATCAGTAAGCTCACGCCAAGCTCTCTCTCCGCTGAGCTCCTACATTTATTATTTTATGTGGGGCCTGCTCTATCAAGAGCTGGGTGAGCAGGACCCGACAAATTTATGTCCTTTCATTTTGTTTGATCTGATTTACCATGATGTTATCAACCGTTTTTTTTTAACAGTAAACTTTATGCCTATGACTTCATAGCGATTTACCCGCTTATTCAATTTGCAATTTTCCTCACATTATGTATTACCATCTACTAAATTACGTGCTATTAAGATGGGTTTTGTATTATCGAACGAGCTGGTCCAGACCAAGTTGGTGTCTCATTCAACTAACCTCGAGACCGCTGGTATCAACCGACATATTGCAACTGAACTGGTTGCAAACAAGGTAGCCACACCCGGGCCGCCTCTCCACTACATTTCCTGAGACCGCTGGTATAAACCGACCCGTTACAACTGATTTGGTTGCGAACAAGGTGGCCGCACCCGAGCCGCATCTCCATTACTGCACGTCCTGAGACCGCTGGTATTAACCGACCTGTTACAACTGAACTGGTTGCGAACAAGGTGGCCGCACCTGAGCCGCATCTCCACTATTGCACGTCCTGAGACCGCTGGTATAAACCGACCTGTTGCACCTGAACTGGTTGCGAACAAGGTGGCCGCACCCAAGCCGCATCTCCATCTATGTACTTCTTGAGACCGCTGGTATAAACCGACCTGTCGCACCAGTACTGGCTGCGAACGAGGTGGCCGCACTCGAGCCGCATCTCCACTGAACTTCCTAAGACCGCTGGTATAAACCGACCTGTTGCAACCGAACTGGCTGCGAACAAGGTGGCCGCACTCGAGTCGCATCTCCGTCTGATTCTACCCAAACTTGTCTCGACCAGGCTAGTTCGATTCAGAATTGTTACAGCCTATCTTACCCCATTATAGTTAAAGATAAATTGAGCATCTTTACGAATACTGACCTGATACACTCAATATATTGTACCTTTACATTGGGATAAATAAAATTATTGGGTTATGGGGTTATAATCAACTATGTTTAATAATAAAATATATGAACTAAGACAACCAACTTATGACAATTACAGCACATCGGACAATCAAATCTCAATCATTAACGTTGTAGAGATAAAACTTAACCGAATTGACTTTTCTTAATTCCATTACAGTCAAGTTAAACTTCAACAATTGAATGACAAGAATTATCAATCAAACGTCACCAGGATCATCATTTTCGCTATCAGTATCGGACAGTTCTTGAACTCTAAATGGCTTCATTTTGTCACCAGCTATAACGTTTTTATATTTACGACCGCGAACATTCAAAGATTCTACACGATATCTGTCATTATCAAAAACGTGAACCACTTTATAGGGTCCGGCGTATTTATCCACTAATTTCCCACTTGTTATTCCTTTTTTTAATACTCTGCGTTCAACTTGAACTAAATCATTAACTTTATATATTAACGGAGGGACATGATTATTATCGTACCGAGTTTTCATTTGTTTGGCGTTTTTACTTAAATTTTTTGCAGCTTCTTTACGATTTATATTTACATCTTTAGTTTCTCGATCGGGGTTATTTATGTCTAACGGAAAACGAGGAATGTAGCCGAAAATTAGAGCAAAAGGACTTTTTCTTGTTGAGTTGTTAACGGTTGAATTGATACCTCTCTGCACCTGGGGTACGTATTCTTCCCACTTATTATGCATATCGCCAATACACGCAGTTAAAGATTGCAAAACTGTCCTATTGACCCGTTCCACCTGCCCGTTTGCCCGTGGGCAAGCAACAGCATTCATAACGTGTTTGATTTGTCTACCAGTACAATACTCTGCCATTTGTTGACTAGCAAAACACTTACCACGATCACTTATGATTCGAGCAGGAGTACCAAATATTTTTTCATGAAGGATGAGAGTTGATAACACATGTTCAGTTCGAGTATTAGGAACAGGTTGCAGCCAAACGTGCTTTGTAAAACCATCCACTACTAACAAAAGATATGTGTTGCCCTCACTCGACTCGCAAAATGGCCCCAGGTGATCCAGATGTATTGTTTCGAAAGGTGAACTACCTTTATCGATAGGGTGTAGCTGTCCCCTTTGAATGCCTGGTGGCTTTTTAGCAAACTGACACGATATACAACTTTTCACGTATTTCGTAACAAATCGACGTAACTTTTCGAACCAATACTTTGCTTGAATCAATTTAATTACCTTATCTTGACACATGTGACCATTATCATCATGAAACATCTTAACGAGACGCCATCTCACTGATTTTGGTATAACTATTTTCTTTTTGCCATCTACCATTTTACATAACTGACCATCTACTAGACAATAATGGTCTTTTATCTTATCGCTGGGATGACATGATTTAAGCTGATTAATAATGTTATTTATCTTAAGATCAACTTGTTGAACAGCAGTTACCCACGTCGTTTGATCTATATGCAATACGACGTCTATTGGATTGCGGCTTAATGCATCCGCGTGTTGCATTCGAGATCCAGGGCGGTAGACCACTTTGAAATCGTACTCGAGTAACTCGAGCCACCATCGGCCGATTCGTGGTACCATATCTCGTTTCGTCCATGTCGTACTCAAGGCATTGCAGTCTGTCACTACTAAAAAAGGTTTTCCCAACAGATAAACACGAAATTTCTTAAGGCTCATAACCACGGCAAGTGCTTCAAGTTCGTACGAATGGTACTTACTCTCAGCCGCTGTGGTCTGTCGGCTTGCGTATGCAACTGGCTGAAATTGACCATTAGACTGTTTTTGAAGTAAAATTCCTGCAATGCCCAAAGCCGACGCATCTGTATGCACTTGAGTTTCCAGTTTTTCATCATAAATTGCAAGAACGGGCCGTGAAATTAATGCAAGTCTTAGATCATTAAATGAATCATCTTGTGTTTTTTCCCAAGACCATGGCGTATCTTTTTTTAGTAGTAACGTTAATGGACGCGCCCTCAACGCAAAAGACTTTATAAAACGCCTAAAATAACTCGCTAGCCCAATAAACTGCCGTAATTGGTGAACTGACGTTGGCTTAGGGAAGCGCTCAACACATTCAATTTTTTTTGGTGAAGGACGTATTTCATTTTCAGTTATGTCAAAGCCGAGATAGTCGATTTGCATTTTAAGGAATGAACACTTTTCTTTACGTAATGTTAAGCCTGAATCAGAAATTAACTTCAAAATAGCTTCAAGCCGTTCTAAACCCTCAGAAACTGTTCCAGCATAACAAATTATGTCGTCTAAATAAGCTCCGGCATATTTAAATCGTAGATTACCAAGCATTTGGTTGATAGCCCGCTGAAAAACGGCTGGCGCATTGGCCAGACCGAAAGGTAGTCTTTTGTACTGATACTGACCAAATGGTGTCACAAACGATGTATACTTTCGGCTATCAGCGTGTATCCAAAGTTGATGATATCCAGAATACATATCAAGGGTACTAAAAAACTTTTGACCCTGTAATTGGTCAATTTGATCCTGTATCAATGGTAAAGGGTATCGATCCTTGCAAGTAAGACTATTCAAGTGTCTGTAGTCGACGCACATTCTCGTGTCACCATTTTTCTTCGACACCAAAATAATCCTACTTGCGTAAGGTGAATTACTAGGTTCAATGATATCCTGCTTTAATAAGTCATCGACAATCTTTTTCACCTTTTCCAACTCTGGCTGTGACATTCTATACGGTCTGTAGTAAAATGGTGTAGAACTTGTTAATTCGATTGTCATTTCAATATTCGAAGCGCCTATCCTACCTTCTGGCCCAGCAAAACAGTGTTCATACCGATCTAATAACTCTTCAAGTTGTTTCCGATCTTTTCCTTCTAAATCCGTATTCAACTCTGCCTTTGGTATCGCAGTTGTAGCACGAGCAATACATTTGGTTGAATAAATAGTCAAAGGAGTGAAATTATGACTAAACACATTAATTTCACCATAGCTCTTATTTAAATCTACCGAACTACCTAAAATATCAATTTCTTTTCCCATCTCTCGATGTTGCGAAGCTTTGACATAAACTGTTTCAGATTTAAACTGCCTGTCTGATTCCGGAATTGTCACTAAAACTTTATTAAGCCCGTGATAAAGAATAGTGTCCGATACTACCGTCAATTTCAACACTTTAACTTCTGTCGAGCTATCTTTAGGTAATTTAAAAGGTTACCTCCCTTCTCAACATTGGAAATTATTAATTCGGTGCAGTTTTTTGTAACAAATACATTAGGCAATTCTGTAAAAGGTCGACCAATTATCATGTCCGTCTCCTGTAATCCATCTTCAACTACTAATATTGGGACGGTAGCTGAAGCGTGATCTAACGCAACGTGAGTTTCTAATTCCCCAACAGGAGTAATAAGACTACCGCCATAACCTCGGATAGAACGTGAAGATCCTCTACTGTATTGTAAGCCCGTACGTAATATTGCACTAGTGGTAATTGTATTACACGCACTTCCAAAATCAATATATGCTGTTAACTGAACACCGTTAACGATGACATTTTTATGATATTTCCTGTCATTTACATCAACATCGGATATAACGAATAATTTAGGTTGTTTATTGATTGGTTCTTTTTTTAAACTGTAACACTTATCGCTAGTATGGCCAAACTTATTGCAATTAGTACACTGTTTATTTTCTTTACAATCGGAAATAACATGTCCAAATTTATGACAACGATCACATTGTGTAACCTCACTTTTAGTACAGTTCTTTGAATAATGTCCCTTAGTGCCGCATTTGTAACATATTATGTCGTCATTTCGACGATTTGTGACCGATTTACGATTAAATTTGGTTCTGCTGCTATCATTACTAACTTTGCCCTTATTGACTTGTGAACAATCAGACGCAACATCTGTTAAATACCCTAATAAACTATGTGTGTCACGACACGCGGCACCTCGAGCACCTGCTTTTAACAACGGATCATTTAATGTAAAAATAATGACGTCACATATAACGTGATCAGGTTGATCGCATTTTTTTCCTAATGATAGTTTCCTATAGTAAAAGTCCAATACATTTTCATCACTTCCTCTCACTACGGTTACAAAATCATGTAATTTTGACGCTAAACCACGTGCTTCGGGAAAATTAATCAACAAATTCTCTTTCCATTGTTTCCAACTAAGATCAATGTCGTTTTGAGCATCAAACCACAATCGCGCATTACCCGATAATTTTGATGTCATGTGATAAACAAGAACACGCTCGTCCCATCCAAAAATTTTAGCCAATGCTTCTAATCGTGTAATCCAATTTGAAGCGTTCATTTTATCGGTAATGGCGTTACCACTAAACACAGGAATATTATCAGACCCGAGTAATAGTTTGTTTATCTGACCTTGACTCGACGAACAAACCATGACGGGAGGATTGTTAGTACTCGATGATGACGGTAGGTCGCGAAGACATCGAGGCGACACCGGCATTTTCTGCTGCTGCGTTGACCCCTGTTTGTCACCAGCCACATCTGTTGCGCCACCAGCGCCGTCCGCTCCCTCTCCGTCAGTTTCTGCACCCTGGACTTCATCCACCGCCGTAACTGTAGAATTAGAAAGCGCAGGTGAATTCGTTGCAATTAGTGCAGCAGAATTGCTTTTCACCGCTTGTGAAAGGCTAGGAAGCTGTGCCGTCGATTGCGAATTATCGGGGTTCACTACTCTGTACAAAAGGTTTTCTAAATTCTCAAGCCGGTATTCTAATTCACGTCTTCGTTTTGACCCGCTATGTTGATTACGTGATCGAGATCGTGAACGCGATCGCCGGCGTTTTCCCATTTTAAAACCTTGGTGGGCTAAGGGTCTATCCCAATTCTGAACTGTTAGAGTCCAGAAATGAGACAAACTAATCCAAAATGAATTTATATTTTAACGGACTTCGAAACGTAAATAGTGAATTGAAAACGAACGGCACAGCCTCCGCGGTCGGGTGTCTATCGTCAAGTGCCGGGCCGTCGCGTCGCGTCGCACGGGCAGCTCCCGCCCGCCGCACCCCGCCAGGCTGGCGCCATCGCCGCGCCCGCACTCCTCTGCTACACCCGCAGTATTGCCAGCATCCGAACTTCTTATACTACTTATTACAATAAATTGTCCCGAAATTTATCGATATCGACAAAAACATTTCATCGTCAAACATGAAACAAAATGCAGCAAACATGGTGTAACTAAACGCAAGTAGATATTGTGCGATTGTGTCGCGGAAGGCAATCGACATTTAGCTATTATCGCAAATAAATTATACTCGACTCGATATCGATAACTTTAGAATTTTGTTGCCAAACATGAAAGAAAACGCAGCAAACATAGTGAAACTAAATACAAACTGAACTTTTGAACGTGTAAATATAATGATTACTAAATGTATTGTAATGTATTGTTTGTACTGTGTTTAAATAAATAAATAATAAAAAATGGCATTTGATATTAGCTGTTGACGCATTAAATTATACTTGACATTTATTATTTATCGATAACATTTTCATTTCTTTGACAAACTTGAAACAAAACGCAGCAAACATATTGTAGCTGAATATTTTGTTTTTGTGTTACTTATTGTATTAGACATTAGCTGTTTACACCATAAATTATGCTTAACATATAATCTTTAACGATATAATTTACATTTCGTTGACAAACGTGAAACAAAACGCTGCAAAGTTACATTACTGATTGTATTTGACATTAGCTGTTTACACTACAAATTAAGCTCAACATATAATCTATATCTATAAAATTTACATTTCGTTGACAAACGTGAAACAAAACGCAGCAAACTTATATTACTGATTGTATTTGACATTAACTGTTTACACTATAAATTATGCTCAACATATAATCTGCATCGATAAAATTTACATTTCGTCGACAAACGTGAAACAAAACGCAGCAAACATAGTGTAGCTAACCGCAAACTAAATATTTTGCGTTCGTCACTGATTGCATTCGACATTAGCTGTTGACACAATAAATTATGCTCTACGTTTTCAGAAACAACAATACTGTTTTCATGACCTGCGGGACGTTTTTTATTTATAAGTAGGTTTTTGTTTTTATAGGTAAGTTTTGTTTTAGATAGGAATATAATTTTTTTAGGTTAATTTAGTTTTAATCAATTATGTTTACTTTTAATTTAGTTGTTTTCATTAATACATACATATTATTACGTCTGTTTCTTTTACGGGGTGGACAGAGCCAAAGGTCATAAAACCCAAAGGCCACATTTAGCGGGTTGATGGGCGAGTTGTGGCTCTTCCATGCTGGTTTGGGAGAATAGAGAAACATAGAATAAACGAGCTGCTTTTCTTCCTGCGCAGACCGTAAAAACTGGTCAAGGATATTGGGCGAAAAACTAAGGAATCACGTCAATAGGCGATGCGGCTAGCAACCCATCACTATTTTGATTCCGTTTTCCATCTTAACGTCCACTGACATGCTAAACCTGGCCTTTGGGTTTTATGACTTAGGGCTCTGTCTACCCCGCTAGGGACTACTACTTGCCCATACATATAATAATATATAATGACTTATTTAGTCATTATATATTATTATATGTATGGGCAAGTAGGTGAAAAACGGAATCTAAATAGTGATGGTTTGCTAGCCGCATCGCCTATTGACTTTAATCCTTAGGTTTTGTTCATTCCCTTCACCGGCTTTTACAGTGTGCGCGGCGAGAAGCAAATGGAACGATCTACGTTTTTTTCCCAGTCCTCAAACTACTTTTATCTCCTTCTTCTTCTTCTTCGCCTTTTCCCTATCCTCCTTAAGGCATCTGACATAGCTTAACGACTGCCATCAATGATGACAGCCGGGACCAACGGCTTAACGTGCCTTCCGAAGCACGGAGGAGCTCGAGATATTTTTATGCCACTTGCGGTCACCCATCCAAGTAGGGACTGCACCAGGGGTTGCTTAACATACGTAAGCGCTCATAGAGCTCACACCCACTGGACCATCGGGCTCCTCATCTTAACTAAATATTATAAATGCAAAAATGAGTTTGTTGGTTTACTTTCTTTTATTACGCTTTCACGCCCTATCTACTGAACCGATCATCATGAAATTTTGCAATACATAGGTTAGGGCACTAAAAAGGACATAGGCTATATAACACGCGGGTGAAGCAGCGGGTAAAACCTAGTATATAATAAAATAACATATTATTTATGATTCAATATAGAATTTCTCGCTCAGTTTACAAATATAGGGTAACCGCACCCATTGCGGCCAGCTTCCAATTATTGACATAACATCAAAGCCAAATATAATTATATCAGCAGATTTGCCATAAATTAGGCTGTAATTATCGGGATCAGTTTACTATATTTGCGATTTTGGCACAATTATGTGTGTACAGTCAAGCGATAGAAGTAATATCAGAACTTTTGGTACTTATAGGTTTATTTCGTAAATGAATGCGTTTAAAAAAATAATAGTCCATCTGGTTAATTATTGACAAATATTGGACACATATTTTTTTCTTTTGTCAATCAAACAATAATTTATTTGATAGAGTTAGAGGCCGTCAAAGTTTCGCGTGACGTCACTGACCCGTACAATTATTACCGGTCTGTAGAGTCATAAGCCCTCACTTCTGCACGTTAATGCACTTTCATCATATCATCAACATGATAATATATTGTTTGATTGAAAAAAATGAATAAATATGTTTTTATCGGTATGTACTTTTCGACAATCTACATATAAGACGGAGTAGTTATTTTAATAAAATATTTTTGGAAACATTTCTATTGTATGAAAAATTCCACTCCACTTTTGACGCTTTGCTGTACATTTCATTTGGGCTTTGTAGCATTAAACATAAAATGCAAATTTGTTTTTCCATCCACTGGAATGTATGTACGCAATAAAACAGGCCAATGTTGGAGATAAGAAATCAATTGCAAAAATAATCTTGAAATTTGCGCATATTTTATTTTTGTAATTGAATAACAAGTTTAGAATGTAAAAAATAAAGGGTTAACTAAAACTACTACATATTTACAAATAAAACAGGCCTGGCAGCTCGTTGCCCCGTGGTAACGTGCCCAGAAGGCTGGCAGCATTGCCACACTGTATGGTAATGCTAATCTTTTGGCCAAAATATAAGCCAGCCCCCTGGTCACGAGACACATCTATTAATTTTTTGGCGATGGCATTGAATAATTTATGTGCTGAGGGTCCCCACGGCCCTAGGGTTTCAACCCCAAACGGTTCAAATAATGAAATAAAAATAATAAAATTAAAATAATAATAAATAAATAATAAAAAAATAAAATAAAAAATAATCTTATATATAAAAAATATATTCAAAATAAATCCTTACTTGGAAAATATTGCTGCGAAATCTTCAAAGAAAGCTTTAAACTATTTTATGTTTTTTTTTTCTTTCAAATGATTTATTTCAAATACAGCACTAGATCCTGTAAACTTTATGTACCTATGTTTTTCAGTATGGTGATCCATAAAAATATATTTATCCATTTTCTCGCTGAAAACTGCTTCTAATTCTTTTTTCATAAAATCTAGTACTAAAATAGGTAAGCCTTGTGCAGTCAACTGTCAAATGAGCATACTGAACCTGATGGTAAATATAATTGTCACCCATGGACATCTGCTACATCATAGATGTTTGGTTTTATGGTGTCGAGCACCTACCATTACATACTCTCTTCAGCACGAAATTTGATACGAATTTAAAATCAAATAGCATATAAAACGCGGACGCATTCGGAGGCTACACCTAGTTATTATATTTAGCCTTTGATGTGGTCGATAATTAGAGGCCGCCTGCAATGGGTGCGGTTACTCCATACATGCATACTATTTGAGAAATTCGATATTATTGTGGTTAATACCATTGATTAATTTTGTTTACCGGTAATTGTAATTGTTAGGAAAGCATGTTTATTCTTTTAGACCTTTAACTTTCTCGTCATTTAAAGGAAGAGACGTCGTGACCGCATTCCTATTCTAAAGCGATACTATAATCTGTATGTACCTTCGATAAAGTATGAGGATATACATAAAACAAAGTCGGGTTTCTTCGAATACTTGTTCGGGCCCTGAACGCGCATATCTCTAAACAAACGGAAAAACGAAATTGTGGCAACATTTTGGTGTAAAATTAAGTACCTATTCAATCAATTAATCTCAATATAATCTGTCTACGCCAAATTAACATAATTATATATATGGTCTTAGTTTAGTTCTATTTGTTTTTAGTTTATATAAATTAAGTACTAATCTTAGAATATTATCTTTCAAATAAAAATTTACCTTTATATATATATAGTATATTTAAATCCCGCAAAAACCATACACACTCTCTCTCTCTCTCACACACAATCTATCCTTCCCTTTGGCATCCCACCCAGTTCAAATAAAGATGGCGGGCTAACGCAAATTCCGCGCGCGCGCTAGTACAAAGAAAATCAAAATTATAGTGAATAACGATAGGTAACTAAAGTGTGAACTCTTTTCGGTAGTGAAGTGTAAGTGCCGAACTCCAAAAGAAAACCCCCGGTGTTCGAGCCAGGTCGACCAGCGCTGCAGGATTCCGTGACCGCGTGTGCAAAGGTTTGTCCTGCAACTCCTGGCTCCCTCGTAATCTACATATTCATTTACAGCTTGGAATTATTATTAATGGGGTATCTAATTCATCTTAACATTTGTCTCGAAATGATTTAGTCGCACAAAGACTAAAGATTGCTGATTCGAATCGTGTAAATATTTTTTTCATAGGTATATTATTTCTTAATTTAGTAACAGTAAACCTAATCAATTTTGTTTTCTTATGTTTTCGCGATTGTTACACATTTAAATAAAATTATTTTAATACGGTTTTTATCGCGTTTATTACATTATTTAATAAACGCGATAAAAACCGTATTAAAATAATTCTAATCAATTTTGTCATATGATTTGGCATATATTTTTCAGCCATCTACCAACCTGACCCCAGCCCTCTTTGGGTAGCTTTAGAACCACGGACGAATACCTATGAAAAAGTTAAATGTTTTTCTATTAAACAATCCACTATTCTTAAAGAAAATTCATCTTGCTTGCGCTGGGTGTTGAACCCACATTCTCTCGGTTAGCTTAAATCATTATAAACCACTAATAGTCCACCCCGGCTTCACCAGTGATACATACCTAATTCAGGAATAACGTACTTACCTATCAAACGGTGAAAGAACTTTTGAAATCGGTTCAGTAGTCCCGGAGATTAGCACATAATATTAGTATAGTAAAGATTAGTATAGATATAAATGATAGTACGACGACCGACAAACATAGTACAAGATGACACGTCTATTGTCGTACATCTATTCCGGAGTCAGAAATCAATTAATTCCGACAATATTGGCGCATACAATGCCACTTCTGAATCGTCTTAACTCTATGGCAACATCGACCTTATAATGTAAGTCATAAGTGTGGTTATCCCTTACATGTTGCCACTTCTAAATTTAATTAACCCTATGGTAACATCGACTTTATGGTGTAAGTCATAAGTGTGGTTATCCCTTACACATTGGCATGTTTGGTTGTAACAGATAATTCGGGTCAAGTGAACATTGTTTGAATTTTTCCGGATTCAGTCGGATGTTTTCATTCAAGTGGAAACGTTGCATGTTATTGCCTGACTGATTTTAAAAGAAAGGTTATTTTTTGTATGCTTTTATTGAATTTGCCATAATCTATACATACATATACACAGTATAACATGATTCTCGACACTTTCTTAAAGGGGTGACTCAGCACATCAATATAAACAACTTTTGCTACGGGACCAAAGTTGGAAAAAAAAATCGAGATTTTCATACAAATGTGTTTAGCCGTCGGATCACGTCTCACCGTCCGGTTCTGTTGTACTTATCCCATACCTTACTCACCCACACTGCGATCCCTGTAGAAGGACAGTATGAGCTTCAGAATATCACCTAGTGTATAGTGCTTGCACTCGTCTGATCAGGATGAGCCCAAACGTTTACCGATCGAATATGGTCTCGTCTTTACCCTTTGGATGCGAACCTAAAAAGGATTCCGACTAATTAAGAACCTCCTCCTATTTTGAATTTGGTTTAAAATATTTAAACTTATATGATAAACCTTTTTAAAGATTTTACTTTGTTTAATAAAAATTCATGGAAGAATCTTTCGTAGCCACATTTGAATACAACTTAACGTTTTATAAGTCAAACAAAGTCCTGTACAGTCCTCGCGACAAGTACCGCGGTAGTTATCGAATTCCAAACTGTTGGCACGTGACCTTTGCAGAGCGGGGTGCGCGGTGCCAAGACTCCGAGTAAGATTTAACTACTTGAATCGCTTTGCAAATAAATAATTGCTTTAGCGTCAACTGTTAAGTTTAACCACTTTGACAGTGTTAAAATTATTATAAGTTTTATTTTAATGGTTTTTGGGGTTCTATTCCTCAAAAGGTAAATAAAGAAGCCGTCTTATTACCCGTCTGTCAAGAACTTTTTTTCAGGAACGCATGGATCAAATCAAATATCACATTAGATCCTGGGTGTGTTTAATCTGTGTAAAAAAAAACTTCTAAGTCGACGAAATCAAAAGATATGGCCGTTGAAACCGCAATACTTACGAATTTGTACTAAAATGCAAGGGAATCAAAACCTAAATGGGACTTCCCGTTGACTTTTAACCATAAAATTAGATATGAAGCAAGGCCATAAAGCACAAAGGGAAAATCCAAATGCTATGAATTTGTAATTAGAACCAAAAGAGAAAAAGATTTTTTCGTACGGAATCCTCGTGCTTGAATACCACTCGCACTTGGCCAGTATTTTCCTTATGACTTCGTCCGCGCAATAAATAGTGCACTATTCATAATATCTCAAAATAGAATGAAGCATCTTCGCTTTAGCGTGATCAAAATTCTTTCGTATGTCCATTTATTCAGCTGCCCAATTCCTGTAAACTTTTTCGGGCTGGTTCGATAATTACATTACGTTTTTGGTAATTTCAGTGGTTTAGGCTTTGTAATAATTCAAAATTTTGAAAATTGGCGTGAAATACCTAAAGTCCTATTGACCACTTGGCATTTCAGACCATTTTTTTTTTCAGACCATTGTAAGTACGATTTGATAATAAGACGTGCAATGTATACAATTCACACTGCCATAACTACCACACCACCTCTTTACATCTAACTAAAGATATATTATACGGCGGCAACGGCCAATAAAATGGCTAAATCGAAATGCATTAACGCGGGCACAGTCAAAACCGCGATATATTTTATACCGAATGTCATATTTACGATTTTAATATTGTTTTTCTAGCAAAATAAGAAAGTCGTGTTCTCGGTAAAGAATACGTCGGATCTTTAAGATTTCGTATTTTCTATATGAATTTAATAGTTAACCTAATAATGTAACCATGTTTGTTTCGCTATAACTCTGGTTTTAGAACCCCAATGTAGAATTTAATATATATGTATGTATGGAGTAATTTGATACGTATGTATGTTCGTAAAGAAATGTAGCATGTATGTTTGATGTAATATTGCAATTTTTGAGTTCTATAAATATCAAAATACATACATTGTTTCAATAGTATATGGAATATTCAAATAATTGACGCGAGGTTGAAGTATGTGATGTCTTTCATGTTAGGATTTATAAAAAAAAGTGTATTAAGACCCAGAGACAAATTGTTATCGTTATACTAGGCGTTTTTAGTTATTTGAATGCATTCAAAACTATGGATTCGTAATACCGTTTATCGAAGTAAAGTGTTTCGCAATAACGTAGTGTCCCTCAGTGACGGCGTATACAGTGGCTGTAAAAATTTAATAATTCAAATGGGCGCTATTGTGTACGAGAGAGACGGCAGATTGCACATCAAACTGGTTTACGGCGGTTTTACTGCGAACATAGAGTTATGTTGTGATGAATAGATATGAAATTTAAATAAATACAGATATACTTTCTGTCATAGACTATTTCGACAGCCCAGCCGGCGTGCAGGACCCATTTTTTATTATACATTTGGAATGAAAGTGGAGAAATTATTTCAAATTTCATAAAGTAGTTTGAAGGGTTACCTAGGGCGTTGAAGGCCATTTTTTTTTAATGATTTTTCAAATGGAGCAGCTCTGGGCCCCTGTGTCAACTTAATTAGTGATTTTCATGCTAAATTATCTTGTGTAGTTTAACTTGAAATTGTAACCTGCCGTGGCATACAGATTCTCGAGCTCCTAGTTCTCTCTTCTCCATTCGCCGGCATGATAGAGATGCTGAAGGTCTTTAGACAGTTTGAAGAACTATTATGTCATAGTATGTAGAAGACGTTAGAAATATTAATTGTTTGACTATTTCATATAGACAGTTTGACAAAATTAGTTATATTTGATGAAACACAAAAGTACAAGCAAGTTTTATCAAAGATTATTAACAGTAAGTACGTCTGAAATTCTGAAATGACGTCAAATTGTTAAAACCTATGACACTCCGGACGAGGCATAGATTCTTACGGTATCTCACACATCCGAATCTGTTCAGACGTTTAGAAGTTAGTGTGGAATAAAAAACTCATATATACATACATTAATTTTATAAATATTTTTTAAACAAACCGGACTCGGGCCAATAGCATTTGTAGACTTTAGAAAAATTATTTGTCTATATCATAAACTCGCGATTATTATATAAGCAAACAAACCATCGGTAAATAGTTTATATTTTTTTTGCCATATCTGTTCTTCATTAAGTCTATAGTTTTCCCATACAGCTGCGTTTGAATTTTAAATGAAATAGGATGAAACATATTATAGACGTTTTATCACTACCATTAAATTTTATAAATGAAATGCCCGTACTGGCGTCGCTATGCAAATTTTAAATAATTTTAGTACACTTTTAGTACATAATGCAGCGAATCTGAAACATTACTATCTCACACTGGTCTAGAACGGTTTCGATGGGCAGCAACGTCGGAACCGATATAAGCCCAACAAACTGCGCTCATCAACTCGTTTGACAAGCATTGTGAGTATGTCATCCAATGTAAATCCTTGGGGAAAGACTATGTCCAACAGTGGACTTTTTATGGCTGGGATGGTGATGATGACTGTTCTAAAAAGAGATCTAGGTCTCAGAGAGGATAAGTAACAAAGCATGTAAGAGTTGCTTCTCTTTCCTGACAGGTCGTAAAAGTCAGTCAAAGAATACTGACAAATAAGAAGCATCATTTAAACTAGTTCCGTAGCGCAGTGGTTAACACGCCAGCAGGACGTCTTCCATCTCTCCAATTGACAACAACAGTTGTGGTAGAGCCACGCTACCGGCGAAAATCACTTTTGCTGGTAGCATGAATGGGCCGGCTCGTCCGGGGAAGTACCACACTCCCACAGAAAATCGACGTTTGAGTAGTAGTTTTACAGCTTCTATGCTTCGTTCGGTGAGTGAGAGCGCCGGAGGCCCATCCCCCCCCTCCCCTCTGGGGAGGGAAAAATAAAAGGCCGGCAACGCTTTTGTCATACCCCTGGTGTTACATTAGTCCATGGGCAGCGGTGATCACTTACCATCAGGTGACCCGCTTGCTCGTTTGCCGTCCTATGACATAAAAAAAAAAAAAAAAAAAAAAAAAAAAAAAACAACGGACCGAAACTAGATGGCGCATCTGATGAATCGTCATTATCGTCGGGTCTTTGTTAGTCTCCGCTGCAGGAGCACGACCCTCTATGTACTACCTGAGCCATATATTAGCTAGAGCAGTCAGAGGATTTGGCCTACACACCGGCCAAACGGGTTGGAGAGGTCTCTTGAATGTTAATAAGCTTTTGTTTGGCTTCTATTTCCTTCTACGACATCCACGGGAAGACTTGGAGTGGTCCTACTCTACTCTGCCGGGAACCACACGGAATATCTGACGAATAAAACGAGATATTATATACATAAATGCAGACTACTAGAAAACTAGAGAAAAGTAACCTTCCCCTTTTCAGCTGTCGGTTAAGAATAAATGTTGTCTGTAAACTGAGTTTCAATACCTATTCAGGCACTGAACAGCGTTTATTCAAATGTAATAAATAAAGTTACAGAAAGTTGCGTATTGTCTCTTTGAGAATCGAACTGACTGCATCAATGAGTTAGCTTCATCTATTGATACAAAGTAGGATATAACATAAAAAGCTTAAGTTAAAGTTACACCGATTTTGTTAAAACATGTCTCAGAACCATCGCCAAAAAAATTGCTTTAATTAAAAAAAACCGCGCCATGTTCACGTGTTTAATAACAAGTAATGTTTTAACAAGTGCCTCAGACACACACAGGGCGATCAAACGCACCAACTACGGTTTTTACCTCATCATCATCATCAGGTCTTTATTAGTCTCCACTGCAGGAGCACGACCCTCTCTAACTATCAGAGCCGTATCTGATTTTACCTCAGGGGTATTCTAATAAGTAATTAAATATAACAACTTTGTTTTTGTCGTTTGTATAATAAATAACATGTTTTATTATCTATAATATTTATAAAGTCAAACTTAATAATTGTATCTCCTTTACATCTATCTTTACAACTTGCACCCCTACTATCAACTTTTTACCACATCCCTAAGATAAAACTGGTAGACAATGCTTAGCATTAAAAGTTATTACCTTTTGTACAAATCATAATGATTGTATGTGCAATAAATTAAATAAATAAAATGAACAACTGTTTTAAGGACAATTGTAATTTTTTCATAAGTCCATTGGTCGTACCTCGTAGAATCCCACGTGGACGATCCACGTGAGTTTCTTAATGTACTGTCTTGTGAGTCATAAATAGGGCCCCATTTTTACCCTTTAGATAAGGAACCCTAAAAATCACAGCTACAAAACCACGAGAACATGCTCTTATGAAAGAGGTAAACTATAAGGGGAGACGGTACTCAAAATACAATATTTTTTCCTACATCTCGAAGCTATCAATAATTACAGAGTGCGGGAGGGTAGCAATAGTTGGCGAGTGGTCGAAAAGATGTATCGTTATAAAAGTACAGTGTAGCGTAAAAATAATGAGTAGCATTCATTCGGTTTGTCTCATGTGCTCTGATTATAGGAATTAGGAGATATGTTTACGCATTTATGAAAAATAGATGATGGATTTCAGGTTTATATGATAGGCATTTTGCTAAAAAGCAAATAATGTGTCGTCATAATAGAACAGTGTACATTGCGTATAATCCAGTGTAAATAATTACAAATTACAGGAGTGTAAAGATTTATTGAAGCAGTTTTAAAAAGTATTACTATTCGTATTATTACACATCGTTTGTTAATTATATAAGAATATGGTTTCTGTACATAGTTATTTAGATGTAACTATGACGAGATACAAATTGTGCGTAATAGTTAATCAAGTTCTGAGCGAGCAAGACGTACGCATCTGATAAGTATTTTGTAGTTCACCATATTTGTGGCAGGAATCACCATATTTTTTTTAAATACGTCTCGCTTGATATATCAAAGTTAATGGCAAATAAATTAGGTGTACAAAAACCCACGCTATGAACATTTGTAATATGAATAATATAAAAGTAATATACCTACATGAAAAAAAGTGTACTAACATATCTTTCTTATTTCTCTGACCTCGGGCAATCCGACAGCATCGTTATAAGTTTGAAGCTTTGTTCCAAGTGAATACTAAATCGATGGTACACGTGGTATTTGAATGTAACTAGTATTTACTCGAACCTGACTGTAAACATCTCATCATCATCATCTTTTAAGTCTCCACTGCAGGAGCATGACCCTCTGTACTAGCAGAGCCATATATTAATCAGAGCAGTCAGAGGATTTGGCCTACACTCTCCACGCAGGCCAAATGGGTTGGAGAGTCTCTTTGATGCTTAAGCTTTATTTAGCTTGTGTTTCCTAAGTCGCGTTCCACGACATTAACGGAAAGGCTTGTAGTGGTCCTATTCTACTCTGCCGGGAACCACACGGTTTTTTTAACTACTCTGCCGGGAACCACACGGTTTTTGAACCATTCTGCCGGGAACCACACGGTTTTTGAACTACTCTGCCGGGAACCACACGGTTTTTGAATGAAACCATCATTTAATCAGCCCTGGCTGCAAATGCAAAATTTTAAAGCACAAATGGTAAACGAAATTAGCGCCACATTCTAAATTCTAAATATTACCAAGTTTAAAAATCTGATAGTGTAGTGCACTAGTAAATTACTTGTAGTATTTGGAACTTCATACGTTTGATAAATTAAGAAAAAAACTGGCTTACACTAAAAGCGGCTGCTCTTGGCGTTAGCCGGTGTTATTATTTTTTCATAAAATTTTGAAAGAATTAATTGCTAGGTGGCAATAATTTCCCATAGAACGACGTCTTAATTTTGAAATAAATTCAGTTGTGTTGTTGTGTCATATGTCTTTAAAATATGTTTTATAAAGCTTTCAGTAAAACTTTATTAATGACGAGCTCCGTGGCGCAGCGGTCAACACGCCGGCCTGTGACACGGATGGTCCCGGGTTCGATCCCCGGTCATGTCAAGATGAAAAATGATTCTTTTTCAGATTGACCTGGGTCTTGGATGTTTATCTATATATGTATTTGTTATAAAATATAGTATCGTTGAGTTAGTATCCCATAACACAAGTCTTAATTAAGAACTTACTTTGGGGCTAGCTCAATCTGTGTGATATGTCCGTATATATTTATTTATATTTATATTTATTTATATATGGAAAACGAATTCTGAATAATATTTCGTAACATTTTGCTGAACAACAGCTAAATTATTCCGGTAACTGAGAAATGTGCAGTGTTCAGAGGGCATGTGTCCAATGTCTACGTGGGGACGAGATTGGCTTAACAATGATTTTTTTCATGTTCGCGGTTTATTCTTGTTTTTAACATTGGTCCCATAGTAAAATTTGTTCATATTGACAGTCTGATTCACCCCTTTAAGAAAATGTTAAGGATCAATTTTATACGCTGTAAATGGTAGTCAACGTCGTAAGTCTCTCCTGAATAAGATCTGCGCAGGATCGGGACGGATGGCGGAAACGAAGAGGCTATGCTCAGCAGTGAGCGGATGATAGGCTGAGATAATGATGATGATGATATGGTAAATTATCTTGCCCTGCGTGTCCTACCACCTGTACACGCGAGGACCTATACAATGCTACTGATAACGCTATATAAGTAGCAGAGTTTTGTTCAACACAAATATAATTTGCCCGAGTCGATACGCTAAGAAGATATGGTAAATATAAAGATAATACACGAAAACTACCACGCAAAATAACCTAATTATAAAATACTAGCTGTTACCCGCGGCTTCGCCCACGTGATATATAGCCTATGTCCTTCTCCGGACCCTTACCTATGTGTATACAAAATTTCATGATGATCGGTTCAGTAGATTAGGGGTGAAAGCGTAACAAACAAACAAACTCACTTTCGCATTTATAGTTGGGAAGTTGGGATTTTACGGGTTTGAAATTGGTTAGACGTATCTATAACACCATACTCGACTTTCCACGTATATTTGAATCGTGGATGCGAATCGTGGGACAGCGGACACGTTCCGGGTAACAAACGACCGGCTTACCGATATCTCCGAGAGCAGTCGTGCTTTTTACGGCGCGTCTTAGCGCGATGGAGCTGAGGTGACGAGATATACTCTTACTGAGACGTCAATCTCGTCTGGGCCCATAACCTGCTATTAGTGTTATGATTGTTACATGCCTGGGCTCATAACCTACTATAAGTATGCTGATTGTTACATGCCTGGGCTCATAACCTAAACATCCTTAGTTGGTCACTCTTAACATGAAATGAAAAGAAATGAAATTTATTTCGCATAAGTGTCGTACAATAGGTGGAACATAATAAATAGGAGCGTACACTTAGCCGTTTCCAGTATGCAAGTTATAATAATAAAATCAATATAGTAAATGTCAAAGCAGTAATTATAAATCCAGCAAAAAAAAGTAAAGTAGACAAAGTAGTTGTGGTTGAGGTCACTTTAAAATAATAAGGCAATGATATTTTAGGTATATACAGGGCGGTTCTGAACACCTGGCAATTTTTTTCATCGTGGAATCAGAATCATTAATTAACGCAAGTAAGAAAAGTAAAAAATAGGTGATGGACATCCCAAAGAAGTTTGATCGGCTGAACGGTGAATTAAAGGAGGGCCAATCTTGTTTAAAAATTCGCTCCGTGTCAGAAGTACTACCGAAAAGTACAACTGGTAGTACAAATGATACAACCTTGTATCATTTGTTCTACTACAATGCTTTATTAAATTGCTTAGTAGGGATCCTGTTTCCATTATTAAACTATTGTCAGGTAGTTCAAAGTTACTCTGTACACATATAACTAGCGATTTTCCCGCGACTTCGTTTGCGTAAATTTTAGCCTATGTCACTTGCAGAAAAACTAGTTTTCTATGGGTGGAAGAGTTTTGCATCTTTTCAATGCAAATAAACTATAAAATCTTTCTTCTTTTTATAATATTACTATTTATATTATATTAGGCTAAACTTCTTACTTGTCTATAATAATGTCCGTGGTTTATCTATGACAGTCTTCGTTTCCGCCCGACCGTAATATAAATAAACAAATGACAAACAAACAAATCGGTATTGAGAGCACAGATAAGACGCGGTCCGAACACATTTGTATTATTGGTATCTGTACTACTGGAATTCGAACGCAACTCACGGCAGCGCAATATTTTGGTAATTTGCTGAACAAATATTTTGCCCTGTATCACCGTTTTATAAAATACTAGCAGCCCTTTCCGGCTGCGCTCGAGCATAAATAATACCTTTACCTTTCTCACGAATCTCTATGTATTAATGAAAATCGCATGAAAATCCGCGCAGTAGTTTTTAAGTTTATCGCGAACAGACAAACAAACTCGGCGGAAGACATTCTATTATAATATATATGTAGTGATAGTAATTCTAATCACACTTTCCTTCGTTTTAGTCATAATCAGAATATTTGTTTTAGTCAAAGTCTCAAAAACTAAAATTTATTCTAATAATAAGACTTCTAAGGCTTTTTTGTAAATTTTATAACGTGGTTTAAATACTCTCAAATAAAAACTTTTCTAAAATAAAAAATATTATACTCTTTATTTAAATCAGCGATGTGTACAATGTATACTGGTAATTACATAAAGTAGCATCATCATCATCCGAGCGTGACATCCCGGTTACTTCTAAAGGCGCTAGGCTTCAGAGCCTCTCAGTACGCTTTCAATCGTGATCCCAGATTTGATGGATCTTGTTATTGCAATGGAGCAACTATCGCCTGACCTCCGTAACCCTTCAACAGGGGATCCAGACCGAAAGGATCGTGAAAGGGACACGGCTTACACTTCATTTAATGACATTGAGGTGATTCAAGCCTCCTCCTCACCCACGGGAAACATCTAAATAAATTAGTGCTTCCTGTGGGATTCGAACCCACGACTTCCGAATCTTAAGGCGGACGCCTTTAACATTGAACCACGATAGCAGTTATACTAGTTAATACGTAGAGTATAAAAAAACATACATTATTTAAATTCGAGTGAGTTAGAGAGCCATAGTAGCGCTTTGCGGTCTTGAGGGTAGCGACACTCCGTATTACTCTTATTAGTTGGCATTAGATCGATCACGTATACACTGTATACATGTATACATGACGTGTATACTCCTGTATACGTGTATAGGAACCCAATGCACTACTGCATCAATGTTATGGGATGTTTGCTATTTTTAATTCAATTAGGTTTTCTATTATGAAGCCTAGGAGAATGACAAAATTTTCCAGAAGCAAATAAAAGCTCTTACTTATAAACTAAGTTAACTAAAGTTAAGCTTTAGTAAACTAAAATACTTTAAAAGAAGTTTGTAATGTCATGATGTTGCGATAATCTGTTCATGTTCACAAGTCTCGAAGTTACTTTGGGGCTAACTCAATCTGTGTGATTTGTCCGTATATATTTATTATTTAATCATCAGCTCTTTTTTTAGTCTCCACTGCCGGAGGAATTTTGTGAAGACCGCAATTTGTGGCGATCTATGGGGGAGGCCTATGTCCAGCAGTGGACGTCCCGGGCTGATATTTAGATAGATAGCGGAAGACGACCCTCTAATACTATCAGAGCCATAATATTAGCCAGAACCGCCAGAGGACTTAGCCTACAGTTACATTCTCCACGCTGGCCAGACGAGTTGAAGAGGTCTCTTTGATGTTTATAACCTTTGTTTAGCATGTGTTTCCTAAGTCGCTTTATACGATATTATCAATGTTAACATTCACAATGTCTCCATTGCTCCATTTTTTTGGAAACATATTTGATGTACATACACATTACTTATTTACTGGTTTATTATACATATAGATGACGAAATGCATCCTTATTTTCACTTACTTAATTTAAAAAAATTTAATTATTAAAATACTTTCACAAGATTTCAATCAAACTACTTAATTGATATTAATGAAATATAAATGGAACTAATAATTCATGAAATCGGTTTATAAATTACGGGGAAAGAGGTATCAAACATACAATTGAATTGATAATCTCCTCTTTCGGTTAAAAAGTCACAAATCAGTAAAACTCATTTGAAAGTAATTTGTAGGGCTTTCGGTGTCCATTACTAAATCGCATTAACTTGTAATCCCGTTCCTGGTAACCTGGTGTCCGTTACGCCACGGGGGCAGATCAAATGGACACCAGACCTGCCCCTCTGGCCTGAGCAGCTTTTAAAGTTATGCGGTTAAGTTCACGACTTTGGACAAGTAGGAAATACGACTTTTAAAAAAACGGGTTGCACTCCGAAAGCGCCGACAGAAGTGAAAACTTAAATACTATCCCTTATAATTTAATACCTTTCCCAACAGCTATCACCATCCATGGATGTGTGTAGCACGCTGTAATACAAACATACACACACTTTCACGCAAGCGCCTTGCGTCGTCTTACTAATTTTTAATCTGTCGGTCACGTGACCTGTCGCAAGTTAAACAATTTTTTCTGTCATAAAAAGGGCAGAGCGCCGCTTAAAAAGTTTTCGCTTCAAAAACAAGGAAACTAGCCTAAAAACATACTAGAAAGTAATTTAGTCTGATGACTTTAGTCCGTGATATACTCCGTGACTTCTGCCCCGGAAAAAAGTGGTTTCTATCCTTTCCAGGGTCTTGAACTATGCCTATTTAAAACTTTATTAAAATCAGTTGAGTCGTTTTGAAGTGAAAGCTGAACATACAGACATACGTATTTTCGCATTTACAATATTAACAGGGATTTTATTCGGTTAGAATTCTAACGATATCCTAATCCGTTGAGGTTGAAGAAATTATAAAAATTTGTAATCTCTAATACGTTCTTAGATACCTACACTATTTATCATCTGCCTTATCAATCGTGTAAAAAGGGGTGTATATGTATGAAACAATGGCTTTGATTTTTCGGGAGGCCAGTTGCATTAACACAAAGGTCCAAAGGAAGAGAGTAATGTTTTAAGAGTTTATTTACAGTACACATAAACATGTTCCAAAAATAATGAGTGTATAATGATATTGTAAAATGAAAACAGATGAAAAAAAAGAAAAGTAAAAAAGAAAGAAAGAATCAATCATAAAATCATTTATCAATTTAATCATACAGAGCCCTTCAGGCGAGTAGGCGACCTATACTGTTGAGAAGAGTTTCTTTCGGCATTTATTCTCTGCAGTGGTCGGTTTCGAAATACTAGTAGTCTGTAGCTTTTGAACAATAATTAGTTAATGCATAATACTTAATAAGATAATTTCAAATGTGATTTGACGTGAAAAAGTGCCTGCAAGGGCCTATTTTCTGAATAAACGTTTTGAATCTTTGTGCTATCTTTTACAGGCTCAAGTTAATATCCATACCTTGGGAATTAATATTTACAACTTTAATGATTTTGTATGCCTTTGGGCGGGACATAGTAGACCCTGTATTTTCATAACATCTCTTGTACCTATGTTCACAAAATAAATAAATTGAATTGAATTGAATAGTGTCTTTACCTTTAATGGCCTTCTCCGTACCCAGATAACGTGTAAACAAAATTTCAAAATGATAGGTTCAGCGTAAAGGCGTGAAAGCGTAACAAACAAACTCACTTTGCGATGCGAGTTTGACACAACTGCCGATTACCGTTTTTAAAATACGACTTTAATTATTTGGTTTTTTCTTTTGTTTTAATTTTAAATAAGAAATATTATACCTTCAAGTGGGAGTCAGTACATACGTTAAAATGTTTATTTCTTTGGTTAGTTAACCTTGATAATTTATTTACCACTTACTTTACTATTTTTTTAGGAGCACGACCCTCTCTGTACTACCAGAGCCATATATACTAGCCTGAGTAGTCAGAGGATTTGGCCTACACTCTCCACGCTGGCCAGACGGGTTGGAGAGGTCTCTTTGATGTTAATAAGCTTTGTTTAGCTTATTTCTCCTTAGTCGCCTTTCACGACATCCACGGGATGACTTGGAGTGGTCCTATTCTACTCTGCCGGGAACCACACGGCGAAAGAAACTACGCCGGAAGAAGAATACGCCGAAAGAAACTCAATCTATTTTGGTTCTGTTCACGGTTTACTAGTTACTGTATCCAAGATCAATAAAAATTTTAATTTTTCGTACAAGTAAGCGAAAAATACAACCAGTTTGAATTTTCCAACCGCTCTACGCCCTTGGGGGTTAAATTGAATCCTCGTCGGTTTATCTGCGAGCAAACACCGGAGGCAACGCTAGGGAATTAATAAAAATGTTTCTTTAAATAATCTGCCTTTAATATCGTAAAAGGTCAATTTGAGACACACGGCTGTCTGGAAACTCCAACTCACGCTCCAAATTAAATACGCTTATTATATAGCTCGAAGGTGAGTTTTTATTTTATAATTTTGCACAATTCTTTTAAGTGCCTTCATACAAATACAGACATCTATAGTTCCTACCTACCTACATGGGAAAGACGCATGATAATATGTATCTATGTACTTATATAAATACAGTTTAGTATATTATGTATCTTTTTTCTGCAGTGGTTGGCCATTCGAACGCTAGAAGTCACCAGACTGGTTGGTATGCTTGTCAATCTTTCTAACTATTTTTCATGAGTTCCAAAAAATATTGATCTTAAGTAATTCTGGTTACCGTGCCAGCAATTTAATCAACTTTACTACCTTAATAATCGCCGTGTGGTTCCCGGCAGAGTAGAATAGGACCACTCCAAGTCATCTCGTGGATGTCGTAAAAGGCGAATAAGGAAACACAAGCTAAACAAAGCTTATTAACATCAAAGACACCTCTCCAACCCGTCTGGCCAGCGTGGAGAGTGTAGGCCAAATCCTCTGACTACTCAGGCTAGTATATGGCTCTGGTAGTACAGAGAGGGTCGTGCTCTTGCTGTGGAGACTAGAAAGACCTGATGATGATGACTTTAATACTAATACGAAATTTTGTTCTATCTCAAGTTGGTAGTCATTATAAATTAAACACTAGAGATTGCCACTTTGGTCACTGTGCTCGCCAATCTTATTAGCCGTATGTCACACTTCCCAAAAGGTCCCGCCGTATAACGGGGTCACTCGAATCAAATGTTTACTCTTGTTCCATGTCCAGTAGTTGATCAGACATATATATTATCACGTCTTTATATAAAACCCAAAGGCCACGCGTTTCAGTACTGTCAGTGGGCGTGAAGGTGGAAAATGGAATCAAAATAATGATGAGTTTCTAGCCGCATCACCTATAACATAATTCCTTAGATTTTCGCCCAATTCCTTAACCGGCAGACCGATAATCTGCGCGGGAAGAAAAACAGCTAGTATATTCTCCCAAACCAGCATGTCAATAGTCAATCATTTTATTCATCGTAAGATATTTCAATATCATTTAGTGAACGTAAATTTTTTTCATAATTACAATTAGTTTACAAATATATATTATTGTTGACGTCAATAATTTACTTACGGCTAAGTTCCGCTTCCAAGGCGAAGTGCAGAAGAAGCGGCAACAAACTACACAACGCATTTTCTCCAAATTACGTCAACTTACAATCTACGACATACCTATTTAAAGTCAGTTAAGTGGACTCGAGCTTACATTGTCATGTCATGAATTAAAATTGAATTAGTTATAAATATCAAATCATAATTATAGAGGAAATGAAACATTGATTAGATGTTAATTTAATTTAATATCAAGTAAAAAAAAGATAGTTCAAAATGTACCAAAACATGACATTACATTTACTTACAACACATTATGAGGGAAGGGCGCCAAGCTCTGGCCAGATATTTTTGTCATTTAGGAAATCATTAGTCCAACACTACTAGATATCGGCATGTTGGTCGCTGTGCTCGCCAATGTTATTAACCGTATTTCACGAGTCCCAAAAGGTCCCGCTGTATAACGGGGTCACTCGAATCAAATATTTATCTCCGGCAATTCTGGTAATTGTGCCGGCTTTTTGTTCAACTGGGTATGCACTGTGTGAGTTTGTTTATCGTTAAAATAAAATTTGGATTGTACAGCCGGGGTCAAATCTGCATGGATAGCTTAACCTTTAACTATGGACGTCTTATATTTATAACACTACCGTGGACATGTAGTCTGTCAGACTCCGATATAAGAATGCGATTTTTTTTACCATAATTATTCCAAATTGCTTGAACAATATAACTAGATGAAATTGAAGGAAACTAAAAATAAAATGACGTTAGTGCATATTCAACTTCTTTATTTAAAATCTTTAAAAATATTAAAAATAAGAGCATAGTCACCATTTTTGGTAATTTTGACTATAGGTTAGTTTTTAAACATAAAACATTACTTTACTAAAATATTTGGTAATAATCAAATCTTTTTCTTATAATCTACTGTATGAAGAATTAAAAAAAAATTAAATGAACTTCTGATAGAGAAAAACAAAAAAAACCACAACCATCTTTGTAAGACTAATGATTGACAGTCATTACATAGAGAACGGGAACAAAAGATGGATTACTAACTCGTAATATTTTGTTTGCCGGCCTATGAAGTGAACTTTGTCGCTTGCCCTCTGAACGAGAACAACCAGCTTCACATTTTCTGCCATTTTTTACACATAAAACTAAAACAAACAAAAAATTTTTGTAAATATTTTTATACCGCAACTATGGACATGTAGTCTCACAGGCTCCAGCCAATTTTTCAAAAGGTAATACTCACGTCCTATGCACCGGGCGACGCTACCTCCTTCTTCTCTAGTCGTTTTTGCAATAAAACTGAAGCTACTGGGCGGCTCAGTCACGGGGAGTGGGGGGAAGTGAATGAAACAAAGAAACCAATATTGTCGCGGAGCCTGTGAGACTACATGTCCATACTTAAAGGTTAAGGTCGATTTTTCTATGAGGTTTTGCACAAGTGCGTACAAAAAAACTAGACGGTGCTGTTTTCACTTGTTTACTAGTTGCGCTGTATCCACTACAGATGGCGTTAAAACCCGGCGCAAACGATTTTGTTATGGAGATACGTCTACGGCTTATCTTTAAGGGCTACATTTTTTTTGCAATAGCTAGGATTTAATTTCATTTTTAGATTCATAGATAAGAAAACTAGATGGCACTATTGACTTTTGAGAGAGTTGTCATACAGAGCCGACCCCAAATAGGGAAAAAGGCAAGGAAGAAGAAGAGAAACAAATTGATCAAAAACATATTTTATTGAAATAAAAATAACATAATACACTTTTTTTTCACAGTTATATGTTTTACCTACTAATAGATATTTACAAAGATCCTACGTTTTGATATATGACCTTAAGTTTATAGCTTAAGTATTCGTTCCCAAACAAGGAAGATATTGAAGCTAAACCGTAAGTCATTAACAATTTTAAGACCGGGTTGTATTGAAGTTTACAATAACATATATAATAATAGAAAGATATATCTAATGTAAGAAATTAAAATCGTTAGTAGAATAACATTTTATAAGGTCAAAGCAGTAAATAAATATATATCCAACACTAATTTTGAACACAATATTTAATCACACTATAAACACAATCCCGGTATATACAATAAAGTATAAAAATTGTTATCGCAATTGCAACTAAGTTCACTCACAGAAAGTATGGAACATTATGATTGAACAAAGAGGTGCTATTTTTATGCAATCAATATTTATTACAATACTACCCTCAATGCTTTTGAGAAATGTGTGCATTGCATTCTTTATACAAAAACAACAGAAGGGTTATTTCAATTGACTACGTAAATGATGCCATGGTCTAATGGATAATGGAACAGATATGAATTGGATAATAGATTTTATGCTACCGAGTTCGAATCCTAGCTTTGGTAAAGATATGCATCAAAAAGGTTTTTTAATTGTGTTTGTAATGAAATATATAAAATTATCTAGCGAAGAATGAGATACGTGAATGAGGCATTATTTATTTTCTTATTTTAAATCCAACTTATACTAGCGCCATCTATGATTTTTAAACTAAACCAATTAATCAATTCATAGATGGCGTTGCATTATCTGTGCATACGATTTTAATAATGAAATATCCATGCAGATGTGACCGCGCGTGTACATATACTAATATAATATTTTTATATTATAAATTGGAAATACTTGTGAGTTTTGTTTGAAATCTTCCGTGCTGGACTATGAGAAAAGGAAAAACGTAGAATGTGCCAGCTGCTTGTCTTTCCGCACAGACCGTAAAAGCCGGTCGAGGGAATGGGCCGAAATTTAAGAAATCATATGATAAGGCGATGCGGCTAGCAACCCATTACTATTTTGATTTCCTTTTCCACCTTTACGCCCATCAATATGCTAAACGAGGCCTTTGGTCATACTGACCTCAGGCTCTGTCTGCCCCGTAAGGGATTAAGACGTGGTACTATGTTTGTTTAAAATGGAATAAATAAATTAAAAAAAATATTGGTCTGATTTAAAAACCCTTTTGCAATTTATATTATGAGCGTGTAAGTAATATTTTATTTTTTAAATATTAGGGATCCATATGAAAGTTTCATAATTGTTTCTCAAGGTATCAAAAATTTCCCAATAAATGCCATAATTCGGCGATCGTGGTGATATGAAAACTATATAAATCTGTCTTTCAAGTGTCTTATCAGTCCAACCTCTAGTCTAGTCTTATTTTTTGTTGTATTCTTGTGCATTAGTCCGTGACATCAACAAAGGGTCTAACGTTAATACTGATTGTATCATAAAACATCATTATCATTATCATCTTCAAGCCTTTTTTAGTCTCCACTGCAGGAGCACGATCCTCTCTGTACTATCAGAGCCAAAATTAGCCAGAGTAGTCAGAGGATTTGGCCTACACTCTCCACGCTGGTCAGACGGGTTGGAGAGGTCTCTTTAATACTTATAAGCTTTGTTTATTCCCTAAATCTCCTTTTACGACATCCACGGCAAGACTTGGAATGGTCCTCGGTATCATAAATGCTACGAAACAATTGTGTATTGTATTTTGCAGTCAATAATAATAATAAATCATAAAAATTCCTTGTTGCACTAAGATTTCATACAAGAGATTTAACAATACAGAGACTTTGTTATGTACAATGGTGGCCTTATCGCAAAAGCAATTTCTTACAGGCAACCAATCAGGTAGGACTTCAAAAAAAATGAGATTGGTAGGTAAGGCGTAGAAATATAATCAACATTTGCAATAATTAAATAAATATATAAATATATAGGGACATATCACACAAATTGACTAGCTCTCAGTAAGTTGTGAACTCGTGTCGCAGGATACTAACTCAACGATACTATATTCTATAATATATACTTATATAGATAAACATCCATCATGTATATATACAAAATAGTAATATCTAGATAAATACATACATACACAAATGAACGTAAATACACACAAGACCAACAATAATAACACAAGATAGAAAGGATAACTATAAAAAGGAACAGACATCAACACAACATCTACAGATAGGAGGGAGGGGGTGGGGGTGAGAGGAAGGTGTCAGGCAGAAAGAGACAAAAAATGTGATTTTACTTGACTTTTAAAACTTTATAAGTGTTTTAGCACAACGAATAGTAACCGGAAGGGAGTTCCAAAGGCAGACCGCTTGGACAATGAAGGAATGGGAATAAAAATCTGTGTGGTGACTGGGTATTTTAAGACAGAGATTAAAAGCACTACGAGTGCGGTTTTGGAGTTCACTGTAGAATATAAATCGATCTTTGAGATATTGAGGATAGGTAGGGTTAAAAAGAATAGAATATAAAAGAGAAAGGGTATGCCAGTCACGGCGACGTCGGATTGGGAGCAACTTGAGTGATTTGCGAAAGTGGGAGACATGATCATATTATAAATCTGATGAAAAGGTTTTGATGACGTTCAAGTTTATTAAGTTGCTCCTCAGTTCGGTTCAGGTATCTGCATAGTCGAGTATAGGAAAAAGCAGAGTTTGTGCAAGCGTAATTTTGGTTTCAAACGGGAGAAAGTTACGCAGTCTTTTTAAGGATCCAGTAGCTGAGAATATTTTCCGGCTCACTTCAGCAACTTGCGGAATCCATGATAACGAGCTATCCATCAATACGCCAAGATTTTTCTCCTGCCTGCTAAACGGTATCACAGTGCCATTGAATACTAGCTGTGGCAGGTCACTGTAGTCTAATCTTCATGTTATTCTCGAGCTACCGATGATAATGGCTTGCGTTTTGAGAGGATTAATTTATAGGGCCATGATTCTGGCTTCAAACCGATATCGCATCTAGATCAGCATTAGCTGTGTGAATTGCCGATGAAAGATCATGAGCAGGAGCCTGTTTATAAATTTCTAAATCATCCACATAAAGGTGGTAGGAACATTGAAGATGTAAAGTGATGGAATTTATGAAGAGAAAAAATAAAAGAGGAGAGAGCACGCCACCCTGCGGCACACGGCACTAATATCACACCAAGAAGAAAATGAAAAAAACGACATGAATACGCTGTCGGCGCCCGAACAGGTAAGAATGAAACCAATCGATTGCCGTCGGAGATATGTTGAGAGAACTCATTACAGCCAGTAAAATATCGTAATCAACGGTGTTAAATGCATTACTAAAATCGAATAGCGTAAGAACGGTGATTAGTTGCTGATCCATTCCCCAACGAATGTCATCAGTAATTTTAATGAGAGCTGTTGTCGTGCTATGACCCTGACGGAAACCAAGGAATGGAAATGGGACGAAAATCAGACATATGAGTAGGGTTCAGTTTTATTAGGCAATGGAGTTCGCGCTCGCGTTAGTATCAATCCCACGGAAACAGTACTTTTCTCTGGGATTAAAGGTAGCTTTTATTCTTTTTCATACTCCAGACAACGTGTATGCAAATGATCAGTTATGTAGATAGGGCGTAAAAGCGTAACAAACAAACTCACTTTCGCATTTATAATATTAGTTGGGATAGATCGATCCTCTCCAACCCGTCTGGCCAGTGTGGAGTGTGTAGGCCAAATCCTCTGACCGCTCTGGCAAATATATGGGTCTAGTAAGTAGTACAGAGAGGGTCGTGCACCTGCAGTGGAGACTAAATAGATCTGATGATGAGTATGGATAATATCGGCTAAAGTACTGCTTTGCTGTATAAATTGCGCACCTTAAGTTTTACTCATTTGGTTTGTGGTTTCATCTTGATAGGCTTTGTTTATCCTGCTAATAAAGAGCCATTGGTCATCAATATGCCATTGACAGAACAAATCATTAAAATTGGGATATGTCTTCATCTTCATCGGGTCTTTTTTTAGACTCCACTGCCGGAGCACGACCCTCTCTGTACTACTAGAGCCATATATTAGCTAGAGCAGTCAGAGGATTTGGCCTACACTCTCCACGCTGACCATACGGGTTGGAGAGTTTTCTTTGATGTTTAAAAGCTTTGTTTACATTGCGTTTCCTAAGTCGCCTTGTACGACCTCCACGGGAAGATTTGGAGTGGTTCTATTCCGCTCTGTCGGGAACCACACAGCGGGACATGATCAAGGGAAATAAAATAAAACAATAATTCCTCAAACAGATTTACAGGCATCCTAAGTAGGACCTCTTACAGCATTTCCTACAACACGGATACTTTTTCCTGCTACTTTTTCTCTTCGCGGCTTTTTCTTTCCGCCTCTGTTCCTTTTTCGCTTCCAACTCTTTAATTTTCTTTTCCTCTGAAGGAGAAGGTGGTTTATCAAAAGATCTCCTTAAATGTTTCTTCGACTTTTTCTTTTTCTTTTGAACATCCCCTAAGCCATTGCGTGGACACCTCTCAGAAATGAGATTCATCCTTTCTTTATATGCTTTGATTTGCTTTCTCTCTTGCTCCTTTTGTCTGATCCATTCGTGTAGTTTCTCCCTCATAATAGCTTGGTTTTTCTCTCGTACTAATTTGTTGACTTTCTCCTTTTTACCAAAAAGGCTAGCGAGATCAAAAAGGTCTAATTTGACTTTACCCTTTTGTATATATCTGGCTTGTTCTGATCTTCTGGAAGCGTTGACATCTTTTTTACTTTCTATTGCTGATTCATTGAAATGTTTTTTTAGTTCGTCTAGATGTGCCAGACCTGCCATAGAGTCCGAATCATTGGTTTTCAGTAAAGCTTTTGCGCTGTCTTCGATAGCTTCTCGTATTCTGAGGGCTAGTTCATACTTCTCTTTTTCGAGGTTTTGTATAGTCTTTTCGGTGTCGTTCCCCGTTTCTGCGTTTGTTAGCACAACGCAAACTAGTGAAAGGACGATAGTTTTCATCTGAAATTGATTTTTGCTGTTAGAATGTGTTTCCATTCTTGTGTTGTAGGACCGATTCTGAGAACTCGATTTTTTTCTTTACTTTCTCGTACTAATATCCCGGTTGGCTGAACACTTTTGTATGAATAAGTAAACAAAATATTTTTGAGTTCCCAGGATTGATCATATAGAAAAGGTTTTCATATTAACGGTCTGATCACCCCCTTACGGTAATTTTGAGGGTCAATTTACTTATTTATTTACGGGACCCACCGCCGCGCGTCCTGCACTCGCCTTGAAAATGGGCTATTCTATTCTATTCTTTTCTTATGTTTTCGCGATTGTTACACATTTAAATTAAATTATTTTAATACGGTTTTTATCGCGTTTATTACATTATTTATACACCTAACGTTTCGAGCACTTTACAGTGTTCGTGGTCGCAGGTAGACTAAGTTGACATTTGTCTAGTACCATCTTCTCTATTGAAATTAGGATGTTAGGCTTCGTGAGGCTATTGAAATTAAAAAACATCCTAATTTTAATAGAGAAGATGTTTGGCAGTTATTACCAGCTTGGGATCCAGTCATCAATTTAATCAAATCTCAAGCTAAGCAGAAGACTGCAAGACCTTCAGACACCGTGAGCCAATACTGCGTACATCCGGAACGTTATCAATAAATATTTTTGGCGGTAGATTTTGCAGTTCTTATAAAATACTAGACAAATGTCAACTTAGTCTACCTGCGACCACGAACACTGTAAAGTGCTCGAAACGTTAGGTGTATAAAATAATGGTATAAAAGCGATAAAAACCGTATTAAAATAATTTTATTTAAATATAGGTGGCAATCCCGACAAATAGCACGTACGTGACCCGTTGTTATATGTAATGTCAATTTACTCGTTGTATTTTAAATCAAAATGCTAAACTAAAACTAGTTATCATATACGTTTGATACATTACCATCACTAATACATGTTCAAACTGATCCCCTAAATTATAACCCGGCTATACAAATTAGCCGCAATGTCCACCGACCATCGCACTGAGGCCGAACAGAAGCACTATTCGTTACGCTTTCCAAATCGGTCGGGTTACGGCGTGTTTTACGGCTTATTTTGATAAAGCGCTTATCGGACCAATGGTTTATTGATGTAATGGCTTCTGCTATAAAATATCAAGGGTACAGATCTAGCGATCTAAGCATGTTGATTTCAAAAGAGCTGTGTTTTTGAATCCCCGAACACCGTTCAAATTATCGAAGACTAACAATTTCCCGCAACTTTATTCTCCACGTATATTATAGCCTTTGACACCCGCAGATAAATTAGCATTCTATAGGTGAGAGAATTTTAAAAATTGGTCCTCAAGTATCGGGGCCAATTCAATACAAACAAATAAACAAACAATAAAATCTTTCGTCTTTATAAAATTAGATTCGAACAGAATTTAACGCTATTTATATGGTTTTAGACCTGTTTTTTATCTTTGTTATTAACACTATTGTCAGGAACGGTTTAAGACACAAATGCTAAAGTAATTTAAGGTATTCCTAATTGCCTCAAATAATCAGCATATCCAAAAAATTACCTACTAATTTTCCAAAATAACCACCTCTTTAGTCGATCCCTCGGGCTAACAACAGAAAGTAATACCAACGCAAAAGCGCAATTACTGATAAGTTTAATTTTTAGAAAAATATTAGTACTTAGTTTATTTCATCAAATCAAATATACATGACAAAATTTTGATCAGTTTGGATCCTTAAAACTCAAAAACATAATTGACATTTCTTTAAAAAAAATATTCGTTTTCCCGGCCGATGTGTATATTTGGTGGATTATCAATTGTATTTGTTTTCAATTATTATACAGCGGTGCTCATAAATGTAGTTCCGTTCTCTCGCTATTTTGCATTTTTGTGCTCAGCTTGCTTGCTTCATATTTTATTGTTGTACTGCGGCCGAACAATTGCCCTATTGTTTCAATATATCTATCTGTTTGTCTGTACGCCATTACAATCGTATGAAAAAATGGCGATTGCAATTTTTGAAATATAAATTAACTAGCTGATACCCACGGCTTCGCCCGCGTAATATATAACCTATGTCCTTCTCAGTACCCTAACCTATGAGTATGCAAAATTTCATGATGATCGGTTCAGTAGATACGGCGTGAAAGCGTAACAATCAAACAAACAAACAAACAAACTCACTTTCGCATTTATAATATTAGTTAGGATTAGGACTAGCTTTCACACGCGGCTCTGTTCGCGTTAGTATCGATATCGATCCCTCAAGAACAGTACTTTTCTCCGGGATGAAAGGTATGATAGGTAGCCGTGAGATGATAGGTATATAGGCCTTCTCCATACTCTAGAAACCGTTAACGCAAAATTTCATGATAATCGGTTCAGTAGATATGCCGTGAAAGCGTCACAAACAAACAAATAATTTAGGTAACAAATATTTCATTTCTAATTTGACAATTTTAATGTAATTGACTTTGTGACTATATTCTATGTTTTAATATTTGCATGCTATTACAATATAGCAAAATAGGCTGTTCTTTTCTTAATGAACATCTCATGTACCCTGTTTTGTGCAAATAAATAATAATAATTATTATTAAATAAATAAACAAACTCACGGTCGCATTATAATATTACTAGCTGTTACCCGCGGCTTCGCCCGCGTGATATATAGTGTTTGTCCTTCTCAGTACTCTAACCTATGTGCAAGCAAACATTTCATAATGATCGCCTCAGTAGATAAGGCGTGAAAGCGTAACAAACAAACAAACTCACTTTCGCATTCATAATATTAGTTAGGATTAGGATAGTTGGGTAAAAGTCAACGACAAAGATTTTTATTTAAAATTGGATAATGTTTTGTCATATTTTTCATTCTTATTATTTTTAATTTGAAATATGCAAAATCGAAAAACTACTAGCGTTTCGTAATGACCTCTGGTGAGAAGAATACGCCGAAAGAAACTTAATCCAGACTTTCTGATTCGGATTGGGATTAATGTATATTTTTGTACTTTATGCCGGCAACGCTCTTGGCACCTTTCTGATCTTGCAGTTGTTCATGGGCAGCCGTGACCACTTCCCATCAGCTCACCCGCTTGCTATCATTGGTCCCAAAGGATAAGTTGTTCAAATTTACGGACTGAATCATCCCTAAAAGGGATCAGGGAGGGTCCAAAACGATCAATAAACCATTAGTATAGCCTTTTACAACCCGTCTGGCCAGCGTGGAGAGTGTAGGACAAATCATCAGACTGCTCTAGCTAATAATGGCTCTGGTAGTACAGAGAGGGTCGTGCTCCTGCAGTGGAGACTAAAAAGACCTGATGATGATAGCCTCTAAAACTCGAAAAGAAGGATTTGAAATCCTGCCCAAATGTGATTCTAAAAATATTATTTAAAGTATACTAAGTATAAAGCCCCTAATTTGTTATCTCACCTCAAAGGGCGTTCCCTCCGGCCCGGAGGGACCCTTTGCATAATTGTGTCAATAATAACAACAAAGGGCATCTTATCCCAAGAACATCTTGTTTCAGGATTTTTACAAGGAACATTAAAAAGAATGATTTTCCTTTATTTAAAATTATAGCTGTCCCGGCGGAATTCTTTTGTTTTTAACCACCGACGCAATAAGATAGGGGTGTTATAAGTTTAACGTGTCCTCTGTGTATCTAATCGTGGTATCGTAGCTTCTAAACGGATGAATCAATTTTCGTTTAGATTTTGTTTTGTGTCATAAAAAAAATGTGTCATAAAGATAAAATTATCTATCTCGTGTGTTTTTAGCCATGTTTCATGAAAATCTGTATCGTACTATTTAACATTTTTAAATTTACTTTTATTGTAGTTATTCTGTTATTTATAGTTATAGCAAAACCAACAAATCGAAAACCATTAAAATCGAATGAAAATTGTTCTTGAATTATACATTTTCGAACAAAACCGACTTTGTTTTGTGTACATAATACACTATTATTAAAGTATACTAAGTATTTATTTTTTTTTTTTTTTTTTTAACTAGCTATTTAGGTCCCACTGCTGGGCAAAAGCCTCCCCTTCTGTTCTCCACCTAGTCCTGTCCAGTGCCCTGTCTTGCCATTCCTTATCAAATGCACACAACTCGTCTTTCCATCTCATTTTTGGCTTCCCTAAGATAACAAATTAGGGGCTTTATACTAAGTATAAAGCCCCTAATTTGTTATCTCACCTCAAAGGGCGCTCGCTCCCGCCCGGAGGAGCCCTTTGCATAATTGTGACAATAATAACAACAAGGGGCATCTTAGCCCAAGAACATCTTGTTACATGATTTTTGCAAGGAAAATTCAAAAATAAAATTATTTTTCTTTTATTTGATACTAATCATTTTTCAGCGATATTATCCGCGTTATTTATAGCCTATGTTACACGCAGACAAATTATCTTTCTATAGGTGAAATAATTTAAAATAGATTCAGTAGTTTTGAAGTCCATTTAATGCAAACAACCAAATCTCTGCTTTTTATAAGTAATAAATAGACAAATAAATATATAGGGACTTATATAGATAAAATCCAAGACCCAGGACAATCTGAAAAATCATTTTTCGTCATTAAATGGTCGATGGATCGAACCCGGGACCCCTCGTATCACAGGCTGGTGTATTAACCACTGCGCTACGGAGTCATCAATCAAAATAAAAATAAAAATATAAACGGACAAATTACACAGAGCTAGGCCCAAAGTAAGCTCGACACTTGTGTTATGAGATACTAACGCGACGATACTATATTTTATAATATAAACTTATAAAGATAAACATCCAAGACCCAGGTCAATCTGAAAAAGATTATTTTTAAGCTTGACTTGACCGGGGATCGAACCCGGGACTAGACGGGCGCAGCGGTCAACACGCCTGCGCCACAGAGCTCGTCAAACAATCAGAGAAATTCAAGGTAAATAAAAGCTTGTCTATACTAATAAAGTGAATTTTCGCATAGATTATTTGCAATTTTTTGTGAACCATATTGATTCTACAAACAATAATATAATTTCTTGGAACTATTGTAAACACCATATATATATGTACCTTACTGATTAGTTTACGAATAAATGAATTAACGGCCAAATTAAAACAATTGTATAACGGATGAAGGAAACATATTTTACGTTGTTGTTTTTCATTGTCGAGCTCCGTGACGCAGCGGTCAACATGCTAGTCTGCGACACGGGGGTCCCGGGTTCGATCCCCGGTCAGGTCAAGATGGAAAAAGATCTTTTTCATATTGACCTGGGTCTTGGATGTTTATCTATATATGTATATATTATAAAATATAGAATCGTTGAGTTAGTATCCTGCGACACAAGTTCCAGCTTACTGTGGTGCTAGCTCAATTTGTGTGATATGTCCCTATATATTTATTTTATTTATGTTTGTAAAATTGCAAGTAGTTAACACTGTTGTCAGATTTTTCAAGATCGAACTGCCATCGAAGATGACGGGACCAACAGATACAGGGTGGAGCTCAAATATTTTTATGTCACTTGTGGTAACCCAACCCAGTAGACCTTACTCGCGGTTACTTAACGTACGCAGGCGCTATTAACGCTCACACACACCCACTGAGCCATTAGGTTCTTTAATACTAAGTAATCATGATAAAAATTATCCCAAAAATGTATTTATTGAAGAGAGAAAATGTTTAAATTCCACCTTAAAGGCACGAGATCAGTCGCCACTCGGGCTGAGGAACCCTTTGCATAATTGTGTCAATAATAATTACCAGGAGTGTCTTATCGTGAGAACATTTTGTTGGAAGAGTTTAGCGGGACGAATTTTAAAGAAAAATTAAACTTATTTTAACTGCGAGCCAGATGCAAAAAGTGATTCTCAACGACTGCTAAAATCAAGGGATTCTGTATGTTTTTATACTAGGTTGTATGGTCCGTGTGTTTATATGTGGTCGTCAGAGGTAAATAAGTGTTCAAATTGCATGTAGAATGCAATTTGATATTGATATTTTTGCCGTATAGTTCCCGGCAGAGTAGAATAGGACCACTCCAAGTCTTCTCGTGGATGTCGTAGAAGGCGACTAAGAAAACACAAGCTAAACAAAGCTTATAAACATCAAAGACACCTCTCCAACCCGTCTGGCCAGGCGTGGAGAGTGTAGGCTAAATCCTCTGACTGCCCTGGCTAATATATAGCTCTGGTAGTACAGAGACGGTCGTGCTCCTGCAGTGGAGACTTAAAAAGACTTGATGATAATGATGACGACCTTTTACCAAATATCATGAAGCAAAACAAGTTGTCAAGTGTTGGCAGACATGCAGCTGGATTTTTTATCACCCCTCTTTTATTCTGGGGTTAAAAATGAAAATTCTCACAGTTTTCCAAATATCATCGAGCACTTAGCGCGTTGTCAAGTGTCGCCAAACCAGGCTTCGTTAGGAAGTTGAATTTTCATAAGACGTTCTGACTTCGTAATGGACCGATGGGGCCACTAGCTCAGAGGGAAGAGAGCCACAAAGAGGTCGTTACAACGTTCGTTCGTTGAAATCCTAGTAGGTTTACGATTTTGCTAATATAAAAATAATAATAAGAAAGAAAAATATGATATTATTAATATGTAAAATACGGGTCACTCACGTATGAAGTCAGCTACTGGTCGATATGTTTAGGCCTCATCATACGTGAGTGACCCGTATTTTACGTATTAATAATGTTAGTATCTCACGTTAGTTTTAATCGGAAAACATGACGTCCAAAAAGAAATACATGAGTCCAACTTTGAATAAAAAATGAGCGGTATGTTATACGATTTAAACCTAATTTATGCATAGAAACGACAACTGTAATAAATAAATAAAAGATTCGTTCTAAGTCCCGTTAATGTTAATGATTATCCCTTATGTTACTCAGGAAAAAAGGAATAGATACCCATTTGTTTCTGTCCCCATAATAGGTGATCTACAAATCAATAAAGAAGTAAGTAAACCGGTAGTAGTTATAATAAAAAATAATCGAAAAATTTTGTTTAAAGAAATACCATTACATTTCTACTAATTGAATCTAAAACTTTACTTGGTAAACAACCTTCCTACCTATTTCTATTTATATATTTACACTTTGAACCGAAAACTTAAATATGAAAATGTAGTTTTTTTCGAGTTCCCGACATTGGTCCCATAGGAAAGGTTATTCATTTGCCAGACTAATTGGATAATAAATAAATATAAATACCTATACGGACAAATCACACAGATTGAGATAGCCCCAAAGTAAGTTCGAGACTTATGTTATGGGATACTAACTCAACGATACTATATTTTATTACATATTACAACATCCAAGACCCAGGTCAATCTGAAAAAGATCATTTTCCATCTTGACCTGACCGGGGATCGAACCCGGGACCATCCGTGTAACAGGCAGTTAATAATTGGTTCTATAGGAAAAATTATTCATTTCGCCGGCCTAATGTGATGGTTTGAGGGACAACATTGTTTACCCTAAAATCTTGTATTTATACAAAAAGTTAATAGAAATCTCTTTTTTACGTCTTTAAGTAGAAATCCGGGTCGTAGGCCCTTTGTAGTCCAATTGTGCGGAACTTTGTAGTCGCTATTGTGCCGCGAACTAGCTGCAAACTTGCCTAGTTCAATTCAATAAAAAGCTCTTCCGAGCAAATCGAGCGTGGGCTTGAATGTTTAAGTGTTTTTTTTCGACTTATTTTAACACTATTCATTTTAAATGATAACAATCTATACCTAAGTAACAACAAAATCAATCAAATCAAATCGTTTATTCGGAAAATAGGTCTTTGCAGGCACTTTTTAACGTCATATCATATTTAAAATTATCTTCATAATATGTATTTATTAATTGTTCAAAAGCTACATACTACTAGCATTTCGGAACCGACCACTGCAGAGAAGAAACGCCGAAAGAAACTCTTATCAACAGTTTTGGTCGCGTACTCGCCTGAAGGGCTTTATATGATTACGTATATTTATTCCTTATTGTCTTTTTATTTCTTTTCTTTTTTCTTTCTTTTTCTGTTTTCATGTTACAATTTCATATACATTTTTGGAACATGTTTATAGTAACGATTGAGTGTGCAATGATTATAAACAACATATGATTGAGATTGAGTTGGGAAACCATCTACTTTTAAATCTCACTGTCATCTATTTTCGAATCTAAACATTAAGTAGTATTGCTCTGTGGTACAGAGCAATAAATATCGCTCATGCTACAGCGACACCCGCAACGCCATTCTTATTGTGCTATTAATTTTATCCATCTCGCTTTTGAATATTCTGCAAAACAAGATATTCGATAATCGTTGACATATTTCAACACTAGGTATGCAGGCCATAACGACTGGGCAGGTCATTGTTAAATTAAAAGAAAGGACTTCCGAGCTCATTGACCGTGACTTCAATTAATAAGGCCTCGTACATCGTTCGGAAAGCCGACGCGCGGAGCGTCGAGCGGTGGGTACTTACATATAGCGGAGTATGGGACTGTGCACGAAGAGGCGAGTGGAGTCAGAGACACGGGGAGTGTGGGGTGAAGAAAACTCCACGCGACGCCCAACGCTCCACTTAACGTGATGCACGAGATGTCGCGTAACGCCACGCATCTAAGTAAATGTACCAAATTTAATTTTTAATTGTCTGACTTATGCGTTTTACACAACTCATTAAAAGTAAAATACCGCATTTGAATCAAACGGTGACTATAAATAGTCACTGTCATGTACACTTGGCAAAATTTATATATTATCATCATTTTTCATCATTCATTACAAAATTTCACCATGTATACAAGTTGTACACAACGTGTTTATAAATAAGCGCAAAACCTCTTAGGTAGTGATTGTGCTTATGAATATGAACAATTTTTACTATGGGGCCGACTCTGCAACTCGACAAAAAAAAAACAGCTATTCCATATATTCTGGTCGAGTAGGTATTGCAAATTTGTATGAAAAAGCAAATTTTTGTTGTCAAGTTACAAATTCGGCCCCATAGTAAATGTTCATATTCATAAGCACAATCACCACCTAAGAGGTTTTGCGTTTATTCATTGACACTTGACACGTTATATACGTGTGCGACCACTGTGCGACTGTGTCACTCCTATTTCTGGTGTAAAACATCTGACATAATATGGTCGAGCTCCTCTGTGCGTCGGAACTGTGCTTCTGATTTTAATTACATCACATCCTGGATATTTTATTTTATCATATTCCATTTTCAAGTAAAATATTTTTACTTTAAAATTTAATGTTTCCGTGGCCCCAAATAAAACTGTACCCCATAAAATCACCAATCGCCAATCCGATAAAACTCGATAATCTAATATCGATGAAATAATCGATACGGACTGCCCGCGGCACTACTCAGTGGTGACGCAATTTCAGATTCAACTTGACAAGAAATTGTTAACTTTAAAACTGAGGCGACGGACGATTACTCGATATTAGATGAATATTTAACTAGACGGGTTGTTAATCGGTTTTGATAATTGAAGACCACTCTGACCGATTAGTATTTCGATTCGATTTTCCAACTATACGCACACTAACACTGCTTTTGACTCTTATGACCCTAGGCTCTGTGTACTATGTAAGGGATAAAGACGTGATAATATATTTAAATCTGTCGTGTGGTTCCCTGCAGGGTAGGACCACTCCAAGACTTCCCGTGGATGTCGTGGATGGCGACTTAGGAAACGACAGCCACGGGAAGACTTGGAGTGGACTCTGCCGGTAACCACACAATACTTGTATTATGGAATACTAGATAACATAAGTAATGAGTTTATAGGTTGGATTAGGTTAAAAAAAAAGGTTAGGTAGGTCCCTAAGATTACGTAACCACAGAAAATTCCTGGAATCCCTCACTGGGCTGTCTATAGCGCCGTTGCCGTGTGGTTACCGGCAGAGTAGAATAGGACCACTCCAAGTCTTCCCGTGGGCGTCGTAGAAGGCGACTTAGGAAACAAGCTAAACAAAGCTTGTAAACATCAAAGAGACCTCTCCAACCCTTTCGGCTAACGTGGAAAGTGTAGGCCAAATCCTCTGACTGCTCTAGCTAATATATGGCTCTGGTAGTACAGAGAGGGTCGTGCTCCCGCAGTAGAGACTAAACAAGACTTGATGATGAAGCTTATGAATACAACTATAAAAACTGCGTACACCAGCACAATGACAGAAGTCTTTACCAACTATTGGACAGTGATGGCAATTACATAAATAAATAACGTTTTTAATAAGTTTATAGGTAGAATCCCTTAGATTAGGTAGCCACAGAGAATTCCTAGAATCCTCCACTGAGCTCTCTATAGCGCCGTTACGGCCACAAATTGATTGATATGGCTCACATGCGGAGATTGATAGTTTAGAGACGAGAATACCATCGATACATATATATGTATGTGTGTATCTTCCTACATTAATTTAACAGGATATCGATTTGTCAGTTGCAAACATACATTTAACGATTACGAGAATTGGATCCACATGACCCTGCAAGATAAAAGGTGAAAAAAATACTCTCTCATACAAATTAACCAAACCTTATTCTTGTGGATGTATAATATGTACTTATGTTCTATTATGGTGCTCCCATACTGCTGTTAAAAATGTTTACAAACATTTTCAAACATTCAAATAAAATAAAAAAGTTTTGTTTTAAAGTTATTTGTGAGGCATATTTGTAATCAATATTAGTTGTTACAGTTTTTTCTTTTCATGTTAATTTGCATTTTTATCATGTTAGAAAATGTTGGTAAACGTATTTAACATTAGACATTTTAATTCTATATTAAAAATGTTGCTAAGTCATCTAAATTCAGCCTGTATACCACAGAGCACAGAATATCGTAACGTGTCTGCGACAGTCACATTCCCTGTTCTATCATCATCATCATCAGGTCTTTCTAGTCTCCACTGCAGGAGCACGACCCTCTCTGTACTACCAGAGCCATATACTAGCCTGAATAGTCAGAGGATTTGGCCTACACTCTCCACGCTGGCCAGACGGGTTGGAGAGGTCTCTTTGATGTTAATAAGCTTTGTTTAGCTTGTGTTTCCTTAGTCGCCTTTTACGACATCCACGAGATGACTTGGAGTGGTCCTATTCTACTCTGCCGGGAACCACACGGCATGTTCTATGCTGTTCTATGTTGTAATATCCCTGTTCTATGCTGCAACATAACGCTTCATACATTATTTATTGGAATGCTTCCATAATCATCCTAATCCTAATCCTATCTTATCCTAATCCTAAACTTCCTAAACTAATATTGTAAATGTGAAAGTGACTTTCGCTTTCACGCCCCATCTATTGAACCGATCATCATGAAATTTTGCATACACATAAGTTAGGGTACTGAGAAGGATAGGCTATATATCACGCGGGCAAAGCCGCGGGTAGCAGCTTGTTTACGATGTAATAGTTGTATGAAAATACACGAACAAAGGCGGGCGTAAAACTTGTTAAAAGAAGACATTAATTGTGCCGTAATAATACTAAGTACATTTCTTAAGAAGAAAAGTTGCGACTTACTTTGTCAAAGGTTTAACTGCTGGCCGCCGCGGTTCTTTTGTTTCACAGGCGGAACCTTGTCCAAGTAAGACTTGGAAGGAGTTTGCTGAGTGCGGTACTTTCTTTTGTTTTAGAGATCCGCAGGGTAAAAAGGAAACGATTAATATAAATAAGGCAGACAACGTCAAATATTTTATTAATAAAATGTTGAAAAAGTTATATACAATCATAGGTACATATACCTTCTATTTTTTGGTTATAAATAAATGTAGAGGTAGTAACTCTTATGTAACAATAAGTATTTCGAAGTTGTAATTTAAAGCTAAAGAATTTGGATCAGACATAGTTTGAGATGCTTGTTTGTTTTTCGTTGTTTGTAAGTGGCCAACACTGGTGTTAGATTTTTCAAGCTGCCTATAGGCATCTGATAAAATATAAAGATACTAGAAGGGACGAAGTCTTTTATAAATGATCCCTTAGAAGAGTGAACGACCCGCAAAAGAAAAGGTGAAAACTGAAAAGAAATATTGGACCTCTCGTAAAAATTCACTAATTAGCTGGATAAATTTCTATAGGCAGTTTTTCCTTTTTTATCTTTTTTAATACGTATGTATGTATATTATATTAAGAATTGTGATATCGTTATTACAATATTGCTGTACATAATCATTCTGCATGTAAATCATGCTCAAATTCAAAGTCACACATAAATGCTGTAAAGAATAATGTGGTATGTAAACTACAACATACGGAACCTTCACCCAAATCCTAATTTCCTGCTTGCCATTTCGTCGGTCCGAGTTCCCGAGTTTCGGTCAAACACACATACTTGCGATGTGGGTGCTCGCTAGTTTTGCAATGTCGGGTACAGTTCTATGTCAAATGAGCTTGTAAAAACTTTGACAACAGTGATATAACCGTGCGGCAAAAATACCTCTCCTAGCTGCCTGGTCAGCGTGGAGAGCGTAAGCCAAATTTTCTGACTGCTCTGGCTTAACTCTGATAGTACAGAGAGGGTCGTGATCCTGCAATGGAGACATAACAAGACCTGATGATGAATCAGTGATACAGTATAAGTCCCATGTTCGATTCCCGGTCAGGTTATGTAGAGGTAATATATATATATATCAACGGGTCACTCACGTGCTATTTGTCGGGATTGCCGATTGGTAAGTGCTACCCCCCAGATCTGCTTAACGGTTATATATGGATAGGAGAAAAAAATTACAGCAGTAGTATATATACTGAAGTTGATAGTATTAGATAAAACTATCAGAGCTGAGTACTAAATACAAACTTAAAAGTTATAGGCAACCAACTTATAAAATGTACTCGAAAATGTAAAATTTCATAGAATTTTCATTGTTAGATGTTTTTGGTCGTTAAACTGTGAGGTGCGAGTGTAAACAGTGTGAACTCAAGGTTGTCATTCGCAACTACGGAACTCTACACTGCGCGTGGCCCAACACGCACTTGGCCGGTTTTTTGATGATGGAATTAGAATCCCTAATAGATTTTATAATTTTGATTGGTTAATTAAGTTTAGAATTAAGCCCTTACGCTACGAATCCTGCCGTAACTATTGTCAGATTATCTCGTTGGTAGGCTTTACTGGGTGCAAATAACAAGTTGACACAATGCACAGACAGACAGGCGTGTGGACACGCATAGACATCAGCTAGTTCGGGGAACATAATAGTATAAATAAATACAAATATAGGGACATATCACACAAATTGAGCTGGCCCCACAGTAAGTTGTGAACTTGTTCGTAGGATACTAACTCAACGATACTATATCTTATAATAGATACTTATATAGATCGCTTTTTACCATGACTTAACCGAGGATCAAAACCCGGACCCCTGATGTTGCAGGCGGTGTGTTTACCACGGCGCCACGGAGGATTTCAAAAGTTGTAAATAAATTTTAAAGTTTATTATAAGGTTAAATTTTTAGCTTTGCATACTTTTAGCAGACTTCAGCAACCAATTTTTACCTTACTTAATGTATCGATATCAGATTTAAAGTTTCCCTTACTGTCTTTTTCAGTTAGATATAAATATAATATAAATATAAAATATAAATATATACGGACAAATCACACAGATTGAGCTAGCCCCAAAGTAAGTTCTTAAATAAGACTTGTGTTATGGGATACTAACTCAACGATACTATATTTTATACCAAATACTTATATAGATAAACATCCAAGACCCAGGTCAATCTGAAAAAGATCATTTTTCATCTTGACCTGACCGGGGATCGAACCCGGGACCATCCGTGTCACAGGCCGACGTGTTCACCGCTGCGCCACGGAGCCCTTATATAATCAATTATAGCCGTTTTTGACTCGAAAAGAAAAATAATAATCTGAAAGATTTTCCATAATATTGCGCTCATGAAAGTAACCTTTTAAAAAAGCATTTTCCATAAAATCTTCATCGTACGCTAAAGACGTGTCAAAAATACTTTTGGATTATGTTAGCATTCTTTATATACATACATCCAAAACATTGCACGCCTTTAGAAACTATATTTCAACAGCTCAAACTTTAACAATGAAAAATTTGTACGTTAATTTGGTTACATAGATTGGGTTAGGTTAATGTTATCCAATACGGATGCTGTGTGTCAAGATCATTACCAACCTGTCAGGTTCATTGGCTTTGCCGAGCAATTACCAAGCTGACACAACGTACAGATAGACGTGTGGACACGGATAGACATTATACAGTTTGGGGAAGCCAATTATCTATCCATTTCTAGACAATGGATGATACATCACAGTTACCTACGTTTTAAAATCACTTATGAAGTTTTTTGGGGAGACTAAAAACGACATACTGTTCCTGAGAGGGAGTTAAGACAAAATTTAATAAGCGCTATTCATACTTTAAAGTAATTGCCATGTCAACTCTGAAGAACCTTTCTACTCATTAGTTCAGATCTATGGTATCATAATATTACATTATCAGATTACTTAAGTATACAAAATTTCAGCTCGATCAGTTAAATAATTGGTTGAAAATATAAGACACGTACATTGCAAGTTGTTGTTTTCTTTTGTTTTTCGTGTGTAAGTGGCCAGCACTGGTTTCAGATTTTTCAAGCTGCCTTGTCATTTGACATGGCTTAACGACTGCCATCGATGATGACAGGCAGACCAAAAGCTTAACATGCCTTCCAAGGCACGGAGGAGCTTGAAATAAATTTTTAACTTGCGGTCACCCATCCAAGTAGGTACTGCTCCCGGGTGGCTTAACACGCGTAAGCGCTAATAATTCTCACACCCACTATGCTACTGGGCTCTACAAGTTAAATAAAAACGTGTTACAATATAAAAAAGAATCACCCTACACCGTAACAGAAATATTTATGTTGACTCACAAAAAAAATTAAGAGATAAGAATTTAAAGTCGCTTTTCCTCCCCACACGTGAATCGTAATTCAAATGATGGCCAGATTCCGCCCCATTTCCCGACAATTGTCGACTCAATAGGTAAGGCTTTGTCAATAAATGACGAGACGCCACGCGCCACGCCGCGCCACACGAGGCCACACCGCGCCACACGACGCCACTCGTCACCACAGGAAATGTGAACAACGGTAGAGATGACATATGTCGATAGTAGAGTTATCGATAAATTAACGATAACGCTATTCTGACTGGTGTTACGATGCCATAATAAACTAATGGAAAGCATTGCTAAAACCGAAATTTCGCGTGGACGGAGCCTTGGGCAATAATCGATAACAAATCTAGATAGAATTGAAATAATTAAAGCCCAGGCCTATAGAAGCAATAGTTTCTCTGTTAAGTATAAAACGATGACGAACAAGGTGTATAAGATTATAAAGTTGTGTAAACTACACTCTTTGTAGTTTGAAAAATTGATGGATGTTGGTTTTTGGGCCAATGGCATTACATTTCTTCTGAAGCATGGAGTAGCCCGAGATAAATTTATGCTACTTCCCGATCCCAGCAAGAACCACATCTGGATTGCTTTACGCGTAAGTGCTAATTCACTATAACTATAGAATGGCAAGCTCTTCAAATTGACGGATCTAAGCAACAAATGGATAGAGACATATCAACAACGTTAACTATTACTTCTTTTTACAAATAATTTCTAGTAATAAAACGTAGTAGTAAGGAATAAACAACATTTATATTATCTAAACTGCGCACTCCCTTTAAAATGTTCACTGAATTCAGTTCAAAATTAATGTCATCGTACCTGCCTGGAGTCATTTACATAATCACAAACTATTACCTCGTGGAGTGGCGCAATTCACACTTTTAGCACCATTGTGAGATTTCATGAATAAAATGAAAATTCCGAATAATTTCAATATTTAATAGATACGTAGTTTTTAGGAAAACATCAAACGTCGCTGACGGGCTGAAAAAGTCTCTTTAATGTTTATAAGCTTTGTTTAGCATATGTTTCGTAAATCACGACTTCTACGACATCCACGGGAAGACTTGGAGTGGTCCAGTGGAAATGCTAGTAGTTTTTCGTGTTTGTAAATACTGAAAAAGGAATAATAATAATATGACGTTCAAAAAGAGATATATGACATCCGAATCTGAACAAAATCATTTCTATTTTAAATCGACTTAAAAAAAGAAGGAGGTTCTTAATTCGTCGGAATCTTTTTTTTATGTATGTTCCCCGATTAGATAGGTAATACAGTTGGTCCCATTAAATTTTGATCAAAATGTGTCGAAGACTTTTGGAAAAAATACACAAAAACCAAAAAAAACATTACAAGTATGCCGTTTGGTTTACACTTATTTACATTTTATTTGAAATGAAATGAAATGAAATGTATTTATTCACATGAAACATGGTACAAACAGGTGTTAAAGATAGGTAATGAAACTAATACATGTTTCGCCAGAGGTATGGCATGTAAATATTATTTGGAATATTTGTCATGAACTACAATTATAATATAATAAGTTTAATTACATTTATTTAAACTACGAAATGTCAAGAAATATAAATTAAATATAGTAATTTGAGGTAAATTGTCTTATATAATGAGTCAAATTAAAATTAAACGTTTAAATCAATAATTATCTTGTCGTCCAAAATTCGTTCATGTCGTAAAAACTATGAGATAACAGCCATTTTTTTAATGCCGATATAAATCTTTTTTTTGGCAATTCTCGTAAAGCTTTAGGTATTTTATTATAAACTTTAGTTGCCATGACGTAACAATTGTTTTCAAAAAGTGATGTTCTACATTTAGGTAATACCAAACGGGTTGGATCTCTATGATTAAACTTTCTATTGGTAATGTCACAAACTTTGGTAAAAAAGTTCATGTTTGATCTAACGAAGACTCCGACCTCTAAAATATACATTGATGTTAAGGTTAGAATGTTTAGTGTTTTGAACAGCGGTCTACATGATTCTAGAGGACTTACACCACACAAAGCTCTAATGCATTTTTTTTCAAACAAATTGATAAGTTTGAGGTCGGTTTTTGTTTTTTGTTAAAAATATCTTAAATTATTATTCTCTGCCGGGAACCACACGGCATTAAAAGATATCTATCTACAGGAAACCATTTCAACTCGACAAGAAGAAGACAACACATAATATGAAATATCGATGTTAATCTATCGACCATCGCCCGCCCCTATTTTTAACCCATTTCCCGCCAGGTACATCTCCCGTTCGGAAATCAAACAATCACAAAGCGGTTTACATTCGTTACTGTCCTATCTTCCTCGCACACTTTCCAGATCCATATAAAAGAAAGAGATAGCTATAATACAGGAAAACGTTTGTGATATAATTGTTTCTCGATTGTGGGCAAATGCTTTGCATTTGGGAGCCTGCATTGTTTAATTATATATATTAGGCCGTTAGACCCTTTAAAGGCAAAGGGTTGTTGTGTGTACTGTAGACATGTTTATTTGAGGATTTCCTTTGTAGGAAATACATACATTGTTGCACTACAATCCTAAATACTGTGTTTGTTTTTCGTATGTGTAAGTGGTCAACACTGGTATCAGAGTTTTCAAGCTAAGATACTGTGTTAAGATTTACCAATGTAATAAAAAAAGACATTGATATGCGTCTGGGAGAAAAAAAAAACGTAAAATGAACCAGCTGCTTCTGTTCCCGCGCAGGTGTAGAAACTGGCCGAGGGAATGGGCGCAAATCTGAGGAATCATATAAATAGGCGACACGGCTAGCAACCCATCGCTATTTTGAATCCGTATTCCATCTTTAAGTCCATCAACATGTTAAACGTGGCCTTTCGGTCTTATGGCATTAGGTTCTGTCTAGTCCGTAAGGGATAAAGACGTAATACTATGTATGTATGAATTGATATCACAAGCAGACTTAACAAATATGATGAGGATATGAAGTGACTCAAAGTACTTCTGCACATAAATAGTTAATAACAGGTTCAGGAGCAATCTGAAGCTTACAATATTCTCATTCTTTTCCGCATTATTTAGTACATTATAATTTTAATGTTGCATACTTACATTTAAAATTTAATTATGTGAATATAATTCATAAAAATAAAAAGTGTATGCCGAAATTATAATTAAATTTTTTTTAGATATTTATGATCGATTTTACACATTATTTACATTGCTCTCTCAAAAACTCATCAAAACTTTTTCAGTTGGTTTCCTCATTCGTTTATTTATTATCATGGAGTGTCCTCAGACAAAGAAGTAAAAAGTGAGAGTGCAAGACAAACATACACTTCCAACTCCGGCTTAGGGAGGACCTTTCAGTAGGTGCGGGACCTTTGCGGTCGATTTTCATTTGATACTGTTTTGCTACTAACGGTATCTTGTAACAGTAAATAAATCTCTTTTACTTACTGATACAAGGTATAGTTGGGTGGGAGTTGGATGTTTATATCTATATCTGCTATTTAAAAAGCAACTTGTAAAAAAACAAGTCTCGCTTCTCAGTTGTGAAATCCATGTAATAAATAAATAATAAGTAAATAAATATATATAGACAAATCACACAGATTGAGCTAGCCCCAAAGTTCTTAAGTAAGACTTGTGTTATGGGATACTAACTCAACGTCTTGACCTGACCGGGGATCGAACCCGAGACCATCCGTGTCACAGGTCGGCGACCATACTCGTACTCACCTTACCAAGATGGTTAACTTATTCCATCTCTACTTAAGGGACATTCTGTCTTAAGTTTTATCGTAATTAGCTAACCTAACACCATCTTATAGTGACATATCAATATTAAAAATCTTTTATGTTTAAATAAATAAAATGTCTTGGCTATTGTAATTCATTTGTATTTTTTTTTAAGTTCATCCCTTCTGTTCAACTCTAGTTGAGTTGTACATTTCAGATCAGATCTCTTTTTCATTTTAATTTTTAATGTTCTTGTATAAAAAAATACTATTAAATGACCACAGCCCCAAACGGCTGCAGCCCCTGCCAGTAAGAGGGTCGGTCTCTCCATATGTAGATGTTTGCTTGGGCGCTAATCGCACCCTAGCGTTAGATTAACTTAGCCCAACTTCACGAGTACTTCAAGAGTTGGTTTATGAACAAAATTGGAAAATATCTTAAAATAAAACGCAGGGTAAAACACATAAGACTGAGAACACGTTTAGATGACAAAGCAATATTTCAAACCACTTCTTTTAAAACATTGGAATAAAATAACATCTTTTGGTACGTACGAGTACAAGTTATATTCGTTTCGTAGTGGTGAAGCTACGAACTCGTAGCGCCACTACGATGTCGTAGCACGGCTACGATATTGCGTTACAATCTACATCTATGGCTAATTCCCACCACGAGAGGCACGATACGACAAAAAATAAATCGTATTGGTATATTTATATGTCAATACATATTTATCTTTCGCTTTAACAAAATAAACAAGGAAAAGTTACAACACTATAACTCGACTCCCTGCTAATATTTCCAGACATATTTTAGAGTTTCATACAATGTTTGTATATTAAGGCATATCTCCATATACTACAAAAATACCATGGTCTATTAGCAGCTTTTAAATGTTTCTATAGAAAGGAACCTGTAACCTTTCAGTCACTAGCTCCTCCTCAGTTACCGGTGTCCGACACGCTATAAAAGGCAATATTTCCCGCCATTCATCTAAAATCCAACTAATATCAGTAAATACTCATCGAACTACGACCTCCCTCAAAATCACTTTTTATTGCCAATTTAATTCTAACTTTATTTAAACAACATAAGGTTTGATATCCTGTGTGTGTGTTTGTGAGGTTTTCTGAAAGGATCCGGAAATTACAGCCGAGTTTTAGAAATGTGTTCTGTCACTAGTGTATGGGAGTTTTCTTATAAAACATAGTTATGGTACAGGTGGGACAGCTATGTTGATTCACGTCTTTATATCTCACGGGTAGACAGTGCCTATGATATAGGCTACAGCATAGGCACTGTCTGTCTCTAGGAATTTTATGTTATTTAAAATATCAAAGAAGTAAAAGCGACTTCAATCCTATCAATTTGTTTTAATAAGCATAAGAATAAAATGGAATGAAGTGTAAACCGAACTGCGTGTTTACATTTTTTTGGTTTTTAGGGTTCCGTAGTAAACAAGGAACCCTTATAGTTTCGCCATGTCTGTCTGTCTGTCTGTCCGTCCGTGGTTTTACGCAGAGACTATAAGTACTAGAAAGCTGTAATTTGGTGTGGGTATGTATATTAATCATGCCAAAAAAGTGGTAGAATAAAATCTTGAGAATTTTTTTTTTATTCCGACGAATTGAGATCCTCATCCTTTTTTGAAGTCGGTTAGAAATGAGATTAAGTTAGATGGAATGAGATTGATTGAGATAAAGTAAGATCAATGCAAAAATGACAACATAGTGTAGCCTCAGAGTGTAGCATTTCGGAACGACCGAGTAGTTCGTCAATAATACAAATGTGTCCAGAGCCCAGAGTACGTTTATATGACATCATTTTCACGCCTTTATTGGGCGAGTGCTGTCAAAAAATTCAAAATTCAATGTTTTTTTTACTATATTATGTTGCTCGGGACCTTTATAAATTTTTTTTATTTATTTTTTTTATTAGCCTATTTGACTGTCCCACTGCTGGGCAAAGGCCTCCCCTTTTCGTCTCCAGACATCCCTATCAAGAGCGGTAGTTTGCCAACCACTCATATATAAATCCAGGTTATCGCGCCATCTCCTTCTAGGTCTGTCATCTTATTAATTATCATACATATATTATTTACAACTGGAAACTTGTTGACGTCAGTAATTACTTATGGCTAAGTTTAACGCCTCTTCCAAAACGGAGTGCAGAAGAAGCGGCAACAAACTGCACAGCGTATTCTCTCCAATCTGCGTCAACTTACAACTATAGATAACTTTATAAACTAGATATGTGGACTGAGTGCACACGTACATTGTCCTTATTGTCATGATTTTTTTTTAAAGCTTTTAGCATAATATTTATAAATTCATCAATTAACTAAAACTAACAGTATAAACTAAGATTTTAAACTAAAACTAATTTTAAAATAATAATAACAAATAAGAGTACCTAAAAACTAAACTTAAGTAAAATAATAAATTAATTGAATTCGAGATAAATAATGTCATATGAAAAATTATCTGTAAAAACTATTAATAATTATATTTGCGTTTGTTTGTTGTTTTTCGTATGTGTAAGTGGCCTACACTGGTGTCAGATTTTTCAAGCTGCCTTAAGGCATCTGACATAGCTTAACGACTGCCATCAACGATGCCAGCCGGGACCAACGGCTTAACGTGCCTTCCGAAGCACGGAGGAGCTCGAGAAATTTAATGCCACTTTGCGGTCACCCATCCAAGTAGGGACTGCACCAGGGGTTGCTTAACATATGTAAGCGCTCATAGAGCTCACACCCACTAGACCATCGGGCTCCTCGGCATTATATTTGCGTTGACTGATTAGATGAGTGGCTTTGGAACCCAGGGGCCCAGGTATACTTTGTGTAATACAGCCATACGCGGGAAATAGCTAATCTTTACTTTTCAACTAATATTATAAAGAGGGAAGATTTGATTGTTTCTTGGTTTGCATTGAATAGGCTCCAAAACTCCCGGACAAAGTAGACATAGACATAGCTTTATTTGATTACTGAAACATACACATAATACAGTACAATAAAACATACACAAAATTACACACGTTAACAATATAACATATTTTTAAAGCTAATTTATCTGCGGATGACATAGGCTATGTTTTATGCAAATAAAGTCGCGGGAAAATTATTAGTAAAAAATGAATCATAAAATTATTTTCTGAAGCCCGATACTGAAATATAAAGGCAAAGCTCAATAATAAACTTTTATTTAGAATACAATATTTGCGAAGAATTTCATGAATGCAATTTTGATCTTGATTAAATCTGCTTCAATATATTTGATATTCACGGACTGTAAATATCATTTTAAATTTTTATTGCCTTTTTAAATAAATTGGAAAGACGGTCATTAAGAATCGTCAAAATGAATATTATCTAAATGAGTCTAAACTAGATGGAAAAAATAATAATATTTATAAATAATTATTTTTATGTTTTTTAATCGAATTATTAAGCAATTGATAAATTATTTTTATATTTTGATTGATATACCTACTCCTAGTTTTCTAACCTATACGAGCAGACTTTTATTTAACTTGCCTTGTAATGTCTGTTTGTGAGGGGTCACTGATCTTGCTACTCAACTTCGAAGCACTTAAACAACAGAGCTAAAATTTTGTGTACTCATGTAAGTCGGATGACAAAGCAAAATAGTATCATCGACCTGAGTTGATGATAGAGCCAGAAAAGTGGCCATGGGAACTTTTAATCTATCGAAGATTAACACATCGTGACGAAACGCTAATAATAAAAGCTTCTGACAAATCATCACCATCTCAGCCACAGGAAGTCCACTGCTGGACATAGGCCTCTCCCAAGGATTTCCAATACGACCGGTTGGAAGCGGCCTGTATCCAGCGCCAGCGCGCGACCTTTATCAGGTCGTCCGACCACCTGGTCGGTGGGTGTCCAACGCTGCGCTTGCCGGTACGTGGTTGCCATTCAAGAACATTTCTTCCCCATCGGCTATCGGTTTTTCGCGCCATGTGCTCCGCTCACTGCCACTTCAAAGAGCTAATCCCTTGGGCTATGTCGGTGACCTTGGTTCTTCTACGGATCTCCTCGTTCCTCACAAAGAAATATTCTCACAAATATGACCATTCAAATTTAAAACGTTCCTTTTATATAGATTTCTTTGAACACTTTTAAGTGCCATAATTTATTTTAAAATTGACAATTTTTGACGTCAATAATTTACTTATGGCTAAGTTTAGGCCGCTTTAAAAACGGAGCGCAGAAGAAACGGCAACAAACTGTACAGTGCATTTTCTCCATCCGACGTCAACTCACACTTTTAGAAACTATATAAATATATACGGACTGTATATGCATTGCTCTAATTAAATGTCATGCTCAAAATTGAAAATTTATGTATAACCAGCTGATGTTGAGTTCAACAAGTTATCTATGCGAATTTTAAGAAGATTGATTCTGTAGATAGAGCATGAAGCGGTAACAAACAAATATATGTCGCAGTCATCTGATTGAATCTGCTATTTGATTGAATGACTAGCGCTTTCATTGAATGACCACGTTTAATTAGATGACTAGGCCAAATGTTGATTGAACAAGCGTCGCTCAACGTCCAACTAGTTAGCGGGTTGTAACATAGCCCTTTGAACATAGCGGACATAAAATCAGTCAGGTGATTCAAATTTAGTTAATTTCTTTACCGATGCGGCGCTAGTAGTCACCAAAACAAATATGGCGTCAAACAGCTCGAACAGATGGCACGATGTTGATATTTTTTTCGATTAAATTTACTTAAAAGTTCGTTATTTGTCATAAAATAGTATGACATTATGGATTTACCTATTATACTTTAAAACTAAGAAAAATGAAATCATGCTACCACCAAATATTACAAAGTCAGCTAAGATTCAACAACTTCGCTAAATGATATTCATTCAGTCAAGACGTTGAACGTTACATTCAACGACTTGACGAGCTGTCCTTCAGTCATTCAATTGAACGTCGCCATTCAATGAACGCGCTATTCATTCAATCAAATAGTAAATTCAACCAGATGACTGCGACATATACAAACTCATTTTTGCATTTATAATAAAAGTTGGGATCTTGACCTCATTGTTACTACTCGTTCATGAGGTTACGTGTGCAGAAAATCGAGCACCTTTCCTAAAGTTATACCTCCTCCGAACTCCTACAAACCCCCAACAAAGGGGTTTTAAATTCTGAGGGTCCTTGCTTTGAGAACACTGACACATCGGACATAGTTCGGATCGAGTGGTCAAGAGGTTGTAGTGGGACAAGATGGGTTTTTTTGAAAGATAGTAAAGCACCACTGAATACTACCGATAGCAGCAAAACATATATTAATTTTCAATTAAAATAATGATGGGTTGCTAGCCGCATCGTCTATACCGTTGATTCTTTAGAGTTTCGCCCAATCTCTTGACTGGCTTCTAATTAAATGTCATGCTCAAAATTGAAAACTTATTAATAATTTAATATTATAGTTATGTTATGATCTGTATCTTGACCTCAATGTTAAAACTCTTCGAAAAGGTTACGTATGCAGAAAATCGAGCACCTTTCCTAAAGTTATACCTCCTCCGAACTCCTCCAAACTCCCGACAAAGGGGTTTTAAATTCTGAGGGTCCTCGCTTTGAGGACACCGACACATGGGACATAGTTCGGGTCAAGTGGTCGAGGGGTAGTGGGACAACAAGATGGGATTTTTTGAAAGATAGTGAAGCCCCATTGAATAAGACCGAGGGTAACAAATCGTATATTAATTTTCAATACATATTTACATTCATATTATCACGTATTTATCCCTTGCGGGGTAGACAGATACCAAGGTCATAAAATTAAGGTGGAAAGCGGAATCAAAATAGTGATGGGTTTCTTGCTTCATCACCTATTGACGTAATTCTTTAGATTTTCGCCCAATCGCTTGACTGGCTTTTATGGCGCGGGAAGAAAAGCAGCTATTATATTCTATGTTTTTCCTTTTCTCGCAAGAGATTTATTTTCAATAGTTGAAGCCTATTGAAAATTAATCTCTTGCGAGAAAAGGAATTTTTTCGGTTTTTTGAGAATTGCATTTCGGCTAAGAATTTCCTCTTGCGAGGAAATTCTTAGCCGCAATGCAAAATACGGAACCCTTATAGATTCGTCATGTCAGTCCATATGTCAGAGCCACTTTATTCTAAAACTATTAGAACTACACAGTTGAAACTTGGTGGTAGATGTATGGTGTACCGCTCTATGAGAAAAAAATTGGCCATCTGCGTGTCGGCCTCGCGCACAATGGGTTCCGTACCATTATCTTTAAACACTAGACTATCCAGCAAAAACTACAAAAAGTGTGTTGTATAGGAGCCCCCGTTAAATATTTAATTTATTCTGTTTTTAGTATTTGTTGTCAAAGCGGCAACAGAAATTCATCATCTGTTAAAATTTCAATTGTCTAGCTATCACGGTTTATGAGATAGAGCTTGGTGACAGACAGATACAGAGACATCGAAGTCTCATGAATAGGGTCCCGTTTTAGCCCTATAGGTACGTAACCCTAAAAAAAAAGAGGATACATACGGCTAAATAAATAAATATAAGGTAGTATGCAGTATTATTATATTGTTTTCGGTTTAGCACAACCGTTGAGCCGTTGGTCCCGGCTGCCATCTGGTAGTCGTTAAAAGAACCACGTCAGAGGCCGAGAGGCGGTTCCGCAGAACTCTAACACCAGGGTGTGCATGGTCGACTGACCGTGTCACCTACACGAAATGATGATGAGCACAACCGCAGCCCGCCATTGGTCACATCCTCTGTCAAACGACGCTTTGACTGATTAATGAAGTGCGATATTAATGGCGGCTCGTATTCCTAATGTAACGAAAGGCGATACACTGCCAATGGGAATGATGATCTTATATTATAGGTAGCAGTGGTCGTTATGCATAGTTGAAGATTTACGGTGTTTCAAATACTTAAAAGCATAAATTTTATAAGTGAGAAAGGTATATAAACCATTCTAAAAAAGTATTCATGTACTGATTTCAATAAGTATTTCTAACATATTGTATGAGTCATTGTTACTTGAAATAAATAATTCAAACTCATTCAAATAATAAGATAAATACATTGTAAGCTGACACCGGTTTACAGTGATCAATATAGTGGTGGTACTTGGTGTGGTTACTTCCACACTGGTTTAGATTAGGTTCGAATGCACCAGCTGTTTCTCTTCCACGCTGATCGTAAGAGCCAATCAAGGTAATGGGCGAAAATCTAAGAAATCTTGGCAATAGGCAATGCGGCTAGCAAACCATCACTATTTTGATTCCGTTAGTAATATCCATGCCCACCACAATGGTAACCGTGACTTTAAGTCTTTCAGAACTGGACTCTGTCTACCCAGCAAGGGCAAAAGACGTGACAGTATGTATAAATGTTGGTGTGGTTTTCTAGTATTAAACTAAATATTGTTATGTATTAAATAAATAACTATAACATATGCTAAGCATTCTTATTCCTAATGATTAGGGTTGTGAGTCTCACTTCAGCACAAATGCTAATAAATTAAATTGTAAGTTGACACCAGCTCACATTAATTAATGTTAACTTGGTGTAGTTTCCTAGTACAAAACTAAATATGGTTTGTCTAGTAAATAAATAACAATTACATATGATTATCATTCTCTAGAGCTGTGTTTACTTCAGCACAAAATTTTGATAATAAATTGTAAGCTGACACCGGTTTACACCGATTAATATTTACTTGTTGTCATTTCCTAGTATTAAACTAAATATGTTTGTCTAGTAAATAACTAACATTAACATCTTCATCTTCATCAGGTCTTATTTAGTCTTTACTGCAGGAGAACGACCCTCTCTGTGCTACCTGAGCCATAAATTAGCCAGAGCAGTCAGAGGATTTAGCCTACACTCTCCACGCTGGTCAGACGGGTTGGAGAGGTCTCATTGATATTTGTAAGCTTTGTTTAGCTTGTGTTCTCTAAGTCGCCTTCTACGACATCCACGGGAAGACTTGGAGTGGTCCTATTCTACTCTGCCGGGCACCACACGGCAATAATTACATATGATTATCATTCTCTAGAGCTATGTGTCTCACTTCAGCACAAAATTTTGATAATAAATTGTAAGTTGACACCGGTTCACACCAATTAATATTTACTTGTTGTGATTTCCTAGTATTAAACTAAATATATTTGTGTTTAGTACACATAAATAACAATTACATAGGTTTACCATTCTCTAGAGCCGTATATATCTTTGCATAGAATGCTGATAATTAAATTGTAAGCTGACACCGGCCCACTCTGATTAATAATAAGCTTGTGCGGTTTCCTCGTAAACGAATTATGCATTTGTATGTTTCTATTATTGATCGTAATTAATAATGTAAAACACCTGAACTGATTTTTTACATTCTTTTACTAACCGGCTTATTTTGTACACCCCGAGTAAATTGTAATCTGGGAATAAAAATCCCTAATGGAAAACAAAATTTCAAGAAAAAAGTAAAAAAATGAATAATTAGTCAATAGTCAAAAATTTTATTCATCTTAAGATATTTTCAATAGCATTTGGTGACCGTCAATTTACATTTACAATTGGTTTACAATGTTATGTTATTGTTGACGTCAATAATTTACTTAAAGCTAAGTTTACACCGCTTCCAAGGCGGAGTGCAGAAGAAGCGGCAACAAACTGCACAGCGCACAAATTAGATAAGTGACTTGGAGTTTTTGGTGGGAAGTCAAGGGGTTCAGTTGTCGTTTGCCTTATACAATTTTGCAAATTGATTTAAGTGGACTTTATAATATGAAATTGGTGTAGTTTGGTGTTATAAATGCTCGTGCTCGAGTACAATTTGTGAAATAGTTAAAGTAGACTGTTAAATGGACTCGTATAGATTTGTCGCCAAAATCTCCCACGAGGCTGCCAACGCCATCTTTGATGCCACATACCGTACAACACCGATACTTAGTATCTCATTATACTGGACATTGGCAGAATCACTGAAATCTCGGTGGAAGCCATAATTAAAGAAGGAATAAAGATAAGTGACTTAAAAACAAACTAACAGATCAGGCGAATTTCCATGGGAAGGATTTTTTTAATACTCTGTATCTATATTTTTATGTTTTTCACGATCACTCGAAGATGCTTGGTCCGCTTTAGAAAATTCTGCTTTTTAGTATTTAAAACGGTACAATTTGTAATTGTTTCCATTAAAATTTAATCAAAATCGTTTCAGTAGTTTGATGTCGGTTTATTATCTGAAAGATTATCAATTACACTCATAGAAGAGAGAGCGTAAGCACTATAAGCGCTTACACAAGCAACCCCGGGTGCGGTCCCCACTTGGATGGGTGACCACAAGTGGCATAAAAAATATCTCGAGCTACTCCGTGCTTCGAAGCCGTCGGTCCCGGTTGTCATTATTGGTGGCAGTCGTTAAGCGAGGTCAGATGCCTCTAGGTAACTTGAACAATCTGACACCACTTGTTCGCCACTTACACACACGAAAAACAACATGAAAAAAAATATAAAATATATACGGACAAATCACACAGATTGAGCTAGCCCCAAAGTAAGTTCTTAAGTTGTGTTATGGGATACTAACTCAACGATACTATATTTTACAACAAATACATATATAGATAAACATCCAAGACCCAGGTCAATCTGAAAAAGATCATTTTTCATCTTGACCTGACCGGGGATCGAACCCGGGACCATCCGTGTCACAGGCCGGCGTGTTGACCGCTGCGCCACGGAGCTCGAAGCTCGGAAGATTTATTACTGCATCGTAGGCTTTCTATGCACCGCCTCGCTCGCTACGAACGAGTATATTGTACTCTACTATAACAAAAACATTTGCATGTTCGTCTGCACGGCTGAGTGCGTCCGTGCGTCTAGCAAACAATGGTATCTAAATAAATATATAACTCAAAGGTGACTGACTGACTGACATAGTGATCTATCAACGCACAGCCCAGACCACTGGACGGATCGGGCTGAAATTTGGCATGCAGGTAGATGTTTGTTTTGTTTTTCGTATGTGTAAGTGGCCAACACTGGTGTCAGATTTTTCAAGCTGCCTTAAGGCATCTGACGTAGCTTAATGACTGCCATCAACGATGACAGCCGGAACCAACGGCATATCGTGCCTTCCGAAGCACGGAGGAGCTCGAGATATTTTTATGCCACTTTCAGTCACCCATCCAAGTAGGGACTGCACCAGGGGTTGCTTAACATACGTAAGCGCTCATAGAGCTCACACCCACTGGACCATCGGGCTCCTCATAGATGTTATGACGTAGGCATCCGCTAAGAAAGGATTTTGATCAATTCTTCCCCCTAAAACTATACTTCTTAACGCGAGCGAAGCCGCGGGCAAAAGCTAGTCAGAGATAAAACTGTTCTATCAACTGCCTCGGTATTTTACCAAAAACATTGTCAGCAATACCAACCCGTCTGGCCAGCGTGGAGAGTGTAGCCCTAATCCTCTAACTGCTCTGGCTAAATATGGCTCTGGTAGTACAGAGAGAGTCGTGCTCCTGCAGTGAAGACTAACAAAGACCTGATGATGATGATGATTGCCAGTAAAGGTGAAGCTTCATACAATATGTTAGTAAAACCCTGTCCTATATTAAAGGCCCATCAACATAAATATTTTTTTCTTTAAAAAAAAAGAATTGTAGCTCTCCATCATCTGACCAGCTCCTTGATATCACCTCATTGCATTGAAATCTGGTTTGGGTATTCTCATTTCACTTCAACTGGACAAATTCAACTTACACTATGATTTAAAACAGCGATTTAAACTTTCGGATATTTTCATAGCGTATTTTAACTTTCCGCGCCAAAATGAAGAGTATTAAAATTTTGGCAAGACGTGTGAGTTTGTGTGTCGTCAGAGATACGCTGACTGCCAAACTGCTGAACCGATTTCGAAATCGGTTTAGCCGTTTCAAGAGACGAAAAATGCTTATTTTTTTATCTTCTCTTCCATGCTGGTCTGGGAGAAAAGGAAAAACATCGAATATACCAGCTGCTTTACTTCTAAAGTCTGCGAAAACCTAAGGAATCACGTTATAGGCGATGCGGCTAGCAACCCATCACTATTTTGATTCCGCTTACCACCTCAACGCCCACTAACACACTAAACGTGGCCTTTGGGTTTTATGACCTTGTATCTGTCTACCCCTCAAGGGATAAAGACGTAATAATATGTATTTATTTATGTTTTTAATTTTATATAACTTGTAACGAGATGATATTTTCAGTAGATAAACGTTCTAAATAGTTTCAAAAGAACCTCTATTCACCTGCCGGGTGTTTAGTTGAGGTCTGAAGCTGATTAGTTGCGCCACAAGTTGCCAACTCGTCGCAACAAAGTTGCCGCAACTTTCTTCGAGCGCCTTTGAGAAACTCTTTGCAAGAATCTCGTGTCTTTAGATATTTTGCCCGATGCCGCAGAAAGAGAGTAATGTGTTTTTGAAGCTCATTTATACAGAGATTACTTTAAATACGATTTCGCTTTGTTTCTACACATAGGAGTCAATATTATTGAAAGAAAAACGATTGGCAGTAAACAACGTATAAATTCTGTTCTTTTAAGGAACTGGATTCCGAAGGCTAGGGATAGAGAAGGATGGCGCAGACAAAGGGAGGCTTTATGCCCAGCCGTGGGTTATGGAAAGCTGATGATGATGATGATTATGAACGTGTAAATTGACTCTCGATATATGCTTGAAGGGGTGGCTCAGCCCGCCAATATGAGCAACTTTTCCTATAAGATCAATGCTGGAAACTAAAAAAAATTCGTCATTTTCATACAAAAGTGTAATTTGGTGTTCCCAACATTAGTTCCATGAGAAAAGTTGTTTATATTGACCCCTTAAAGGGAATTATTTCGAGGGTCAATTTACACGCTGTGTAGGAACCCTCTTTTGATTGGCCAGATGACCGCCTCCGTGGTCCAGTGGTTAGGGTGTTTGCCTTGTTAACCTAGGGGTCGTGGTTCGATTTCCACGGGAAGCATAATTTGTTAAGATGTTTCCAGTTTAGTTAGGACATTGCAGGCATGAAACACCTGATAGTCTGATAAAAAAAGATGATTCCGTGCTTCGGAAGGCACGTTAAGCCGTTGGTTCCTGCTACCATCTGGTAGTCGTTAAAAGAACCACGTCAGAGGTCGAGAGGCGTTTCTGAAGAACTCTGACACCAGGGCGGTGTACATGTTCGACTGACCGTGTCATGTATACGAAATGATGATGATGATGATGACCGGAGAGTATCGAACTCTACTAAATACACATAAAAAAATTGTAGGTTTGTCTATACAGTGTATAAGTAAATAAAAATCACAGGATTGCGTTATTATGAAAACGCATTAACTACCCGCATTTCATTCCGGTTGCGGCAGCGGTTTGTATATCGAACTATACTAAACTAGCAATTTTCTTGAGACTTCGTCTGCGTAAAATTTCACCCCCTATTTCACTTCCTTAGAGGTTGAATTTTTAAAAATCCTTTCTTTGTGCTCACTAACGTACACGTAAACCCTTGTACCAAATGTTTTGTTTCAACTGTGCGTTGATATATAGTCAGGTTTGCCAATTTAATTAGGAAGGAAATAGGTACATATTAAACTACTCAATAAGTATAATATGTACACTAACTTATGTTACAGAGAGGGAAATATTTGCGGTTTGTTTAAAATAAATAGACACAAAAACTTATGAACCAATTTTAAAAAAGCCTTTACCAATATAAAACTAAATTACCAGCTTACGAACTTATTTGATACAAGGGTTATACATAAGGGGGTAAGGGGTAGGGGTATACGTAAGTGAGCAATAAGAAAGGATTTTTTATAAAAAAAAATTAAATCGCCATCTATAATTTACTCGGATGAATTTGCAGGAGAACGGCTTGTAAAAAATACTAGGTAAATAAAAATCACAGTGCCGCATCAGTAAATACCCGCATTTGATTGGTCGGCTGCGGTCGCGGTTTGAATATCGAACGCCGCTAAATATTCGTAATGAGAGCGTTGGTTCGGCCCCTAGGTTTTAGTTATTTGCCGGACTGCGTAACTTACTACTACCACAGTGGTGACACTCCCTGTAAGTGAGAGTTTGGGTATCGGGGACCTTGAGTCGGGGCGTGTAAGCGCTAGGGTTGACAACGCGTAGAAAGTCGACGCAAACACAACGCAGACACCCCTCGAACAGACGACGGTGGCCAGCTCCATGCCCCGCGCGCCTCGCGCTGCCCCCACGCACATCCGGACTTTATGTCTAAATCGCATATTATTATGTCTTTCCAACGTGTATTTTTTCAACGTTAGGTTGTCCAAATTACCTTAACTGCATGTTTAGGTAATTGGCGAGATAAGACAACTAAATTTATAAATGGAAAACTGCTAACATTTAACGCGCAAGTAGGCTTGTCGCGGCCCATCAGGCATATGAGAGTTTGCTGTCTCTCCCAGCCTTGCGCATACAGGCAACGCCCAACTTTGGTGATGTCCGCCTTACACTCTGCCCTCACCTCAAAAGTCCGGTAAAGTAGCGAAGCCTCACTTGGATCTAGCTTAGCTACAAAATCCATTAAAAAAAAAAAGAGTAGGCTTTGTTAGATTCTCTCTAGTTCTCTGTAATAAATACCATCAAACTCGAGCGTATTAACAAAATACCAAGTACGTAAACAACGTACTAAGTGTACAGAATACTAGGTACCTACGTTTATATCAGGTGATGAAAATCCCAGTTGCGTTTCATTGGTCGGCTGCGGTCGCGGTTTGAATATCGAACGCCGCTAAAATCTTCGTAATGAGAGCGTCGGTTGGATTTACTCACAGAATAGTTTGGTGTACTAGTGCAAAGCAAAGTTTATGTGATTTACCGGTAGCAAACACAAAAATAATGTTTTTTCTACTACGTTCATCATCATCAACATAAGGTCTTATTAGTCTCCACTGCAAGAAGATGACCCTCTCTGTACTACCAGAGCTTATTAACCAAAGTAGTCAAGAGGATTTAATTTTGTACTACACTCTCCACGCTGGCCAGAGGGCAGAGCCCTCTATGATGTTTATTAGCTTTGTTTAGATTGAATTTCCGAAGTCGCCTTATAAGACATTTACAGAAAGACTTGGAGTGATCCTATTCTATTCTGCCGGGAACCACACGGCGGCTACTATGTTGAAGTAAAGTACCTAACTAATTATATGAGGTGCAATGCAGTTTATTTTCAAGTAATACTCCCAGTACTACGTCCTATGATTCAGTCCTGGTAAAGAATAACAAAAGTTGGAATGCATTGCTGCAGCCTCTAATTTCAGGAAACCTCCATTGCAGAACAAATGTACTGTGCTTTGTGTATGTATGTGGCCAACATTAGTGTCAGATTTTTCAAGGCATCTTAGACAGCTTAACGACTGCCATCAATGATGACAGCCGAGAACGTCTTTACGTGCCTACCGAAACACGGAGATATTTTATGCCACTAGCGGTCACCCATCCTAATGGGGACTGTGCTAAGGTTGCTTAACATTCAAAAGCGCTAATAATGCACAGACTGGACATATTTGCGGCGCATTTGAACTGCATGTCAGATCTGCACTGATGGACTTTTGATGCAGATCTGAATATTCGTAACCGCGCATAAACAGCCGTCGCGGCTCATAATAGCATTGAGCTAGGGTTGGCACGCAGAGCACGGGAAGAAAGAAAGAATTTTTGTTTATTTGGTAAATAGATGTGATATATAAAAGCCAACGTTATAAATTGCTTATAAATTAATACACCATATACACACACTTTCCTTTCATATACTTATAAAATAAAACCTAGATTTTTTTAAAATAAATAAAGTAATCAATTTGACTGCAATTCACAAATTTTGAGCATTAACTTTGGAAATCTTAACCTTATTTGAGTGCCTTAAAGGAGGTGGTATCATGGAATGTCGCTCGCGCCCTACTGGAGACGAAAGCAATAATAATACTACGTGTCAAACTACACCCGGCTATTACGCGAAATGATTTTTGACTCGTGATCCCACCAATAATGTCCTAAAAGTCGCATATTCGGCCTATCAGTTCGTGCTCAAAATAACGTAAAAATTGACCCAATGTGCTGTGATATGGTACTACGATTACAGCAAAAAGGTTAGTGAACAAAATTCTGATGTAACCTTTATCACAAGTAAGTAGAATAAAGTTAGCAGATTTTTGTATTTCTACAATTACCTTGAAACCCAAACGCTCAAGCAGCGGTACCGCCCCCTGATATGCTTGTTTCGCATGAGATGTGTTGAAAAGGCGTCTCTAGAAGCGCGCGAGCAACAGCCACATTCCCTGCGACCTCCTGTGAGCTCTGTGTTTTAGACACATAAACAAAGTATTTTACGATGATTTAGATGACTGTAATCGTGGCAAGACGGTTGGCGGCTGCAAAGAGCAATACATGGACCTTAAACACCCTTTGGGTGATTAAGGTAAAGAAAAGTATAATTCTAAAGAATCATGTAATTTGGCGGTGCGAGGTCACCAATCTTTCTTTTGATTCTGTATACCATCCTTAAGCTTATCAACATGCTAACTCTATCTACCCCGTAAGGGATAAAGACGTGATGTGTGTGAAGGCGCAAGTGACGTATGTGAAAGCGCAACTCAATTTAGCATGTAAGTATATTTTTTTTAGAACTTACTTTTTTGTTCAACCCTATTTTCCCAAAATATGTTCAACTGTTCAGCGGTACATGCGGACGAAATCGATACGATCCTAGATGCATATTTAATCTCGTTGATATTCATACCCGGGGCGCAGCCACCACCGACAATAGAAATACTAGGTACCAGGAAACATATCTAGTACGAGTATTTAAGTAACACAAGTCAACATGACATTGATGACCTAAGGTAGTTTACCTTACTATAAATAAATATATACGGACAAATCACACAGATTGAGCTAGCCCCAAAGTAACTTCGAGACTTGTGTTATGGGATACTAACTCAACGATACTATATTTTATAATAGATACTTATATAGATAATCATCCAAGACCCAGGTCAAACTAAAAAAAGATCATTTTCCATCTTGACCTGACCGGGGATCGAACCCGGGACGTTCCGTGTCGCAGGCAGGCGTGTTGACCGCTGCGCCACGGAGCTCGTCAATAGCTGATACTTAACAATAATTTAAGAAATTTTTAACAAAAAACAAAAACCGACTTCTACCCCATCAATTTGTTTTAATAAGCATAAGAATAAAATGGAAAAAAGTGTAAACCGAACGGCATTCGTGTATATTTTTATTTTTTTTGTTTTTGTGTATTTTCTCAAAAAAGCGCTCAACACATTTCGATAAAAAATCAATGGGATCTGTAAAGTAACACCTATCGAAAAAAAAAAGTTTTTTCTTAAATCGGTCCAGGCGTCTTCGAGAAATCGGGGAACATACTTAAAAAAACCGGCCAAGTGCGTGTCGGGCCACGCGCAGTGTAGGGTTCCGTAGTTGCGAATGACAACTTTGAGTTCACACTATTCACACTCGCACCTTACAGTTTAACGACCAAAAACATCTAACAATGAAAATAGTATGAAATTTTACAGTTTATAAGTTGGTTGCCTATAACTTTTTAGTTTGTACTTACTACTCAGCTCTGATAGTTTTCCTTTCAACTTCAGTATATATGCTACTGCTGTAATTTTTTTCACGTATCTATATGTAACCGTTTAGCAGATAGAGGGGGGGGGACACTTACCTCTAACAAAAATTCGCACTTTAAAACCAAATATTTCGGAACCAGAGCCCTTAATCAAAAAATGGTGTTCTCAACCTCACAATATTTTTAAAAGGCCTATTTAACGATACCCCACACAATAAGTAAATAGAGAAAAAAAAATTACTCCCTCACTTTACTTGTATGGGAGCTACCCTAAAAAAAATTTTTTTTCAAGATTTTATTCTACCACTTTTTTGCCATGATTAATATACATACCCATACCAAATTACAGCTTTCTAGTACTTATAGTCTCTGCGTAAAACCGCGGACGGACAGACAGACAGACAGACAGACAGACATGGCGAAACTATAAGGGTTCCTTGTTTACTACGGAACCCTAAAAAGATGATACAATGAAATTTGGTTGTACAACCCTATCTCCCAAATATGTTCATTGTCTGTATTGCAGTATGCGAACTATTGCGCTCGTAACCGATACGGAGTAGATGCATATTTAGCGTCGTTGTTATTCATACCTCGCGTCCAGTGATAACTGAAATAGTAGGTATGTCGGAGCGTTTAGATAGTATTTTAGTCACGTATATTTTTCAGATGTCGCCTTATTAATAGTGAGCAAAATAACGAGTCAACGAGGCAGAGAAAAGAGTCATAATCAAACTGTCATGACTTTTCCCCGCACCAGGCGAGGTTCAACTGTAGGGATCTGGGGGGAGAAAGCATCGGCCTGGGACTAAATTTTTAGCTTAACCACCGTGGCTGTATTTATTTATTTAAAAACTTCATTACAATCAAGTAATAGGCGGACTTAAAGCCATAGGCTTTATCTACCAGTCAACCAACAAGTGATGCCGAGAACAAAAAGCAGATGTAAGTGCAAAATTGAGCCAGAGCTGTAAATAAAAAAACATAACTTACATAAAATTAATAAATACGTTAATAAACTTACATACAAATATACATACATACAAAATACTACTACATTTATAGATATAATACACTACATATTTACACCTTATCAATTACTCTTTGAAATTTCATTGAGAAAATGTGCGCGTACTGCATTCTTAAATGCCAGGCGACTAGTTGCCTTGCGGATACTAAGTGGGAGGTGGGAGTGAGTTCCAAAGCTGTATGGCTTGTACTGTTAAAAGAATGTTCGAAAATCCCACTCCGATGACGAGGCGTATGACGAAGGAGATCATTGGAAGAACGAAGTTCTCTGACATGGGTGTCACCCAGAAACGTAAATTTGGATTTTAAGTACAATGGAGTTTTAGGGTCAAAAAGGATAATAAAGTTGTGAGAATATGCAACTTGCGACGCTGACGAATGGGTAACCATTTAAGTTGAGAGCGGTAAGCCGACACATGGTCGTACATCTGTAGACCGAAAATGAAACGTAAGCAATATATAAGTATGATAAATAGGCTGTAGGCGCGCTGCATAAGTTTTTTTTCTTTATATCAGCAGCATCATCTTCATCAGGTTTTTTTTAGTCTCCACTGCAGAAACACGACCCTCTCTGTAGTACCAGAGCCATATATTTACCAGTACAGTCAAGAGATTTGGCCTACACTCTGCACGCTTGCCAGATGGGCTGGAGAGGCCTTTTTGATGTTTATAAGCTTTGGTTAGCTTGTAATTCCTAAGTCGCCTTCTACAAATTCCACGGAGAGAATTGGAGTGGTCCTATTCTACTCTGACGGGAACCACACGGCATTGTTTTTTATGTAGATATTTATTCAATACACCGTCCTTTGTTACAGTCCACTAGACCCCATTAAAGACAGATTAAGTGGTACATCAAATCACTTCTTTAACTCTACTCTTCATAAATATGTTCAACACTATCTGTACTGCAACATACATTCGTAACCAATGCGATACTAGATGCATATTTGGCCTCGTTGATATCCATACCCGCGGCGCAGTCACCGATAGCAGAAATACTAGGTATATCAATGTACATACCTAGTATTTTAGTGATACATAGCTTGTTCATGTTCAACCTAGAATATCTCAAAATATGTTTAACTATCGGTATGGTAGTGGTATTTAGATGCAACCGATACCAATAATTTAGGAGCCCATTTAATTAAAACAAACAAACAAGAAATATTTCTTCCATATAATATTAGTTGGGTTGCGTGTTGGGTTCCATTCCTAGCTTGGAGGTAAAAGTATGACCTAAGATGGAGCTTGCTTCCCCAAAGCCTATTCACTCTATTTTTAAAAATATTCAGGTTATATACGTTCGGAAATATGGACGCAAGCAATAACATTCCAATCCCTAGGTGTGCGCATGACAAAAGATGAGGAGAAGTATGAATTCAAAGAATTTCAACCAGGTGTAGTTGATAACTTTGAGGAATCGTATCGATTCGGCTAGCAACCTTATGTAAAGCTATATTTTGAATCCGTTTTACAGCATAGGGTCTATTTTAGTCTCCTTTAAACACGATCCTTTCTGTACTACCAGAGTAGACAGAGGATTTTTGTTTTGTTTGGAGAGGTCTCTTTGATGTTTAAGTTTTGTTTAGCTTGTGTTTCCTAAGTCGCCTTCGACAACACCCACGGGCAGTCTTGGAGTGGTGGTAAAAATACCACGGCTATAGCACCTTAAGGCCACATTCAGAGTGCCGCAGTATTTTTAAGCCGTGTGGTTAATGGCAGCGAAGAACATGACTGACTGTATTTATTTTATGTCATAGGACGGCAAACGAGCAAGCGAGTCACCCGATGGCAAGTGATCACCGCTGCCCATGGACTAATGTAACTCCAGGGGTATGACAAGAGCGTTGCCGACCTTTTATTTTTCCTTAAGGGGGAGGGGGGATGGGCCTCCGGCGCTCTCACTCACCGGACGAAGCATAGAAGCTGTAAAGCTACTACTCAAACGTCGATTTTCTGTGCGAGTGTGGTACTTCCCCGGACAAGCTGGCCCATTCATGCTACCAGCTAAAGTGATTTTTGCCGGTAGCGTGGCTCTACCACATCGCAAATGTTTTATTTATTTGAACCAACAATTTGCTTCAGACGGAAAATGTTTAATTTGTTTAGTGCAGCTTCGTTCAAAATAAACGGATGTTACAATGAATCACTAAAACAGCGGGTAATCGCCGCAAAAACACCGGAAACTAACCAAGCGTGTAATTGCGAGCACCAGGCTAGATGAGACTAAATACAGAGCACAGGGCTCTAAACACCAACCTTTGTCGTTCAACGATGAGATGGGTGGACGACGTGTCTAAGGGTCATCATCATTTTGTGTAGGTGACACGGTCAGTTGACCATGCACGCCCTGGTGTCAAAGTTCTTCGGAACCACCTCTTGGCCTCTGACGTGGTTCCTTTAATGACTACCAGATGGCAGCCGGGACCAACGGCTTAGCGTGCATTCCGAAGCACGGAATCTTTATTATCAGACAATCAGGTGATTCATGCCTGCAAAGAGGCACAAGACCGAGATAGGTGGTATAAGCCAAAAAATATAAAGATGCCTACGCTATTTTGAATTATTTGATTATCTGTTGTATTATAAACTCTAAAACACATATCTGTGATACTGGTGTCTGTTGCTTTGCTGTAATGGCTGCCGATGTAATTCTCTTGTACTAGAAATAAATAGCTAGAAATTTAAGCACAGTATCGTTTATTTCATATACTATGTACTCGTAGTTCTCACATGCTCAGCATTGGGCCCAAAATTACTAAGATTTTTATGATGATGAGAGCTTCAAACACATACTTAGTTGAAAAAGAAATGACAGCCAACAGAATTATTTTTATTAAATATCTTGGACAAATGAATTACCTCAATGTTAAACTAATCGTATAAACCAATCAATGAATCGACGTCGCAGCGCTAATGTTTTTTTAACATTATTTTTTTTAAATAATGTATCATGATATTGAATGAAATCAAATACTCTCACGCTTACACAAGTCTCGAACTTACTTTGGGGCTAGCTCAGTCTGTGCGATTTGTCCGTATATATTTATTTATTTATTTCTTCAAAGCTTAGTCTCTGTATGTTATCTGTCCTCTCTTGCATCAGTATTCAGGACAGACAGGAGTTGTTTAGAGGTCTTTTTTAGCAGAAAATCCGCTGAAATGCTGTTGGTGTCTGTTTGTAAGGAGTAAATTAACTTTTTGTGTAAGGATGTAACCGAGCTAACATGCCTTAAACTGGTTCAAACTATACCCAAGACTATGACAGTATAAGTATTAATTTTATTAAACCTCGACATCTTTTTTTACACGACTGAATCATCCAAAAGGAAGTTAATGTTTTTCTTGCGTCTATACTAAATATTATAAAGCTCAGGAGTTTGTTTGGCTGAACGCGCTTATCGCAGGAGCTACTGACCGATTTCATATATTCTTTATATTCGATTTTTATGAAGATTTTTCGATTCGATTTTTATATAGGAGGAGCCCGATGGTCCAGTGGGTGTGAACTTTATGAGCGCTTACGTATGTTAAGCAACCCCTGGCGCAGTCCCTACTTGGATGGGTGACCGCAAGTGGCATGAAATATCTCGAGCTCCTCCTTGCTTCGGAAGGCACGTTAAGCCGTTGGTCCCGGCTGTCATCGTTGATGGCAGTCGTTAAGCTATGTCAGATGCCTTTAGGCAGCTTGAAAAACCTGACACCAGTGTTGGCCACTTACACAGTCGAAAAAAAAATCGATTTTTATGTTTGATTGGTATGTTATGCCTGCGTGATATAGGCTATGTATGCGCCACGGGTAAAGCCGATTGCTAGTTTATACAATCGGTTGTCGAGCTCCGTGGCGCAGTGGTCAACACGCTAGCCTGCGACACGGAGGTCCCGGGTTCGATCCCGGCCAGGTCAAGATGGAAAACGATCTTTTTCAAATTGGCCTGGGTCTTGGATGTTAATATATATAGGTATATTATGTTATAAAATATAGTATCGTTGAGTTAGTAGGTATCCCACGACACAAGTTCACAACTTACTGTGGGGCTAGCTCAATTTGTGTGATATGTCCCTATATATTTATTTAATTATATACCTATTAGGTTATTAGGAAAATCACCCTTATTCTTCAAGCCTTTAAAACCAGCCCGTCAAAATAAACAACTTTTCCCGCCTAAAACGGCCGTTTTTGGCAGTAAACATATATTCTCTTAATGAATGATTCTCATAATATTAAAACATGATTCCAAAAATACTTCAGGTTATTTACTATGGCTTTTATGATTTACATTCTTGAATTTCTTTCTATTTGTAAAGTATTAGGAATAAAATTATTGGCGTCGCTAGTGTGCCTAGTGTGGGGCCTTAATATGGATCACACACGTAGGAAGTCAGCTACTGACTGACGTGTTGAGATCTCATCCGGAGGTCTTCCTCAGAGCGAATGTGAACCGAGACGCGCGCACGAAGTCGTCCCAGTACGCACTGAACATGTCGGATTTTAGCTGACTTCATACGTGAGTGACCTATAATTTATTATTATCTTATGATAGCTTTCAAAATTTATAGCAACTTTGGTAATAAAGTCATTCCCATTAACACAATATTGAAATAATGCCGAACAAATTTCTCAAAAAAAGAGTACTAAATAGTGACGTTACTAGTGTTTATTGTTATCTAACGACCATTAAACCCAATTCGAACATTTAACTTTGCAACCAATATATCTTAAAGAGATTTTGGTAGTGAAGGTAATTTTTCACTAATGTGCGATCTTTTAGAAGGTCTTTCGATAATACAACGAAAACAAATTGTGCAAATACCCAAACCTGTGATACTAGGTATGGTACGTGAAAATGAAAATCACAGTGACCACAACGCACTAGTAAATACCCGCATTTCATTGGTCGATGCGGCCGCGGTTTCAATATTGAACGCCGCGAAATTCTAGGTTTGTATACAGAATACTAGGTGCGTTGGTTAGGTACAAACTGGGTTATAAAACCAAAGTTTTTACTGTGATAATGAGACACAAGTATTTTTCCGAGCCGGGAACCGAATCTCGTGCCCCTCGTGTCGCTGGCTAACATTTTAACCACTGCGCATGGAGGACAAACATAGATGACACCATGCTAGTAACTACTTCATACTGTAATTTGATTTGGCAAAGTTCTTACAGCCAACCGCCTTCCCAACGCCAACTCTCCATAGGTTATCCTTTCCGCGCGCATTTGAAATGCATTCGGCAGTTAAGTCTATCGCCGTCCGGATCGGCGCGCTCGGCGCTCGGCTCTAAATCCGAACGTATTCCTAAATCGAAAGTAATTCGCATTTGTGCCACTATCTGTTGTCTGTAAAGGCTGCTTCACATCGGGGACAAGCATTTAATTTTCTTATTCCCTAAATCCTCTTCCATGCTGGTTTGGGAGAAAAAGATAACATAGAATATACCAGCTGCTTTACGCCCAAACCGTAAAAGCCGTTCAAGGAATTCGGCAAAAATCTGTAGAATCATATTTATATCGAATTATTTTGAATAACGTCTGTACGGTGCGAGCAATGACGCCAGCCGATACACCGTACATGAAGTGATGTTGCTGATGGGTTGAAGATGTTGGTTTGGAGATACAAGCCCACGTCACGGAGTAAACTGCTTTATTGATCTATCTTTATTTGTGTGCATGTACATCCTGGTGGTTGGGCGAAACGGATCTTTTATCATTGGCTATCCGATAGCATCTCGATTTGTTACCAAAGTTGATTCTACATATAGTGTGAAAACGGCTGACACGCGACCTACATGATGTAGGCCACGGGTCGCCCAAATGTACGAGCAATGCTCGAACAACGTCTTTCATAAAGTCCACCTGTCTGGCACAGGGCTGCTTAGAGAGATTTCTTGCAACTGCCATAGAGCTAGAGACTTGAGAATTTCATAGAATGTGATCTTCTTAAAAAACAAAACAATATGTATCATAATGTGTCATACATTCAACAGATTCTCGCACTTATGCCTCCCCAACAAGTGCTGTGTGAAGCGCCCCTTACATGGTACTGCGCTCGCATTGTGCCGACCTGCGCCGTATCGCGTAATTTGTTACGATAAGGGCCTTTATTGAGGCCCGCTGTGCTCCGCTCAGTACTTCCAAAACGAATATAATAATTTATCATAAACTCAACTAAGTTTTGGGGAGTAAAGCCGTACCTTTAGTTTGCTCCCCAAAACTCCTCAAAACTTGAGGAGTAAAGGTACTCCGCTCATTCTCATGCTCTTCAGCAACTCCGCACATTATGACGGGCCAAAATCTTCGCGTTTCAATCCGCTGAAGCGTTTAATCATCAACAGGTCTTTGTTAGTCTCCACTGCAGGAGCACGACCCGCTCTGTACTACCAGAGCCATATATTACCCAGGGCAGTCAGAGGATTCTATTTCTTCTACGACATCCACGGGGAGACTTGGGTGGTCCTATTCTACTCAGCCAGAAACCACGCGGCAATACACCCAATACACACGGCTGAAGAGCTCGTGTGTATTTTGATACAAAATGCGACAATAATTGCTTAACAAAAGTCCCAACACTTTTAGTCTTACTTTAATGAAAAACATGATTCTACATACATAGTATCACGTCTTTATCTCTTACGGGGCAGACAGAGCCTTAGGCCACAAGACTGAAAGTCCACGTTTAGCATGTTGATGAGCTTAAAGAATACGGAATCAAAATAGTGATGGATGGTAGCCGCACCGTCTATAAACATGATTCATTAGATTTGTGCCCATTCCCTCGGCCGGTTTCTACGGTCTGCGCAGGAAGAAAGGCAGCAGGTACATTCTACGTTTTTCCTATTCTCCCAGACCTACATGCAGCAGCAAACTAACCTACAAATAATTCTATTTCTAACTCCCTCATAGTCAAAAAACCTAGTAAGTGCTTAGCATGCAGCTTAAGAGGCTTACATGAGCGAAACTAGCGCCACCCATCATTTAGCTGTATACTTAGATTATATAAAGCCTACATAGACTCTAGCCTAAAAGCGTAGAAAAAAAATTGTGTCCAACCCATAGTCTGTCATGCAAACACATAGCTACCAATTTGACGGATTTTGATGGCATTGATTGACAGGACGCGTGTGCTAACACCATGGAGATATAGAGAGGAAATTTTTTTTTTTTTAAATCTATGGAGATATATGTGGCTACACAAAGCTGTCACGCACACAGTATTGAAAAATTTGCCAGTTTTTTAATCATTGAAATTAGGGCATGACGGCGTCTAGAGAGTATAATAATAATATAATATAATAATGTCATTTATTTCAGGCAATAGTATTGTACTTACAATTATGTACAATACCAGAGGCCCATATTATAAATACCTTACAGACTAACATACATAAAGTTCATATAAATAAATACCTTACAACTAACATATATAATAATATTTTATTTTATTTCACACGTAGTGACGGCGACGTGTGACGACGGAGGGAGTGGGCAAAGCGACAATTTACTATGACAATTTTTCTGGCGTTTTTTGCGGGGGGAAATGTGCACACAATTTAGTTCCGCACACCTACATACAAAACTTAAACTGTCACTTGATAGTAATTATGACATTGTCACAAAAATGACATAAAAAAGAAAAAATAATTTGTGTACAGATGAGTCACACACAACTAACACATAGACATGCATATGCCTAATTTTGGCTTGTACCTTGACAGAGGGGAATGCAGCGTATGGCTACTCCCTTCCGTGTTGCTCGAAGTCGGGAAGCCGACCTCGGCTTATACTCGCTAGACGCCGTCATACCTTTATTTTCTTTGCCTTTATTTTTGACTATATAGTCAAAGGCTGTATAATATCTGCTTGCTTCTAGCAAGCACAAAGGGAACACACCAAAGGGCCGTAAAAGCAGTAAAGGCGTAATGCGCGACTTTTTTGCCATTCTCCTATTGATAAGCTCGGCTTGCAATATCGCAGCGAATTTATTTGGATAATTTTTCTCCGGCCATTTGTGTGGCGGCGTTTAGTTTCGGTAATGTTATTTGTCGATAGGAATTGTATGGCTAACAAATTGAAAGGTTTGATAATGATTAACTAGTTTACTCCCGAATGCTCAAAGGAAGCTCAACTAAAGACTTTTTAGTCTTGTGCTGCCTTTGTTTTGCTGTGTGATGGAACGAGATTTGATAGTTTTATATAAATACTTAGAAAAGGAACAAGTTATACAGATTGCGCTAGCCCTGCTGTAGGTTGCGCACTTGTGCCGTGGGATACTAAACTTTTTTTTTTTTTAATCAGCCTTTAGGTGTACTGTCCCACTGCTGGGCAAAGGCCTCCCCCCTATATTTTTTATGAGGGGGGGTGTTGGACCTATATAGCTCACCGCGCTGGTCCAGTGCGTGTTGGTGAGCGTGACGGTGACGGTAAGCGTGACGAGGTAACAAACAAATATACAAACTCACGTACGCATTTATAATATTAGTCACGATACTTATATGATATACATCCAAGATTCTGATGATCCAACCAACCTGATTTTTCCATCATGACCTAGCCGGCGTCAAACCCGGAACCTTGCGATTCAAAGGCACAATCGGTACCACTGATACAGAAGTCGTAATCATCAGCATAGAAGAAATTATTTTCGTTTTAATTGAATCCCTTGCAATTTGTTTGCTACGAGCTGATGTTGATGATGATCAAACGTGAGCCGAGAGTGCCCGACGGATTCCGATAAATACCTGATGTGTAGATTTAAAAATATCTCGATCTGACATTAATCTTCAAGTACCTAATCCTCTTTTGTTTTTATGCCGTGTGGTTCCCGGCAAAGTAGAATAGGATCACTCCAAATCTTCCCGTGGATTTCGTGGAAGGTGACTTAGGAAACACAAGCTTAACAAAGCTTATAAACATCGAAGATCAAGAGTGTAGGCCAAATCCTCTGAAAAGAAAGAAAGAAAGAAGAAAGAAAGAAAATTTGTTTATTTGGTACCCATGAAATACAAAAATGGTTGCCGCTCAGCATTTTGTCATGGGGCTACATGACGCTGATCTTCCGCGAAAGCCATACTTATACTAAACAAAATGTTAAAAGTGATTAATAAACATACAATACAAAAAGCCGACATTACTTATATTAAATACACCATAATCCATACACATATACACACACTTTTATATACTCTTACTAATAAATAGCTCTAGTAGTACAGAGAGGGTCGTGCTCCTGCAGTGGAGACTAAAAAAGACATGATGATGAAGCCTCTTTTATGAAAACGTGTGACGTCTTATCCTATCGCATATATATATATATATATATATATGTGGGAAGCTTCCAAAATCCAGGCAAAACACTTCGTATTTTCGTATAAAAACTTTTATTTCACAAGACAACAATCTTAATTCTTCCAATCTGACATCCGATCAACGTCAGTCCCCTTTGACATTGACAACTTCGAAACACTTAGAAATGTTGCTACAGCTAAGTAAAATTAAACAAAAATATTAAATGGGAAATTAGTACATAATTTATCCGACATATATATATCAAATCTTTCCTCTTTATAATATGAGTATAGATTTGAGGTATCATGCGTAAGTGATTTATTATTTGTTCCACTTCCACACTTTAATCGGCCGAACGCAGGTTGTATAATTTTATATGCATGTTGGCAGAAGTACTGAGAGAGAGGTCGGGTGATAGCTTGAGTGCACTCAAATGATATGAAGTGTTTTTTTTTTAATTTTAAATTTGTATTCTATATTATTTGAAGAAAAGAAAAAGATTATATGTATTTATTGCAAATAACGATTACATTCATTTAACTACAGAGCATCATGCAATGGAAAATGAAAACGTATCGGACTAAGGAAAGGACGTTTGGATTTTTAAAAATAAACAGAGCTGGTATTATTGCTGAAATATTTTCAATAAAAGTTTCACTTCTGAAACGTTACTAACTCTTCATTCCATGAGCCCACGCGACCCGGCGACCAAATGAATAGCGACATAATCAGTAATTACCAACTATCACCACAACTTTACGACCACACGACTAACTAGCCAACTTCGACCTTATGTCCAACGCAATATAACAACACCAATTACTCTAAAATCTTGTCAAATAACCACCCATTTTTTGCAATCGAGTTATATAAAAATGGATTCTGTTGATGAGTAAATAAGGGTGATGTTGATTGCAATTATGAAGCAGTGCTGTGCCCATTTTGTCAATGGTGTCCGGTTTTGGGATTGGGTTCGGATTTCCGCGGAATTAAACTTGCGAAAGTTTCCTTTGTAAGCTTTTGTGGACGTGATAGAGGTATATCAATTAACTAACTATTTACTCAAGTATCTGCACTCCAAATTATGAGAAAATAGCAGCTCAGAGTACCTGATGCCATACTTTCAACTACCGGACAGGCAGTCAAAGATATCACCCAAAGAACAGTAAAAAAAGAGATGACATGACACCCCTGCAGCCCTATTTGCTAACTTTTGACAGCTACAGTGTACATTGCTTTGATGGTCACTTCAACATCATTGCGGTTTATATATCTTAAAAAAAAACAATTATACGAATGCCGTAATGGATGTTGAAATGGCCATCAAAACGTTGAACACTGTAGCTGTCAAAAGTTGCAAATAGGCCTTCGGGTAATTAATTATTGTGTGCGTTTATATCCATAAAATTACACCGATAAGAGACCGACGCTTAAATAAAGGAGTCACTCTTAAATATAGAGACCTGTCTGAACCATCGGCTTCCACCTCAAAGTCTGAAGTTTATTCTGAGATGGTGATATCATCTTTGCCGTGTCCACAAACCTTACTAACGAGAGTTGTACTCTCGCTATACATAGAGGTAGATGGCGCTAATAAAAGCATATTAGATAATTGCATTAAATCAGAATGATATTTTTATCTACCAAATATGTACTTGAGTACTATCCTTTTTACGCTTAAAAACATTCTAATTAGTCTAGTTGATTGAATTAGCATGTGGTTCCAACGCCTTAATCGTACGATTTGCTCTCACATACTCACAAAGATGGCGCCACTCGAAACTACACAACATTGTATCTACCGTCTTATAAGAATATAAACCATGATTCACAAAATATATCTTATTAAAAATCAAAACAATATTTTAGGCACAATATTTTAAAATGACACCGTATATTTAGTAAGTTAAAGGCTAACGCAGATTACCGCCATCTAGTATCGACTACCAAGCAACTCTCCTGCGCCATACATTCGCCTGCTTTTCGCAACCTTAATTTGATCCAATATTTTTGTATAAGGTGGGCAGTCTATTACGTTAGTATTATATTGTCTTTGCTAGTAGAGGACCTACTGCCATCTAACGGTGGCTTCTTAAAACTATTTTGCCTCCGAATGAGACATCTATTCCTGTAGAATTATAATATCTATGATTCTAATACATCTCAAGAAAATTTGGTCGAAAACTCACTTCATCCTTGTTTTCGTATTTATCTGGCAATTCATCAGAAAGGGGTTGGAAACGTCCAGCTGAAGCATAAAACAAGTTTGGAGATGTCCGTCTGTGATTGACGCGACACAAGCAAATCTCTGTTTGGGAGATAAGAAAGCCCTTCTTATCTAAAGGAAGGGCCGGTAGGGCCGCGGGCGAGACTTTAGGAACATACTTGAAAGAAAAGCTTGGCGTTTGGGATGTTTTACTGTCTTCTACATTTCGTGATTATGGCTTGTGGGGATTAAATTGGTTTGATTGTTGATAATTGGTGGCGGGCATGACGGGACTAACAGTAGTGGGTGGGCGCTGGCCAGTTAGCATAAAAATCTGTTGGCATAAACGAACTGGTGGCGAAAGCACACAAAATAATTTAGCTCAAAGTGTATGTAACTTGGACTTCCGCAAAGTAACGCCTGAATCAATTCAATATATTAGATCTTGTCTCTCTAGTGGGTAGAAACTCTTACAGAATTATCTCACCAACGAACAGAACGGAAGCTCGCAGCGTCCCTCGCAATCTGGCGTCCCCGCACCTCTCCCCCGTGCTATAGAGATCTTAAGGTTTCGGAAAACAGGCCGAAACTGAAATCTGTTACTTTGGTCATCTAAGGTTGGTCACAAATTCACGTCTACAGCGTGTTAATTTGCCTTGAACATTCCTTTGAAGGGGTCACTTAGTCCTTCAATATAAACAACTTTTTCTACAGTCATTTCCGTATCAGAAGTGTTCAGCCGACGGGACAATTTGTATGGAAATGTCGATTGTTTTCAGCTCCCAGCTTTGGACATTTAGGAAAAGTTTTTTTTTAATTATTTGGTTCACTAACTGGTTGTTACAAGCTTAGCAACATTAAAAGAGAAGAATATAAGAACATGTACATTGAACAACCTTCTCAGGTGAACACAGCATGCATAAAAATACATTTCACAATGTTTTACAATGGCTTTTGGTAAATCATTCATAAACAAAAGTCTACGAAATAATTAGAAGTTGTTCATATTGATAGCTGAGTCTGTCGAGTTTGTCGAGCTCCGTGGCGCAGCGGTCAACACACTAGCCTGCTACACGGGGGTCCCGGGTTCGATCCCCGGTCAGGTCAAGATGGAAAAAGATCTTTTTCATATTGACCTGGGTCTTGGATGTTTATCTATATAAGTATATATTATAAAATATGGTATCGTTGAGTTAGTATCCTGCGACACAAGTTCACAACTTACTGTGGGGCTAGCTCAATTTGTGTGATATGTCCCTATATATTTATTTATTTATTTATTTATGAGTCGCTTTTTTATAAACGGAATGTAAAGGGGTACCTAAGAGAGTACATTTTGACGCTGTATTAATTCGACCGATTCTATGGCAGGCATCAATCGCTTTTCAAGGTACCCTTTACCTAACCTGAGCTCAAGATAAGACGTTCAAACTATAAATTATCCTGCTAGCGTGGTCTCAAATACTTTGGAGAGAAACAATCTGAGATTATGTCATCAATAATGCGGTGAGTACTCTATTCAATACATCGAACACGTAAGCAAAGTGCGAATTAATGCTAAGCGGAGGGTTCCGTACAAACGCAGAGTTAATAGTAAATTTTCCTGTGGTGCCACCGTTCAGACCATGGCACACTTATTTTCTTGCCCTGCGTGTCCTACCTGCACACTCGAGGACTTATACAATGTGACTGATAACGTTATATCAGTAGCAGAGTTTGGTCAACACAAATATAATTTGCCCGAGTCGATACGCTAAGAAGAAGAATGGTAAATAGGGAAATATAAAGGTTGTCTTTGAAGTTTGGCAACAGCAGCAGCAAGCGCTACTGCACGACGCTTTGCCGCTGTCGCCAGATATAAAACTAGTAATTTTTTTGCGACTTTATCCACGTAAAATTATAACCTATGCCACCCAAAGATAAATTAGCTTTCTATTGTAATTTCGGAGCCTATTCAATTCGAACAAACTAACATACAATCAAATATTTCCTCTTTATCATATTTGTTTAGACTAACTGCCCCCCGCGACCTCGTCCGCGTGTGTTTCTGTTTTATCTCATAGTCTATCCGAGTATGGGCCGACCGCAGACTACTAGACCTGAACTAACTTAATAAAATAACTAGTCCTATCCTAATCCTAACTAATATTATAAATGCAAAAGTGAGTTTGTTTGTTTGATTGTTACGCTTTCACGCCCTATCTACTGAACAGATCATCATAAAATTTTGGATACACATAGGTTAAGGTACTGATAAGGACATAGGCTATATCACGTGGGTGAAGCCGCGGGTAATAGCTAGTAGGTAATATTTTTAATAGGGCCGTGTGGTTCCCTGGGGCCGTGTGGTTTCCGGCAGAGAAGAATAGGACCACTCCAAGTCTTCCCGTGGATGTCATAAAAAACGATTTAGGAAACACAAGCAAAACAAAGCTTATAAACATCAAAGAGTCTCCAGCCCATCTGGCCAGCGTGGAGACTGTAGGCCAAATCCTCTGACTTCTCTGGCTAATATATGGCTCTGGTAGTACAGAGAGGGTCGTGCTCCTGCATTCTGCTCCTACATATATGTATATATCCGCCATATATGCCCGGGCGCAGCCGGGGCCGGGCAGCTAGTTTTCTGAATAAACGTTAAGATTTTTTGATTTTGAGTGCTGCGGAACCCCAAAAGCTATGAGCCTGCGATGAATGTCTCAAATTAATAGCACGCGACTTCGCCCGCCAATGACGCCGTAAATCCAGTGCGGCTATTTGTATCGGATTTATTGTACAAGTAGAAGTAGTTCGATTTTTTGACTAGAAGAGAGTCGCAATGTTTGACCTCATGGTTATTGAAGTGAAAACATTTTTAGACGCGTTGGACATTTTTGAGATGGGAAAAAGCCATTGACTTCGCGACACCGTACCAAAAAAGTATTTCCCACACAATGTAATATTAAAAAATACACATAAAATTGTTCGAGTTATCACTTCTACTGGCACTCCCGGAGTGTCACTGTATTTATGTTTAATATACCTATTCTACTCTATTTTTTCATATGGTTTCCACCATGGTTCCCTTGTTTCTGCTAATGTCCAGTTTAAAGTATCGATGTTTTACGGTAAACAGTTAACAAGTAGCAATCAAAGGTGGTGAAAGTCCTTTAATTGTTTTATGGGAGCTTTTGGTGACAAATCTATACAAGTTCATGTGTCAGTCTACTGTAACTACTTATTTCCCACATTGTACATGAGCACAAGCATTTGTAACACTAAAGTAGACCAATTTCATATTGCCAAGTCCACTCAATTCAATTTGCAAAACTATCTAAGGATAATCCCAACTGATCCCCTTGACTTCCCTCCAAAATTCTAAATACACACCAACTCCTCGGTAGTATCATCTTTAACATTTCCATGAAGATTAATAAAGTTTCGAAAAAATCTGCTAGTTGCAAAGAGTAGTACCTAACAGTTGGAAATACAGCCAGAAATACGTTTAAATATATGTGAGAAAAATACATCATAACATTATCCATAATTTTTTATAAAAAAAAAAACATATGCAGGCTGTACTGCAGTGCGCTTCGCTGTAATCAGTTTTATTTCATCGCGGTGATGCGATGACGAGATACGAAAAATCATTAACCCAGATGTAAACCTGAAGATGAGAGCGCGGCGTATAGGGCTGCCGACAGCAAACAGATGTATTTTTTTCTGATTCCTTATTCACTACCTACATTTCATAAAACAAAGTCGTTGGGCGTCTGTCTATTCGCGATAAACTCAAAAACTACTGCATGGATTGACCATTTAATTTTTACTAATAGACAGTGTGTGTGACCGACGAAATTTGCTTTATTGCTTATGCTATATTTGTTTATTACTTTCCCATATAAATAGATTCAGAAAAAAAAACTGGAAAAAAACTTTCCTATACAAATAAATTCAGTCAATTTTATTTAAGAGTTTCCATCATTGGTCCCGTAGGAAAAGTTGTTCATATCGAAGCGCTGAATCACTCTTTTAAGGGTCCACAACGATTAAAATTTCGCCATGCATAGATTTAGTATACTTACTCAAAAAGAAGGAGAGGAAGAGGAGTTTTAAGGACACCTCACCCTATCCCAGCACCATCATAACGGCACAGCTGCACTGCAGCACGGCGTCGCCTCGAATTCAGGCTACGGCTAGCAGCCAGGTTACTAACTACGCGTCCAATTCTATTCAAATTTAAAATGTTTACGTTATATATTTTTTTTAATAATTATTAGTTGTCATACATTTATATTATTTAGATGTGAAAACTTGTTGAATAGAATAGAACTCATTTATTTACATAACTCTTAAATTTAGGTAACCAACCTGCATGGAGGCGTGCAAATATGAATAAGTCATAATAATATGTACGTACATGTATGTAACGTTGACGTCAGTAACTTACTTATGGCTAAGTTTAACGCCGCTTCCAAAGCGGAGTGCAGAAGAAGCGGCACCAAACTGCATTGCGCATATTCTCCAATCGACGTCAACTTACAATTAACCTTAAAATTGTAAGTTGACGTCAGCGAGGTGCAAGCTCGCAGTCCACTCGTAGGCTATGAGGTGCAACTTGCCGCGAACATACATACGTCTACTACCACGTCTTTTCCCTTGCGGGGTAGACAGAGCCCAGGTCTATAAAACCTAAAGGCCACGTTGCCTATTGACATGATTTCTGACGCCCAATCCTTATATCGGCTTTTACGATCTGCGCGGGAAGAGAAGCAGCTGGCACATATTACGTTTTTTTTCTTTTCTCCCAGACCAGCGTCACAATTTTTATATAGAGTGTCATAACCTTTATGTTGACAACCCTATCCTGCGCCCCGCGTCAATGCATTTACCTGTAAGCCGCGCTCAGTGCGCTTATGTGCACTTCCGTGCGATCACACGCGAAATAGGCGAGCGAATGTCATTCAGGTTCTTTAGGATGCTATCTGCCGGAATTTTCACGGAATAGGGAATTTCTTTTTATCGCCCGGCTAAAGGTGTTATAAAGAGACCTCTGCAACCCGTCTGGCTAGCTTGGAGAGTGTAGGCTAATACTCTGACTGCTCTGGCTAATATATGGCGCAGGTAATACAGAGAGGGTCGTGCTCCTGCAATGGAGACTAAGAAGACCTGATGATGATGATGAAATTGAAATTTTATGAATGGGATCCTCAAAGAGTATCAACTTTGTTACTAAGCCTCCTCTAATAACATACAGGCGGTAGGTATCTATGAAAACGTTATAGATAGAAATTAGAAATGCAGAGTATGTACAGTTGGGGACATATAAACCTGACCCCCTACCAACAGATTTCAAATTGTAGAAGGCTTAGTAATAACAATTATTGCCGTTGTAAAAATAAATAGTAAAAACAATACAATATTAAAAATTAGACGGGTACTCATGTTATTTTTTGTTTATGCTCTTTTGTTATTAAATATTGTATGGCTGTACGGAACGCTTCATCTGTGAATCGAACTCGCTCTTGTCCTTTTTCAATTTTGTAAAAACTGGTCTAAAATGCCAGCCTGCGACACGGGGGGGTTCGATCCCCGATCAGGTCATGCTGGAAAACGATCTTTTTCAGTATGACCTGGGTCTTGGATGTTTATCTATATAAGTATATATTATAAAATATAGTATCGTTGAGTCAGTATCCTGCGACACAAGTTCACAACTTATTGTGGGGCTAGCTATTGAGCTAGCCCCACAATAAATAAATATAGGGACATATCACACAAATTGTTGTGTGATATGTCCCTATATTTATTTATTTATTATTATTATTTATTAGTTTCTTTCGTATGTATTTCAACAATTAAGATTTAATTTAGACTAAGCATTCTCGGCCCCGGACCCGCTGGTGCGACGAATTAAACTAATTTAATAAGAACTGGCGCGCACTAGCACAATCTAGAGAATCTTGGAGGAGTGAAAGAGAGGCCTTTGCCCAACATTGGGACACTCATGGCTATTAAAAAATAAAAAATTAAAAAAAGCATTCTCATAACGTACCTATAAGTAAAATTTTCTGGAAAACACTTTAATTAATACCAACACTAGTTAAAACACACTTTAAGAAAGCATCTAAAAAGTAGAACATTTTAAAAGAATATTTTTTCTTAAGCTAACCCGAGATCGAACCTAAAACTCTTTGGTACAAAGGCAATAGCATTCACTCCACAAGGGTCGCCATATTTCTCCAGAAATAGTCTCTAAAAATGTTCGCCTACTCCTTTAGCCAGCTTTTACGAGCTAGGTTTTATAGTCACATAAAGCTAGTAAAATAAGAGGAGGCTACTTGATATCGTGCGATGATCACATTCGTTATGTTGAAGGCGCACCACTGTGAGTAACGACATTGGCGGAATTGAGCCAACATTGGCCAAGGGAACTGAGTTTTCTACTTTTTACCCGACTATAATATTGGCCGCACACAACGTATGTTCATTTTATATCTATTCTTCTTCTTCTGTTTTATATGATGGCTTCCATCGAAATTTCAGTGATTCTGCCAATGTCCAGTATATAATGAGATACTAAGTATCGGTGTTGTACGGTAAAGTTTTTCCAAGTAGCATCAAAGATGGCGTATGTTGTTTGATGCCTCGTGGGAGCTTCTGGCAAATCTATACGAGTCCATTTATCAGTCCACTTTAACTATTTCACGAGCTGGGCACGAGCATTTATAGCACCAAACTACACCAATTTCATATTATAAAGTCCACTAAAATCAATTTGCGAAAATGTCTAAGGCAAACTTCAACTGTGCCCCTTGACTTCCCACCACAAACTCCTTGTATCTCTGAAACTAATACAAAATAATTTGACATATGACACATCGTCAGATGTGCATTGCCTTACCACTGGTTACTGGCACACCAAATTTAAAATGGCATCAATCGCAAAGTCGAAAAACATTTTTCTACTCCTGTACTTTATCTGTCATTTATTAGATCAAGAACAAAAACATAAGAACATCCATAATAAGTCTATACTCTTTTCTCCATAACAGTACGGCGCAGCGGCACAGCCGTACTATAATATCGTACGATAGGATACGCCTAGCAACCACAGACTACAAAACCTAGATTTCGTAACTGTAAAAGTCTTTTGTTTTTTTTTTTAAGAGTCAAGCGCATGTCAATTAAAAAAAAGGTAACCATAGACACAAAATTTTGTCATATTTACATTTCCCGCGAGCTCAAAATTTATGTTTTACCTAATAATTTGCATTTTTTGAAAGTCGTACAAAAATATTGTATGCAATGGTTTAAAATTAAGTCTTAGATCTTGCTTTGCTCGCTCATATCGCTACCCGCGCCACTCGCCTTATAAGATTCCTATTATAAAACCGTTGCATAATACATATTACTTATATTATTTTGAGACACATAGTTATATTATATTTGGTATCAAAAAAAGGTATTTGTAGGTAAGTAGTAAGTATTTAATGGTGGTACGGAATCATCGTTTGCGATTTCACCTCGCGCTTTGCTGGTTTATTTTTAAATAAATAATACTAATAATAATAATAAATTTTGCCTTACTTCAACTTCCAAATGTTTGCGTTAATATATGTTACTTAAAATTACTGTTATCCTTCAGGCACGTAGGGACCATTACTGAACTGAGTTCCTTTCGGCGTATTCTTCTCAGCAGTGGTCTTTCCAAAACCCTAGTAATTTTTCAATTTTGCAAATATAAAAAAAATAACTAGAAAGATAAATGACGTTCAAAAAGTGGTACTTACATGGGATCCAAAATTTGAATAAAAACTAATCATTTCATTTCCATTATAAAGAAAAAACAAAAGGATGGTATAAATAAAGTCAATATTTCATTCAAAATTATGAATGCCATGCGATGCTTGTAAAATAAATCCACATTCTTAATTTCCATCCTGCCAGCGCATTTGGCCAACATTGGTCCTACGTGGGTCCAACATAAATCCCAGTCAGCAAACATTGGCGCCTTATCTCTTAGAAACAACTGGGCATTATATTTTTTCGCTCATCTCTCATTGAGATAACAGTCATTATGGGCATAATAGGGGGCGAAAATTATCCTCTCTTCCCTCTTTTTCACTCTTAAGGGATTGGTGTAGGTGTGAAAGAGAGGCGCAGTCGTTTATTTGGAGGATCATAGGATTCACGACTCGAGATTCATGAATGTTGCTGGCTAGTTAGTAATAAAGGATTGTTTAGTCGACTGTAAAAAATATTATTTTTAAAAAGGCGCTAATGTATTATTTTCATACCTAAAAGTTAAGCAGCTTTTTATAATGGAAAGGTGGTGATGGAAAAGTGATATTAGTAAGTCGTTTTTGAGTTTATCCATAACAAACTAACACAAAAATCACAATATTTTTTTTATTTGTATTCTAAATGTTTGGTTTAATTTAAAATACATTGTTTAACCAAATTAACGCCGCGTGGTTTCCGGCAGAGTAGAACAGGAACACTCCAACCCGTCGGGCCAGCGTGAAGAGTGTAGGCCAAATCCTTTGACTGCTCTGGCTAATATATGGCTCTGGTAGTACAGAGAGGGTCGTGCTCCTGCAGTGGAGACTAAAAAACGTGATGATGATGACATTGTTTTAGATAATAGTTTCTAACCCGTCTTAGACATTGCTACGGTAACCAATACAACAAAGATAGAAACTTAATAATAAATAGCAAAATAGTGGGCGAGCCGCAGCCATGCAACTTTAAATCCAATAAGATGGAGGTAATTGCAGCGCCAGTCAATATTTCAAGGAACTGTTGCAGACAGGGCATGCAATGGCTCTTTATATACAGAAATTTAAGAGGTTTGTCTGTCTGTCCAGCCATTATCCTTAGTTCTATTCATTTACGTTTACTTCGTTCTTCAAACAATGTATTTTCTTCAAGCCCTTCCAGGGAATGTTCTTCCTGACTCTATATGAAAAACCACAAGTCAGTATAAGCGTGTAGTCCACAAATTAAAACTACAAATTTAATTGTTAGTATAATTTTAAAAATATACAAGTAAAATAATGGGTTAAATTGGAGTTAGGAACAGTAACTTTTCAAATCTAGTCAAGGAACATACCAATAATTTACAAGCTTTTTATATTAAATTACTTTAAGATTTAAGAGGAAAGTTTCCATTATTTGCATTGAATAAACTCCGAAACTACTAAACGATTTTTTTAAATTCTTTCACATATAGATAACTAATTTATCAACAAGGGACATCCTATCCTAATCCTAACTAATGTTATAAATGCGAAAGTGTTTGTTTGTTTATCTATTTGTTTGTTTATTACGCTTTCACGCCTTATCTACTGAACCGATCATCATGAAATTTTGCATACACATAGATTAGGGTACTGAGAAGGACATAGGCTATATATCACTAGTATCAGCTAGTAGGCTTTAATTTACGCGGATAAAGACGTAAGAAAATAGCTAGTTTCTAATAAAGTAAAAGCAAAGTAAATTTACAGTGAACCCGAAGCTCGCGCTTGTGTTGCAGTAAGCGGATCCCAGAGCTTAAATACAAGATGAAAGCGATCGGAGGCTCGCTCCATTCTTCACTACAGAAACCAAACCACACTTTAGACTGTGCTAGAAAAGTTCAATCATATTTATATCATAATAGCTTTGCGTCTGCGTAAAGTTAATATTTCGAGTACGTTCCCTGTCTTTTATACAAAATTTCACCCACACTTTAGCCCCGGTTTTCAGAACTGGTTTAGGTAAAATTTGATATGGTGTAGTTTCGAGACTCTGGATATCATTATTTAATGGGATGAAAATGGGGAATAAGAAAAATAATAAATAAGAAGAATATAGTAGGGAATAAGAACTGATCATATGCTGGCAAAGGCCAGAAACTTGGTACAAGTGTAAAACTGTAACCTTGCCATATTTTTGACCATACATATACTGATCGTACTAAACAACTTTCCCCAAGGAACCAGGGTCGAAGTATGAAAGAAAATTGGTGTTTAGGAACATCGATAAGCTGATTAGCAGTTTTGTTACCCATTTTTTTTATATTTCGACCTATGTTCCTCGAGAAAAGTTGTTCAGTATGGTCAGTATAAATATGTATAGTAAAATATGGATGTTTATCTATATAAGTATATATTATAAAATATAGTATCGTTGAGTTAGTATCCTGCGACACAAGTTCACAACTTACAGTGGGGCTAGCTCAATTTGTGTGATATGTCCCTATATATTTATTTATTTATTTAAAAAGTATAGTTACGTTCGAGAATATCGCTTCACAGATTTATACATTGTAAACCTATATTACGTCGACAAATTTGCAGGAAAAGCTAGTCTAACATGTAGCAATAATAGGAGCAGTAATAGGTAGTGTGTGGAATCACCGCGTTAATAATTACGCTACTTCTAATCACACTGTACACACATGTCATTAATTAAATGGCGCGCTCGCGGTACCCGCGCCGCGTTCGATACCCATTGATGGTACTCGTTATGGTTGGATGGGCAATATTCTGAGTGCTCTTAACGGTCAAGTTATCATGTATAGATTTTATAACGCCATTTTGTCATGGTGGTAGGCAGAGACTATGGATCTCCTCTTGCTGATGGCAGGTACGCCGCGTTCGATACGCAGATTACGCACTGATGGTAATGCTTGATGAAAACATAGATACTATAACGTCTCGTGTTAATGAAAGAATATGGATCTTTACTTACTGATGCTGTGCGTGCGAGTCGCGTTTTATACCCATTGGTTGCTATGGCTGGGTGTGGTTGGGTGGACAATATTCCAAGTGCTTTTCTCCGTTTAGTGGACATCGTATGCAGATACAATACCGTCACCATCTCATCGTGTTTAGCAGAGACTAAGCATATTTTATTACAACTGGTGCGTGCACCACTGCTGCCCTGCCAATATTCTAAAAACCATTGCTCCAAACCAGTTGCCCAGCGTGGTGAGTATAGCAAAACCCACTTAATGATGGAAATCTTTGGAGCAGGCCTGTGTATAGCTGTGTACTTTTTGCGGCTGAGAACGCTGTATGACGGTGCATCTAACTCGATGACCTTACTGTGCGCGCCGACCATCACAGGTGTTGTATCCATAAGTTAATTCGTGATATATTGTACAAACATAATACAATGTTTGTCACACTCCCCGCCCCGCCCCGTATCCCGCCCCGCAGCCCGCGGCGTATCGGCTAATATTAATGCACGCCAGATTAGAGGCATCGGTGTGCACCGCCGCATAGCATTAATACAGTAATGTAACATTATAGGGCTCATTTACAGGTAATATTAATCAAAGGTGTTGCTGTCAGCCTTTTTTTATAATAATAATCAAAAGAATCATGCACTACCAGATTTTTATGTATTTCCCAATTTTTTTTTCGACACAATTATTATTTATCCAAAAGTATGTAACTTTAATTACACACTGTAGAAGAAAATATTTTCAAACAAGCTTGATCTTTATAACCTAAAATTTAAGACTCATTTTAGCTAAACCAAAAATTAGGCGAGCGCTTTCAAAGTGCGCACGAAGCGTCTCCATAGAAACTATATGGAATGAGACAGAAATGCTCCGGCAGGTGAAACGGAAGATGACCCGTACTCAATGTATGAGAAAAATTGAAAAATCGGGTCGGCGCACGAGTCCCGAATACTCCCGAACGGGCTCGCTCGGGCGGCATCGGCCGGGGTGTCTCGCTCGCTCGTTGAAGATTTTTGTTGCGAAGGCGTGTCCTTGACCTACTCAAATCATTTGTTTGTTTTATTTCGCACCTTTGACACGGTGTGATAGATAACGCGCGCGAAATTACCCAATAATTAATTATATGGTTTTCTACTTTGTGTGTGCTTCAAAGTTTAGTGGTTGAAAGTGGCTTCAAAGTGTGTTGTTAATGGGATTATTTGAACAAGAACTAAAAAAGAAAATAGGCTATGGCTTATTTAGGCGGTATGCCGCCTAATCTGTTTTTTGAAACCATCTTCTCGTGCTTCTCAACCTGAATTAGTTAAGTACCTATTAGAATATTCATTAGCGCGCAGCTCCTCTCACTAAACCAATGGTAAGTCAAGATGATGAGATATTTCACTGCATGTTCATAAGCACCTGATACTTTTTATACAGAAATGGTTTTACAACATGCATTAATATTAACAAGAATTGTACCTAGAGTAACTGATTATGTATGTACAAATATTATTAAGAAGGTGCATAGGGGCAGTCGACTACAAATAATTGACGAACGTACGGCATTTCAATAGGTCGTTTTGCTTTTGAGAGACAGTAGGTAAGCAGGTGAACCACCACTCCTTGAAGTCACGAGCCGCCACTGATCATCAGGTTTTATTTGGTTTCCACTGCAGGAGCACGACCCTCTCTGTATTTCCCAGAGTCATATATTAATTAGCTTAAGCAGGATTTGGCCTACACTCTCCACGCTGGCCAGACGGGTTAGAGAAGTCTCTTTAGTAGCTTTGTTTAGCTTGTGTTGCCTGAGACACCTTCTACGACATCCACGGGAAGACTTAGAGTGGTCCTATTCTACTCTGCCGGGAACCACACGGCGAATTATTTATTTTTATGAAAGACTTAATTTAAAACCATGACATTATTGTAAGAGCTGATGTAATGTGCAGTTTGAAATGCATTAAAGAAATTGAAATAGAAAACGTAAAAAAATAATTTAATACGGTTTTTATCGCATTTGTCTACCTGCGACCACGAACACTAAAAACCACTTTTTAGTGTGTGTAAATAATGTAATAAACGTGATAAAAACCGTATTCAATTAATTTGATTTAAATGTGCAACAATCGCGAAAACATTAGATATCATGTATGTGTGTAAATATTGCCAGTTGGTTCAGAGACACTCTCTATGATCCAATTTATGCTATACAAGACTATTCTTTTGACGTATTTTCTCACTGAAATCACACCTCGCTATATCAAATTAGCAGTACTTATTAACTATGTATATGTACAAATTAGCGTGTCAAGTCTGTTACGCTGTTTGCCCAGCGGTGGGCGCAGCTGAGTGTGGTAATTAACTTATTAGTTGACGTGTGCCAAGGTTTGCCGCAAAGACGCGTTGTAGGACACACACGGATTAGTAACTAGATTACTGAACATACATACACAGAATCACATCTTTATCCCTCACGGCTTAGACAGAGTATCATACCATAAAAGTTGTATGGCAGTTTACTTTTATGGCCTATATTGTTAAATCACTTTTTGGTGTAGCATGAATGGGTTGGCTTGTCCGGGAAAGTACCACACTCTCACAAAAAATGGACATATGACTAGTAGCTTTATAGTTTCTATGCTTCGTTCGGTAAGTGAGACAGCCGGAGGCCCATCACCTCCTCCCTTCTGGGGAGTGAAAATAAAGGCCGGCAATGCTCTTGTTACACCCCTGGTGTTGCAGTTGTCCATGGCCAGCGGTGGGCACTTACCATCAGGTGACCCGCTTGCTCGTTTACCGTCCTGTCATAAAAATTACCCAAAGGCCAGTTCAGCATGTTATACCTATAGAAATTTTGCAATGCGCGGTAAACGCTAGTAATTTTTAAGTTTGCCTGTCCGTATGTTCTCCTCTACAGGTCGGTTTTCTCAACCGATTCTCGTGAAATTATGTTTGAAGGTTCTATAAATGAAATAATTTTTTGCGGATTATGTTATGGCACTTACTTAAATTAACAAAGCAGGTATGTCTGTCTGTAGTACATATCATATCTCCATAGGGTATGTAAATAGTGTTTCTCTCTTGCTATAATAGTCTCGCGAAGCCAGCTCACAGTGCCAGTATAAATCATAAGTCATACATCATAAATCATTTATTTCGCATAAGTCTGGTACAATAAAGATAGAATAACATAATTTAGATTTCCAGCATGCAAAATATAAGTCATCATTAGATTACAATATTACCAGTTAATATAGAATTAAAATACAACATTAATAAGTATATCACTAAATTAAATTCAATTATTAGTTAAGTGGATTACATATCATATAAATTATTAAATTAATTCTTATAATATGTCAAATCAAATTAAATTCACTGTCATTGGTTTGCAAATATTCATCAATGCTGTTGAAGCATAGATTTAAAAAAAAAATTCGTATGTACTTTTATCTCTAGTTTAATTATTGCATACTGATTTTAACAATTATAAAGGTCTACTCTAAAATATTTCGTTAACATCTATATCGTACCATATTATATCAAATAAACCTATTCGTATATACAGTTGCAAAGTAAAATAGTCACTCAACATAAATAAAACGTTATATCGTTGCTAAGAAAGCATAATAGTTGCTCAACTCAGCTTATAAATAACAAGTGTGAGTCTTCGCTGAGTGATAAACCATTGTTTAAAATAACACCTCAAATGGACATAGAGATAAAAGCATAGAAGGGACTTCTTTATTTTTTGTTACTTTAAATTGTTGATGCAATCCCTATTGCATTCATTAATTCTTCCCCATCATTAATTCTTGAGACTGCAGGAATGTCAGTTTTTTCCCCAAAGTCGTCTATGATGTAAGATTATGTAATTTGAATTGCAGACAATGCTAAACGTGGCCTTATGGTTTTACAGACCTGGGCTCTGTCTACCTCGCAAGGGAGAATGACGTGATAGTATGTATGTATGAATTGCAGAATCTAAAGATCACTTTAGCTCCACATTAGCTCAATGTATCGTTAATTTTTATATTCTTGGGAAAAAAGCTAGTATCATTTGTCCACAGTCCGAATCCCAAATTTAATATGTTGAATCATTTTATTCAAAACCAGCTTTAGTCTAAATCAGGATATTTTCTGGGAAGAAACATTAAATTCAAGTCCTTTCCCGTACGTCTGACAAGGCGTAAGCAAAATAAGCATCAGGTAGTCCAGTCTTAAAAATTTTGCCAAATCATTGCAACAGACTGAGAACACAGCTAAGGATACTATCGAGGAACACTGAGATACGAATAGTAAAGGAGAAGGATGAACAAACATACTTTCAATCAAAAGTTATATCCAATGCCATCTCTTGCGCAAATACTCAATATCACCCAGGTCCGGAGCTCCGGGGGCGCGGGGCGCGGGGAGGTCCGCTTCCTCGCTCATTTCCATTTCTAAGGCATTACCGCCAGCAGGGCTGTCCGCGACGAATTATACGCCGTTATAATCAGGCCTCGCTTTGTCCTCTCTAGTTACATACTTCATTTTCGTAAAATATTTTTTCTTGGAAGTTTTTTCAGTAACTAACTTAAAATAATAAAAAAGCTGTTTTGATTGTAAGTATTTTTTTTATTGCAAAGGGAATTTTTTTGCTTTACTACATACTACTTTGAGTGTACCTTCCTATTGATAGGCACCAAATATTTAAATAAAAATATGAAATACGATTAGTCCGGTATTAAATTATGACAGTACAGACAGAACCAAATCTGATGCCCAACCAACCTGAATCGTACTATATTACCTCCATACGTTCCAAATTTAATCATAATTAGCGCACTGGTTCGAGAATTATTGCGGAACAAACATAGTTACTTACATACATGCAAACAAATACTATAAATTCATATTTGTTAAAATTTAAACGCCCCAAGACAAAAGGCTATGTTAAGCATGAAGATGGAAGTAGCTGGAAATACGAAATTAAATAGTGATGTGTAGATAGTAGTTAATGAAAATTATAATACAACACCTTCCTTGTTCAATGTTCTAGGGCACTTAATTTACTAAAGAACATTAAAGGTGCACTGAGCGGAGTACCAGGAATCCAGAAGACTGCAGTAGAGAAATTCTTAGAATAACGTAATTGAAACCAAGCAGCGTATACCTACAATTAAATTACCTTACAGCACAAATGAATTAAAAGTATATACATATTCTAATGCTAAAACAATATGTTATTTCTGCAAAAATGGAACCATATATTTACGACAATTAATAGTTACATCACCTCTCCAACCCGTCTGGCCAAATCCTCTGGCTGCTCTGGCAAATTTATGGCTCTAGTAGTACAGAGAGGGTCGTGCTGTTGCAGTGGAGACTAAAAAACACCTGATGATGATGATGAATAGTTACATCTCACTCCACAAGTTTTAACAAAGAAAAAAAATAACTGCCTTGAACTGCTTTGAAAAGAATAGCCTATGACACTCGGTATAAGATAAAAATGCTTAATGTACTTCTTACATAATATGTACCTTTTCCATCCTAATTTATTCAATACCATGATATGTAATGGTAATAAACATGGTAAAACGAGCTATGGCGTAGTGGGCTTGGGCATTATTAACGTTTACGCATGTTAAGCAACCCCGGGCGCAGTCCCCACTTGGATCGACAACCGCAATGCACGCCATGCATGGACGCCATGTGGCATAGCGTTCATTGAATCAAGGAGTATATAAACACTTCGTAACCTACAAAATAGTATTTGTCTTAAAATTTACTTTGATGCCCACCGTAAAATTAACACGTTTAAATTATAGCCATTTTGACTCGAAAAGAAGAAGAAGAAGAATTAACACGTTATTATTTTACATTATTAAGGAAAAAGAATCGCTGTATTTCTTGCAAAAGCTGGAACCCTGCCTGCAGCCGAAACAAAGCGCCGCGGAACATTTACATCTTGCATATTAAACCCGCTCTTTCCTTGCACACAGATTTGTTTCGTTGCGCTCTTGTCACTCACTTTATTTATAAATAAAGATTAAACTGTATCATTTTTACTACCACTTGTACTTTTTGGTAGTACTTGTGACACAGAGGGAAACATTTGATACATATAGTCACGTCTTTTTCCATTGCGGGGTAAACAAAACCCCAGTGTTTTAAACCTTTGGGCCACGTTTAGCAAGTTGGTGATGTACTTGAAAAACAGAATCAAAATAGTGATGGGTTGTCGCATCGCCTTCTGACATGATTAAATATTAAATGAATATACATATACGGACAAATCACACAGATTGAGCTAGCCCCAAAGTAAGTTCGAGACTTGTGTTATGGGATACTAACTCAACTAACTCTATATTTTATAATAGACTAGCTGTTACCCGCGGCTTCGCCCGCGTAATATGTAACCTATGTCCTTCACGGCACCCTAACCTATGTGTGTGCAAAATTTCATGATTATCAGTTCAGTAGATACGGCGTGAAAGCGTAACAAACAAACAAACTCACTTTCGCATTTATAATATTAGTTAGGATTAGGATTAGGATAGGATACTTATATAGATAAACATCCAAGACCCAGGTTGATCTGACAAAGATCATATTCCATCTTGACCTGATCGGGGATCGAACCCGGGACCAACCGTGTCGCAGGCAGATGTACCTATTGACCGTTGCGCCACGGAGCTCGCCGAATAATTTTTAAATATTCACCCATTCCCTGGATTGGCTTTTACGATTTGCGTGGGAAGAAAAGCAGCTGGTACTTTAATAATTTTCTTTCCTCCTAGACCTACATGGAAGAGAGAAGAAGCAAATATTTGAGTATAGTAATGTAAGTGGAAAATATTAAATAAGCCGAACGTTCGGCGAGTCCTTTTCAAACCGCTTGGAAACGATTACAGTACAATAAAGTGCAAGTGACAACGAAAACACAAACATATTATTCGATATGACATGACCTATGTGTTTTGTAAATACAGGCTGATTCTGTAAGCCCTGGCAAATCTGAAGGAAAGTCCTCTCTCTACAAAGAAAAAAATACGTGTGAGGTCCTTATTCTTGTTTCATAGTAAAAACTAAAAATATCGTCCATCGAAGTTATCCCAAAATTACTCGTTATCACTGCTACCACGCGCTGCCGCCCCGCCGTCATTTGTTCGCGCGGAGGATGTCACATTCAGAGTTAGGCTTTTTTCCACTTAAAATGTACACTCGTACCATTTCGTAGTACTCTTGCGAGTAGTAAGACATTTTCAAGGTAGATAGTCGCGCGACGTTTACGCACAACGCACTTCCGGGGTGAATCTGCGCGGGCGACTAGTGGCGCGGGGAAATAGCGAAGTTGACAGTGCGGGGGGGAGGTAAAAGGGTAGGTAGGTAGGCCACGCGCGCAGCCAGCGCGCTAGTTCATTGACACACAAATCGTAGGTTAGCCATTTATTACAGAAAAACATATTATTTCAACCGTAGAATATATACTTTTAATTAATTTATGCTGTAAAGTTAACTTAATTGTAGGTACGTTGCTTGCTTTCAATTACGTTATTCCAAGAATCACTTTCCTGCAGTGTTTTGGTTTCCTGTTACCCGCTCAGTGCAACTTTAATGTTCTGTAGTAAATACTTGTTCTTGAGCACTTAACTCTAGAATATTGTACAAGGAAGGTTTAGTATGATGAGCTTATTTTTAACACGAATTTGTTTTCAATTCTGGTGACACCCAAGGAGCGGTGACTGGCAGACGAACGGCCGTAAAATATACTTTTAGGCAGAATAGCTGAAGAGGTCATAGATAGTTATTATCAACGCGTTTTTGAAGTTAAGTTACCTTGTTATATTACTTTTTTTCAGGGTTTAATCTTTAAATTAATAAAGTTTTGAAACTGCGATTGATCCCACATTAGAAAACATATCTATTGATTTTTGTTTGAACGTGCGTGGTGATCATTTATTAAGTTTTAATATATCTAAAGATAGACTCGCGAGGTTAACAGCATACACAGCCACTAGCACAGAATATATAATAGTACAAGTACGACTAGTAGTAATTTTGACTACTCATAACTATTTTGATTTCGTTGTCCACCTTCTTCCTTCAACATGCTTAACATAGCAGTTAGTCTAACGGAATTGTTAAAATGTGAATTATAAAAATGTTAGAAACATGTATTCAAAACAATCCGAAAATTCGTATTCGAAGGCTTAGGAGTGCTAATTTTGAACGCGTGACTCACAAAACGAGTGATTGACGCGAGTGTTTCCAAAAAGCCTCATTTTTGAATCGTTAGATGACGAGTGATTGCAACCAGCGGTTTAGACCGCTCGTTTCTGCAGTCGACGAACGCCTTTACGTCAAAGAAACTGCCTGACATTTGAAGTCTGTCATGATTTTACGTTCTGTTTGATGCTTCACTTCATAAACATTTTAAACGAGTTTGTGGTGGGAAGTCAAGGGGTGCAGTTGGGGTTTACCTTGGACGATTTTGCAAATTGATTTTGGTGGACTTTATAATATGAAATTGGTGTAGTTTGGTGTTATAAATGCTCGTGCTCATGGAACAATTTATGAAATAGTTAAATTGGACTGTTATATGGACTCGTATAGACTTGTCACCATAGCCTCCCGACCACGAGGCATCAAGGAATATACGCCATCTTTGATGCTACTTGTTACAACTTTACCGTACAACACCGATACTTAGTATCTCAATTTACTGGACATTGGCAGAATCACTGAAATCTCGGTGGAAGCCATATTATAAAACAGAAGAAGAAGAAACATTTTAAAATTCCTTAATAACCCTAAAAAAGTTTGTAAAAAATTCTTCACAGTTCAAGCTATGGTTTCAAAAATAAGGCAAAATGGCATTTTGTGACTTGGAAGACGAGTGTGACTTATAGTCGTGCACGACTTGCGTTTTAGTAAGTCACGCGTTCAAAAATAGCACCCCAGACCCTTTTCTTTAACCCGATGTTTTTCTATAAGCAAGAATTGGTAAAGCGCCATCTCAACGCGTTCCAGCAAATAATTGGGACTGTAACTTGCGTAGTCAGGGATCTGACTGTTACAAGTAACAATGTCGCTTTGGCCGTAGTAAAGGGCTATAGTTTTGCATATTGCCTTTACAATATAATACGCTACGTTGGCAACTTCGAGCAACACGGCCTCCGTAAGGTTGGCAATGGTGGAAAATAAAGGGATCGCCGCTTTGGTTTTTAGTTGAAATAAAACTGTGTATAGCAATTTTTGAAGAGAAAAGGCGTGTTAGATATTTTTGATATGAAAAAAAACTATTAAAATTGCTACACTTTTACCAAAAAACCGACATCTCTGATTACATTTTTTCAAGTTTTCACCGGTTTAGTATCATAATGTATCGGCACTCTCTCAATTTTTGGGTTCCGTACAAAAGTTGAAAAACGGAACCCTTATAGGATCACTCGAGCGTCTGTCTGTCCGTCCGTCCGTCTGTCACAGCCGATTTTCTCCGAATCTACTGAACCAAATTAGATGAAATTTGGTTAGATAGTGTAATCCTATGACCCAAACACGGATGTGCAAAGTAAATAAAGATTTTTTTGAAATAAGGGTCATTTTGGGGTGCCCAATTACAAAATTTTAAAAGAATGTTTTGCAAACCTTACTGTGTCATATATCAAATGAAAGGGCTCATTATGAGGATCTCAAAAATATTTTTTTTTGTTCGGGTAAAATCAATACTTTTGATTTTATTCACGAAAGAAGGCAAAAATTGACCATCCCCCCCCCCCCCCCCCTGATCTCCGAAACTACTGGGCCGAAAATTTTGAAATAATTACAAAATATAGTTTATTCCCTGAAGATTACAGGAAAAATAATAAGAATTCTATCACTTGAAAATTAAGTGGTAAACTCACAATAATAAGTTCATCTATGGAAAAAGTTCACTAAAACACCACTAGATGGCGCTAGTCAATTGAATAAAACATTTTTTGCACATTGTGTGTGTGTTCACGAAGCATATTGTACGGAACCCTCATTGCGCGAGTTTGACTCACACTTGGCCGGTTTTTTTTTTCTATATATGTTTGACGGCTAATGAGCAGAAGAGCCACCTCATGGAAAGTGGTCACCGTTACAACACCAGAGGAGGTGTCGATGTGTTGCCGACCTGTAAACACGCCTTTTTAAGGACTCCATGTCATAACATGAAGGGAAACCCTCGGGTGGGAGCCCATTCCACAATCCTACTGTACGGGATGTACCACTGTATATTTTTTTACAATTACAGATTTCGATAATTCACGATATCGTTCCTTAGTATATAGCTAATTACAGATACCTAGCTGCAATCACTGACCGTTCTATGTTAATGGCCGCTGTTGTAGATCTGATAGCGGATAACGATAACAGCTGCACGATTAACATGTTAATTGTTAACGTTGCTAACCGGCCGTTATTCGCAGAAGCAGATCGGAGATAGCGCTAATCGAGTTTTTGATTGCAAACTAGCTGCTGGAAGCGCCGTCCCTAATCTTATGACGTAAACATAGAGCACGGAATGCAGCTCGCTACTAGAGACGAAACTAATAATAATACCGCGTGCCAGCCCGCGCCTGGGTAGAAGGCGAAAGTCGCATTCTCTGCCTTTTAGTTCATGCTTAAAAAGACGTCAAATTGCCCCAATGTGCTGTGATATGTTATCATAATTACAGATAAAAAGTAAGTAAACAAAATTCTGATGTAACCTACTTCACAAGTAAGTAGAAAATAGCAGGTTTTTGCATTTCTACTATTACTTTGACACCCAAAACCTCAATAAATGATACGCCCCTTGACACGCTTGTTTCGTATGAAATGTGTTGAAAAGATGCGCGACTGATCATCACATTCCCTGCTGCCAGTAGTAAAGAAACGTCCCTGCTATAAAGTCGTAAAGAAAAAGTCAAAATCTCGAAAACATGTTGTCCCGGCTTTCATCATTGGTGGTAGTCGTCAAACTATGACAGATGTCTTTAGGCAGCTTAAAAATCTGACTCCAATGTTTGTTGCACACATGAAAAACAAAACAATTGTTTGGTAACTTTTATTAATCACGGATAAGTTTTAATTATATTAATGCACCATGTATTCTAAAGAAGTAAGGGGACATTTTGTCCAGTTCCATAAAGCTTGTGGTCCTAAATAGGTCAGTAGAAGTTCGTACAAAGCCCTCGGCTACAAGCTAAGCCGATGCTATCTGCATCAGATACGAGTGCGGTCGGCTGCGGTAAAACTGGTGCAGAAGAATCACCCTCACGGTGTAAGCCAAAGGGGGTAAAAGCCAAGCCAAAGGGTGGTCGCTCGGCTTACACCGCGAGTGTGACTCGCAAAATCTTTATAATGAGAGTATTGCTAGCTGTTAAGTAGAGGACCAAGACATTTTATTAAGTCAAACAAACCTTACATATTAATAATTATATATATTATTACACAATAAAGCTAAAAACAGCATTAATTAAACAAAAAAAAATGGTATTACGATAAGTCTTTAGATTTTTAAAGTAATATATATTTTTACTAAGCTTTTGTTTTGGAAGAAAAATTGTCTGCAAGTGTTATTCAATTCATCTTCTAGTAAATGTTGGTCACATACGTAATTTATTTATTTGTATTGTTACAAAAATGACCTTAGCCTGACATTTATTACACATTTAAATACCATTTTGAAAAATTTCGCAAAACACTCAAAAAAATAGTAAAACAGAATAATATTAATAACACAAGAAAAAATTAAAATGTCAAAAAATTATACATGCTTTTATATTTAGGAGTCATATTTACTATTCACTGTCATTATCATTATCTAAGTTGCATGTCTTGCATTGTAAGTTGACGTCATTTGGAGAAAATTCGCTGTGCAGTTTGTTGCTTCTTCTTCTACACTACGCTTTGGAAGCGGTGTAAACTTAGCTGTAAGTAAATTATTGACGTCCACAATAATATAAAATTGTAAATAAATTGTGATGAAAATTGACATTCACCAAACGATATTGAAATATCTAACGACGATTAAAATCTTTTGACTTTGACTTTGCAACTGTTGCCAATATTGTACCATTGATCACTTAAGCATTCACTATAACATAACAGTGCTCTCATAACGGTACGGTGGTAATAGAAACGACGTTATTAGTACATTTGCGATTATCATAAAATATAAATAATTTAAGATATTTTTAACAAAATTAAACCCGAGAAATCGGGGAACATACATAAATAAAAATAAAGATTACGACGAATTGTAAACCTCCTTCTTTTTTTGAAGTCGGTTAATAAAAAGGGTCTAGTTAGTAAAATACAACATTTTGATGCCATAAAGACAACTTCTATGGCGTATTAGACATGACCTCACTGTATGCTGGCGTCACATCTGTTCACTTTTTAACGTGTACCTGCGGTGCGTAGCGTATGTGGTGTAGGAGTGTGTGTGTGTGTGCATATACCGGCTACTCCGGCGAATTACTGTTATGGTAGGCACGTGATCAAATACTTAATAAGTAGTATAATTTTAAGAATATTTTCCAATAGGTATTGAAATATATACGATGTTGGTACCTAAGTTGTTTTTGTTGTTTTTTTAGGGTTCCGTAGTAAACTAGGAACCCTTATAGTTTCGCCATGTCTGTCTGTTTGTCTGTTCGTCTGTGGTTTTGCTCAGAGACTATAAGTAATAGAAAGTTGTAATTTGGTATGGGTATGTATATTAATCATGGCGAAAAAGTGGTAGAAATTTTTTTTTTAGGATAGCTCCAATACAAGTGAAGTGGGAGAGTAATTTTTTTCTTTACTTACCCATCGTGGAGTATCGTCAAAAAGGTCTTTGAAAAATATTGTGAGGTTGAGAACACCATTTTTCGATTTAGGGATCCGTTTCCGAAATATTTGGTTTTAAAGTAAAATTTTTTGTTATAGGCAAGTGTCACCCTCTGTCTGCCAAACGGTTATATAAGGATACGTGAAAAAAATTACAACAAGTATATATACTGAAGTTGAAAGGAAAACTATCAGAGCTGAGTACTAAGTACAAACTAAAAAGTTATAGGCAACCAACTTATAAAATGTACTGGAAAATGTAAAATTTCATACAATTTTCATTGTTTGATGTTTTTGGTCGGTAAAGAGTGAGGTGCGAGTGTAAAAAATGTGAACTCAAAGTTGTCATTCGCAACTACGGAACCCTACACTGCGCGTGGCCCGACACGCACTTGGCCGGATTTTCTTCTTCTTTTTGAGTCAAATGAATGCTTAGCTACAAGGGCAGATCCAGGATTTTTTTCTGGGACTGGACTGGAATTCACAAGGGGTGTACGGAATACATAATTCGCAGTACCAGACGGATCGCTCTTACACCACTGAGCAATAACCACTTCAAATCATAAACCGCATGCCACTAATTCTGTATCCGTATCTATATCAAATGACGACCATCAGAGATCGATGACGTCATTACCTTCCGATCCGATACATGCAAGGCAACGATGGTCGACATGCAATTAGTATTCAATACAACAATACTAACTACAATAATATGGTAGCTGAAACTGGATTATCCTTTAGGCAGAGTAGGTAAATGCCTAGACTCCACAGGTCAGAAAAAGGGCCCATCGCAACGCGTTATAAACTTTACTCTCGGCCAAAAGAAGTGTAATTTTTCAGAGTTCATGTATGTACTGAAATCTCTTTAAGTAGTAGTCAAGATTTAGGAAAATGTTCTAAAACTTTAAAGATTTGAGAAAAACGACATTTGGAAAATAGAATGATTTTATCTCAGGTTCAATACTTATATTGTCCCTTTAAATATTTTATTTACTTTGTATATATTTATTTTTTATAAGAAAAAGTTTTGCATAGGTAAAACAAATTTTTGAGTTGAAGATTTTTGAAGTTTAGCTTTTATACTCCATCGACAAGAGATCTTAAATAATAAGAAGAAAACAAATTTTACACATAATAACACAAAAATAAATATAATTTTTATTTACATTTTCTTTTTTTGTCCAACGTGGAAGTACCTTGATGATACCGCCAGGATATAGTTTGTAGATATACTTATAATAATAGATGAAGTCCCCACCTGCGCCGTGTACTCGTAGTAATCACATATTTCCCGAGCGCCGGACACTAACGACGTAATAATCACGCCCTCACAAGACAATGTTCGTTCCCGGTGGCTCCCGCGCGGTGATTCCTTCCATTATTTGGGAATTAACTCGCAATAAATTTACGATTCGACTGACGAGAAATAAACGAGTAAGCTAATTTTTAACCTCGTTGTTTAAATCTCAGAGTCAGTATTACTATTGGAACACTAGGTGTAAAAAAAAAGAAAAACAAAAGTAATGAATGTGTACTCGTACAGATATATGCACTAGTAGTACTTTTATAGGAGGATTAGATAGTTTTTTATCAGCAAGAAACCTCTTCTACCTTTTTTCTTACAATTTTGTTTTGGTTTTAAGATTCTGATTTCGAGACCTTGATGTATGTAAGGAGTTTAAAACTAACCTGTTTATAATAAAAAGTACTTGAGGTTTTTTGTGTCGCAATACTCGCGATTTTTCTTTTCTCTTATTTTTTTCGGCCACACAAATGGCATTGTCAAGGCTATGCAAAGGTCTTCCAAATCCAGGTGTTTGGGCACCCAGGATAAATAATTGCGCCATTTTTCGGAGGGAGACCGAACCTTACTCACCATTGTATTACCTTATTCAGGTAAAAGTGTTCCTTAAAGTCGTCATTTGAAGAAAATGCGCTCTGCTGTTTGTTACCGCTTCTTCTGCACTCCGCTTTGGAAGCGGCGCTCAACTTAGCTATAAGCAAATTATTGAAGTCTAGAATAATATTTTATTGTAAACAGTATTGGTCATGCATGACAGTAGGATGACATAACATGAGGTTGGGGGGACTCACTACATTTAAAGGTCGTTTGGTGCATTCTACTCGTACTTTTACATTGCATACCAATGTAGGAGTATTACCAATAATGTTGGATGAAAATAACTCCAAAACCAATTTGAACTAATCAAAAATTCTCTCTATGCTTACATAAATGATGGGCGGTCAGTATTTCCCGGAAAATCACTTTGATAGCTGATGCACTGTCGATTTTTTAACCGACGAGCAAACGAAGGAGGATCCTCAAGTCGACGCGGTTTTTTTATTACCACGCATTTAACTTTTTACAGGGTGTCAGGGTTGTCCAATTTTGTGTATTTGTGTGTCCTTTACTCTTTATTATATTAGTATAGTTAAGGGCGTATCCTAGCAGTATTTTTTCAGTATGTTCTTCATACAAATGTACAAAAACTGCTTCTAGAGGCACAATTCTTTTTACATACAATCTATTATTAAAATAGGTATGTCCCTATGTTTTATTTTTTTCTAAAAACCTGTTTAAAAGAAAAAAAAATGTACAAAAACAGTTTTTTTTTCATTCAGGGGCATTCCTATTTTAGTACTAGATTTATGACAAAAGAATTGTGGCTCTAGAATCAGTTTTCAGCGAGAAAATAGAGAAATACATTTGTATGTAAACCATATTGAAAAAATACTGCTAGTATACGCTCTTAAGCCAGCAGTGAATGCAAAAGCACAAGTTGCTGAAACTAGCACAGTGTAGATATGACCTATTGGTTTGTTTGGTTTCTCATTCACCGTCCATCAGGCGAGTGGGTGATGAGAAGGTCCAACGAGAAGTGACCTTCGGCTGCATTTCGTGTGTAGTGGCGTGGCGCCACGTGGCAGGTGATTGGTATTCCGAGGAGGTAACACGGTGTCCGAGCGCCGTAGAACATATAAGAACATAGAAGCGGCAAAACTGTATTTAATTTAGGTTGTCCTCAGATGTAGGTAACCACTGAATTATACAAATTCAGGAATTTAATAGTATTTTCTTACAGCAATCTAGTTTACACACATTAGTACGTGCTACTCACTTTTTTATCACTTGCAATAACACACAGTAAGATCTAAAAACATGTGTAGCCACATTGCCTACTAATATAATAGCTCCTCAAATTTGCGCTCATATGCCCGAAAAACTTTAACGATCTGCAATCGGAATCAAAATGAGAAGCAATCGGTACATTCTACTTTTTACGTCTCATACAAACATGTTTAATATCAAAAATGCTAGACGAAAATAGCTACAATAAGTTACATAAAATAAAAAAGCTTAAGCAACCCCTAGCACAAACATTTCTCCATACTAAAGTCGGTTCAGCCGTTAAGATCGTTAACGGCTGAACCGATTTTGGTAATATATGTCTAAGAACTATTTCCAAGAAACCTGCTATCAAATAAAAAAACCGCATCCAAATCAGTTCAGCAGTTTTAGAGCTATGAAGACTCAGATAAACTTATAGCACTCGTGTTCTTACGTCGGAGTTTTTTTTTTGAAAATGAAAACATTTATTTAGTATCTTTGTTTACATTTTCATAACAAACTTCATTCAAACTTATCAAAAATTCTCTCTATCCTTCATAAACGATGGCTGATCAGTATTTCCCAGAAAACCATCCAATACGATAGCTAGCTGCACCGATTGGTTTATTTATTTCCATGAATTCATTAATATTCGTTAAATATTCTAAATACGTATAATTGAATAGTCCTGTCTAAACGTATCGAACTCTGTGGTTGCGGCCTGTTGTCTATATGTAATGCACCAACACAACGATTAATCGGAATTTGAAGGAATTAGGTATTAGTATTTTATAGAACCTTTACCTACTATTATAACTAAAAAAAAGCACCCCGATCTTGCTTAGCACTTAGCTGTACCATTTTCCTTGTACCTTATTCTTTTTGTTCTTTACTGTTTTGTGAAGAAGAAATAAACGATAATTATTATTATTTGTATCTCTTTGAGTATTACTCTGAGACTCACGGGTGTTACCCCGGTCCTTTGGAAGGCTTGCGTGGGGATATAGATCCAACACGTAGAGGCCCCATGGAGAAGTTGATGTGATAATATGTGTCCAGCCAGAACCCATTCCTGGAAATACCAATGAATGATATATCCTCGAACAGGTTTTGGCCAGAGGTGAGACTATTGCATTAGAAAAAGGGAAATTAATGGGCTCTGGGGCTGAAATATGAGTGGACTTAATGCTGGGTTATTGCAAACGGTCGGACACCTGCCATAATCATGATACTGACTAAAAGTGGCAGGTGGTGACTTGCCGCCCACTAGATGAGCCCCTCTAACTAGCCGACGATTACTGCCGGCAAAAGGGGCAACATCGGTGTGGGCGACTCAGGGGTGTCGAGAGGTGTGCTGCGCTTTCTCCGAAGTTACTCGCGTCGTTAGGCCTTTAACACTTCCACCCCTGGAGCAACAGCTCTCACGACTCCTCTCTGGACGGCTAACTAAGGCAAGCCAGAGCTGAGAATCCTGCGAGCCCTCTTGGGTTTCCACCCCGACCGATGAAGACACGTCGGGGGCGAGGGCTCTGACCGACTCTCTGGAGCACTCGGGTCCGTGGTGTCGTTTGAGTATTACTATTAATATAAAGAGGAAAGATTTGATTGTGTGTTTGCTTTGACAAGGCTCCGAAACTACTGGACCGATTTTCAAAACACTTTCACTTATACAAATGTAATGTATCGGCGGGTGGAATGATTAAGCAATATCAGGCAGCTTGAGAAATTTAACACTGATGATGGCCACTAACACACGCCATAGGAAAAATGTATTTTGTCGAGATTAAAGGACTTTTACTGCGTCTTTCTTCCCCAGACAACACAAATGTAGAGTCACATGGGTTCTTAAGTAAATTAATAGGGACAAATAACACAAATTGAGCTATCCCTACAGTAAGTTATGAACTCATGTCGTAGGATATTAACTCAACGATACTATATTTTTGATACTTAAATAGATAAATATCAAAGACCGGGGCCATTCTAAAAAGATCGTTTTCCATCAAGACCTAGTCGGGGATCGAACCCGCGAGCACTCGTGTTGCAGGGCGTGTTAACCAGTTATAACGACATTTCATTTATTTATTTCAGTACAAATTTATTTTTCTCTTCCCGCGCAGATCGTATTAGTTTGTCGAGGGAATGGGCGTGAGGAATCATGTCAATAGGCGATCCGGCCAGCAACTCATCACTATTTTAATACCATTCTCATCTACAAGCCCACCAACATGCTAAGGTTTGGGCTGGGCTCTGTCTACCTCGCAAGGGAAAAAAATGTGATTGTATGTATACTTACATAAATAAATATTCCTCACCTAATCGTTTGTCATCACGACCTGGGGATCGAACCCGAAACCCCTCGTGTTGCAAGCTGGCATGTTAACCAATTATAACTACTCCAAGATTCAAGATTCAATCGTTTATTTAATATAGGTTTCTTTGAACACTTATTAATTGTCATATTTGTGTTTACAATTTTTACAACAAAAAAATTTTGTTGACGTCAATAATTACTTATGGCTAAGTTTAGGCCGCTTCCAAAGCGGAGTGCAGAAGAAGCGGCAACAAACTGCACAGCGCATTTTCTCCAAGCGACGTCAACTCACAATTCTAGTTAGACCTTATAAACTACTTATATATATGTGGACTGAGTGTGCATTGTTTTAATTAAATGTCTTGATAAAAATTGAATTGGAAAAAAATTATGTCATCATTGAAATGTTAAATTAAATAAAAATGTCATATTATAAAATATTATGTACCGAACGTACCAAACGTAATATTTCTGTGCATACAGAATTACGAGGCGTCTGCGCCAAGCTCAAGCCAAATATTGCTATCAGTAAGGTAATCTTCAGTCCTGTAATATGCCTTTTTAGGGTTCCGTAGTAAACTAGGAACCCTTATAGTTTCGCCATGTCTGTCTGTCTGTCTGTCTGTCTGTCTGTCTGTCTGTCTGTCTGTCTGTCTGTCCGTCCGCGGTTTTACTCAGAGACTATAAGTACTAGAAAGCTGTAATTTGGTATGAGTGTGTATATTAATCATGGCAAAAAAGTCGTAGAAAAAAACCTTGAAAAAATATTTTTTTTTGGGTAGCTCCCATACAAGTAAAGTGGGGGAGTAATTTTTTTTTCTCTATTTACCCATCGTGTGGGGTATCGTTAAAAAGGTCTTTCAAAAATATTGTGAGGTTAAGAACACCATTTTTCGATTTAGGGATCCGTTTCCGAAATATTTGGTTTTAAAGTGCAAAATTTTGTTAGAGGTACGTGTCCCCCCCCTCTATCTGCTAAACGGTTATATATGGATACGTGAAAAAAATTACAGCAATAGTATATATACTGAAGTTGAAAGGAAAACTATCAGAGCTGGGTACTAAGTGCAAACTAAAAAGTTATAGGCAACCAACTTATAAAATGTACTGGAAAATGTAAAATTTCATACAATCTTCATTGTTAGATGTTTTTGGTCGTTAGACTGTGAGGTGTGAGTGTAAACAGTGTGAACTCAAAGTTGTCATTCGCAACTACGGAACCCTACACTGCGCGTGGCCCGACACGCACTTGGCCGGTTTTTTACATAATAATCGTTTCACATAACTTTTGAATTTACTATCAGGCATATCAAGGACTGACTTTGGCAATTTGTTATAGTAGCGTATACAGTTCCCCATGAACGAATCACTAACTCTGCTTAGCCGAAACCGCGGAAGAAATAATCTATGATTGTTACGCAAGGGTCTATCAATTAAATCACTTACTTTCTTAAACTTAGAAATATTTTTTCTTGCGTACATTATATTGTCAAATATATACTGTGAGGCTACAGTTAAAATATTTATGTCCTTAAACAACTCTCTGAGTGAGTCCCTCGAGCCTAAGCCGTAAATGGCACGAATTGCCCTTTTTTGTAAAATAAAAATAGTTTTAATGTCGGCTGCCTTTCCCCACAGAAGTAATCCATATGACATTAAGCTATGAAAATAACTAAAGTATACGAGCCTAGCAGTTGCCTCATCTGTCAATTGTCTTATCCTCCTCACAGCATATGCTGCAGAACTAAGCCTATTGGAAAGTTTAGAAATATGGGCACCCCACTGTAGTTTAGAGTCGATTGTGATCCCTAGGAAGGTAGTATCATTTACAAAACCTAGTTTTTGACCGTCTACTAGAATATCAACGTTGGTCTGCCTCACGTTCGGGAGAGTAAATTTAATGCATTGGGTCTTAAGAGCATTTAGCAATAGATTATTGGCTGAAAACCAGTAAGAAATTTTAGTCAAAATGTTATTTGCTGCGACAGCGTCTTCGCTTTGTCGATCTAACTTGAATATAAGAGACGTGTCATCAGCAAACAACACAATGCCCGCTTCATTCTCAACCATGTAAGGCAGGTCATTGATATAAGCTAGAAAAAGAAATGGTCCTAAGATCGATCCTTGGGGCACGCCAATTTTTAAATTAGTACCTTTTGACTTGACACCGTTAATTTCTACAGTCTGAGGCCTATTTTTTAAATACGATTCAATCAAATCTAAAGATTTATTTTCAAACCCGTACTGACTGAGTTTGAGCAAAAGTGTTTGATGATCAACGCAATCAAATGCTTTAGACAGATCACAAAATACTCCAATAGCATCTTGTGAACCCTCCCATGCATCGTAAATATGAGTAATCAGTGCTACTCCTGCATCGGTGGTCGATTTTCCGCCAGTGAACCCGAATTGTTGGCTATGGAAAAGGTTGTTAGTTTTAAAGTAAAGTTGCATTTGGTTGAGCATTATCTTTTCAAACACTTTGCTCAAAACTGGCAGTATAGAAATAGGCCTATAATTTCCAGGGTCTGTTTTTTCTCCTTTCTTAAATAATGGTATTAGCTTACTAACTTTCATTAAATTAGGAAATATGCCTTCATCAATGCATTCATTAAATATAAAAGCCAAATCAGCGGCAATAACATTTATAATATGACTCACTACAGTAACAGACATACCCCAGTAATCTTCAGATTTTTTTGAGTTTAGCTGTTTGAATGCATCGATTATGTCACTGGGGTTAATATGATTAAATTTAAATTTGGAACTACAAGGGGGGATATTATTTTTTAGTAGCTCCTTAGAACGCTTTGGACAAGAGTTAGTATTGGATGTTATTTTTAAAGGAGTGTTGGTAAAAAAATCCTCAAATGTATTTGCTATATCTTTAGTTGAGGTATTAATCTTATCTCCGCATTTAATTTTAGTGATGTTGTCTCTAGGTTTAATTTTACCGGTTTCCTTATTTATGACGCTCCAGGTTTCCTTAATTTTGTTTTGAGCGCTATTTATTTTCCTATTAATGTGATGTAACTCCAAATGTGATGAAATCTATCAAATATCCTGAGATACAATTACAATAGTGCAATCCGCACCAGCCACTGCGTCCAATCAGCGCGTTCCATTCCGCACAAAACATTAATTTGCAACGAATACAATATTCACTTCATACGCAGGGTTGCAGCATTCCAGGAAATGCAGGCAGAGTGTGTTACTGGAATAACTCATTGTTCGTACTTTAATAGAAAAACTTTTTAATGGTATTTGTTTTAAAAATAGTGGAAATAAGTAAGTATATAAAATACAAAAAAATGTTAAAGTTTATTCTTAAAATAAAGGCCTATTTTATGAATAAACGTTTTGTTCTTTTTTTCAGGCATTTTTTCACGTCTAATTTTACATTTAAAATGATCTTATTAAATGTTATCTATTTAATTAATTGTTGTTCAAAAGCTACATACTACCAGCGTTTCGGAAACCGACCACTGCAGAGAAGAAACGCCGAAAGAAACTCTTTTCGACAGTTTTGGTCGCCTACTTGCCTGAGGGTTTTGTATGATTAGGCATACGTGTTTATTTCTTGTATTTATCATTTTTCTTTTTCTTTTTTCAGTTCTCATGTTACAATTTCGTTGTCAACATATTAAAATGTACGTGTACGTATGTGTAATTAAAGTTATTTTTAGTTTCATTTGGTGGCTAGCTTTTATTAAAAGCGATTAGTATTCAAAACTTGAAACTAGACTTACATTCACTGCACAGTACGCACCCCTTCTCCCTGCTCGCGCCCCGTTGAACCTAATATTGTGTACTTACGCATCGACTCTTGCGATGTTTTCAGCTGCCATAAAATTTGATTCGAACCGTACTATTAAAGTGTAGGTATGTTACTTAATTGTCTGCGTCACAGCAATGAAAACTCTGCCATCTCACACCATATAGACATTTGCGACAAACGCAAAGAGAGTACAAATATTCGTTGAAATGAAATGAAATCATTTATTTGCTAGCAAACACGGTACAAGTATTACACTGATAAAAGGCAGGTCAAAATTAGTCCTTATTGAATTGAACATACGTGTTGCGCCAACAATCTGCATGCAAATATTTAAATATTTAAAGTAATTTAGAATTAAAAATATAAAAATAATAATAATAATGATATATTTCGTGCACTTTTTTGGTTTAATATGTTAGATTAATAAATAACAATAAAAATGATACGTCAACGATACCTACATTAAATTAAATAATGAATAAATGTCAAATTATATAATAAGAAATATGATGATTAAATAATAGGTTTATTCAATTATTATTGCGTATGTCAAAATTTATAATCAAAAAATTCATTAATACTATAAAAGCAATTACATACTAATAATTTGAGCAGTTGGTTGTTAAAACGTACAAAAGGTAGTGACTTCAAGTTCTCGGGTAGAAAATTGTAGAGCTTTATTGCCATATTATAACTATTTCTATAGAATGACGTAGTAGTATGTTCGTGCTGGAAACCGAACCCTGTACCTTTGGGTTAGAGAAATAAGCTTTTTAACAACTGGCTGATGCTATAATATTTCTGTAAATTATGATATGGTAATTATATCCCAGTTTCACTGCTTCATCGTAGTTTGCGCTAACATCTAAACTTGTGAATACTCTGACAAGCTGCCAGCGTATACAACTTACAGATTGTATTTTATTTTAACTAAGATTTAATTAAATAGCAGATCATAATTTGCATAATTTGTAAGTTCTGGGGAACCAGGGTCCCGGGTTTAGCAGTCCGACGTGATAACCACTGCGGTAACAGTTTAAGTTTAATATATAAATATATATCTCGTCAATAAGAATAATGCTCTCTCAATGACAACATCACCGGAACCTAACAAGTGGCATAAAAATATCTCGAGCTCCTCCGTGCTCCGAAGGGCACGTTAAGCCATTGGTCCCGACTGTCATCATTGGTGGCAGTAAGCTATGTCAGATGCCTTTAAGCAGCTTTAAAAATCTGACACCAGTGTAGGCCATTTACATACACGAAAAACAAACAACAGTGGTGTAGGTGCTCAACTAGACTACTCTCGCACTACTTGCTTTTTATAATATGTGCTTTCTCGAATGGTTGCCTGGAAGAAATTGTTTTCGCGATAAGGCCGCCTCTTGCGCATTTTTTGAGGTATTTTATTGTTATTTTTTTATAATTATGTGTGCAATAAAAGGTATCTATCTATCAAGACTTGATGTTTCACATTTACCAAGCGTCTGGTGTTGCTTAGCTTTTTTACAAGCCGTAATTATAATCATCATCAGGTCTGTTTTAGTCTTTACTGCAGGATCATGACCCTCTCTGTACTACCTGAGCCATATATTAGCCAGAGCAGTCGTAAGATTTGGCCTCCACTCTCGACGCTAGCCAGATGGGTTGGAGAGATATCTTTGATGTTTACAAGATTTATTTAGCTTGTGATACCTAAGTCGCCTTCTACGACATCCACGGAAAGACTTGGAGTGGTCCTATTCTACTCTGCTGGGAACCACACGACAAGTGATGTAAGACCTAAACTAAACTTGATGTTTCACATCTACCAAGCGTCTCATGTCGCTCAGCTATTTATAAGCCGTTACAAAAATTTAATGCTCGAGGCAGTTCGTTCGCGGCCACTAAAATGGTTGATGAGCGATGGGCGGCCGCCCGCGGGAGTAATGCCCGCTGATCAATTGGCAAAACGTGCTGTTTTGTCGCGTTCGGTGAGCCGTAAGCTAGGAGCTGTAGCGGGTGAATAACCGCTTCAGATTAATAGTTGTAGCTTGTAGAAAAGATGCTCGAATCTATTTAAAGTCTTTCTTAATCATCCGCCGGATGCAAGCCGCTTCCGACCGGTCGTATTGGAAATCCTTTTAAGAGACCTATACCCAGCAGTGGCCTTCCTGCGGCTGAGATGATGGTGATATAAAAAAGGATGTTTTGCATTGTTTATTGTTTATTGTTTATTGTTATAAAAATCACATACAGATTTACAGTTATACACCAAATCATCTGCATGCTAGTCGGTAAAATAAGACAATAATGTTTAGTAATAATTAGCAATTCAAAATAAATAAAGTCAAGAAATAAAATAAAACAGCAATAAAAATGTGCACATGTCAAGTATACAATTATTATTGTGAATGAATCTTAAAATGTCAAATTAATCGAATTTAAATAATCTATAGTCTTATTAACAAATAAATTAAATGAATCATTAAATATATCAATGTCATTGTTACTGACGAGCATGTCACTGAGCAGTTGCAGGGCTCTTAGCGTTGGGGCATTCTTTGCGTATGCAGTGCGAACGGAGGGAGGGATGATCAGGCGGGGCCGCCTTCGCGGGGCCTCCAGAGCTCCACCACCCTGGAGCCAGCGCGCAGGAATACGCAACTGTAACCTTTCAAGAGCAGACTTGTTTTTAACTTTGCTTGATAATACATGGTAAAAGTGTATTAACAGTTGCATTTTCCTCCGGAATACCAACGTATTAAGGCCCACCATACCTAGAACAAACATTGAAGGGTAGAGATACGGGTAGTAACCGTAGGTTTTCCTGAACAGCCACCTAGCGAATTTCCTATTGATTTTTTCAATGGTAAGAGCATAGGTGCTTTCGTAGGGATCCCAAATGATTGATCCATATTCTAGTTTGCTCCGAACGAAGGCATCAAAAAGTATTACGGCTACTTTGGCATCTCCGAAGTCAGAAGACACTCTCAAAATAAAACCAAGCGCTTTAGAAGCTGCCCTGCAGATATTCATGATATGGTCATGGAAATCAAGACTGCTATTCATAGTAACTCCTAAATCCTGGATTTTGGATACCCGATCCATTGGCCTGTCATTTAGGTGATATGTAGCACAGATAGGAGTACGAGATCGACTAAATGTAATTGATTTACATTTGGCTTGATTAAAGTGTAGGTGGTTAGCTTTACTCCAAGCAGCAACTGCATCAATGTCGTGTTGTAGTTTTCGAGTGTCCCCTACGCTACTAACTCCAATGAATAACTTCAAATCGTCAGCAAACAAAAGACACTTAGCAAAGCTAACGACTCCAGGGAGATCATTAATCATGATCAGAAATAAAGTGGGTCCCAACGTACTTCCCTGACTTACTCCCGATCTAGTGTAATAGCTGTGCGATGTAAAATTTCCAAGTTTTACCCGTTGCGACCGATCAGACAGATAACTAGCAATGAATCTCAGAAGCCCTGGAGTAAAGCCAATGACTGAACAGTTTCGCAGAAGCACGTCGTTGTCGACCAAGTCAAACGCTTTTTGGTAGTCGAAGTATATAGCATCGACTTGCCGGCCATTGTCCATTTCGGCGCTGACGTAATCGACCAGATTGGTCAGATTAGTGACTGTTGACTTACCACTGCGAAAGCCATGTTGAGAGTCATCCAACCATACATCCATCTGCTGCCGCAGGCGGGCATCAATCATACTCTCAAAGATCCTATCAAATACAGACATAACTGCAATGGGTCGGAAATTAATTACCTCACTAGTAGAGCCTGCTTTGTGCACTGGAGTGACATTACTTGTCTTCCACATATTGGGGTAAGTACATGTCTGAAGAGCGAGGTTGAATATATATAGCAGAGGTGTCCTCAATACCTCCAGACAATCTTTGACGATAAACGGTGGAATTGAGTCAGGACCAGGGGAAGAATGAGGCTTTAACTTTTTGACAGCAGTAATTAAGTCTCTAAAATCAACCACAGTAATACTCACATGCCGCGAAGATGCAAGATTAGAGGCGCAGCGTTCAGCATCTTCTATATCGAGCTTAGGGAGGTCTGGCTTAAAAACAGAACTGAAGTATTCAGCGAACCCATCAGCAGCTGCCTGCCCTGTTAAGGTGTTACCGTTATAGGTATACTTAATACACCTATCTCTACCCTTGCGTTTCGATTTAACATACTGCCAAAATTCTGATGGGTTTGCAATCAATTTATCTTGGGTACTTTTTAAGTAGCTTGTGTAAGCAACCTTTACCAGTTGCTTCACACGGCCCCTGTAATACCTAAACATTTCTCTATTGAACTCCTTGCCTTCACGTTTGGAACGTTTAAGATGGTAGTATTTGACTTTAATGCAGTCAATAATTTCCTTTGTGTACCATATGGGGTATAGGTGACGTTTGCCCGGACGAGAAATGCTTTTATAAGGTACATAGGATTCAATGCATTGATTTAATTTGTCGTAGAAGGTGCTAACAGCCGAATCCACGTGTTTATCATTCATGATCTCACTCCAGTCAGTTACGGATAAAGCATAATAGAGACCATGTAAATCAGCCTTATAGAAATTTTTCTTAGGCAAGACATTAGGCAGGAAATCAGATGATGTCTCGTATACATGGTAATTCAAACAAAACTCCACTTCAGTTTCTAATGGTGGATGGAGTACATCCATGGGCACTAAATGGTTTTCGGATGAGGTAACCCTCACTTGCTCAGTGGCATGCTCACTCAGAACCAAATCTAACATGACACCAAATTTATTATACAGCGTGTTGTGTTGGTTCAGATTGCAAAACTCTAAAAAAATAGAAAATTGATTTTTAACACGGACAGAACAGGAATTTAAATTAAAGTCACCAAAAATTATTAAATCTAGATTGAAATAAATGCAAACAATATTTTCAAGACAATTAAGTACTTCTAGATATTTTTCATCAGTATAGCTAGGAGGAAGATAGACAACACAGCATACAAATTTAACAAATTTTGATGTGACCAACACAACTAACAATTCTTTCTCCTCTGAGAGGCCATCTATATCCGTTATCATATCCAAATTATAACAATCACGAGCCGCTAATAAAACTCCGCCCCATCCAACATTACTAACACGGTCTTTACGTAAGACAGAGTAGCCGGGTGGGAACAGTTCAGCATTAAATACAGAGTCAGTCAAAAAAGTTTCAGTTAAGGCTATTAAATCACAGTCACAGAGATACATATTGTTATGGAAAACAGTAGTCTTAGACCTTAGACCACGCACATTTTGATAATATATCTTAACATATTTTTTACTAATCTTTACTTTTGGGGCGAAAATTCTGCTTCCAAGGTTTTATGCAAATGTCAGTAGCCCATTTTTCGGAAAGCAAAATATTGTCAGCAAGTTTTGCTGGCAAGCCAAGCTTAAAAGAGGCATAGTTGCCTCTGGACTTCAATGCCTCTACAGTACAGTCCTCACAACCACTGATAGAAATTAAGTGGGCACGTACATCACCCTCAGTTGTACCTTGCTTCACGTAGTAGAGATGGAGATATTTACGTCTTTCAGAAGCTTGCAGGGGTGTCGCGCCTGGTGGCGCAGATCCTCGCAATATTATTGGTTTAGAAGGTGGTGAAGTCCTGCGATCAAAATCTAATCTGCAGTCATCACGAGACTCTCCAGTAACCGTAGAGACACGCAAAACAGTATCAGCGGTCGACTGTCTGGAAACCGGTAAGGTGGTAGAAGATGGGTCACTCGACTGCAGCTTAGGCATTACAGTAGAATGCAACTGTGCCAGCTTTATTTGTGAGGAAGTATTGTTGTCATCCCAGGACTTTACAGCATCCGTGGATACACGCAGAACAGCATCAGCGGTCGATGGTCTGGAAACAGGAAAGGTGACAGGAGAAGAGTCAGTTGACTGAAGCCTACGCGTCGCACTAGAAGGGACCACTCTTAATTTCACTTGTGAAGATGTTTTCCCAGTGATGCCTTTTGTAGGAGGACTGATATTTGCGGGTTTATTTGTGGTCTTCTCACATACATCTGAAGTTGCACCTTGTAAAGTGATTAGGGACTGATGCTGTTTGTCTGGAGCCGTTGTGGTAGCTTTGAAGTCTTCATCATTGTCACTGCATTTTTGTCGTGACATAACGTGGCAAAGCCTCTCTTCAACAATGCCGATTTGTTCTGAAACATCTTTTTTAATATTGTCAGTAATTGAACTCATAATTAGCCGTAGTTCCTCACGAACAACCATACGAATACTCTTTAAACTGGGACAGCAGCACTTGGGTAGATGTTTCTGACTGCGGCGTAATGTTATATTATCCACTTCACCAGTGGGTGTGTCGACAGTATCTTCATCTGTTGTGATTGGCAAATACGGCATTTGACGGACTGGCGTTGATGAATTATCTTTTTTTGGTATCTTACTGCGACATATAACACACAACCATGTATTGTGAGCCTCAGTATTTATGGATTTATATGCCTCTTCTGTTAGACCAGCACAAATCAGGTCGTAGTATTTTTTGCAATCGGTGCATTTTATACAGGAGTCACAGGTATCAATATTGTGATTACAACCAGCACACTTATAAGTGGCCATGCCTGTTTTCAATTCCAAAAGATAATTATTTACAAAAAAAAAATATAGAAAGAAAAATAAAAATAAAAATATATATGCCGCCGCCGAGGCTCGAACCATGGGTCCTCTGAGCGCTATAGTGCAGGTATCTTGAGCACCTTGACCGCTAGGCCAAAGATCTTATTGCGCTACGAGATGAAATTTAAGTTCTAAGGCTTGAGTTATTCTAAGTTATCGCAAAGACCGTTTAGACTGGTTTAAATGTCATGAGTCATCACACGGCACTTGTTGGACACTGCAAATGGTATGATTGTAATGTTTTATTTGAATATATCCACAGCTTAGATCTCAGTTCCACACTTCAACTTTACACTCACTTATGAAACAGCACTATGAGAAGTTTTAGACACAGTCATAAGCCAATACAGCTGTGTTTAACAATTTAAACGAATATTAAACACGGGAGCTTAGCTTTAGCGTGCGCGAGCGAGAGCGAGAGCGTGCATTATGCTATCACATTCTAGAATTTGCATCACATTGCTAGATTCATGTGATCGTCCTTTGTATCAGGCTCGGTACATCTCTTGCCTTAGTCCAGAATCACACTCCACAAACTACATCACGGCTCTGTATCAAACAGTTCATGCGCCGGCTAATTCTAATGCTACAAGCCGGGACACATGTATTGATTTCGATGATCTGAAGCACTTGCTGAGAAGCAAAAGTGGTCGTTTGTATGAGGCTCGCTAAATCCCTTGCCTTAGTCCAGTACCCGCAAACTGCATCACGGCTCTGTATCAAACAGTTCATGCGCCGGCTAATTCTAATGCCGCCAACCCGTGACACGTGTATTGATTCTGATAGTGGGAAGCTGCGTAATGTACTGCACTTCAAGATAGCTAACAAACAAAATTGACAAAAGTTTTAATGATTATCTCTTGGTCACTTACATTTTAATTTTTGCCTGATTATGATATGCAGTTGGAGGAAACTGTCTTCCGAACAACCTGGCAATATTTTAATAATGGAACTAGAATAAATAATAGAACATTCTTATTTCAAAGGCCAAAACCGCCAACCAATAGCATAGAAAACACGATAAAAAAACGAAATCAATAGACGAGTGTCATTGTAGTCGTCAAGTAAGCGAGCAGCCTCCGCTTCAAATTCTCATCAGAGCGGAGTGACGCGTTTAAGTTTTCCCATTTCCCTCATCATTCCCTCATCGAACCAATTTCATATTCCCATTCATTCGATGGCTTTAATATAAATAAAGTGTTGACTCATTTTTTTCCCATTCAGCGTTCAATGGGGAGTGAAATTACCCCTTTGTGGGGAGTCTCCGGTGAATTTGTGAAAATAAGTGTGCTGAGGTGTGGCGTAACATACGGTGAAATAGAAGGGCAACTTCATTTATCAAATAATAATTTTGTCTGGAATTTTGTTCACATTACTTATTCATTTATTTGTTAAATAAATTCTTGTTATGTTGTAATTTAAAAGAATATGGTTACGGTATTTTCAATTTATATTTTATATTAAGTTAATCGCACAAACTCTTGTAAAATCCATTGATTATGTGTTTTAAACGCCAAAGTTCAAAGAAGAAGAAAAACCACAGCGGCACTCCGGAAATACAAATAGAAGTGAAAACTTGAACAATTACGTATTTTATGAAACGTCAGGACATATTATATTGTGCCGGAAATACTTTTATATATACATAGAAACAGAAGTGTCAATTTTTTGGTAACGGTATCGCGAGTGCAATAGTTTTTTCCCATCTCAATAATGTCCAACGCTTCTTAAGGCGAGGTGAGTTCACACACTAGCGCCACCCAGCAATTAATTCTATAAGTCCTAAATCATATCAAATTTTAAAAATCTTATAGATGAATGCCCTAGTAAATTACTTGTAGTATTATTGGTACAAGTTTTCACAATTTAAAATTTGATGAATTAAGAGAACGAATGACTACCGCCATAAGTGGCTACTTTTGGCGGTAAAAATTCGTTCTCTTAAACTTACTTAGATTGTAATATCCATGAAAAGTAACAAAAATAATACTACAAGTAATTTATTAGGGCAGCTATTAGATTTTTTAAATTGATTTGATTTAGGAGTAAATGAATTAATTGCTGGGTGGCGCTAGTGTGTGAATGAGTTCACACACTAGCGCCACCCAGCAATTAATTTACCTTAAGAAGTTTAAATTTTAATAAGTTAGTGAAACCGTTTTGTTTTATGTTAATATACCTACTTATAGGTAAAATGATATCTTGCGTAATTTTCAATAAGTAAATTGTTCTTAAATAATATGAGTCTTCTGTCCGCTCCCTTATACTATGGTCCAAGGTCGCGGTTCTTAAAGTAATGTCCTCTTTTGTGGGAATATTGCGCATCATACCAGCCATGGCTCATGGGAAACTATCACTCGCAATGAGCGGGGGAATTACATTTTGAATCGAATGAATCTCAAGTATGTTATAGGATTTGTTACTTACCTAAAATATATATGTAGTTTAAGGTATAAATTATCAGAATTAGATTAAATTAAAACTCATCTTACTAGATATAATACAAACGAAAAAAATTGTATAAAGATATATAATATATAATTAAGATAAAAACGTTTGAATAGTCACACGACTAAGAGAAAAGTCAAATTATTAACATCAGCAAGAAATTAATATGGCGGACGTAAACTGTTAACGTAAAAAGCAATCGTGTATTTTTCTATGTAACTTAAAAAAAATATTCTTATAATATCCCATTTTTAACCTAAAAAATATAGCCTATGTACTGTACCTATATATCATTCGTTCTGTAGTTAGGTTTCTAACAAAACAGGTGAACCTAAATCTTTCAGGCATTTATGAGCTTTAGAAAAATGAAGACACTCAACCCCATATTATATAGTCGTACATGAAACTTGCAAACATTATATTTCTTTTTTGAGACATCGTGTAAATTTATTAACGTAAGTACTATATTAAAACAAAAAGCCTTGACTGCTTCCTGTGGGATGCTTTCGTTCGTTTCCAAGTTAATTGAACATTTTCCAGGAAAAGGCAATTTTAATCGAGGTTAAACTTCTTCAAAATTCTTATACGATATTTTTAGGGTTCCGTACTTCAAGGGGGCACACTAGGCACAGTAGCGACGCCAATCATTTTATTCCTAATACTTTACATCATCATAAAAAGAAATTCAAGAATGTAAATCATATAAGCCTTAGTAAATAACCTGAAGTATTTTTGGAATCGTGTTTTATTAAATCAGTCATTAAGAGAAATAGTGATTACCGCCAAAAACGGCCGTTTTCGGCGGTAATCTGATTCTCATAATTCTCACTGATTCTGATAATATTAAACATAATTCCAAAAATACTTTAGGTTATTTACTAAGGCTTATTTGATTTACATTCTTGAATTTCTTTCTATTTGTAAAGTATTAGGAATAAAATGATAGGCGTCGCTACTGTGCCTAGTGTGCGGCCTTAATAGGTAAAAAGAAAACCTTGTAGCAAATCACTTCGTTTATCTATTCTATTTTTGTTATTTTATGGCTTCGAGTTTAATAGTTAGTAATATACATAGTTTAAAGATATACAAAGTATCGTTGTTGTACAGTATAGAGGCAGCAAATAGCAATCAAAGATGTGTTAGTCCCTTAATTGCTTTATGGGAGCTTCTTTGATTGTTAATGAGCAGGAGTATTAATAACACTAAACTACAGCAATTTAATATTATAAAGTCCTCTTATGTTTTCGCGATTGCTACACATTTAAATAAAATTATTTTCATACGGTTTTTATCGCGTTTATTACATTATTTATACACCTAACGTTTCGAGCACTTTACGAATAATAATATATTTTAGGTATTTTATCATATTTTTAAGGTGTTTAGTTTTAGGTTAATTTTTCATAATTATTTAATATGTAATTAGTTTATTTTAGTTTAATTTAATAAATAAACGCGATAAAAACCGATTTAAAATAATTTTATTTAAATTATAAAGTCCACTAAAATCAATTTGCCAAATCATCTAAGGCAAATCCCAACTGAACTCGTTGACTTCCCACCAAAAACTTAATCACTTCGTGGTCAGTATGAATGTCAAAACTATTTCAGTCAAGAATTATTATTATTTATTTATTCAAGAACATACATATGAATATGGTATTTACAAGTTGTTCTACAAAACTATTTATAGAGAAATGCGTAGAACTTCGCTTATTCGTTTTTTTTTTGTCAATAACTCTGTGGTCACGCAAATCTGTAAAATAATAAAACTTAAAAGTCAACGTAATCAAAAGATATGCCCGTTGATTTCCATAAGGTGCATTTCGATGACATAAAATTATGAAAATGTACTGTTCCTGTTATAATATAGTTACATACTTGTTATACAAAAAATATATACCCGCCTGCGATATATTTATACATAATAATACAAAAAAATATATTCCAACACGGAACCCGCCAGGACGCGAATCCGTCACGCACTTAGCCAACTTTTTTTGCTTTCTCATTACTTAATATCAGCTATTATCCTAATAAATCGTTTTTTTTCAATAAATCGGAAACACTCCGCCCGCTCTGTAGCGGACAATGCGGCGTTTTAAATTGCACCCGATTTTTCTTTGACGCAAGATTGATAGATGTAGCGATTCGGTGGGGTGAGGGGGGGGGGCAGCTTTGATTGCATAGGAAGCCGAATATATTGTTACAATTTGTTACATTATAACAAGAGTTGTTACAAAAGCCAATGTCGTAAAATCAATGTAATGACAAAACAAATTGTCACGAGGAATTCGCTTTTAAAATCATCAATTCAGCTGTAGGGCGGGCAGCCTAGGGCGGGCGGCTTTAGGCGGGCGGCACTCTAATAATTAACTGGGAATAAATACCGTGAATTAGTCCCGACGGAGGCCGTTACTCATAAATAATTACACTTTTTAATATTTTGAGCGACGCGACGCGAGCCCGACGTAAGACGTTGTCGATTGTCTGATAGATAGATCTTATCAGAGATGATTAATGGTTTTTAACTATTGTTAGAAATGTAGAGTTCACTTTTTTGATAATGCTAGTATAGTAATTAATGTATTTTTAACTGCATCTGGAGATCAGAAAAGACAATAACACGATGTCGAATAGAGTTTAAACAAAAGACAAACATACATATATAATCTGACACATGTAAAGTTTGAGATAGACGCAAAAAGTAATAAAATTAAAATTATTGTTTTTTAAATATATTTCTAACCCAACTTTTACTCAAAAAAATGGTTTGTTTATCATAGATGGTGTACATATACTTATCAGTACTTAAAACATAATTATGTTAAATAATAAATACACAAACATGGTAACACACATTATTGACACTCAGCATAGTAAATCTCAATAAATAATACTAGTACTTACGAAGTTTGATACATTTTTCTATGACATCAAAAATTCCTAGAAGACAAAAATTAATCAAAATATCGTGTAAGACATTTTCTGGCGAACATTTGCAATATTCGTCGTTTATTGCGAATTCACAGCAAAGTACAGATAGAGTAGACGTTATAAAAGATGTCTCCAATTTAGATAAAAGCAGCTGAAAGTATTCCAGAAAAGGTAAGACGTTACGGAGCTTTTCTTTAGGGTAACCGTTAAAATTTACAAGGAAGTTGAAAAATTAACTCACTACGAGTAAACGTAAGATTAAATATGCATTTAAATTTCGTACTGCTGATTGAGTGTAGGTGACTCTTAGAGCTGTAGACCTCAAGAGTCTTTTCACAGCCAACCCAACATTTTAAAAATTTCCAATAACTGAATAGGTACATACATACCTACATACATAGTTACAATCACGCCTGTATCCCTTGCGGGGTAGATAGAGCCTAAGGTACCCGAATACCACGTTCAGCATAGAAAGCGGAATAAAAATTGTGATGGGTTGCTAGCCGCATCGCCTATTGACGTATTCCTTAGATTGGTGCACAATCCCTTGACCGGCTCGGAGCGGGAAGAAAAGCAGCTGGTATATCCTATGTTTTCCCTTTTCTCCCAAACTAGCGTGAAAGCATAACGGAATTGATAAAAAACATTTATTTTACTAAAGACCTTGCTCAAAAGTTTTCACGAGAATCAGTTGAAAAAAGGCTACTTATTCAGAGAACAGTATTTTTTTTTTTACTTAGATCAGCCAAACCTTGCTTCGCGTTTGCTCGGTCATATACTTAGTTAGGAAAACACCCAAAGTGCAGGCCTCTAAATAATTCTCGAAAATGAGCCAACTATTCATATCACAGAATAAGCCTTTGTATAAGACATCAACGGCTCATAAAAGTGACAAACTCATTCAATTATACTGTATTATGGAAATTTGGATTTCTTTAAAAAAATCAAACAAAGAGGCAGTGAATTAGGCAGCTATCTTAATGACCTAGTTCTCCTTTAAATTTTAGAGCTAGCAATAAAAAACATCTTCTTTTTCTTGGGCGCCTTTCCCTATTTGGGGTCGGCTCTGTATGTCAACTCTCTCTGAAGTTTTCAGCATGATACGTTAATTGTTTCGGGGATTCGTCTGTGTTTGGTCAAAGGTACAGGTCAGGAACTCAGGGGTACAAATTGGGGCCTGGTTGAACCAATTCTGCACCCTTAGTTTATAGGTTACGCTCTCAGATCACTGAGGACGGAAACCGCCTGACACAAAAATCCACCTTGAATATTTGTCGTGAACGGAATTGACGGTATTGTGCCGGCTCTCAGCACAGCGGGCCCGTGGAGACGCGACGCGTTCGTGCCACTGAAAGGATTTTAGTGTCGCGACGGCGATGTCGCGAGTAGGGCGACCACTCACTAGCAGGAACATCGGAAAGTATTGTAAAACGCTCGGGCACATCCATACTCAGAGTCCGGCTACCAGCGCGAATAGCCGCATTACGTGCCGCAGCATAGTGTGCATCCACACACATTTTGCACTTGTCTCACTTTTTTTTATCTGAATGATTATCAATTATTTAACGAAAAACTGTAACAATCTTTTTTATAAACGTATCCGAACTGTAAATTGTTTCAAAATAACCTAAATAAGTTGTCTTTGTAAAAGGTGTTCCTATTCTTTCAAATCCATCAACGGGGCAGAGATAAATAGAAATAAATTTACTGACGAGCGCGTTGCTCTTCAATGTTTGTGATTATTACCCAACAACTCACCCAGAAGGATGTATGTATGCCTACACAGCTTGGCCGATTTTGAAGTTTGAGGTGTCAATACATTTGTATTCTTCCCCGAAGTGTCATAGGCCATGTAACGTGAGCAAAAATAATCAATATGGGGGACTTAAACTATTAAAAACGTCAGATGGGTTTCTTTATTTTTTGAATAATTCTACTTGTTATTTTTTTAGTTACCACAACACAAAAATAAAACAAGAAAGGTTACATGCATGAAGGGGATAAGACAAGGAGACAGCGCTGCAAATGTCTCCTAGACTTATCCCCGTCATGGACACCGTACGCGCCGCAGCCTGCGACAGATGGATTCCTAGCTCGGCGCCGTCACCCGCCGACGTGACGGCCGCAAATAAACACATTTACACTCTGGCAGCTCCTACACATCAGATATCAATATATACATACATATTATCACGTTTTTATCCCTTGCGGGGTAGACAGAGCCCAAGGTCGTAAAACTCAAAGGCCATGTTTAGCGTATTTGTGGGCGTTAAGGTGGAAAGCGGAATCAAAATAGTTATGGGTTGCTAGCCGCATCGACTATAACTTGATTTCGTAGATTTACGCCCAATCCCATGACCTGTGACGACACAAATTCACAATTTACTGTGGGGCTAGCTAAATTTGTGGGATATGTTAGGGAATATGTCTGCTTCTTCCTCACCTTATCCCACTTTATGTGCGGTCGGGACAGCATGTAAGTTTCTTCCATTTTGCTCTATCTTGAGCCATATCTTTCGTTACCTTCTTTTTCCCCATATCCTCCTTCACACACTCCATCCATCTTTTCTTATGTTGGGGAATATGTGTGAATTATTATTTATCCATTTATTCTTGTCTTCAAAACGTGTCAAGGAAGTATAGCGATGACTTGCACTATGTGCCTCGTAAATATCACCAGCATAGACTGTGATACATGACGCAATAGAATAACAGTTTTTAGTTGTGTTAAATATGGTGTATGGTCAGGGGTGTTATCTTCAACTGCCAGTCCGGTAGTTGTAAGTATGGCATGGCTCCCGAGCTGCTACATTCTCAACCACAATCTAGGTAGCGTCCCAAACTGTCTAGTCCTAAATCCTTTTACTCACATTATAAACCTGCTAAGGAGCTTGCAGAATCTGACAGTAAAGACCAGCATCACATCAATGAGATTCACTTTTAACTTAGACAACTTTGATGTTTATAAGTTCTGTTTATTGCTTCCTAAGTCGTCTTCTACGACATCCACGGGAAGGCTTGAAGTGATTCCTATTCTATTCTGTCTATTTTTTGGACGCTTAAATATGAACAGTTACATAAATCTATACTAATGTTATAAAGAGAAAATAAATATTTCTTGTTTGCATTAAATAGGCTACGAAACTATTAAACCGTTTTTCAAAATTCTTTTTAGATAGTAAATTTATCTGCAGATGACATAAATAAATAAATATATAGCGACATATCACACAAATTGAGCTAGCCCCACATTAAGTTGTGAACTTGTGTGGCAGGATACTAACTCAACGATACTATATTTTATAACATATACTTATAAAGATAAACATCCAAGACCCAGGTCATTCTGAAAAAGATCGTTTTCCATCATGATCTGACCGGGGATCGAACCCGGGACCCCCGTATCGCAGGCTGGCGTGTTGACCGCTGCGCCACGGAGCTCGAAGCTCGGAAGATTTATTACTGCATCGTAGGCTTTCTATGCACCGCCTCGCTCGCTACGAACGAGTATATTGTACTCTACTATAACAAAAACATTTGCATGTTCGTCTGCACGGCTGAGTGCGTCTGTGCGTCTAGCAAACAATGGTATCTGAGATAAAACTGTTCTATCGACTGCCTCGGTATTTTACAAAAACTACAAATGCTACAATTAATGCTTAAAAAACGTCGCGGGAAAATTGCTAGTGGTGTTTTTGCAAAACATTGGCAATCTATTACAGCATTGCAATATCTACGGCCACCTCTCCCGACTTTTTAACAGGATCCGACAAGCGACTATTCCTGGTCGGGATTCGAACTCAACTCTATTTTTCGCGTCCAAATGGCTTCCAGAAGTTCGCCGTAAATTATTGAAACAGGCTCGACAGTTGAGCGATGTATTGATTTGTTTTAGTGCTCGTTTTGTGGGAACTAAAGCTGGGAATAAATAAACCTTTTAGTCGGGGACATCATTTCTGAGTTAGCGTTTGACACTAGGTATTAGAGTTTAGACTATTACGGAATATTTTGATTTAGAGAATAACGAAGTGCAGAGCAATGTTTTCGGGAATATGGCCAATAAAAGCAATATTGTTGTTGCAAAGAGATTAAATGTACATATTTATATGTTATACATTTTCTTATGAGTCTAATGTTTTTTTTAAAGGCCGGTAACGCTTTTGTCCCACCCCTGGTGTTGCAATTGTCCATGGGTGGCAGTGGTCACTTACCATCACGTGACCCGCTTACTATCACAAAAAACTGCATGTATTATAAACCGCATAAGCTGATTTATTTATTAAACCTCTTTCTTAAAACAACATGTTCCGTCTTTACAGCGAACTTATTGCGTAACAAAACTAAAGCTGTCTAGCTAGTCCCGCCTCATAACACGTCGCCGTCGCAGCATACTCCGGGACACGCGCAGAGTGCACGCAAATTTAATAAAAACACGTGCGAGCGGAGTGGTGGGCGGACGCCTGGATAGCGCGGGGGCATAGCCGGAGGCGGATTGTGATAGTTATTTTTGGACTATAATCATTTACTTGTATAAGAACCCTCTTCATCATCTCATCTTTGTTTAGCCCGTTCACAGCGCATAAATGAGACACAATACTGAAACGAATGAAACAGACCACTCATGGTCTGTGGAATTATGAACTAGTTTGGAAAAATAAGCACCGACCACACTTAGGTACATAATATTTTTCTAGCACGAGTTATCAGATCCCAAAAATTATCTTACTTCGTAACATTGACTCTCCGAAATTAAACAATAAGTTTCTGTATCAACAGTTTAAAGCACAAAAGCTGAGGCCGAGAGGTGGTTCCGAAAAACTCTGACACCAGGGTGTGCGTAGTCGACTGACGTCATGATGACTCATTATTTCGTGTTCGTTCATCAAATGATGAGCACAAAAAAATGACATTACTAAGTGGGTAAGGTTCTTAAATGGCGACCACGTATCGATAAGCGCAGCGTTGGATACCCACCGATAATGTTACCCGATATGTTTACTAAGTGTATGTAATTTGTATAAATTTTATTTAATTTCATATTGAAGAGGTGTGGGTCGTTAGCAACACGCTTTTTCAAATGAATTAAAAGGTAAGACCAACTTGGGGTAAGTTGGTCTTAAACTTTTAATTCATTTGCTGTCAGAGAGGCCGCAGCCGGTCTGCTGAGCGGTAATTTTCATGCATACCTGTATTATATATCAGAGGGGCGCAGGTCAGTTGGACGCCTTTCAAGGATGTGCTTATTGAAATACCAATGATATGCATTCAGCGCTCCGTGGAGAGTTCAGGGGCTTGACCTTATTAACTGTATTTTATATTGTTTAATTCCATCTAATTCCAATATAATTCACTACTCTACAAAATTTCTTTGGTAAATCTGTCCGGCTATTACTCTCTGCAGGTCGCATTTCTCATTATATAGATTTTTTACAAATTCCCTCAAAACCTCATCGCCACCGCTTTATATCATCCCGGTATTAATAAAAAACGCAAGTATTATTTTGTCATCAGTAAGACAGGTAAATTTATTGATACCATCGTCGTAGGATTATAGATAACTATTAGCCTTAATCGTGTAGGAGTACGTCTTCTTTTTATCAGCTTTTTACAAAAAATACTTCTGGCAATATTATCCGTTCCTGAGATACAACAGAAACATAAAGACGAAATACACAAAGCAATAAAATCTGTGTTAAAATATTTGAGCCCAAAATGTGATAAGTAAGTAAACGTCAACATATTCCAGAATATAATTTAATAATAATAATATTTTACGTAATATTACAAAACGGAGCCGAGCAGGACTTAATGAAATTACGGCGCATTATGAATGCAGTCGTAGCGGCTACGGCGTAGACCTACTACGGTACACAGTAGCTACGGCGTAGCGCTGCTACGGCGCACAGTTATCCGGAATTTGGGCTTCCATCGACAATATCGCTCAAAATCAAATTGAGTATCACTTATTTTTGTTATATTTTTTTTAGTTGCGTATATTTTATATACTTAGCAATGAAAAACATCGATAAACGGAATTTACAATTAATTTATAGATGCCAAGTTTCGTATAAAATAATTCCCTCATTTATCAATTTTAATCTATACATAGAATAAAACAGTAAAAATATTTTGTCTGTACATTCAGTATTTTTGCCTGAAATGGATAGAGGGACACTTAAAAAGAATAATAGAAAGCAAAAAATTGTTTTTTAATTTCTTTTCTGTCTGTATGTATGATCACATTTATCTCCGGAAATATTGGACGAATTCGAATGAAACTTTTTTTGCTATATAGCTATTAATCCGGAGCAACATATGAGGTAGAAATGATTTTGAAAAATGGAACACCTGATGCAGCATCATAATGATCCAGCTGAACTATAGGAAATATAAAAGTGGAGCCTTAGCAAAAGTTGTTAAGCCTGATGAGCATTTTAGTTGAGTTATAAAAAATTTGAGATTTGGAACACCTCATGCAGAACCATAATGGTCCAGGTTAACTATAAGAAATATATAAATGACGCCTTAGCAAAAGTTATTCAACCTGATGGGCATTTTTTGTTCAGGGATTTAATTTGAAGATTTGGAACACCTGACGTAGAATCATAATGGTCCAGGTAAACTATAGGAAATATAAAAATGACGCTGTAGCAAAAGTTGTTCAGCCCGATTAGTATTTTTTGTTGAGGTGAAAAAATCGAAGATTTAGAACATCTGACACACTAAGTACCATGTTAAATGTTATATCGACAATTTTACAGAGTCACACTCTCCTCTGGGATAGAATGCGTAGAGTACGATTAGCTCATATTACTGGTGACCGCCCAGCGGTCCTCCCTTTGGCAACATAGTTTTCAGCCCATACGACAAAACATGACTTTGCTGTCCCTCCAAGCCTTGAACACCCAGGCAACACCTAAAGGCGAGGTCCGTCCCTCCCGAAGGCCCTTTGGAGATGTGCAATAGGTTGAAGGCGCTCTGCCCATACCTCAAAGATTGGTAAAGTAGCGCAAGCTCACTTGGAGCTAGCTATATAGTCTTCTTCTTATCGTATTGGTGGCTCAAAAGTCTAAAAGAATCCTATATTATATCCCTAGCTGCAGCCAATGCAATGCCACAGAATTAATAATAGCAGTGTCATACAATTTTATAGCACTGCTACAAGTATTTTCTTATGTATGTTTACTTCGTATTAAGGTATATTAATACGCCGGAGTCATATAGTCCACGCGAACGAAGTTGCGGGCATCAGCTAGTAATAAAATACATACGTATATTTTTTTTGGTCAAAAGCCGTTTTTTCTTCTGTAACCGGTAAAATAGTATGGTTTACTGTTTGGAGTTTTGAGTACTTTTAAACTGATACGGCTCGGCTGACTGTGAAGTGGTTTTTCGGAGCACTGTGCGGCGCACTATGGTTACATCAGATGACTCGCTGATCAAATTAATTCAGATTTGGGTCTGAAAATGAGGTTACAGGGATTCAGACAGTCAGGCGATACTCAGTAGTGGAATGAGGCACGAGTGTTACAGATCATATTTTACCTAGGGGTGTGTCTATTTTATTAAACAAACTAGCTATTACCCGCTTCTCCGCCCGCGTGATATATAGCCCATATCCTTCTCAGTACCCAAACCTATGTATAGGTATATGCAAAATTTCATGATAGAACGGTTCAGTAGATACGGCCTGAAAGCGTAACAAACAAACAAACTCACATTCGTATTTATAATATATTAGTTAGGACTGGTTGTTACCCGCGGCTTCGCCCGCGTGAATTATAACCTATGTCCTTTTCAGTACCCTAACCTATGTGTATGCAAAATTTCATGATGATCGGTTTAGTAGATAGGGCGTGAAAGCGTAAAAAATAAACAAACAAACTCACTTTAGGATAGTTAGGATTAGTTGGGATAGGAAAAATTGAAAAAATGCTAACTATTAGGATTTTCACAATTTTTCCGTCCAGTCTGGTCTGGGATACCAGCTACTTCTCGTTTCGTCAAGCGTTTCTGCTCAATCAAACTCAGAAGGCAATTTTATAAGTAATTTTAATCGTTAGTTTTTAGTTTATATTAATTTCTTTATACAACTAATTAATCAACTTAAATGATTATGCTCTAAATGTTAATATTGATAAGTTTTGTATCCAACATAAATAATGTCAATTCCTGTGAACATAAGTTACCTTACTTAAATACTACAAGCTTCAGGTCACGGCTGACCTACATGGTAGCGCGCTGCCTCGTAATCAAATTAATTTAGCACAAAGCGATTGCTGTCGCGAGTGTGAGAATGTGTTATCAAAGAGATGTGAAGAGGTTATACTGACTACATTTGAATTATCCGAGTGTTATTTGCTATACTATATCATATTAATAGTATACAGAAGAGATAGTCGATTGTAGCACGACCTTTTTTACAACGAAATTCTTTAAGGGGGCTTGTGAGTTGTGCGATTTCATTTTATTAGGTAAAAGCGTTTGGCTTGTGAGATTAACAAGTTGCATTATCAAAGCCCCACTGCCGTTTTTAGGGTTCCGTAGTAAACTAGGAACCCTTATAGTTTCGCCATGTTTGTCTGTCTGTCTGTCTGTCTGTCTGTCTGTCTGTCTGTCTGTCCGTCCACGGTTTTACTCAGAGACTATAAGTACTAGAAAGCTGTAATTTGGTATGAGTGTGTATATTAATCATGGCAAAAAAGTCGTAGAAAAAAACCTTGAAAAAATATATTTTTTTGGGTAGCTCCCATACAAGTAAAGTGGGGGAGTAATATTTTTTTCTCTATTTACCCATCGTGTGGGGTATCGTTAAAAAGGTCTTTCAAAAATATTGTGAGGTTGAGAACACCATTTTTCGATTTAGGGATCCGTTTCCGAAATATTTGGTTTTAAAGTGCAAAATTTTGTTAGAGGTACGTGTCCCCCCCCCCCCCCCCTCTATCTGCTAAACGGTTATATATTGATACGTGAAAAAAATTACAGCAATAGTATATATACTGAAGTTGAAAGGAAAACTATCAGAGCTGGGTACTAAGTGCAAACTAAAAAGTTATAGGCAACCAACTTATAAACTGTAAAATTTCATACTATTTTCATTGTTAGATGTTTTTGGTCGCTAAACTGTAAGGTGCGAATAGTGTGAACTCAAAGTTGTCATTCGCAACTATGGAACCCTACACTGCGCCCGACACGCACTTGGCCGGTTTTTTGGCAATGGATTTTATGTCGTATAACACTCGAATTGAAGAAAAGTCGTCAGGATCTTTGTTTCTGTTGGGCGTCCCATGCCCGCACTATTTTTCAGCTAAATATATACGGACAAATATATAAATATATAATATATAAAATGTTATCTTATATATTGCTGTTATCTTATATAAGGCTTCAAGACTAGAAGGCTATGTCAGCAGTGACATAATGATGATCATTGCAGTGATCAGTGGAGGGTTCAAGACTTTCATACTATGTCAGCTGTGGCATAATGATGACCATTGCATAATCAGTAATCAGTGGAGGCTTCAAGACTATAATATATAATATAAGGCATAATGACGATTTTTGTATAATCAGTGATCAGTGGACGCTTAATACTATGTTACCAGTGGGATAATGATGATCATTATGAAAACACGGTTTTACTCACGTTTTATTACAACACAGTGCTTTGATGGAAGCGTAACCGTCGTGTCGCCACCTCTATCACTCACCCCAATGATGGTTTTCGTAACAGGCCGAAACTAGTCGGCGGATCCGACGTAATAAAACGTGAGTAAAGCCGTGATTTCATAATGAATTTATCTCGCGTAAGGCTTTAATATTATGAATGATGATCATTGCATAATCAGTGATCAGAGGACTTTGAAAATAACCTCCTCGCCATGAGAGGCTCGCTACGTGCCGCCATCAATGGACGCTGTTCGTTATTACGGCGCGTGAACCGTGAATAAGACTAGTGCGCGTCTCCACTGCTTCACGGCATCTCAAATAGCTTGAAGATGATGATAGCTAGGACTAAGCCGAAGCATAGAAGCACTCGAAATGTTTTAAGCAACTTGTGATCATCAATTTAAGGCTTATTTTATTTTTTGTGGCTCTAGTGCTACCCCCATTTGAAAGAAAATAATGGAAAGAAAACGGAGAGATCATTCAAAATTTTGAGGCCCTAGATAACCCTTTAATCTATTTCATGAACCAGTTTTTACAATTGAAAGTTCAAGTGTTTTTTCAATTTTTTTTTTTCAAATACTATGTCCGCTTTTGGTGAAAACGCTACGTATCAACCCGGGGCTAGCAGAATAAAATTTCAAATTTCTCTGTCTTTTTTTAAGTGATTCATTTCTAATGGGGGCAGCACTGAAATCCCAAAAAATTGTGTATCCCTTTAAATAGGAACAACTAGGAACCACGCCTGAGGTGTTACTCACGTAAGATTTTTCTAACAATGTCCGTTTCAGTGTAGCAAGACAGTAACACAGTCTAACAGATCAAAAAAAATAACATTAATATATTATTTAATTTAGCAAAATTATTTGCGTGCATCAAGAATAAAATATTTTTGTAACGTATAATGGAGACAGCCCTCCCTGAAGTAAGCCCAGTCACCTGAATAATATTCAAAGAAATAGCAGCTTACCCCGCCCCTCCCGCGCCGCGTCTCTCCCCGCCCCGCGCGGCGCATACGTGTGCATAGAAACAAGGAGTTAGGGATATGGAAGTTCCAAGAATGATATATGATAGACTCACAAAGAAATAAGTTTTAAGCAGAAACAAAGAAAAATTAAAGCGAGTGGGATCTGGGAGCCGTCCAAAATAACTTCTATTTTCATATAGTCCGTTTTCTGATTATCTTTTCAACCAAATTTAATGACTGTGGGTCAATGGAGGGGTACCCTTATTATTTTTAATAAAATATCGACTCGATACGTCTAAGGTTCCTAAGAAAAAAGGTCTTGACAAACAGACAGGCGGACAAACGAGTGATAAGGATTCCTTTTTACCTTTTGAGGTACGGAACCTTAAAAACAACCATTATTGGCAGAAATAGTAGAGAGGTTACCAATATCCCTACGCAATTAAAAATCCTAATCCTAACTAATATTATAAATGCGAAAGTGAGTTTGTTTGTTACGCTTTCACGCCGTATCTACTGAACCGATCGTCATGAAATTTTGCACACACATAGGTTATGGGACTGAGAAGGACATAGGCTATATATCACGCGGGCGGAGCCGCGGGTACCAAGTAGTTCATTATATTTTTCTTTTAGGTGTGGCGTCGTAACGCTTGCTGCAACCGCTCGCTGAATATTTACATCAAATCCTTGAAAAGTAATTATTTTTTATCACACAGGAGATAATTTACTGTGTTACGTACTAATGTAATGTGATAGTGTATGTGTCTAATATTATAAAGAGAAAAGATTTGATTCTTTGTGTGTTTGAATTGAGTAGCCTCCGAAAATACTGGATCAATTTTCAAAATTCTTTCATATATGGAAAGTTTTATCTGCGGGTGACATAAACTATAATATACGCACACTAACTCAAGAAAAAGTTAAATAAAATTATTTTAATACGGTTTTTATCGCGTTTATTACCACCACCACGAACACTGCAAAGTGCTCGAAACGTTAGGTGTATAAATAATGTAATAAACGCGATAAAAACCGTATTAAAATAATTTTATTTAAATGTGTAACAATCGCGAAAACATAAGAAAACATCAAGAAAAATTTCCATCGTGAGATATTTCAATGAATGTAAAGTATGCAGTTTCTTATAAGCAGGTGATTAAATTCTAAGCAACACGGTTGTCCGTTCTGTTGTCTCTACATCCGCGTCCCATGTTCGTGATGTTGAGTAACGAAGTATTTCGAACTGCGTCCGAACTGTTTACTGCAAGTACTCTTCACTCTTCGTAATAAGGAGAATTTTATTTAAGGGAAACATCGCATTTTGTGTTTACTGTTAAAGTAAGTATTTTAAATAAACAACATAGAGAAGTTGTAAGTTGCAAAGGCATTTTTGACTTAGTGAGCTAACATTTTCAAATATTAGTCAAAGATTATAGGTATTTAATAAAAGAAACAAATTCAAAATGTTCTACTTCTACGTCTATATTTTTACCCGACTGACTCACTGAGAAGGAGGGTAATATTTATCACGCGTATGTATGTATCGAAGTATGTAAAATATGTCTGTTACATTGTTGCCTTCTGAAGCCTAAACGACTTGACCGTATTTGAAGTGAGAGGTGCCATTAGATTGGTATTCTTCCCCGGAGTGTCATAGGCTATGTAACGTCAGCAAAAATCAATATGGTGGAAGTAAACTGTCACAAGGGGCAGTCGGGTTATTTTATTTTTTTAAAAATGCAACATTCTGATTTAAAAGCAGAAACCGATTCATATTCCTTTTTATTTTAATGGTTAACTGAAGGAAATTCGAAATACACGAGAAAAAGATTTCCTAAGAAAAAGTAAATAGTAGCATAGAAAGAATGCAGAAAATGCTACATCTTTCCAAGCTTTTATTTCAAGCCTCGATTCAATCCGTCCAAAATTTTAGAGCTAGGCTTTTAATCTTGTCATTATCTGAAAAAATAGTGAAACATTGTAAACGACATGTTTAAAATCGTAACAAATAATAGCTACAACTTAAAATTTCGGTTTTCTAAAGTGTACGTTTGATGACTTTATTTGTAATTTGCAATCAACTTTCCAATTTCAGCACTTTGCAGCCTAAATTATCGGGAATCAAAACGACAATAATCGAATTTCACTTAGCAATAATCTCGACGTAAAAACCACGGACGACGCGATACTATCGCGCTGCTAATGACGTGTGGCCCGAGAGACAAGTGACAGCGTTGAAAAGCCTCAAACATATATACTTAAACTAGCTGTTACCCGCGGCTTCGCCCGCGTGATTTATAGCCTATGTCCTTCTCAGTACCCCAACCTATGTGTATGCAAAATTTCATGACGATCGATTCAGTAGATACGGTGTGAAAGCGTAACAAACAAACAAACTCACTTTCGCATTTATAATATTAGTTAGGATTAGGATTAGTTAAGATTAGGATATTGATGGTATCTAAAAGCCATGGGGGGGTGGCGCGATACCATCGCCGTATCACAACATACGGTCTAAGAAAAAAGTAACAGCATGCAAGGCTTACACGCAAACGTCAAAAGATAGAGTATTAGCGGGAGTTTGTGGTGGGAAGTCAAGGGGTGCAGTTGTCGTTTGCCTTAGACGATTTCGCAAATCGATTTAAGTGGACTTTATAATATGAAATTGGTGTAGTTTGGTGTTATAAATGCTCGTGCTCGAGAACAATTTGTGAAATGTTCAATTAGACTGTTAAATGGATTCGTATAAATTTGTCACCAGAAGCTCCCACGAGGCTACCAAAGAACATACGCCATCTTTGATGCCTCATTCCGTACAACACCGATACTTAGTATCTCATTATACTGGACATTGGCAGAATTACTGAAATCTCGGTAGAAGCCATAATTTAAAAGAAGAAAGAAAGAAAGAGTATTAGCGAAAGTTTTGTTTAAAATGTTACTTAATAAAACAAAAGCTTTTAAATAGTGATTTTAAAAAATCGTTACTTTACATACTTATTACTCTATACTTGCGGTCTAACGAGATAACATCGCAAAACAAGCAATAATATATAAAGAGATAATAACAAATGACTGAAGAGAGCACTGACGGCGTGTAAGACATATAATAATATTATTTTAATTTTGTATAGTGAAAAGTTTAGGTTGTTTCTTGATAACACTAACGCTAAATATTAACAACTGATTACGTAGGAGTCAAACTAGCGCACGAAACCTGTGCATTTTACATTCTTTATTATAAACAAGTATGTAGTGGTAGGTATATACCTATTCGGCATGCAAATTACAAAAATACGGTCTCGTATAGGTGTTTTTCCTATCTTTGATTTTGTGAATATCTCCCTATTCCCAGATTTGTATTTTAGTTGCTTAAATTGGAGTAAAATTTTGCACACGTCAAAGATATATTGAGAGAGTGCTACTTCGTCTACAAAAATTTTAAGTGCAACAATATACATTTACTCTATATTGTACTATAGCTGTTTCCCGACTCGTCTAATTCAAGTTGGAGAGGTTTCATTGATGTTTACAGCCTAAGTCGCCTTCTACGACATCCACTGGAAGACTTGGAGTGGTGCTATTCTACTCTGCCCGGAACCGCACGGCAAAATAGCATTACTAGTTATCAAACCGCTGTTCACTTATGACTTGGCATTAGCTCTATCGACTGGGATTCTTAGAACAATACTGCAGGCCATTACAGTTTTTGCCACACTCCACACCTCCATGCCACACTCCACGCAGTCTGCGTAGATACGTTATGAACACACAGACAAACCTACCTATATGCTTTGTAATTATGCGACAAACGTATTGATAACCTCGATTTATACTGCAGAGCAAATTTTATGCAGTGTGATCAAACTTTTAGATAACTTTCAATATTTTCCAATTCTTTATATTTGTTGAGCCTGCATAAGGATGTTTCTACTGCTCTTCTGTCGAGATTTGCTGTTCGCAAGTCAGGAATGAAATCTATTGTATCTAAGTGTAGCTAGACATTACTTTTTTAATTTTGATAAGTTAATAGGGAACAATTTTTAACTTTAGACAGAGATCGAATTCCAAATAAGTATTTGTGTTCCGTGTTTTCACATTCTTTTAGTAAACTAGGTAAGTAGGTATTATTATGCTGTTTGTTGTACTAAGGAAGCACCGTTTTTAAATTATCTTCTTTTTTCAACCAACTTTTCATTTTTTCGAGTTATGATAACAAGAGCTACCGCCTCAACACTTGGCACCCGCACTTTACGACTTTAATAACCCTCAAGAGACGCCCGCTTTACACGATTCGAGAATTTTACATTTAATCTGCCGACCATGCTCCCAGTCACAGGTGTAAATTTATTAAAAACCTAAGAATTTGTGGAATTATCCTACATTTGAAATATTGGCGCTAGTGCTGGCCGAAATACACATACACTTTTTTTTTTTAAAGCTCCCTCTCTCTCTAAGGTATGATTAAGATTGTACCTCACTTTGACTCCAGAAAACAATAGGGCTGTGTACGATATGGTTGTTCGTTGTGGCGTCTAGGCCGAGAGCCGGGCTGTCACGGCGTATCAATTAGCACGCCCTACGACGTGCTATGCAGCTTCCAACAGCTACGATCGGTTGCGAACAGATACACGCACCGTCTTGATTGGAATCATGAATCTAAAGCTGCGGATACACGCACTCTTCAGGTTGTAACTTCATTGTTAATTGATGGTTTTGTAACTGCATTATCCTTCAAGGTTTAAACTACCCAACTTTATTGGAAGTCTGTTGTCATGGTGAAACTACATATGTCAATCTCAACAAATAATTTTCCAACCGAATTTTATATAATGTACCCTACTATTTACCTAATTATTTACTATTAATATCTTTATATATTATATTTATTGGGAGGAACCTAATCTTACAGAGAACTTTCTGCTGCTGTCGATAAGTTTCTCTCTTTTTCTGTTTTTGTCAGTTTCTTCGTCATTTTAATTATTTTAACCTTAACTACGAACATTTGTCGTAGTTTGTCCACATTTAATCCTCTATTGATATAGCACACATACAATACCACGTATGTGTGCATCTTTAGGAACATATCAAACTGCCAGCCTGCACTAAAGACGCCTTGTCTTTCCGTAATGTTTGATTAGACTGGCGAGCACGGTCGACACCGCACATAGCCGGCTAAGCCGGGAGGCTGGGTGTTCGGAAGCCGGGGTGCAGTCTGTCGAAGTCGGCATCGACGTCTGTAGCGGGTGAGATGCGATATCTCGCCTCTGATTAGTGTCTGCCAGAGCCTGTCTGCGAGCCTATATCTAGAATCGCAATGGAGTTGCATTAATTGATATTATCGTTAGCTGTCAATAATTTGTCTAGTATACATTTCCAATCGGGATTCCTTTGTTTTGAATTAGCATGCACCTGTCTGTATCTTCGCACACCATAATAAAATATTGGAAATAGTACATTTTTCTCAATTACGGACCCAATATTTAATCTCTCAGTCCTAATCCAGAGATCTAGGAGATACTTCTACTAAAGGGGTTTGGGTAATTTTGTATGAGCCTTGGCATGATTTTTTTTTTCAGCGACCACTAATATAACTAGTATTTTTAATTAGCCTTATAGTTGAGAATAACAATATACAAAACATTATTGATGTAAACTATATCGGAGCCGAAATATCAAATATCAAAATAAGACAAATAATAAGTAAGTCGTCTATATAGATGTAATATTTTTTAACAAAAATGATTTGATTAAAGCGTATAGTATGTCGTTATGGATAGGAATCTAGACTAATATTATAAAGAGGAAAGATTTGTTTGTTTGTTTGTAATGGGTAATCTCAGAAACGACTGAACTGATTTAAAAAATTCTTTCACCATTCGAAAGCTACATTATCCCGGAGTGAAATAGACTATGTAGGTACCACGAGCGAAGCCGGGGCGGACTGCTAGTGATAAATAAAATGCAACAGATACACACAAACAAATCATTTATTATAGGCACATACAATATCAATATGAATATATTACATTATTATTAGTTTACAAGATTAGTTATTTTCCGATTTATACAATTTAGTTATTTTCCGGTTCATCGTAAACTTCATTTTCTTGATCATGTCGTATTATTGTGTCTAAAAACTGAGCTGGGGGAGATAGATTATCTTGGTATCTACCCCATCCCAAATACCATATAATGGACATTACATGCGAGCAACAGCCTAGAGTCCGTTTTCCGACAACACATGAGCAATAATGGCCCAATATTGCGCTGCTTCCTTCTAGTTCCCTTTCTAATAAAATATAAACATAATAAATTCTGCTTGTCACGTGTCTTGATTGAATTTTTCCTCTAAGTAGCCATGGATTCCGACAATCCAAATTCTGCTCTCTAAAATCTTCTATGTGGGGCTCCTTATATATTTCAATTATATACGAACCATTTTTTACATGCTCCCCGTAATAACTGCGGGCTTGGAGAATTTGATACGTTCCCAACGCATATATAATAAGCTCGTCCATACTTAATATTGGGAAATCATTAAAATCTAATAAAGCCGCATCAATAGACTGAAAACGAGCCCATCTACGATTGAGATTATTTTCTATAACATATTCACTTAACCTGTTTCTGTCACCATCACATTGAATTATTTTGTTTACGATTTCGTTCACCAAGCGGTGGTCGGTTAGGGGTTTGCCAAAAGCATTTAATAATGCCGCAGCAATTTTTATCTCGTCGAAAAGATGCCTTGCAGCTACATTAAAGTATTGGTGACGTAATTGGCGAAACTGATTTTTTAATCTGCCATTTACTGTTTCTACAACCCAACGGCAAATAGTAACTTTCCTAGAATCATTTGCTTGTCGCACACTTAACTGACTTTCATTTACGTCTTTGGAGGCTGGCATGTACGTTTTGTATCCATATGACTCCACTTCATCAATGCAATCTCTGAAGCCTCTATCTAAAATGAGTACATCATTTTCACGAAAATACCAATGAAATGTATCAGTTTCACTACTCATAATCTCAGACAAAATACGAGCATCTGAAGTAGTAGCTTCATATAAACCATAAATATCAACTATATGACCATCAGGGCATACTACTAAAAAGGGTTTTAGTAAATGACGAAACTTGTGCAGACTATAGGATTTTCTTTGAAAGTAATAGTTGCTGCTTTTTTGTAAATATACAAGGTGACTGGTAAGAGCTATATAAAGCGAAAAGTGGTATGTAAGGTATCATATAGATATGCTAGATAAAATAACATCTTGTAAGAAAAGCGTCACAATACCGAGTTAATTAACATTTCATAATTAGACAAAAATCTTAAGGTACCAACCCTACATCAGCTGTTGTCATTCATCATTACGAAAATCTACAATTTTTACTATCATTTGACCAATGACCTAGAATACCAGGAGCTAAGAAATTACAATTACAAAGACTAAACAACGACCATAACGAATAATCATTGCCTAAGATCCTTGTGTCTCTGAGAGACAGATTTTTTTTTTAAGTGGTAGTTCAATCACTAAAATTTAAAATCTGTCAATTAGTGATTATCACTAAATGAAATAATTTACTTACGTAAACCATAATCAGCAAACAGCATCGTAATTTTTAAAAATAATTTAACGGCGAATCAAACAAATGGATTTAATTATGCGTGGATTTCTGACAAACTTGCTAGTTGGTTTTGATGTTTATTACATATCAATAACAATAATAATAAAAAATCCTCATAATGTCACTTGTATTACGGGTAAAGTTAAATCTTCTTACAGAGTAGAAGCCCATCATTAAAAGTAAAAACAGCTGATATCAAATCGTAGGTATGTAAACTCTTGACATAAATTAATGCTTAAATTAACAATAAACAATTAAATTCTATCGACTTAAAATTAAATTTCAAAAGACAAAAAAACATTCATGTAATTTCGAAAGTAGAAACAATTTACCGAGATGCAATGCATTATCTCTTCTGCGAATATTATTCATCTTCATGCACGTAATTTTCTGTCTCGCTCTCTCATTATTCGCTTTATTTTATGATATTTTAGGCTTGGTTCCGTATAAAATTTTTTAAATACCGTTTTTTGCTATCAGATAAATAAGTTTTCTTTAACTGTTACTGGAACGATGAACTAAATGTTAACTTAGCTTTGTAAAACATTATTCGTACATGAATTGAATTAATTAAAATCCTTGAAGTGGCAGTGGGCGAGGCACTAACGCGCAAGACTGACAGCCATTGGGGTAATAAAGTTCTCTCATAACGACCACGTACCGCCAAGCGCAATGTTGGAATCCCACTGACCAGAAAAAGCAGTTATCACGAATTATTATTTTTAGTTTTTCGCTCTTCACATAAAAACATTTTTTTTAATAGGATTTGTTTTGCACTAAAGAGAATACCGATTCATAAATAACAACAGATACCTCAGATACAAAAAAATGCGTAAAGAAGTTGTAAGATTTTTCACATCTTCAAAAGATTTTTGATATCGCAGCTGCTGTCTAAAAACTTCGGTAAACACGACGGTCAGTTAGACTGGAAGTCTTTTGTCTAATTAAATAAATTACTTTATCCACGTCAAACGCACTTGTGGCGGTTTAGAAACTCTGACACCAGGGTATGTGGGGTCGTAAGACCTTACCTAACTTACCTACACGAAATGAAGAAAAAATACTTTAAAAAAGGTTTTTCCTTATTGCATTGCGGAACCATAATTAAGTAGGTACTAGGCATACAGGATAGATGAAAGAGGTCACTTTGATGTCGCCGCTTGCGCTTGTATCGGAACTCGGAAGGAAGTCAGTCGATCGGTAACATTCTTAGCGAAAAGAGTGATTATCTCACGCGTTCGTGTCATCATTACTATCGACTTTTTCGAACATGAACTACTCAAATTCGGAGTATTATGATATGGTTATGTGTGTGGGGTCATGCGACGGCAACCTGGCGGCTGCTCGTCGTTTGTATGAGGATCGCTACGTGTTGGGTAGGCCCGACGCCCGTCAGCTTCCTTCCTACGCGTGCTTCAGGAACCTCGTGAACCGGCTGCACACCACCGGCAGGCTACAACCGAGCCCTGGCGAGGGCCCACCGCGCGGGCGAAGTGACTTGGAAGACCAGGTCCTGGACCATTTTTCGGCGGACCCCACGACCAGCACACGTCGCTGTGGAGCAGTATTAGGAGTGTCACAGTGGAAAGTGTGGAAGACACTGAACACTGATGGGCAACACCCTTACCACTACCGGAAGACCCAGGAGCTCCTGACTCGGGATTTTGCCTCGCGTGTTCAGTTCTGCACGTGGTACGATCACGAAGTCACGAGGGACCCGACGGTGGCCATGAACATTCTGTGGACAGACGAGGCGTCTTTCACAAGAAGGGGCCTCTTTAACTGCCACAACGAGCACGTCTGGGCGCACGAGAACCCGAAGGCTTCCCGCGTGGCAAGTTTCCAGCATAGGTGGCGGATTAATGTGTGGGCAGGCATTATTGGAGACAGGCTCATTGGTCCAATTTTTTTGCCGGAATCCCTTAATGCCGAAAATTATTTATTATTTTTAAGAACTGAGCTGGAAGAGATGTTGGAAGATCTTCCAGTAGCAGCCTACAGGAGAATGATTTTCCAACATGACGGCGCTCCCGCTCACTTCGCCCGCGAGTGCCGAGCGTACCTGGACCGGCGGTTCGACGTGTGGATAGGTCGGAGCGGTCCCGTGGCGTGGCCGCCACGATCACCTGATTTAACCCCACTCGATTTCTTCTTGTGGGGTTACATAAAAACAAAAGTGTATGCCGTGGAATGTGAGAGCCCGGAAGAAATGCGTGGGCTGATACTTGCGGCGTTTCAATCTGTCCCGGCGGATATGCTTTTGAACGTCGTAAGCTCAATCCAAAAGAGGGCGCAATTGTGCAGAGATCGTGGTGGAGGACACTTTGAGCCGGAAATTACCTGAATTGTGTACCTAAATCTAAGTGGTGATACATGTCGTGCTCGTGTATGATTCTTAAATTTTCATTTAATCCAGTTTAAAACTCGAGATCAGTGTTTTTTTTTGAACGCAACAGATTTACAACCTTCGATAGAAGTACATAAGTGTCAAATTTGTGAAACAATGTTGTTGCTAAGTTCCGCAAAGCGTATGCCGCAAAGGAAAGGCGGCTTCTTTGAAAGAGCGGCGCGGCGGCCGGCGCGGTGTCAACAAAGAGGTAGGTGTCTGAATTGTACTAGGCTGGCAGAACATAGCAAGAGTTCGAAATGATCTCAGCTGTGTTTGTGTTTAGAAATAAATTGCTATTATTAGGATGTGTCTACAAAAGTACTAGGAACATATGACATACAAGGGCTTTGCCGCAAGTAACGAAATTTATCAATGAGTCTTTCTTTTCTTTCTAATATTATGCATAATTAGGGGTGTGACCAAAACAAAAAAAATATGTTTTTCTACTTTTGTATGGAAAATATCTTAACAAGATTTTCGTTTCTTTTCACCGCCATATGATTTTCATAACCCTCGGGGTATGGCCTTGTCACGGCTTCATATAGCTTTTACAAGTCGCCTTGTATATAAGTCCCGTCTAATATAATTATGGCTCTACGTTCACTCAGAGGAGCATTTGGATTTCCAAATAATACATTTGGGATAGTCAGACAACGTGATATGACTTCTTCTCTTGTAATATGATCATAGCCTAAATTCTGTGGCACAAACTCTGTCATTAATTCTTGTCTCACTTCTCGCATTATTTTTTCAAAAGTTTTTCTTGTCATTTTGAATACGCTAGAAAGTCGTTGATTTGATTCACCGGTGTGAAGTTTTGCAAGAACTGTTGCAAGGGCTGTTTTAGCCTTTTTGTGATGTTGTGTGATACTTGGGGTTGCTTCAAGAATTCGCATAAAGTTTTCCTTAGAGAAACCAATGTAATAATGAAAGACTCCATTATTAATGGAAGAAAGTCTCTCAAAATCTAAAAAATTACTACGATCTTAAAATATCCATCATGTCTTTCACTTGCTTCGACGAGAAACTTGCAATTACACGACGTGTTCTTGTTTCAATATCTTGAAACCCTGAATCTGAATGCTCTCTACATACACGTGTACCCCGTGGAAGGTAAAATCCTTTATTTTGAAGAATTGTGGTTCTTATGTCAACATGAATTCGTTGAAGATTGGTGTTGGTGCAATCAGCAAAAATACATAACTGTGTATTAAGTGGTGCTCTGGAATATCCAGGAACTTCAATCGTTTGCGGTCTACTAACTTGCACTTGTTGGTCTCGCATATTTTCATTAATAATAAGATCTGATTCAGATTCCTCTGTATTGCCTCCTTGCGATGAATCATGCTCTAATACTTGATCATCTGCATGTTGTTCAAGTAGGTCTGGTGCAACTTCTGCTTGTTGATCTCTTGAGACATAGCGCTGAGCTCGAAAAAAGCATGGTCGACATATCCGTTCATCGCCACCAAACTGTAAAATACAAAATATAGGCTTAATCAATATATTTGTATACGTATTAGCTCCATATATAGGTAAAAAATAATTAAAACACATCGTAGTACCTAGATAAATCTAACTGGGTAAATTGATTTAATTATTTATTTTTTAGTAAATATGAAATCATTTCCTCTTTTACTTGACTTACGAACATATAGCAAGTCTCAAACATATAGTAATCACTAAAAAAAGTGGCACGTACTGCATCTTATTGCATTTATGCCGGTTTGGGAGCAAGCGGAAGAAACACAAGTACTAATCTTCTTTGACACTCAAAAGATAATCAAGGTAAAGGGGAAAATATAACCAGTGGCCAGTTTTCAATAAGTTAGGAATGGCTTTGTGACGAGTGAGATCGCTTTAAGATATGTACTTCAAACAAAATATAATTGACACTGGGATATTGTACCTACATGAAATAATGTTTGACACAACAGTCCCTGAGTTTATCACGTTTTAACAAACCAACTGTTTTTTAATATTAGTGTAAATAAGAAAGTTAAACAATTAATAATTATATAAGAAATGTCATCACTTACCTCAAGAATGTTAATAACTTCAATGCAGTATGCCATTAAACATGGGTTTTGCTCCATCAGTTGAGCCGTTAACACCATAGATCTCCTGCGAGTGCCGCCAATGCGGTTCAAACTTCGATGGCAGCCAACACACGATGCTCTATCTGCATCCATATTGTTTTAAAGTCCAAATCACTACAGCAAACTCTTAGTCCAGTTAGTAATGCCAGGTCACAAAATAAGATAATAAAGAGAGAGTCCAAAAACAAAGCAAAGGTCGTGGTAATCAAAAGTATATAACGCACTTGCACACACTCAACACAAAGGTTAAACGGGAAGTGAATCCTGCCTGCGCCTGCACCTCTTTCCTTCACCCCTCCACTCCACCCTGCTCGATTTTCAAAGCCTAACCGAGTCAGGTAAATGAACCCTGCGCTGTGATTGGATGAACGCGACCGGTAGCGGGCCTTTCAACTTTCTAGGAACTTCCCATTGTTTGTTTACTTAACGCACTAAAAGTTATGAATCACATTCACCCTCGGTCTTTTGTTATAGAAAATTCTCTAATCCACATCTGACATATCAGTTACCTTCGAATGGCTTAAAAAATCTGTGTGTGAGACTTATCATGTCTTCCGTGTCATTTTATGCCATATGAAACAATTTTTTCGTAAAAATATATAAGTACACATGCATGAGTGCCTGAAGTAGGATATCATCAAATTCTGCGTAATAAAAATAATATATTAATGTTTGTTGTATTAATTATGAATGTCGCATACCCCACTGTAACTGTTTTTATTTTATATATAAATAATATAAATCATAGAATCAAGTAATATTTACACGAAAAAATAATAAAATAAAGATCCTGTTTTGTCTATCTAGACGACATTATTGTAATTTATTTTTTAATTATGAATGCCGATATCTCGGCTCCGATACACTGTAGACAGAAACGGCCATAGATGAAAATAAACATCTTAATATGATCTTTCGAATGAGTAAACTTTGAACGGTGGTCGCAAATTTTGAAAATCAGGCCACTTTTACCCAATGCCCTTTCATCATGATCGATATATATCGACGTTGGCATAGGTTTTTATTTTTAATGTCCAATCTCAAAAAGATTGTTTTCCATCAGGACCTGGCCGGAGATCGAACTCAGGCCCCCAACAACTGAGCATTAAATTTTTTGTAGGTATATACATAATCCAGGGGTACGAAAAAGATAAATATTTTATCTAGGAACAAGTGCTTCTCTCGAGGGACTCAGAATAATACGAGCGGAGCCCAAATGAAAGCACGAACTTTGGTCAGGGTAATATTCTAAAGGTGAATAATTACAAGACCCTTACAGATTTATCATCCCTTCACTTACAGAGAACTAAGAAAATTCTTCGAGAAGGCCTACGTCCCTATGTCCTTTGAAGATACAAAAGAATTACTAATAGTTTTAAAATTATATGTTATTATTTTCTAATTAGGTATACCTAATTTAATTCTAACTAAATGTAATTGTTTATTGATTTTATAGCAACTAATATGTAAGTTCTGTAAAGCCTGAAGTACAGAATGATTTTCATTCTAGCTCAGGCACCGTTAGTTAATATCCGCTTACATATTATAAGTATAATGCACTGTAAAAGGTTGTAATTAATTGAATAAAGATTTTATTTATTTATTATTATCATATCTAGACGAGGTCCTAGGCGCAGAGGTTAACACGCGCCAGTCACGACACAAGGGGTCCCGGGTTTGATCCTTGGCGAAGTAATTACGGGAAACGTTCTTTTTCAGATTGCCTGGGTCTTGGATATCTGTTTCTATTATAAAATGTATATTCTCGAGTTAGTAATCCACGGCACAAGTTCTCAACTTACTGTGCGGCTAGCTCAATTTGTGTGATTTGTCCCCATATATTTCGTTATTTATTAGACCTTTACTAGCCGTGGTAAGGATAAATTTTCGCTCCATTTGCGTTTTCTTAACGGTATTTATTTGCGAAAGTACTTCGCACTGTGACGACACCGCCACGTCATAACGTCACTCATTATGTCAGCGGTGCGGGGTGCGGTGCGCGGGGGGCGGGGGCAGTAGATCACGGGCAGGGGGTCAGCCAGGCGACACACTGACGACTGCATTCATGTGACACGATGAAGATTTGTCGGTGCGATGCATCGCACAGGTTTGTAGCCATACACCAAAGTACATAATGTTTGCCACTGTTGCTTAACATTATTTACTATACTCACGTACATAATAAGAGGTACAGAGGGGTCAAGGAGATAGCGGAATAGGAAAAGATGTAAAATACTCCACTGACAAGAATAAAAGGTTTAAATAATTATATGATGATCTCATACCTAAATTTAGTAAAGGTCTAGTCAGTGGTCTTATGAGACCCCTAGATTCGATTCAGCGTAGTCAAATATTTGTAAACAATTTTTACAGCTATTGGTCTGCGGTTAAGTACCTTACCCGAGGAGAGTTGGCGTCAGGCACACGGCCGGCTGTAATAACTTTGCCAAACCATTTTACAGCATGAAAATCACTACATAGTATAAAATAAAGTCGCTTCCCGATGTCTGTTCCTATGGATGCTTAGGTTTTATTTATATAGTGATTCAAGAGGAATGTTTATAATGTACACCTCCGGGCGCAGCCGGGGAGGGCAGCTAGGACTATTAACTAATCTGGTACCTATTATAACTAATATGTTGTTATAATAGCTGACTCCAGACTCCGTTATACCAAATGGCTGAGTAACTTACATCCTGGAACACTCTCGAAAAAGGAGAAGTCATATTTTAATACAAACTCAGAGATTTTATTATACCTATTCTCGCGGGGTACAAACCAAATGTTTCGGTTTCCAGCCGCGTTGTTTACTTGACCACCACCACTTCTTAGTTAACACCAGGGCTCACAGAATCTCCATACTTATTTCATAGGTATAGTATCAACAATAAAAGTTTAGTATTTCTTATTGTAAATTCTTATTGTCTGGCCAGCGTGGAGAGTGTAGGCCAAATCCTCTGACTACTCAGGCTAGTATATGGCTCTGGTAGTACAGAGAGGGTCGTGCTCCTGCAGTGGAGACTAGAAAAACCTGATGATGATGACATTTTAAATTCCGATTCTGGGTGAATAGTGAAGAGTTTACCTATAGAGCTTTGGTTAAGGTTTAGTTTTGAACTCGACGTCGTTAAGTATTCCATTCAAATCGCAAGTGTGCAGCATCGCCGAAAAACTTTAAAATACTCGATACTCTGTGAGTGACAATCTTCGTTTACCCCCTCAACACATTCTGAACCTTGTTCTTCAACTTTAGAGTGCACTTTGCCTCGCGGAGGATGATGCGCTGTATCGACATTCGGTAAACAGCGATATCGTTTCGCTGAGTCGGGACTCGGGACGGGACTGTATCGCCTTGCGAGGTTCAGACGTGTAGCACAATTAAAAACACACAGAAAGTCAAGTTTTGTATCTTGAAGACTCACGAAGCCTATTTAATTTTGAGACCGTCTTGTTAACTTGTCTCCTCGGATATATCCTGTTAGAGCCTTATGTTGAGAACGCAGTTTTGAGAAAGTGCGCGTTGTCACAAACAATGGTTTGTTATCCATAGGTATTTGGTAAATATTGTGAAACACTTGGTACCAAAGACTATTTATTATTCATTATAGCAGTCAGGGGTTGTTTCGCATGACAATTCAACATTGGACGAGCGTTTTTGTTACACCTTCAAAAAAAATCTATAAGAAGTGATTTTTTTAAACTTTAAAGATTTTACATAAGAAAAACATCCATTTTATGAATTAAGCTGATATGATTCACACTATGGCACGCAATAAAATACTAGATGTAACATACATTGCATTCTGTGTGACATGTGCTGTGCGGAATGGAGGCATCCAGCTAAAAGCTATTGATTCTCGTCTGCAGCAGCCGGAAGGTGGCTGTGTGTCGCGACACTACCGCGGGTGACGGCACCCTGTATAGCTGTGTAGCTCTACATTTTTCCCGCAATTCTTCTAAAATAAAAATATAAACATAAATGTTCACCTCGCACCTTAGGACAAAAAGCTAACAGACGTTTGATAATGTGGGATCTGTGGCAGTTATGTCAAAAACTAATAAATAAAAAAACCGGCCAAGTGCGTGTCGGGCCACGCGCAGTGTAGGGTTCCGTAATTGCGAACGACAACTTTGAGTTCACACTGTTCACACTCGCACCTCACAGTTTAACGACCAAAAACATCTAACAATGAAAATTGTATGAAATTTTACATTTTCGAGTACATTTTATAAGTTGTTGCCTATAACTTTTTATTTTGTACTTAGTACTCAGCTCTGATAGTTTTCCTTTCAACTTTAGTATATACTATTGCTGTAATTTTTTTCACGTATCCTTAAATAACCGGTTATCAGATAGAGGGGGAGGGACACTTACCTCTAACAAAAATGTGCACTTGAAAACCAAATATTTCGGAAACGGATCTCTAAATCGAAAAATGGTGATTTCAACCTCTCAATATTTTTTAAAGACCTATTTAACAATATCCATCACGATGGGTTTGCATAGAAAAAAAATATTACTCCCTCTTTACTTGTATGGGAGCTACCCTAAAAAAATGTTTCTTCATGATTTTTTTCTACCACTTTTTTGGCATGATTAATATACATCATCATCATCATCTGCCTTACCTTATCCCATTATCTGGGGTCGGCGCAATATGTCTTTTCCCTCCATATATTCCTATTCTGCGTCATTTCAGCATCTACTCCTACCCCCTTCATATCTTTGTTTACGCAATCCATCCATCTTTGTTTGGGCCTGCCTCTTCCTGTATACCCATCAATCTTCATATTTAGCGCTTTTTTAGTTAGATGTTGCTCCTCTCTCCTCATCACGTGACCAAACCAAGCCAATCGGTTGCTTTTAACTTTATCCGTTACCGGCGCGACTTTGGTACTCCCTCTGATATACACATTTCGTACTTTGTCCCTTCGTGTCACACCACACATCCACCGTAGCATTCGCATTTCGGCAGAGTGAAGTCTCTTCTCATCCTGCACTTTCGTTGGCCAACACTCCGAGCCGTACAGCATCACAGGTCTTATCACCGATTTATAGATTTTGCCTTTCAGTTTTAGCGTCATTTTCGGGTCACATGTTGTGCTAGTCACTTCCCTCCACTTCTGCCAGCCTGCGTTTATTCGGCGTTTAACCTCCCTGTCAATATCTCCGTCATTCTGGAGTAACGAGCCGAGATATTTAAACTCCGATGATTAATATACATACCCATAACAAATTACAGCTTTTTAGTACTTATAGTCTCTGAGTGAAACCGCGGACGGACAGACAGACCGACAGACAGACAGACAGACAGACATGGCGAAACTATAAGGGTTCCTAGTTTACTACGGAACCCTAAAAATGATGAATAAAACATACTACTGCATTGATTACCTCCTCCTTTTTTTAATTCAGTTAAAAACAAAGTCAGTCATTAAAAAACTAAAAACATTCAAAAACTAATCAGCTTGAAAGATCTAGTCAGCAATTTAAATCTCAAGCTGAGCAGAAGATTGCAAGGTCTTCTGACACCGTGGGCCAATATTCCGGATAATACCTACATCCGGAACGTTATCAACTCTTGACTTGCGGAAAAACAGCGAAAATTTCGAAATTTTATACCTGTCATGATATTTTAATGAAAACTTTTAAAATTCACTCGCCTGACAATTAGGCGATTTCCATAGGGCACATTATAGGGCCCTGTGATCAATGCCCTAAGTTATACCACTTGGTTGCTTAAGCACTGATGTGCAGTGGTATAATATAGGCGGTAGTTTGCATAGTTCTTATTAACGTAATAGACAAATGTCAACCTAATCTACTTGCGAACATGAAAACTGTAAAGTATTCGAAATGTTACGTGTATAAATAATGTAACAAAATTAATTTTATTAAGATCGCATTTATGTGACGGATCGAAGAAACTCCGTTTGCGCATGTCAGAATCGTTTAGAGCCATCTTGTGAGACGTTTTGTAGTTATTTGTTGCAAAGTCTTCACATTGGCAGTTAAGAGGGTATCCTAGCAGTATGTTTTCCATACAAATGTATTTCTCTATTTTCTCGCTGAAAACTGAATCTAGAGGCACAATTCTTTTTTCATAAAATCTAGTTCTTAAATAGGTATGCCCCAATTTTTTTATTTTTTTCCATAAAACTGTTTTTGTAAAAATAATTCTTTTAAACAGTATTTTAGAAAAAAAGTAAAACATAGGAACATACCTATTTTAGTAATAGATTTTATGAAGAAAAAATTGTTCAAAAATACTGCTAGGATACGCTCTTAAGTATTCGTGTTAGTATGGCGAATGTAGAGATCGCCCAAATCCTGAAAACATATCATATTCTCTCGGTGTAGCACTTGCTAATAGGTGTAGTATTTATTCTAGTAAATGTACCTTTGATTAATTTGATTTTTTTGATTAATCGCTGAATATGTAATTGATTATGTTTGTGATAAAAAAAATGGATTTCTACCCATCTACTAAACTGATTTTGTGGAAATTTAAACTGACCAGTTGAAAAGTATACACTTCCAAAATAAATTTCACATTCGTTCATTTATGACGCAGTTATAAGGTAAAATACATTTAAAAATCAGAGTTTGATACGGATGAATTCAGAACCTGAATAATAAGCTACGCATTCCCAGAAAATTAATACATATATCGTTATATTCCCACCCTCCGTAAAGTAAATAAAACAGCGCCCTGGTTGCTGGAAACATATTCCCATTTATTAAAAAAATACATAATTTATATTGAATATCAACAAGAACAAGGTTCTTAAATATATGATAAATAAAAACTATAATTTACGCGAACGAAGTGACGAGAAATAGCTAGTAGTATAAATAAGGCGTCGAAGTCACGAGAGAAAGCTTTTAAATGATGAGAAGCTTTCTATTTCAAAATAGGAGATTATCAATTCACCATGTAACTTATGTAACTATGTCTAAACATGTATGACAAATTTTATAAGAGTTTATTTTAATGTTTGTCAGCGCATATCCTAAAGTATGAGAAAATTGCAAAATTTTATTTGACCTAATGCATGGTCCAACTTAGGGAACAGTTATAGTTCCATCAAAATCAGTTCAGTAGTTTTGAGATGTCAAGCTTGGAAGTCAGTTTAATTTTTAAAGTTATTCTTGTTATTTTTCTTAATCCTGAGGTTTATGACCTTTCCTCCAATCGGTGTAACGTTGCGGTAAGAGGCTTCATCTTATATACGTCTTTGCAGCATTTTCATTCGACTTAAACTATTTCCTTAATCGTTGCACTTGAGTTTCGTAGCGGAAGCTCTCGCGACGTAGGCTTTCTTACCATTTCTTGTATTGTGCGGCCGACGGCGCGCGCCCAGCGAGACGCACTTGTTGACTGCTACACACCCATACTGCTACTGGAAGAAGCAGTATTTACGGTTTAAAAGGCATAGTAAAGTGTGTTGCTTAATTTTATGAATAATAATAATACATTACACATGATTATTAACAGTTACTTAAAAGAAAACTAACTACTTATAAATTATATATATACTTACCTATAATATTATAATACATTGCAGTGCGTCAGGTATGTTTGCGGAAGCATGCACGGATGGCTTCGCGGCAATAATGCGTAAACGTTGTGCGTCGCTTCTAAACCGTAGACGAGCAAGCCCCCAACAGCATCCTGAAGGTATTTTCTAGTAAGTGGGACTCCCCCCTTCTCAAAAAGTGGATGGAGCTCCACAACTGTTAATAACTATGCTCTATTAACACTAGTATATAAGAATTTTTTACTACTAACACTTTATGGACATTGTCCGATAGAAATGATTATTAATTGTATCTCCTTTTGGGTCACGGGTGTTACCCCGGTCCTTTGAGAGGCTTGCGCGGGGATGCAGATCCAACACGTAGAGGCCCTTTGGAGAAGTTGATGTAGTGTAGGTCTCCAGCCAGGACCCGGTCCTGGGAATACCAATGTATGATACGCCCTTGAACAGGTCTTGGCCGGAGGTGGAGCTATTGTATTTTAATGGGGGAAAATAATGGGTTCTGGGATGAAATGTGGGTGGTCTTACACTGGGTTATTGTATAGGCTCGGACACCTGCCATAATCATGATAACTGACTATTTATAAGCAGGTGGTGGCTTGCCGCCCACTAGATGGGCCCCTCAAAAAAGCCGACGATTATTGCCGGCAAAAGGGGCAACACCGGTGCGGGCAACTCAGGGGTGTCGAGAGGTGTGCTGCGCTTTCTCCGAAGTTACTCGCGTCGTTAGGCCTTTAACACTTCCACCCCTGGAGCAACAGCTCTCACGACTCCTCTCTGGACAGCCAACTAAGGCAAGCCAGAGCCGAGAGTCCTGCGAGCCCTCTTGGGTTTCCACCCCGACCGATGAAGACACGTCGGGGGTGAGGGCTCTGACCGACTCTCTGGAGCACTCGGGTCCGTGGTGTCGTTACTCACCAACAGCTCGCTACAAGCTGCCCTGCGGGCTGATTATTAATATTTTTATAATAAATAGACCTAACTGAAAATAAAATGAGCTACCTAAAAACGTACATTAAAGGAAAGAATGGTCAGGAGTGTCATCCTCAACTGCCTGTCCGGTGGTTGCAGGTGTGGCATCGGGGACGCGCGCCCGGCCTTTCAAACTACTTTCTCATTCCCAATCCATCCGAGCAAGTAGCATCCCAAGTACTTTATCCCGTTCTCCCAGTGCAACAAACACCTACTCTTTCTTCGCTTAAAAACTGTTTTGTAGGGCAGCAGCGTCAGAACCCAGCTCTATTATCTAGATAAGCCAAACGAACTGCGCTCACCAACCCGTCTGCAAAGCGTGGTGAGTGTGGATTATCTTCCCATTGGGAGAGGCCTATGTCCAGCAGTGGACTTCTTGCGGCTAGGATAATGATGATGAAAAGAAGAAGCATAGAATTTTGAAATCACGCGTCACGCATGGCAAAGATTTCTTAGTGTTAAGTAAGGACTGCACTTAAAAAAATATATGAAGGCTGATCCAGTGAGTCGACCTGCACGGCAAGGGGTCAGCACTACATTAATATTGCCGACAGGCCTCACCATTGTTTGCAGCAGTTGCGGCCGCAGTCTGATGCCGTCCTCTTATTCCTCGAGCCTGTAGGTTGTACTTAGTACTTAGCATCTTACAGGATCACGTCGTATCTGGAGTACGAAACACTGGAATTTTTAACCGACTTCATTTTTCGTTTGTAGTCGCTTCATAAAATATTGACTTGAGATTTTAATCAACACAATAACAAAATAGGTGGATCGAATATAATATGGTGACTGTAAACTCTACATTTAATTAAAACAACATTTAATTTATCAGCATATGCCATTACCAAATAAAGTACTTCTGTCAATCGATAAAACGAACCAAATACTTTAAATTTGAATTTTATTTTACTGCTTTCTGTGCGTCGAGTTTTTATGTATAAATCATAAAATAGCTTAATGTGATACTATGGTTTCAACGTGCATGTATTCGTTGTAGATTCAATGAAATTGATGAATATAAACTTGTAGACACATTTATATTTAATTTGTTTTAAGTGACACTTGTTCAAAATTCAAATTATTTCCCTGTATTTTGTTTTGATAGTGTTAAACGAGACTTAGCACGATTCTTTATTTGTTCGTTTTCATTGACGTCATTTCATTGTCATTTCAATGGAGTTGCATCCATCGTGATTGCAGTGATGCGGAGTGCTTTGGCGTCACTTGTAGTGGTAGACGCAGTTTTATTAACCAATTCACTTTCTACCATCATAAGTTGACACCGCAGCAAGTTAGCAAAACTCACGCGCTCCCGTTAAATATCAGAATTATTAAAAATACTATAGTGATACTGAAGAGCAAAATGCTCGAGTGTAAATGGTTCCGCACAAGTAATATTACCATGCACAAATACCAGGCGAGAGTAGCTGGCACGTGGTAGCGAACGTGTTGGTATTTCGGCCGCGCTCATGTGCTGCGTACGCTTGCTGTTGTTGCTCGTCGCTTGCACTTTACGAGGAGGTGACCGAAATCATGGTAAATGATCACACCGATTTTCTAGTATACATATTATCACGCCCCTTTTCCCATGGGGGTATGCAGAGACTGTGGATCTCCCTTGCTACGATCCTAACAGACCTCCTTCGTTTCATCCACATTCATTACTCTTTTCATGCATGCTCACCGGTTTCGGGTACTCCTTACTTCTCCTTTTGCAAGAATCTTCGCAATTTGATCACGATAAGTTCGTCGAAGACGACCCTGACCGACTGTCCCAACTACCTCTGCTGTATACCTTTCGTAAGTTTCCTTTCATCCATCTTTTTATTTTCGATATATGCGACGACTGGAGGAAGCCTTTCGTAGGGTTTTTGTTTTAGTAGGGTAAGGGAAATGTGAGATAGCGCACACGCACCTACAAAAATTGTATGAACCTTAATAGCTCTACGTAGAGGTTGCTTGCCTATGATTTTCTACGCAGGAGTCAGGAGAGAGGTAGGAGGTTAAATTCTAGTTTTGTTTTTCTTATACCACCAGACCAACTGTATGATGCTAGACTTGGTGGTAGGTAGGCCCAACACAATATATGAAAAGATACTGTTCGTTGTACTGTATCGAACATGATGGTGAGAAGATCCTGTTCTTGCTGGTTACTTACATGACACTTGGGCGTGACGGATACTGTCTCGATGGTAATAGAATTACGAATGATGTTCCATCGATAGTATCGCGACCTGCCATCGATAGTATCTCGGTTCTAAGATAATGATGCTATTTAAAGTATAAAAAGAGATGACCCGCGAAGTACCTACGCGATATCAGCCGCGGGGCGCTGAAATGTGTGCAAAGCTAATACGGTAACACTGACTTCAATCGTAGCGTACAATAAAATGGAAGGCTAGAGTACAAGAACTAAGAAAACTATACGGACTTTGGAGTCCCTCTTTATAAAACGTATTCCTTAGATATGTATCATATATTTACATCATTATGGAGTACGCCAGTATAGGAATAAAAATAAGCAATATAAAATCACACAATAATCGGTGTGCAGTCTATCTCTCAGTTTCCTGCAACGGAAGCCGTTCATCATAAACCTGACTGAAATACGCGATAAAGGTCAATCAGGTCGATTAACTTCAAAGAACACAGGTTTAGGATGTCCGGCCGGTCGCCTGCTAGCCTGTACAGGTTAAGATTGTTGGAACCTTAAGTTTATACATACAAAGCCCTTCAGGCAATTTGGCGGCCAAAACTGTTGAAACTTTCTCTACAGTGATCGATTTCGTAACGGTAGTAGTCTGTAGCTTTTGAACAAGAATTAATAAGATACATATTATATAGTAAGATAATTTTAAATGTGATTTGACAGGAAAAAGCGCCTGCATGGGCCTGTTTTAATAAACGTTTTGATTTTTTTTTGGTTCTTTAAAAATCCTGCCACAAGCGCAGCTCCCCACCCACATGCTAACCACAGCCTGCTGCTGCTTCCAGGCGCGGTGCCGGTGGCCGGCGACGACCCAGTGGTGAGCAAGCTGCGCAGCCAGCTCATGGCCGACAACTACGACTACGAGGATAGCGACAGGTCAGCTCACAGAGGAATATTAAATGCAATATCGGGAATTAACGCGAAACATACCATTTTTTCTCCAGACATTTAGTCAAAGAGGCACGGTTACGTTACAGTAGGGACGGTTTCAATGTCACCAATTGTAACAATATAATATAAAAGCCAAACAAACTAAGCTCACTAATGCTTTTAGTTCACACTGTTCACACTCGCACCTCACAGTTTACCGACCAAAAACATCAAACAATGAAAATTGTATGAAATTTTACATTTTCGATTACATTTTATAAGTTGGTTGCCTTTAACTTATTAGTTTGTACTGAGTACTCAGCTCTGATAGTTTTCCTTTCAACTTAAGTTGTGGTAGAGCCACGCTACCCGCAAAATCCACTTTTGCTAGTAGCATGAATGGGCCGGCTCGTCCGGGGATGTACCACACTCTCACAGAAAATCGACGTATGAGTAGTAGCTATATCGCTGCTATGCTTCGTACGGTGAGTGAGAGAGCCGGAGGCCCATCACCTCTCCCCTCTGAACTAACTCTGTACTAAAAAATACACGTCATAGGTATTAGGTGGGGGAGGGGGGTTGGTCTTTAACCTCACCAAGTATCGCCAAGTGGGAGGGGGGTTAAAAATGCAATAAAACAACACGTGAATAATGGACGGCCCCTAAACTTAAAATATTTGTAATATGCAATTGTTGTGACAGCATGGAGAAAGCGCTCCGTACGGGAGACTCGCAGGACGGCAGTCAGCGCGCAGACGACCAGTTTGATGCTCTACCCAACGTTACCGAAATCACTGGCGAGTACCAATATCATCGGTTTCTATTCGTCCCTTTTGGTCTCACTGCTCAGCAAAGGCCTCTGCTTTCTGTTTCACCTTTGATCTATCTCTGGCCTTCTCCCTCCAAGTTTTAATAAAGACGGTCTGTCCATTTTGTTAAAGGTTACGTAACTTCCCCTAGACGATTTCTCAGGATAGTAAAAGAAATATATTTTCCCAACATTTTACATAGGTAACCCTAACGTTATAAAATCATCACCGTGAATATCTGAGCGTATTTTCCGGCTTTTTTCCGGTTGTTATTGTGACATCATTCATGCTGTAATATGACTTTGCGAAAGTTTTGAACGGCGGCTGCCTACCTGACGCCAATCCTCTTTGGATTGCTCCAGAACCGCAGACAAATGTGAAAATGAAGTACAATATTAGCCCATGCCAAGAAACAAACTTAGTGCCCCCTTGTCGCAGGCTAGCATCTTAACACCTGCGCTGCGAAGTCCGTTTACCCACAATAAGGCCCTTATAACATTACTTGGATCGTTATGTTGTATTTTACGGACTAGGCCCTTTTTCATTTTCATAAACACAATTGCGAATTATTTACGATTGATTGATGCTCGTACTGAGTAAGCTGACTATTATAATCATTGGTTCTTTATATATAAGCACTCTGCTTCCCATCCTGCTAGTAAACACCTTACCTATAGTATCTGCAGCTTACCGTATTTGCTTCATAATGTATTTCTTCTTCTCGAGTCGGAATGTCTGCTTTTTTATTAACTTACAATGTTTTCGATCAGAATGCGGCCACAGCGACCGCCCTGTCATTTGCCTCCTCGAGGTCTCTTTGTGTGACACGTTAAAAGACTATTGAAGTGGCAGTTATCATCCACGTTCAGCTACACTCCCGGGTGCTCTCTACAGCTATACCCTGCGCATGATGACCGCTACACCCTGCCTCTAGCTACACCCTGCTGAAGACGACTGCTACACCATACCTCTAGCTACACTTTGTGGATAACGACTGCTCCACTCTGTCTCTAGCTCCCTGTGGAATGAATGCGTGTCTCTGTTGCAGACGAGTCGGAGCTCAGTGACTTCGGAATGGACCGCAACGTGCTCAACGGGTACATCACCGACATGAGCGACCTCAACTTCAAGCCTGTCCTCAGGGGTCGGTCATATTTACATTTCTCTCCCTCATTCTCTTCATCATTATCAACAAGTCTTTATAGTCTACACTGCAGAAGCATCACAACTTTCCTTGCACTACCACAGCCAGATATTAGCCAGATCAGTCAGAGGATTTTGCCTCCACTCTCAGCGCTAGCCAGCCGAGTTGGAGAGATCTCTCTGATGTTTATAAGCTTTGTTTCCTAAAGCACTTATTACACTATCCAATTTTTAGGAATCCTAATTAGGAACGTATTAGGAACCTAAATCGGAAGCTAGTGATCACACTACACTAAATCGGTTCCTAAATCGTGCAGTGTTGCCAGTCGGGTCATGTCAGAAATTACCTGAAATATAAAAAAAATTAATCTTTTTTATAAAAAATAACCTTTCATATTTTTTTACTGGAAAGGTATTATAAGTTGATAGAATAGAATATTAGTTGTATGATGAGCTCCGTGGCGCAGCGGTCAATACGCCGGTCTGTGACACGGATGATCCCGGGTTCGATCCCCGGTCAGGTCAAGATGAAAAATGATAATTTTCAGATTGACCTGGGTCTTATTAGTATCTATTATAAAATATAGTATCGTTAAGTTAGTGTCCCATAACACAAGTTTTACTAAAGAATAAAAAACTGCAATACGATGATTGTAATCGTCAATATCATGCATAAGTGTTAGTAGGTGATAAATATATTTGACATAAATAAACAGTACTTTAATTTCTTTTTTGAAAATTTGTTGGGAAAATGTGGGAAATATCGATTTTATTTGCCCCAAATTTGGGGATTTTCAGTTAGGCTTTTGGGTAATCCAGACTTTTGATGTCGGCAACTCTGGCGGGAGGGCAAATTGGCGTCCTAAATCGTAGCGATGCGATTACACTGTCCTAAATCGTATACAATTTAGGAAATAGAGCGATCGGGACGTCCTAATCATCCTAAATCGGATCCGATCTACCCTAACTGCGATTACATCTTCCGATTTCCTAATTAGGATTCCTAAAAATTGGATAGTGTAATAAGTGCTTAAGTCTACTTACTGACGGGTCTACTTGCTGGCTGATTTTTCGTACAGTCTTCATTCTTAACACCAAGCACTTATTGAGCTTTTCCCATCTATCCTAGATTTTTCTTTTTTACAATAATTATTAAAATAATCCTCTTCCTCGGCTTTCCCCACGTGAGGTACAGTTCTGTATGTTAACTTCTAGGATTTTGCACCATATCGACCTAGCGTAGATCATTTATCGTACATCTATCATGAGATAAGAAGAATCTCCGTTCCTTCATATCAAATTTCACAACAAAACGTTATATATTTTTGTCACTAGACTGGTTCAGCGCTGAAGAGTTCTTCAGTATCAAAAGAAATCCATAAACTCCACAATATTGCATTATCATCTGACTTCCAAAACTAACATACGGAACAAACGACAATCACACCAATCGACAAAAATTGTTTTTAATACATAAAGTAGCATCATTGATATCACTTCGGTTAGAGACGAGGTTTTACTTGGATCACACATGAAAAAAAATGTGCCTCCGACGCATGTTGCATGTATTAAGTTAAATAAAAATGTTTTCTTTTAGAGAATGGCGACACTTTCATGGCGGATGGTCAGGAGCCCGACACGGCTCAGAGAGTAGACGAGCTATCGGACGTAGAGCCGGCAAGTTTGCCGGAGTCAGAACAGCAAGACGCAGCGGCAGAGTTCTCCGTGGAGCAAACGCCACGAAGTGGACAATCACGCGCGGAACAAGCCGAGACGTCGTCTGTGAAGCCACAACCGGAACCAACAGTGAAGCCACAACAGGAGTCAACGGTGAAGCAGCCACCACCGAATCTAGCGCCGGTAAATCGGGCGCAACTGGATCAATCGCAAGTGGAGGACTTGTCTCAACCGGACCAAGAGATGGGAGAGTTGTCACAACCAGAGCAAGAGGCGGAAGAGTTTTCACAACCAGAGCTAGAGATGGGAGAGTTGTCACAGCCAGAGCAAGAGGCGGGAGACTTGTTACAACCAGAGCAAAAGGCGCGAGACTTGTCACAACCAGAGCGAAAGGCAGGAGACTTGTCACAACGAGAGCGAAAGGCGGGAGACTTGTCACAACCAGAGCGAAAGGCGGGAGACTTGTGGCAGGGGGAGCAGCCGGCACAACAGGTGAGAGCAACGCTGTCTCAATCAAAATCATAACTAAAACTATAATTGGGAAAATGAGTTTTCACAACTTAACTAGTAACTAAACTGAGCATCTTGAACATTTGGTTACACATTGTGTTACCACATTTATTACTATTCATGAAGTTGTCTATATTAACGCGAGCTAAATTGCGGACGAAAGATATGTTGCATATTATTATTTTCACGTCCTGACTTAAGACAAATGATATCACAAAAACCTTCTTGCCGTGTGCTTCCCGGCAGAGTAGAATTGGACTTAGGCCCACCCCAAGTCCCCCCGTGGATGTCGTAGAAAGGGAACACAAGAGCAGATAATCATCAAAGAGACCTCTCACACCCGTCTAGCCAGTGCGGAGAGTGTAAACCAAATCCCCTGACTGCTCTGGCTTATACAGAATGTAACATTAACCTTAAAGGAGGCTCCGCCTCCACTCAGCCCCTCAATATGAACAACTTTTGTTATGGGATCAATGCTAAGAACTTCATTTATTTTTTACTTTCCCATACATTTTTCCCGACCGGCTAAACACTTTTGTATGAAAAATAAAAAATAAAGAAAAAGTTGTTCATATTGATGGTCACCCGTTTAAGGGTGTATAGAGGGTCATGTTACACTCTGTATATGGCTCTAGTAATACTGAGAGGGTCATGCTACTGCAGTAAAGATTAAAAAGATCTGTTGATGATCGTGTAACTCTATGTGGATCAGGTGCAATGGTCTCAACCGAAGCAGCCGAAGCAACCGAAGCAGCAGAAGCAATCGAAGCAGCCGAAGCAACCGAAGCACGCGAAGCAACCGAAGCAGCTGAAACAACCGAAGCAACTGAAGCACCGCGTGCAGCCGCAAGCGCGGCGGCAGATACACGTGGTGTCGCCGTACCTCGTCGGAGATAAGACCACCGAAACCATTCCCTTCAAAGTGCTCACGGTAAGGCCGCCTTTTGCTACCTTACTTATCTATTGTAGCAGACACAATAGTGGACCCTGGGCTCTGCTGGAAACATTTCAATGTTCCATCATCGATTGCCTCGGGTGTTTGAGACTGAGCCCAGGGTTTGCTATTGTTTGTTTTGTGGTGAAAACGACGGGACGCGGGGGTGTTATAAGTAAAACACTATTTGGTGAGTGCTGGTTTCCCAATAGTACTCTGAACTGGACTTCTTTATTGTAGGTTTTTCCACAGTTTATATACAGGCTTTTCACTGCGTAGACTTTCGTCACATGACATTGAGCTTATAAGATAATAATTAAAACAATTCTTTATTTAACGAGGTCGTGTGACGTTACACTAGTAGATGTACGTAGAGATATAAGATAATCAAATAATGTTCTTTATTTATCGATATCCAGTATCGTCATGTGTCGTCATCACTCGTCATACTATGTAGGTAGATGTACGTTGTACGTACACTACAGTTTATGCACATAAATTATATTTATCACACGTTGTCAGGCGCACAGACACCAACAAAGATCCTTACTTTGTGCTACAAAGGATCTAACGTACGAGTCGACTAGAACATACCGTGACATCTTCTATAGATAAAAATGGCAAACCTGACTGACTGCCTTACGTATCAACGTACAGCCGAAATGACTATACCTAGAAACTTGAACAACTAGCTTGGCATAGGGGTTCCTTTCATGATAAGATTCCATAGCGAACAATACGGTTTCACTAAAGGTCGTTCTACCCCTGATGCGGGAGTTGCTTTACTGGGACATTTTTAAAGGCATGGGAGGAATCGCAAAATGCAATAGGAAAATGACAACGCGAAGGTATTCACTCCCTTCGTGCCTGCGATGCGATAAGTGCGAGAGACGCAAACACAACACAGACAGCTTTCGAGCAAGCCAGTTCTGTGGTGGGCCGTCAACGCCCGAATGCCTCTCGCTGCCCTCGCAAGCGATTCACGTGCACATGCACACATGTGTCGTTTCTTTTCGTGTAGTGTAGGTATATACTCTTTGCCGTGGCTTAGCTCTGAGTGCCTCAGACATAGACGTGTGTTGCAGGGCCACGGGCAGAACCAGGGGCGGCGCAGCGGCGTGGGCGTGGTGAGCTACCTGCAGACGCAGCTCAACGACACCGTGGTGGTCGCGCCGCTCGGCCACGGCCCCATGCCTGACTTCCAACTGCCTAAGTAAGATAAATAAATATATACGGACAAATCACACAAATTGAGCTAGCCCTAAAGTAAGTCCGAGACTTGTGTTATGGGATACTAACTTGACGATACTATATTTTATGATAGATACTTATATAGATAAACATCCAAGACCCAGGTCAATCTGAAAAAGATCATTTTCCATCTTGACCTGACCGGGGATCGAACCCGGGACTATCTGTGTCGCAGGCAGGCGTGCTGACCGCTGCGCTACGGAGCTCGTCAAGATCATACAACAGAAAATCGTATGAGCCAAGCAACTTATCAATATCGCTGCCGCTACTTTAGTGAGGACGCCTTATTTGATCAATATCATCATTTGTAATTAAGAGAACTACTCTTTACCACCTAAAGTGGCCGCCGCTTTTGGTGGTAATTAGTAGTTCTCTTAATTTACCAAATGCACAATAATGAAAAGTACCTAATACCAAAAGTACTATGGCTATCTTTACATTAGCCACAAAAACTAACACGAAAAAGTTAACTTCGAATATGGCGTAATAGCAAATAACTACAAGACTTCTCACAAGATGGCGCTGCTCAATCCAGAAACGTGCAAACAGAGTTTTTTCGAATCTCGCACATAAATAAGACCTCCAACAGAATTCAGTCGCAGCCGTACGGTTCCCTGGGGGCACGCCTTGCCCAGCGGGAAAATCTTCCCTTTGTGGCGGTCGAGCATACCATCTCGCTCCCGCTACAGTACTACAATAATTTACTACCGAAGTATTGACGTAGATTTTTTCAATTTGATTGTTTAGAAGTAATAGAAATAAAAAGTAGGGTGACGCTAGTTGGCTGGTCTAAGCCCCTAAATTTATATACTATTTGTCCAGAGGCCGGAGGCAGTACCGGGAGATTAGCGACGACGACGCGCAGGAGGAGTACGACACGAGCACCCGCGAGAAACTGTTCGACAGCCGACGGGCGGTGTGAGAGGGGGGCGTTAAATGTTACTGTACTTTTAGTTGTAATATAGTGTTGTGTATTTTGTTTGTTTTCTTAATAGATAGAACCCACGAAAAGGATTGTTTTATAAGTCTTTTTCGACAAACTATTGGCGTTTAAGCGACTATGCTCACGCCTTAACCGTTTGCCTTATTGAACCGGGGGTCGTGGTTAGATTCCCACGGGAAGCATACTTTGTTAACTAAGTTGTTTCCAGTCTGGTTAGGACATTGCAGGCTGAATCACCTAATTGTCTGATGTAGTGTGGTAGTAGCCGAAGTAGCTATAAGATATATATGTAAGTATTAGAAGTTATTAAATAAAGGAGTCTAACATCAATCGTCTTTCAACCAAGTCGCCTCCTCTCCCTACATGGCGACCCTACACTGATAAGAAAGATGATTCCGTGCTTCGGAGGGCACGTTAAGCCGTTGGTCCCGGATGCCATCTGGTAGTCGTTAAAGGAACCATGTCAGAGGCCGAGAGGCGGTTCCGAAGAACTCGGACACCAGGGTGTGCATGGTCGACTGATCGTGTCACCTACACGAAATGATGATGATGAGCGACCACTGCTGGGGGTATTAGGTTCTTAGCTATAAGGAAGTTGGTCCAGCCGGATTGAAGTGAATTTTAAAGGTTGTCCAGTGCTGCCACCATTTGAAACAAATCGTTTGACAGAAAACGAAGATATAATATTTTGTTCTGCAAGGGTTTACATAACCTTTTTTTCATTTTATGACTCTCTATATTCATTCAGTTTACCTAAAGTGTGAACATGTAGCTTTACTTATCGTTTTCGCCAAAAGCGGCCAAAGCCTGACGTTCTCACTTTAAACTGTAAAGAAAAAAAATATACGGACAAATTACACAGATTGAGCTAGCCCCAAAGTAAGTTCGAGACTTGTGTTATGAGATTACTATACTTATATATAACTCAACTATAGGGATACTATATTTTATAATCGATACTTATTATAGATAAACATCCAAGACCATATTCTGATATCTATGTCCAAGACCCAGGTCAAACTGAAAAAGATTATTTTCCATCTTGACCTGACCGGGATTCGAACCCAGGACCATCCGTGTCGCAGGCTGGCGTGTTGACCGCTGCGCCACGGAGCTCGTCATAAGTTTATGACGAGCTCCGTGGCGCAGCGGTACAGTTGTAAAGAGAAGTTATAAAATAGGTTGAAGGACCCTATCAAGCGTTTTACAGAACAAAACTTTCAATGATATCTCCGTTTTCTTTAAAGTAATTTATTTCAAATGGGAGCAACACTGGAACCCTAAAAATTCATGCTTCCCCTTAAATATCACAGCTTCAAAAATTGGTATAGACGAGAAAATCCATATTTAATACATCCAGTATTATATAGTAGGTGAAATTATTTAAAAAATGTTGTCATATAATAATAAAAAAATAAAAAACATTTTTTTTTTAAAAACCTTTTATTTAAACGCTCTTAAAAGAAGAAAATATTTTTTTCCTTACAAATTATAACTTTCTACTTATAACCTCATTATGTATAAGTACAATTTATATGATCATAAAAGGTTGTCGATGTCACACACCATATCGTGCATTGTCATCTAAACTAAACGTGTATTCAAAATTTCAGCTCAATCGATTGTAGATATACAGGTGTAACATGACCCTCGACATATCCTTAAAGGGGTGAGTGACACCGTCAATATGAACAACTTTTGCTATGTGATCAATGCTGGGAACTCAAAAAAAAATCGTCAATTTCATACAAAAAAAATTTGCCGCCCGCGTGAAATGTATGGGAAAGCAAAAATTTTTTTTTCGAGTTCCCAGCGTTGACCCCATAGGAAAAGTTGTTCATATTGACGGTGTCACTCACCCCTTTAAGGATATGTCGAGGGTCATGTTACACCTTGTATACTTCAAAATTGAGTTCAAATATTTCACCCGATGTAACTGCCTCCGTGGTCCTAAGGCGTTTGCCTTGTTGACCCGGGGGTCGTGGGTTCGATTCCCACAAATCAAATCAAATCAAAATCAAAACGTTTATTCAGAAAATAGGCCTTTGCAGGCACTTTTTCACGTCATATCATATTTAAAATTATCTAATTAGATAATATGTATTTATTAATTGTTCAAAAGCTACAGACTACTAGCGTTTCGGAACCGACCACTGCAGAGAAGAAACGCCGAAAGAAACTTATCAACAGTTTTGGTCGCCTACTCGCCTGAAGGGCTTTATATGATTACGAATATTTATTCCTTATTGTCTTTTTCTTTCTTTTCTTTTTTCTGTTTTCATGTTACAATTTACATATGCATAGATTTATTATTTTTGGAACATGTTTATGTTAACGATCGAGTGTGCAAAGATAATAAACAACATATGATACTTAAAGTAGTCTCAAAGAGGCCGAGCAGACCAGTCCCCCCTGACAGCACCCGTTCACGAGTTGACGTGTGGATCAGCCATCGCTGAGCTCAACCACGGGAAACGTACTTTATTAAGTTGTTTCTGGTTTGGCTAGGACATTGCAGGCATGAATCACCTGATAAAAAAAACGATTCCGTGCTTCGGAAGGTGTTGACATTTTTATAATTTAAATAACAAAAATTAATTAATAATTATTGATGGTAATATTATTATGGCCACCCTCAATATTCTCGGTATAAATACAATCGTCATCCCCACTCTCTCTCTCATTCCGATTTACGCTGTGTTAGGAGACAGACGTTATACCATCCTTGTTATAATTTTGAATATACGTTCTAACGTATTTATTTAATCTATTTTTATTTTCTCTCGCCTATTACCCTATAAAATCTATAGGTTATGGGCCCAGCCATACTACCTTGAGTATTGTGCTGTAGTTCCTTAAATTCATTTCATTTTGTTTTCTAAAAACACACGTGTCCTCCAATCAACTTTAACTAAAACCATTTTCGTTATGGATAACCTGAAACTAAGCGAAACATCCAACCTTTTAACGGCGAAAAATATAGCATCTGGAAGTTTTGTATCCGCTCGCTATTAACCGAATTGGAGGTCATCAAGGTCATCGATGAAGAACCCGTGTTACAGTTCGAGGTATGGCAGAAGAATAATCGTATTGCTAAAAGCGTTATTGTCGAATACTTGTCGGACTCCTTTCTTAGTTTTGCCAAAGAAGAACTGACCGCAAAAGACATATTTAGAAGCTTGGATGCCTTGTACGAAAGGAAAAGCTTAGCAACGCAGTTGGCTACACGAAAGAAGCTGTTGGGTTTGAAACTATAAGGAGATACTCTACTAGTCAAACACTTCACGGTTTTTGATGATTTGATGACGGAACTTTTGGCTGCTGGAGCGAAGCTCGAAGAAACCGGCTGAACGACCTCGAATTGTTCAAGCAGTGGAATTGACTGAGGAGGCAATGGTTTCCAGTCCCCGTGTTTGCATTAATGGCTGGTGATTACCAATTTGGCGAAAACAGGAAACAAATAACATTCCTGTTGGATTCCGGAGCTTCCGACCACATTGTTAACAGGGAAGATATTTTCAGTACCTATACAATTTTACATAAACCTTTTAGAATTTCAGTAGCTAAGAACGGTGAATTTGTTTCAGCCACCAAACGTGGAACACTGCAAGTAATTAGTGACTCTGGAGGATGTACTGTTCTGTCCGGAGGTGCCGTACAACCGTATAGAGGATGCAGCGCGCCGCGCCGGGTTGACCGTCACCTTCGATCAACACGGAACTTATATCAGTAAGGACGGTACAGTACTGATGCGAGGTAAAGTCAATTAATTATTTAATTTCAATAGATTTAGAAGTATGTGTTAATTGATCTGTTTCTCAGTTGTGCATTAATAATGTCTAGTATATAACGTCTTTACTGACGTGTGTGGGCCGATCACTCCTACCTCAATCGATAACAAGAATTACTTTGTGTTGTCTGTCGATCAATATACCCATTACTGTGTTACGTACCTGATAGCCTATAAATCAGATGTATTTTCAGCTTTTAAAGATTTTGTAGCCAAAAGTGAAGCACAATTCAATTTAAAATTGGTTAATTTATACTGTTATTTATCTAATGAGATGAAAGAGTACTGTGTGTCCCGAGGGATTTCATACCATTTAACTATTCCTAGGACACCGCAGTAGAATGCGGTTAGTGAACGCATGGTCAGGACAATAACAGAAAAAGCATGTGCGATGGTTAGTGGTGCTAAATTACCGAAATGTTTCTGGGGAGATGCAGTGTTAACTGCAGTTTATTTGATTAATTTTTCTCCTACCCGCGTTTTGACACAAAATAAAACCCCGGTCGAAATGTGGCATGATAAAAAGCCTACAATTAAAAGGTTTTTTTGCTACTAACTAAGTTTGATGAAAAATCATGGAAGGGTATACTTGTAGGATATGTACCGAATGGCTATAAGGTATGGAACATAGAACGTGAAAAATATGAAACGGTTCGGGATGTCATAGTAGATGAGGTTAATTTTCTGCAGTTAAGAAGCCGGCGACCAATGAATTTCCCATACAAACTTAATACCAAAATAATTTTTAGTTCGAGCATATTTTAACACAAATATGCTATTATTTGTATTAAGACAGTATTTATCTATGTTCCTGTTAAACATTTTTATTCAAAATATTAACGTACTTACATATATTTACGTTTAAATTTCGTTAATTTTTACGACATTATCGACATATTTTCCGCCTATTTGTTTTGTATTAAAAACTAAATCAATCATTATGTACTTATAATGGAAACACGCCTTATATTGTCTAGTTACGCAATGTCTGAAAGAAAATGAAAATATAATAAATTTTCATTCATCATTTTTGGTATTCACAAATACGCTCAAATTAGTAAGAAATTTTGAACAGCCATCTAGCTGTTTCCTCTCGCACGGGGCGGACGCGGCGGCTGTGCGGGGCAGGAGGAGGGTACGATACGCATGCGTAGAGACACAGTTCGAATGTGTGTGTGCGTTGGTGCCTTCGTTGTTCTTTTGATTATTTCAATAAACTGTTATAGTTTATTTTGGTTTTCGAATTCTCGATTATGGACTTCGAAGTGTGGGACACAGTAGGTACATATTTTTATCTGAAGAAATTAGAATATTACTCTAATCTTTTTTTTTTCGGGGTGTACGTTACCATAGTGACGTCATTGTTGAAATCCGTAATGGAAGACGTGACTTTTCATGGAAAATCGACTTTTGTCGTTTCATAGCTTTTTCAGGGTGTAGATTTCGAAAATGACGTTAGTTTGAAATCCAAAATGGCGGACCCGATTTGTCACATAAAATCGACATGGGTATCGTTGTATAGGTTTTTCGGGGTGTAGATTTCGAAAATAACGTCAGTTTTGGAATCCAAGATGGTGGACCCGATTTGTCAAATAAAATCGACATGGGTGTCTTTGTATAGGTTTTTCGGGGTGTAAATTTCGAAAATGACGTTAGTTTTGGAATCCAAGATGGCGGATGCGACTTTTCATGCAAAATCGACATGGGTATCGTTGTAAAGGTTTTTCGGGGTGTAAATTTCGAAAATGATGTTAGTTTTGGAATTCAAGATGGCGGATGCGTCTTGTCACACAAAATCGATATGGGTGTCGTTGGATAGGTTTTTCAGGGTGTAAATTTTGAAAATGATGTCAGTTTTGGAATCCAAGATGGCGGACGTGACTTTTCATGGAAAATCGACATGTGTGTCGCTGTATAGGTTTTTCGGGGTGTAGATATCGAAAATTACGTCAGTTCGTGAATCCAAGACGGCGGACGCGTCTTGTCACACAAAATCGACTTGGGTGTTGTTGGATAGCTTTTTCAGGGTATAGATTTTAAAATGATGTCAGTTTTGCAATCCAACATGGTGAATGCGATTTTTCATGCAAAATCAACATATGTATTATTCCTTATGATTTTGATAAGTTGATTTAAAAAAACCGGCCAAGTGTGAGTCAAACTCGCGCAATGAGGGTTCCGTACAATATGCTTCGTGAACACATACACAATGTGTAAAAAATGTTTTATTCAATTGACTAGCGCCATCTAGTGGTGTTTTAGTGAACTATTTCCCTAGATGAACTTATTATAGTGAGTTTACCACTTAATTTTCAAGTGATAGAATTCTTATTATTTTTCCTGTAATCTTCAAGGAATGAACTACATTTTGTAATTTTTTCAAAATTTTTCGGCCCAGTAGTTTCGGAGATCAGGGGGGGGGGGATGGTCAATTTTTACCTTCTTTCGTGAATAAAATCAAAAGTATTGATTATACCCGAACAAAAAAAAAATATTTTTGAGATCCTCATAGTGAGCCCTTTTATTTGATATATGACACAGTAAGGTTTGCAAAACTTATTTTTAAAAATTTGTAACTGGGCCCCTGAAAATGACCCTTATTTCAAAAAAATCTTTATTTTCTTTGCACATCCGTGTTTGGGTCATAGAATTACACCATCTTACCTAATTTCACCTAATTTGGTTCAGTAGATTCGGAGAAAATCGGACGGACGGACGGACAGACAGACGCACGAGTGATCCTATAAGGGTTCCGTTTTTCAACTTTTTTACGGAACCCTAAAAATTACGTCAGTTTTGGAATTCAAGAAGGCGGATCTGACTTGTCATGCGAAATCGGCATGGGTGTTGTTGTATAGGTTTTTCAGGGTGTATCTCGAAACTGACGTTAGTTCCGACTCAAAGATGGTGGATGCAGCTTTTTATGAATTATTGACATGGTTGTGTATAGGTATATAGGATTTTTGGGTTGTAAATTTCGAAATGACGTCATTTTCGAAATCTACCCCCCGAAAAGCCTATACAACGATATTCATGTCAATTTAGCTTGACAAATCACGTCCGCCAACTTGGATTCCAAAACAGATGTCATTTTCGAAATCTACACCCCGAAAAACCTATACAACGACACCCATGTCAATTTTATGTGACAAATCAGTTCCGCCATCTTGGATTCCAAAACTGACGTCATTTTCGAAATCTACACCCCGAAAAACCTATACAACGACACCCATGTCGATTTTATGTCACAAATCAGGTCCGCCATCTTGGATTCCAAAACTGACGTCATTTTCGAAATGTACACCCCGAAAAACATAAGCAACGACACCCATTTCGATTTTATTTGACAAATCGGGTCCGCCATCTTGGATTCCAAAACAGACATCATTTTCGAAATCTACACCCCAAAAAACCTATACAACGACACCCATGTCGATTTTATGTCACAAATCAGGTCCGCCATCTTGGATTCCAAAACTGACGTCATTTTCGAAATCTACACCCCGAAAAACCTATGCAACGACACCCATGTCGATTTTATTTGACAAATCGGGTCCGCCATCTTGGATTCCAAAACTGACGTCATTTTCAAAATCTACACCCCGAAAAACTATGTCGATTTTGAATGGACTGTGACTGCGGTGCACATGCACGTCTTCGATAAAGGAACGCACGCACACATTCTTATATCGCGCGGAGAGTGGGGTGCGGCACATGGTTAGCCGTCCGCACGCTCGCGACGAATGAGATAGCGATATGTCCAACAAACTTAGGCTCTCGCCTCAAATTCGATTTGAGCGGGCGGTCCGCCGGCTTCTTAAGGCCTAAGTTGCGATTTGAAGGAGTTGTCATCGAACATTTCCAAAATACTGAACTGACACCTAAGACAGAGTAAATAAAACCTCAATGTTGTGACAGTCCTAAATTTGATATGTCTAAAGCTGATAGTACTAAATCTGATAGTACGAAATCTGATAGTATGAAATCAGTTAGTACGAAATCGGATAGTACAAAATCTGATAGTACGAAATCTGATAGTATGAAATCAGTTAGTACGAAATCGGATAGTACAAAATCTGATAGTACGAAATCTGATAGTATGAAATCAGTTAGTACGAAATCGGATAGTACAAAATCTGATAGTACGAAATCTGATAGTATGAAATCAGTTAGTACGAAATCGGATAGTACAAAATCTGATAGTACGAAATCTGATAGTATGAAATCAGTTAGTACGAAATCGGATAGTACAAAATCTGATAGTATGAAATCAGTTAGTACGAAATCGGATAGTACAAAATCTGATAGTACGAAATCAGTTAGTACGAAATCGGATATTGTTAAATCAGTTGAGCAAAAATCAGATAGTTTAAAATCTGATGAATCTGTTTCTAGTAGAAAGATTCGTAAGCTAAACGAGTCATATGAAATGCCAGAGGTAAATGTAGACGAACTGGTTGGTTATAAATCAACTGGTAGTTTTGATCAAAATATCGATGATTCTTGTCAATTGAGGAGTGCTAGGCTCAAGTAAAAGGTCGTACACCAATATCTTATAAGGAACTTGATGAAGTTCTTTTGTGTGCTCAGTCAATTAATTGCGTAATACCAACATCTTTTAATGAGATTAAGAATCGAAACGATAGAGCTCTTTGGGAAGGTGCAATTAAGGAAGAATTAGATTCACTTTTAGCAAATAATACTTGGACGTTAGTGCCTAGACCTGACAATAAAAATATAGTCGACTGTAAATGGGTTTTTAGTATTAAAAATGATCAGTTTGGTAATCTATCTCGATATAAGGCACGTCTAGTTGCCAGAGGCTTTAGTCAGGAGTATTTGAAAGATTTTAATGAGACTTTTGCCCCAGTTGCTCGTATAGCAAGTTTTCGATTCATAATTAGTTTTGCAAATCAATTTAATTTATTGGTACATCATATGGATGTAAAAAAAAACGCATTTTTAAATGGCACTTTAAAGGAAGAAATTTATATGAAAGTGCCAGATGGTATTGTTAATGAGGAAAATTATGTTTGTAGATCAAAGTTCATATATTAAAACTATTTTGGATAAATTCAATATGACTGACTTTCATCCAATAAGTACTTCTTTAGAGAATAAGCCTAATTATGAAGCTCTAAATTTAGATAGTGAATATAATGCGCCTTGTCGTAGCCTTATAGGTTGCTTAATGTATGTTATGTTGTGTACGCGCCCTGATTTAAGCGTAAGTGTCAATATCTTGAGCAAGTATACAAACAAAAATAATAAAGAGCTATGGAAAGGTCTCAAAAGAGTACTTAGGTATTTAGAAGGTACAATAGAGTTAAAACTGAAATATTAAAGGTGTAATCATTTTGAAGATATCTTGTAGCTCAGGTTGTTTGCTTAAATTGTTTAACAGTTGTACTATAACTTGGAATACTAAAAGACAAACTTCTGTAGCAGCTTCTTCGACCAAAGCTGAGTACATGGCTTTGTTTGAAGCTGTGAAAGAGGCGTTATGGTTAAAGTCTTTAATTATAAGTGTACATTTAAATTTTAATAATCCGATACCTATTTTTGAAGACAATAATGGCTGTATAAGTATAGCCAATAATCCTACGAGTCATAAAAGGTTTAAACATATAGATATAAAATACCACTTCTCTAGAGAACAAGTAGAAAACAATGTTATTTAATTGTTGTATCTCCACACAGGTAAGCAGATTGCGGATGCGTTAACCAAGCCGTTACCTGTCGTCGCATTTAGACAGTTCAGAGATGAGATGAACTTATGTTTGTAACTACATTTTGTTGATTTATTTGCTTATATCAATTGATAAATGCATAATTTATACTTAAGTGCATAGTTTAAGATTTGCTTATTTATTGGTCTGATTAGGTTTTACTGGGTTTCCCTAATCCTTGCAACAAATGTTGGACCATATTACATTGTGATTTCCCAGCAATACTTGGATGGTTTTAATGTTCTGGTTAGTCAAAATTATGATTGTAAATAATTAGTGATTAATTTTTGAGGGGGCGTGTTGACATTTTTATAATTTAAATAACAAAAATTAATTAATAATTATTGATGGTAATATTATTATGGCCACCCTCAATATTCTCGGTATAAATACAATCGTCATCCCCACTCTCTCTCTCATTCCGATTTACGCTGTGTTAGGAGACAGACGTTATACCATCCTTGTTATAATTTTGAATATACGTTCTAACGCATTTATTTAATCTATTTTTATTTTCTCTCGCCTATTACCCTATAAAATCTATAGAAGGTACGTTAAGCCGGTGGTCCCCGCTGCCATCTGGTAGTCGTTAAAGGATCCACGTCACAGGCCGAGCGGCGGTTCCGAAGAACTCTGACACCAGGGTGTGCATGGTCGTCTGACCGTGTCACCTACACGAAATGATGATGATGGAAAGCATGACCCGAACAACATCGTTGCAAGTTAAAAAAAGCTTTTAATTAATTAATAAATATATACGGACAAGGTCATCAAGGTCGCCGGGAGTCGGTGGACTCAGCTTGCACAAGACCGCAATTTGTGGCGATCAATGGGGGAGGCCTAAGTATGTCGAGTAGTGGACGTCCCTAGCTGATAGATGGATACGGACAAATCACACAGATTTAGCTAGCCCTAAAGTAAGTTCGATACTTGTGTTAAATCTTATCAATGTTTATCGTTTGACGAGAGACATCAAATCACAAGAAAATAATAACATTCAAGTACCATCACACCTTAAGGAAGTGAACAGAACTTTGTATGGGGTTTTATAAAGGGCGAGTTAGGTGGCGGTTTTTGGGAGGAAGAAATAATTTCGCGGGAAAGCAATATGAAGGGAATTATAATTCATCCTATGCAAACGAATTACTTTGCAAAAGGTAGTTCCTCATATTCATGTTTTTCTAGAACATAAAATACTTATTGGATTACGAAAAAGCGGATAAACATGAAAACTTTAACGACAGTTTTATAAAAGTAGTTACCAATATATGTTTTAAAGCCAGCCTTGCAGATTGTGTTTCGTTTCGCAACCCGTTTTATGTGAGCTGGTTTATGTCGTTCATGTCGCACTAACGGAAGCGGAAGATGGCGCGGGCGTGCGCGGCGCTCGCGACACTCTGCGTGTTTGTCTCTGCCGTGCACTTTAGTGCCTCCGCGAGTATGAAAAAGGGTATGCAGGTCCATTAATTTTAACTTTACAGGTTCTCAATGACATTTTTAAAACCGAGATCGCACCTAAAAAGCGCTATACCGGATGAAATGACTCTAAACCGCAAGCTCGTTTATTAGAGAAACGCGGTTGCTTGAAATGGATATTGGCCTGTGATAGCCAGGCACAGAACGATAAGGCAGGCTTTCTTTTCTTACCTGACCAGAGATCGCTCCTTAGCTCCAATATTTTTTCTTCCCTCTCCTGCTACGCAATTGCCCTTGCTTCCTGCAATTCTCTACAGCCCAGTTGGTGAGTTAATCAGGTTTTTAAGAGTTTTCAGAAAAACTGAAGGAAGATGTCATGGCCCCAGACAACCTCCACAAGAGACACTTCTTTAACTCCGAAAACGTGAAAACACACCGAACTCGTCACATTTGCAGCGACATCCTACAAAAGACATTTCGGCGCCCGAAACTCCACATCAAACCTAATTTAGTTATCCTGCTTTTGCCACGTATACATACACCTACAAACCAGCCAATCACAGCAAGGCACGAAAAAAGCATCTGTTGTGGAGGCAACTATGAGGCGCAAAGAAACGTCACTTATGCATGTGTGCACGTAAAACCGCTAGCTAGCGGCTATTGTGTGGGTGTCTGGATGTGCGCGGGGCATCGGGAACGGCCTAACGCCGACTGCCTTGATCGAGGGCTGTGTCTGCTGGGTGTGTTGTGTTTGCGTCTCTCGCACGGCTCGCACTGCAGGCCGTGGTTGCATACATGCGCCGGCTCAAGGTCACCGGTGCCACAACTCTCACGAACAGGTAGTGTCACCACTGTGACATATGTGTGTAGATATTTATAATATTTGAGGGCTTTCGAGCCGAGCCATGCTTATCCAATTGCAACAATTGTCACCAATTTCTACTTTGAATCGATGCAGACCTGTCGCGGGCCACGGCCAACAAGTCGCTGGCGCTAGCAGACACGCTGCAACACGACCTGCGCAAGAACAACGACGACTACAAGGACGTGGCGGCGGCGGCGGCCAGACTGCGTAACCCGTACCTGGGCGGCGCCGCGCCCCCCGACCTCGACGAGCGCCAGGGAAACGCACTCGGCCCCGCGCCGGCCGCCGGGAATGGCTCCGCACCGACGGCTACCGACGCATCGAATGGGGCGACGAAGGCCGGTATGACCACTTTGTAGCTAGATTTCGTAGCTGGCTTCATATTGAGAGTAGAAAGTCTTTTAGTCTACACTGCAGGAGCATGACCCTCTGTAGGTACTACCAGAGCAGTCGAAAGATTGGAAAGGTCCTTTTGATGTTTGTTTATGTCCAATTTTTAGCTTGTGTTTCCTAAGTCCTATTATGATAACACAAAAAGTTCCTATTCATTTCACATAGGTAGTATTTGTATAAAAATAATAATATTTACAATCACAAAAGTAGATAGAATCTCAAAGTAGGCAGATGTTATTAAAATGCTGTAGGTAGGTAGGCAGCCCTATCGCATGTTTACGTACCGCGCGGTTGTAGGCATTTAATTCAAGGACACGGCCGAGTCACCCTACTGTATTATACTACTAGCTGTTACCCGCGGCTTCGCCCGCGTGATATATAGCCTATGTCCTTCTCGGTACCCTAACCTATGTGTATGCAAAATTTCATGATGATCGGTTCAGTAGATACGGCGTGAAAGCGTAACAAACAAACAAATAAACAAACAAACTCACTTTCGCATTTATAATATTAGTTAGGAGTTAGGATTAGGATTACCGTGCCTAAGTCGTCTTCTACGACATAATGGTAAGATGGTCCTTTACTCTGCTGGGAACCACACGGCACATGCTATTAAGCTATTTTCAGCGTGTACCTACCTAGGTACATTGCACTACATGCTCTGATCTAAGCTAGGTACAATGTACTTACATGTGAGTTGTGTCGTGTTTTTGATAAATTTTGTATCACGTAATGAGAAAAGTGACTTCGCGGCCTTACAGACATGGCGGTTAAAAGCACAGCAAATGTCTAGTACATATACATAGTACGTATGTTTTACTAAGAGCCAGCAAAATATGATATTTGCCTGTTTGGTGTGAGAAAAACACGATCTGGGATTTATATCGTTCAGCACAGTGTAGAGCCAGCCTATTAGGATTTGAGGTTTGAGTGACACGGAAATCATCTTATATGTTTAAGATTAGACTCTGACTCAGATACAGACAATGCGTATTCTTCAAATATGAACTATAACTAATTTCCGTACTAGTATTGTAAATGCGAAAGTAACTCTGTCTGTCCATCTCGCTTTCACGCCAAAATTACAGAACCGATTGAAATGAAATTTGGTACACAGATAGTCTAGAGCCTCAGGCAGGACATAGGCTACTTTTTCCACGCAGACGAAGTCGCGGGCACAGAGTTCTTGGTTCAAGCTTTAACGCCTGTAGCACACAGCCGCGAATCCGGAGCGAAACACTGGCGGAACCGCAAAACGCTGTGAAATGATTCCGTTTCGGTTTCGTTCCGCTCGCGGTGTGAGACGCACCAAACAAATCATACTAGACAGCGTTTCGCGGTTTCGCCAATGTTCCGTTCGGAAACGCTTTCGTTCCACATTCGTGGCTGTGTGCTACAGGCGTAAAAGTAGCTCAATGGTAAAGATATATTTCTAGCCACTGCCCTTTACAATATGCCCTTTTCATCCAGTAGTGACGGCGACAACTTCAGCGCCAGCGCCGGCTCGTCGGAGCAACAATAAGCTGTCGAGGCTGCACCAGCTGCTAGACAAGGAAGGGCTGCTGCAGAAGTTCATCCGGGGGCTGCCCGTGGCCGGCAAGAAGAAAATCGACTGGCTGAGGGCGGGAGAGGGTGGTGAGCGGGGTAGTGAGCGGGGCAGCGAGCGGAGCGGCGTAGGGGGCGGCCAGCGGGGCAGTGAGCGGGGCGGCGAGCGGGGCAGTGAGCGGGGCGGCGAGCGGAGCGGCGTGGGAGGCGGCCAGCGGGGCGGTGAGCGAGGCGGCGTGGGAAGCGCCACGCAGCGCCCCCGCGCGTTCGACTCCACCGAGTACTTCCGCCCCCCACCCGACACCATCCCCGAGCCCGAGCTAGATATGCTGGCCGCCACCGGCGAGCGCATCGACACGCTCAAGAGAAGGGTACGTGTCGGTCCAGACATTGTTTATTCTTACATTTTTCTTCTGTAGCGAACAGCCACGAATGCAGACCGAAAGCGTTCCGGAACGGAACATTGGTGGAACCGCGAAATGGGGTTGTATGATTCCGTTCCGGTTTCGTTCCACTTGCGGTGTGAGACGGACCAAACAAAATCATAATACAGCGTTTCGCGGTCCGCCAATGTTCCGGAACGTTGTTCCGGAATGTTTGAGAAAAGTATGTTTTTATGATATTTTTTTGTTATTACATTTAATTTCGTTCAAATGAGTATATATTTTTTTAATACCGAGAAGTCGTGTTTTAGTTTTAATCTATTCATTAAAAATGGTAAACTTTTTAAATACCTAACATAACTGCGTTTTTTTTGTCGCAATAGAAATAATGCGATAAAAATTGAAAATATCGCTTGTCCCACTATCTATTTCTATTTTTCCATGGAAATAGTGGGATACACCCCACGAGTGCGGCACTAATGTCTATCGTGTGCGCAGGGCCGGCTGTGCTACCGCCATATCCTATTCCCCGAGGGCCCGAAGTACGACAGCCGCGGCAAGGTGTACCTGAAGGCGCACGAGTTCGCCATCAACTTCGCGTCCACGCGCCGCCCCAAGATGCTGCTGCCGCGCTGCTGCAACTGCTGCAAGAAGTCCGTGCTCGGCTGCGAGTGACAACACACCTAACACTTTTATACTTCTATATAAAGTGAGGTAGACGTGCCCTACTCCATTTACAAGTTACATTATTAAAAGAATAATAGGCTCGACTGCCGTTTATGACGTCCGCCATATTGTTTTTTGCCGACGTTACATAACCTAGACACTCCGGGGAAGAATATGATTCTAATGACCTCACACATCAAAATCGGTCAAGCCGTTTAGGCTATAGGAGGCAACGATGGAACAGACATACTTACAAAACATACATACATATTTACATACATACTTGCGAAAAAGATACTCTCCTTCTGGGTGGGTCAGTCGGGTAAAAAGCACTCGTGTCACGTAACGTAGACAGGGTCTTCACGGTACAACCTTTATTTGTGAACTAAGCGCAACGGTGTTAATTAGCTCCCTTTGAACGTTTCAGAATTTGGTACATACGGCGCGTCTACCTCAATTTATATAGAGAAGTCTTTGCCCCTGGGGGATCAATCTAGGGGATCCTGGTGGACGAACTGTAATAAACTCTCACGCAGGCTTTGTTCTCGAGTCTTCACGTCGAACCTCATTTGTATCATAAAAATTTTAACCAGAATTTATTATGATGCAGTGGCCTACTACGTCTATTTTTTATTTAACCTGTGCTGTCCCACGTCTGGGCATAGGTCGTATCCTTATATTGTATGTAAATACAAAAGCTTGGCTGTGAATGAGAACGCCTTACTTTACAGAGAAAAAAATACGTTCAGCTTTCAACGTAAGATCCTTGGACGAACAAGCAACATGCACAGTAAATGCTGAGTCGGCAAAATTGATGTACCTATACATTTCTCCATTGTAACGTAAAGTTCGCTCCCTGCGGCCAGCAAGAGTGCCACGCGACTTATTCCACGTTCCATTAATTCAGTTCAGTTTATGTATTCCATTTAACAATAATAATAACATTGTCTCGGAAATTACAAACACTTCATTTACTTATTTAATTCTCCAGAATACATTTCAGAGCTTCCATTTCTATCGGAACATTCTCTAACGTCTCCCCCCACAAGTGGCATATTTTTTTCTACTTCTTCTAGTTAAGAATAACTTTAATTCGCATAAAAAAAGATTTCGGACTCGTATCTCCACCTAACAATAAATAAATAAATATATAGGGACATATCACACAAATTGAGCTAGCCCCACAGTAAGTTGTGAACTTGTGTCGCGGGATACTAACTCAACGATACTATATTTTATAATATATACAATAAACAATTTAAATAAAACAAACGTTATTGTTTTCAGCATTGGTGGTTTCTATCCATTTTATCCAGGAGGTATCACAAAAATAGGCATACCTAGTTTAATGTTCTCTTAATTGTTGAGCAGTTTTCTCAACAAGAACCAATCCAAGAATTGGGACCATATACATAAATATAATGCCATGCAACTTTCATCCGCAACAGCAAGAGGTGTTACTATAGGAATAAAAAACAAGCTTTCTGACAATTTTTATTATCGCTAGGAGGTAATTAAACTTAACATAATTATACCGGCGACGGCGTCCACTCGCGCTCTCTCACTTGTTGCAAATAACTCACTCACTCACTCATTCACCGACTCACCGCACTCACGTCGCCATTACGTTACTACAGTCATAATAATTTACAATGTACAGTTACCGAGTGATAGACGAAAACAATGCAGGCAGCTCTACAGCTTGACTAGAGCTCAAAGTATATTCGTCCACTTCGACGACTTCATGGCGTCACAGGAGCTCGATGGCGTAAGCAATGCAAGCGCTTACGCTTGTAAAGCAACCTCGGGCGCGGTCCCCACTTGGATGTGACAAGTGGCATAAAAATATGATGATCACCGTGATTCGACGACCCGCTAAGGCGTCGATCCCGGCTGTCATCGTTAGTGGCAGTCGTTAAGCTGTCAGATGACTCTAGACAGCTTAAAAAAATCAGACACCAGTGTTGACCACTTACACACACGAAAATAAGACAAATTTCCAATCGGTGCTCTGAATCATCATCAGACAACTAGTTCTAATGACGAATGCCGGCAAGTCTAGTTCAGACTACACAGCTAGTTTAAGCCAGCCAATTGCGGATACTTGAATATGTTTTTGCCTGTTCCTGTTTCGTCTATCACCCTTACAATATAAGCGCGCGCCGCCTGGCGGCCAGGTGTCTGTGAGACACCAGTATTAATTTCATCCTTCTTCAAATCATACAAGCGCAGAGTCGACGAAACGAAACGATGTTAATAAGGCATACTCACATTTAACATAACAGCGTAATGCTCATATTTCTTCGGAGATCGAAATTAATGACGCATGACTCAAGACTGCGTGCGAATTTCGCGTTTCTGAATCTCAAAGGAAAAAGAGATTGGAAAAAGAGACTGATCTTGAGTCAATGGTGCGTTTGCCTTATTAACATCGTTTCGCTTTGTTTCGACGCTAGTATGAATTGACCCTTCAAGATCGCCGCCCGAGACCTCTTCCCTAGATGCCAGCACTCTCGTAGGCAATACAAAAGCGAGCGGCGACTTTGAATAGAGATAACTTCACTCGCCGCCGTCACTATTATAAGTGACAGTCCGCGTGTATAGTCACTATTATAAGTGACAGTTTACAACACCACATGACTCAGATCGTGGACTACAAACTGCTATTTAAAAAACGTCCCCACAATCGCGGCGGGCACCCGCGGCGTTTGTTATACAAAAAAAAACGCTCGGTAGTTCGCCGCGCCTGTGCACGCACCGTCTATCTAAGTGATTACATTTGGACAGCTTGAGCGAAGGCAATCATATAAAAATACATATTTGTCGCATATCACAAAATTTACAAAACGGTACTAAAACAGAGTTTCTTAATTTAACGGAAATACTTCGTGCTTTGTTATTTATGATGTCAGATGTAGTTTGGCTGAAGCCAAGCATGAAGACGATCATCACATGTTGTTGCATGGAGACCATCCACGCTAATGGCGGAACACATCAACCAATGTTTTAGCCGTGGTTTTATGTTTTACTATAACTCGAATAGTGCTGTTTGTATGGATTCATAATTAATGTCCATTTACATTGGTGCAACAGTCTTTATGATATTTTTACAGTGGTTTTAAATGTTAACCTGTCAATCCCCGACCGGCCTCATGAGGCCGCGCCTAATGTCATGACCTACCGTAAAACCCCAAGCGGCCTCATGAGGCCGCGCGTCCTTACTCGCCTTTAAAGCTTAATAACAAAAAATAGAGAATACTTTTGTATGAAGAACTTGAGCTATAGACAAACTAGAATAAATTTGCTTTAGTTTAAAACCCAAAAATACTTTATATCTGTGCCACAAATTCTTTTTTTCGACTTCGAAAACGTCAAATTTCTGTCACGTCAAAACACCGTCAAAACGTGCCATTTCTTGTGTTATTATGAAGACGGAACTTATTTTTATTAGAAATTTGTATTAAAATGTGGTAATATGTTTATATCAAATCGATTTAGATAATATGTTGCAAGAAATATATCGTAACATTAATGATTTTCAAGCTCAAATGCGGTAACCTAAACTATCAGATTTTACAGTGTTCATAGAGCTAATATGTTACTAAATACAGTAAAATGGCTAAAATAAATAATGGAAATAAGGTTTGAATTAGATTTATCCACTTACATAATCATTTCAAGTGATAATTTCATAAAATAAATACACGAAAAGTTTGTGTTTATTCTATCTAAAATGGCGGAGTGATGATCTATTTTCATCCTTATTTACATTGTAATACGGTCGAATACAACTAGGCGACGTGGTGAGCTATTTTGATCTTTATTTATATAGCGTTACGGGCGAATATAACTACAAAAATTATGAGTCATCACTAGCAGTTTTTTATATCGTCGGGGGTCTGATTTCAAGTGTTGTTTTTATAAACATCTTGAAGCTATTCATAGAATTGTTTATACAGAAAGACAGTGTAGGCCCTTGTTGTTTAGTTATATTACTGAGTACATATTCATTTCGGGCATTCCAGTCTGTGACACAGTTTGTAAACATTGACCTTGTAGAATAATTATATTTTTTCAATAAGCCTACTTTCTTTTCTTATTTATATTTGAAGACAATTTATTCATTAGTAAATAGTTCTTTACAGAACGAAAAAATATGCTTTAGATGCAGAGAAATGATTTTTTTCGTGAACGGCGCACTAGGTGACGTCATTTTCGCACGTGTGTAATTCGATCCGATTTCGCAAATTAGAGGTGCCGCATGAGAGAGGTTAATGGCTATAGCTATACAATTCATATTTGTTTAACGTTATACAAACCAAGAAGTTAGTGAAATATCTCATTTTATTTGACGATATTATTTTTATTCGTCACTGAAATATGACAGAGACTGTTATGAAATTGAGACGCAACTTCGATTTCACAACATTGTCATATTTCATTAAGTTTCTGCATCATACCAATATGAACATAAGAGAAAGTCAGTATCTACGGTAAGCTCACAGTTGCGTAAAAATAATGAATATAATTGCAATTAGTTTGATAAATTATTCGGTTTGGCATGCCAGTCCATTCCAGAGAGAATATCTACAAAGTATGTCAAGGGATTTAGAAAGCAAAGGGTGTCCAACACTGGACATTAACAAGTTTAAGTGTCCAGTTGTGTGTGCGGTGTGCGTCATTGCGGGTACTGGCCGTACACGAACTGCAGCGGGCGGCGCGGGGGGGTCCTAAGGGGACGTACAATTCACAAATCAATATTTAGCAGTCACGAATAACTCTACTAAAACAACCTTTTCGAACTTATACTGAGTGTTTTTAATTCATTGGCATCCTTTCAAATATAGACCATACCCATGTTTGAGAGTAATTTAAGACTACTTTCGAGTAAATTAAAATCACACATTTTTTAAATTTAAGGGAAACTAACCACCTCAAACGCTTTGAAAGAGGCTATTACTTTAGATAAAAACCAAAAATTTAAACAGGACTGAATTTCCAAAGACACCGAAAAATTTATTAATTTAAACAGTATTAAATAAATCGGTCGGCGAAAGACCGATACACAACCAGCGATTTAGAGGTACGGTGCCTCAGACAGACACACACGCAAAGCGGTCAAGTTATAAAAGGTACCGCACACTTTGCGTGGGGGTAAAAATGTTGGTTGGTATTGGGACACGGCGAGTCACTGCAATACTCGACTAAAATAGCAGCCGTGTGCGAACAAGGCTTTGGCAAACAAGGCCATACACAACTTGTACTAGACATGTATAACGAACCTAACGCCAGCCACGTACCTGGCGGGTCACTTGTGCAGGCCCTGGCGCTTGGCCTCGAGCTGTAGAGCATGCCACGTACCTGGCGGGTCACTTGTGCAGGCCCTGGCGCTTGGCCTCGAGCTGTAGAGCAGGCCACGTACCTGGCGGGTCACTTGTGCAGGCCCTGGCGCTTGGCCTCGAGCTGTAGAGCAGGCCACGTACCTGGCGGATCACTTGTGCAGGCCCTGGCGCTTGGCCTCGAGCTGTAGAGCAGGCCACGTACCTAGCGGGTCACTTGTGCAGGCCCTGGCGCTTGGCCTCGAGCTCGTAGATGAGCAGGCGCCACATCTTGACGACGAACACCTCGGCCTCGTCGTCCAGCACCATCTGCACGTCGTCCAGGATGCCCTGCGGCGCCGACCCCGCCACCACCTGCACACCACACCACACTAAGTTACTGCCAGCAGGAAATACGTTTAACTACGTATAGTGACAAAACTTATAATACATTGGCAATATACTCAAGGCGTTTATAGGAACGAGGCGAAGCCAAGTGCTTACAATAAACCAATCGTATAGTCGACAGCTTACTGAGTACGAGCATCATACGACGTTTTTCAATACATTTGAGATAACCAGTATTAAAGGCCCGCACTAGGTCAACTAGCGACACCAATAATTTTATTCCTAAAACTATACAAATAAAATCAAATTCAAGAATCTAAGTAATATATAAGTCTTTGTAAATAACCTGAAGTATTTTTGGAATCATGTTTTGATAATATGAGTATCGGTCATTAATAGAACTACTGATTACCGTCAAAAACGGCCGTTTTAGGCGGAAATCAGTAGTTCTCCTATTTAATAAAGAGTATAAAACGGGAAAAATCTCAGTGGCAGAAAATATTCATGTTTAGAATTATATTTCTAACCATTGTTATAATGAGGAACGCAACTTAATAACTGCGTTCCTCATAGGATATAATTATCGTTTTTAATATGTCCTGTACACTGTCATAGCAGACAACACCCGATACAATTCGGTATTTGCCTAATGTTAAGATTATATAAAACTTGTTTCCAATGATACTCATTTCTATTTAAAAACACTATAAAAAACACTTTTAATTTGATATCGATTCGTTAAGTGTTCTTAAAGCTTCTTTAAAGTTGGGTGAATAGGACCATTTTTAAAAGTATGAAAATCTTAAATTACAATTATACTGTATTGTAGTCCGCAAAATTTGTAGCAACTTTTGTTATGAAACCATTACCATAAACGTAATATTTCGTATAGCTACCAAACAAAGTTCTCACGCCGCCCATACAAAATACAAAGTTGTGACGTCACTAATATGTATGCATTTCAGCAGCGCGTTTTCACGTCTAAAAATTAACGTCTAAAAATATGTGTCTTTAAAACTTCTATATCTGAAAGAGTTTTTTGTTTAGAAATGTATTTCGGTCACTATTGTGTTTATTTTTGGCAGGACTTTACATAGCGACACGAAAATTTTTTTAGACAAGTAGCCAATTACAACTTGCAAAAACGGACAGAAAGAGTAAGCACAAGAAATCTTGCCTTAATAATGTCATTAAAGTTGATTGCATGTATCCATGGTCGCTGAAGCTAGTGCAAAGTGCAGGGGAAAGCGGACCCTCACATCAAAGACGAAAATGAACAGGAAACACGTTTTTAAAAGGCCAGCGAACATCGTTTCATTTCTTTACATACTTTTTTGCCCACAGCAAACTACATGAGCGATGCGGTTGAAGGTATCCGAGAGAACGCCTTTCTCGCTGGCGACGTGAACCACAGAAACTTAAGCGACTGCGAGCTGCAGAAGTAACTCTGGCTGTCGGTTACCTTGCTGCAGATGAAGTCCACGAGCGTGGGCTCGGGCTCGCCGATGTACTCGATGATCTTCTTGTTGATCCACGGCCGGATCTTCTTCTCCATCAGCGTGCTGTCGATCTGCACACAATTATAACAAATAAATATATAGGGACTAATCACACGACTTGAGCTGGTTGTAAACTTATATAACCTTTAGGTGCTCCCACACAGCAGTCATATACCGTTATAAAACAATGTGTAACAACTATAACATTTTAGAACACCATACATTATCAAGAATGTTATTGTGTTACACATTGTTATATAACTGCTGTATGGGAGCACCTTTAACCCCGAATACAAAATAATTTTAAGTAATGACATTCTTTCAGTATCATGCTTTCTTTTTTCTTGTTTGGTGTCATGTCTAGTCAGTAACAGTAGGCCAAAGCTTCTAGACACAATAAAATAACAATTGTTCCCACTAACAGAAAGAGAATACGTAGAACTAAGAAGAGATAACTTTCTGTTTTTAGGGCAAATAGATAAACATCAATAGATAAGTTTATAACACCGCTGTCCCTGAGGTCTTCAAATCAGTCAAAATGAACAACTTTTTCTAATAGATCAATGCACGGAACTCGAAAAAAAAACATTTTCATACAAAGTGTTTGATCGAACTGGCAATTTTTATAAAGCGTCCGAAATATTTTAGAGTTCCTATCGTTGGTCCAACATGAAAAGTTGTTCATTTCGAAGGCCTAATTTGATGTTTTGAGGAACAACGAAGTTTTCCCTATAACCTGTATATGTAATATCTCATGCTGACCTGCGAGGTGTCGAGCTTGTACTGGAACAGCTGCGACTTCTGCGTGGGGATCTTGTCGATGAGGCTCTTCACCTGCTTGCGCTTGTCGTCACTCTGCCTCTCCGTCCGGTCCGTCCGGTCCGGCCGGTCTGTCCGGTCCGGCCGGTCCGGCGACGGCGGGGGCGTGCCGCGCTTCGACTTCTCTTCTTTTATGTCCTTCGAGCGTTCCTTGTCTCGCTCACTCTTCTCTTTTTTGTCTTTGCCTGCGGAAACGGAGGAATAATATTTTGATGCCCACATAAGGTATGAGTCGTATCAGAGCAGAAATTCAGTTCTATAACTAACAATCGTGAATGTATATAGCGTGTAAATTGAACCTCGACATACCCCCTTAAAGACTGTAGTGGAGACTAAAGAGGACCTGATGATGATACCCTTAAAGGAGTGGCTGAGACCGTCTATGTTATTTAGCCGCCCAGTTTATTCGAATGGGAAAGTCAAGTTTTTTCGTTCTTCCAGCATTGGTCCCACAGGAAAATTTGTACATATTGTCGGTCGGCTGTATTTATTAACCGACGGTAGTGTCATCCCATACGAAACGCAGACTCGCCGTCTACATCTACAATGCCAATTTGCACATCGATGAGACAATCGGTAGACATTTCCATTGAAAATGATGGAACAATTTTTTTCAAGAAATAGTGAAATGTGAAAACAAGGAAATATGTTTGAGCTTACTCTTGTGGTGGTGGTGGTGGTCCTTGGGCCTGGGCAGCGGGCTGGCGTCGGGCTCGTCGTCCGCGAAGGCGGCGTGCACGCGCCGCGAGATGGCCGTGCTGCCGTCCGCTGCGACGTCACTCAATTAACTAACACGACAATCCTAACACAGTTATCGCACAAACAGTGATGAATGCACTATATACATTCGTTCTTACGCCAGTAGCATGAGCACGGGATTGGTGCTGTTTCCATTGCTAAGCGGTGACGGCAGTTTCTACCTGAAGTCTTAGCAATTTCGGAAGTAAAAGCTTATTAATGAGAAAGAGATCGTCGGTCCAATATTTTAATTGCGACCAAAAAACAAATAATCAGGTTTTGTATGGATATTTTTAAGTTTCAAAATTTATTAATCAAAAAAATCAAAAACTTTTGCAGTTAAAGTTGAAAATGTGGAATTAAAATATTTAAAAAATAAAAGCAGATAAAATTGTTTTCTATAGTAAGGTTCAAATAAAAATCGAGTTTTAAGCTAAATCTTCACGAATAGCAAAGTTTTTTTGGATAAAATCGGGTCACTTGTAAAGAGGGGTTAATGAAGAAAACAGAGTGGCGATAGTACCGTTGGGCGCGTCGTGCTTGGGGCTGGCGAGCGAGTTCTTGAAGCTGATGGTGATGGGCGAGCTCTCCGCCGGCGTGGCGCCGCCGGTGCCGCTGCTGCCCACGCTCTGCGGACGCATATATCGTATGGCTATACCGTAATCGTTGAAGTAATGAAATACACTGAGCAGTGTTTACGCACCTGAGAGGTAGACATAAATATAGACTAAGAATATATTTTGCCATTCAAAGTCAGTGGCCACCGCGTTTGTTTAAATAATAAAATATTAACTTTATGAATAATATAGGAGCCGATGCCCACCTTCAATATTCAAACTACCTTCCAACCCTAAGGATGGAACTTACAACCCGGATTTTGAGTTAAATATAACTTTTCAGTATTTGAATCATAAAATAGTCTTTTAAGTAAAGATTATATTAGTCAGAATGAGTAATGAGTAAAGTTAGATAATGCGTTGTGGCTAGTTTGGTGAGTACTCACGTGTCGGTGCTGTCGCTCGGCGAGCTCGGGCGACGCGGGCCGCGGGGGCGTCGTGCCGCCCTCTGAGCTCTGTCACACACGCAACATTATGTTAGTACTATGTTCAACGAACTATGTTACATCTAATTACAATATTACTCAATATAAAATACTAGAGTGCATTTCAAATTTCATAGATTTTAACGGATATCGATTAGGGAAAAAGCCTCAATATACGCCTAATTTCGGGGATGAATGGGAAGCTGAGTCTCGCTTCCCATGAGCCGCCGAAACCGGGTGCACATGCGGAGGAAAAGGAGCACGAACCTCCTGGTGCCGGCGGTGGCGGTGGCGGTGGTGCTTGTGGTCGGGCGTGGCGGGCGCGGGCGGCGAGGGGGGCGGCGAGGGGGGCGGCGAGGGCGTGGAGTCGGAGTCGATGGGCTCGGCCTCGGAGGGCAGCTGGCGCGTGGCCGCCAGCCGCAGGTAGCGCTCGCGCTCGCGCGCCGCTCGCTCGCGCGCCTGCAACAACGCGTCAGCTTCAACTACTCTACCGCCTACACATTACCGACACTACGACACAAACTGACCACAACATTTTCACCCACTCATCATCATCATCACTTTGAGTTACTCCCATCCGCCCCGCGGTGACCCTGCCCCAGTGACGGACGGTTGGGAAAAATTGATTCAACGACCCCGGTAGATCGGTCCCGTCAAATCAACCAACGGGGCAGATGACACAGATCAAGTACCATCTACCCAACTGTGTTTTTTAACGGAGCTGATGACAATGTGAGTAGAATACGCCCCGAGAACAGAAGAGTTAAATAAACAAGTGGGAGTCGGACTCGCGCATAAAGGGTTCTGAACCAACATTAACACTATCGAGCAAAAACGGCAAAAAATCATAAATATATAATTTAAATTATTATTCTGAGAATATTTCAAAAGTTATTCTTGAAATATTATCAGAATATTAAATTATTTGCTCCGTTAAAAAACACACGCCTGGGTAGATGTTGCTTGATCTGTGCCATCTGCTCCGTTGGTCGCCAGGGCCGATCTATCGGGGTCTATGAATAAATTTTCCCAACCGTCCTGTCACTGGGGCAGGGTCACCGGGGCGGACGAGAGTTACACATCACTTTTAACTTTTTGTTTAGTATAAGTATGGCTTTCGCGGAAGATCAGCGTCATGGTAGCCCCATGACAAAACGCTGAACGGAAACCATTTTGGTACTATGCGTGTAACTTGTGATTGTTATAGTTCTTTTTGTATTTCATGTATACCAAATAAACAAATTTTCTTTTTTTCTTTCATCATCAGGTCTTTTTCGTCTCCACTGCAGAAGCACGACCCTCTCTGTATTACCAGAACCATTGAGCCAGAGCAGCCAGAGGATTTGGCCTACACTCTCCTCGCTAGCCAGACGGGTTGGAGAGGTCTCTTACCCACTCACTCATTCATATTCATAAACAATACACAAAACTAGCTACGTAAATAACGAAGTACCTAACTAGGATAGCAAGCTACCAACGGCTCTACGTAATGTACTACAAGTGGCTCACGCGCGCGACGAGCAGCCGGCCGCCGGCCGCGCCCGCCAGCGCCTCTACTAGGCGCTACATGAGGGCAACAACGCCTAGGTTAATACACACATATCTCTACTAATTACAAGAGCACACACGAAAAAAACCAAGAATCGAAACAAATTCTCGTTACCCAAGATGCTAAAGTCAATATGGGGATATTCATGTATATGTTTTAAACTAGAGCAGAAGAAATACTAACATTTCTTTGGCTATAAAGCTATAGCACCAGCTATACAAACTTTAATAAATTTTCTTATATCCATGCTTTTCCTATGCGTAAGACAGTGTTTCTTTAAATAGATTGAATCAATTGATAGTATGGAACAAGGATTAAACGGCAGCCGGATGCGAGTACCTCCTGTCTCGCTATCGCTCGCGCTCGCATGCTCGCGCTCGGCGTGCAGGCTGACGTCGATGAGCAGGTGACATACCTCCTGTCTCGCGTGCTCGCGCTGGAGCGCGCGCTGGAGCTCGGCGTGCAGGCTGACGTCGATGAGCAGGTGACATACCTCCTGTCTCGCGTGCTCGCGCTGGAGCGCGCGCTGTCGCTCGCGCTCGCGCTGGAGCTCGGCGTGCAGGCTGACGTCGATGAGCAGGTGACATACCTCCTGTCTCGCGTGCTCGCGCTGGAGCGCGCGCTGTCGCTCGCGCTCGCGCTGGAGCTCGGCGTGCAGGCTGACGTCGATGAGCAGGTGACATACCTCCTGTCTCGCGTGCTCGCGCTGGAGCGCGCGCTGTCGCTCGCGCTCGCGCTGGAGCTCGGCGTGCAGGCTGACGTCGATGAGCAGGTGACATACCTCCTGTCTCGCGTGCTCGCGCTGGAGCGCGCGCTGTCGCTCGCGCTCGCGCTGGAGCTCGGCGTGCAGGCTGACGTCGATGAGCAGGTGACATACCTCCTGTCTCGCGTGCTCGCGCTGGAGCGCGCGCTGTCGCTCGCGCTCGCGCTGGAGCTCGGCGTGCAGGCTGACGTCGATGAGCAGGTGACATACCTCCTGTCTCGCGTGCTCGCGCTGGAGCGCGCGCTGTCGCTCGCGCTCGCGCTGGAGCTCGGCGTGCAGGCTGACGTCGATGAGCAGGCGCGGCGCGTACTGCTGCTCGTGCGCCGCGCGCGCGCGCTCGAAGGCCGCCGCCGCGCCCGGGTCGTCGGCCGGCCTGCAACAGCGGGGAGTTAGAGTGGGCCACTGGCTGAGACATGAGCTACGTAGCAAGCATGCTCACTTGGAGCCGAACACGGCCTGGCGCAGCTCGGACAGCTCGCGCTGCTCGCGCGCGCGCTCGCGCGTGTCGGCCTCCGCCTCGCGCACGCGCGCGCCCAGGCGCCGCTGCAGCTCCTTGCCCTGGAACACGCACATCACATGTACATCTACATACCCACCTCCCGAAACCCCCAAAATTGGGAGTGTCAGGAGAGCTAAATTTAAAATATATACAACTGTGAAACTCTCAGCGCAGCACTCACCTTGTAGTACTTGTGGTCGTCCCGCTCGTCGTCGTAGTCCTCCAGGAACTCCTTCAGCCGCTTGGCTTCCTTCTCCCGCTCCTCCTCGCGACATCGCTCCCGCTCTTTTTCTTTCTCGTATTCTTTTGCTTTACGACGCTCGCGACTCTCCCAGTTTTTCAACCTGACACCAAAATTACATCAACAAACGATAATATTTATGTTTTTTTTTTTTTTAATTGCACTTATATGACAATATTTTATCATGTGAGAATTCGTACAATACTTACCAGGACAAATCATATATGCCCAAACACGACGTATATATTTTACTTAATAGTTCATACGGTGTTCATAATCCGACTCCATCAGAATGATATTTATTGTATTGTCACCTAGTTCCGCAAGTACACCTAATTTGAGCCCAATTACACGTCAGGAACTTTATACAATTTCACTTACTAGACTAACATGGCAAGTTAAACAAAAGCTAGCAATATGTAACAAAATTCAAGAAACATCGACCTGTTAAGTCAACCTGTTAATATACAAGGGTAGCGAAGTGATACAAAGTGATAAAAAAGCTACCTCTCCTGGTAGGCGGCCTCCTTCTCCCTGGCCTTCTTCTCCCTGCGCTTCTTCTCGCGCGCCTCCTCCTCCATCTCCTTCTCGCGGCGCGTGTCGGCCTCGCTGCGCGAGCGTCCGCGCGACCGCTCGCGCTCGCGCTCACGGGAACGCTCCCGCTCGCGTTCTCGTTCCCGTTCTCTGAGGTAGATGAAAACATCAAGGCATAAATAAACCCAGTTGCTGAATGTTGTTTGAAAGACCTCTGTCTGTGGCTCTGCAGTACTGCAAGAGCCTTTAAAACGCAGGGTTCAGGGTTCGATCCACGTTTAAGTTAAGATGTAAAACTAATTTTAACACGGTTTTATTAGCTTCACTTGTAACTAACTATGTATGTAAGAAAATCTTGGAATCTTAATTTGACCCACTTCCCGGTCTTCAATTAGGATTAAATTTTGCACACGCTCTGAGTTCTGATGACAATACATGACTAGCTAACAAAGCGTATTATTATTTTTTTAAAACTATTATTATTTTAAGATTAGCCTGGGTTCGGATGTTTATTTATATATAGCTTAATGACTAGTTGTGTCTCGTGGTTTTGTCTTCGTCGATTTTGGTTTTATCAACCCTATTTTTTATTTTAACGAAATAAATGAAACTTTTGTTAATCGCTGATATTGTAGCTTTCTATTCGTAAAAGAATTTTTGAAATCCAACAAGTAATTTTAGGGTTTATCCATTACAAACATACGAACAGAGAAACACAACACACAAATCATTCTTCTATAGTCTATAGTCTATATAGTCTAGATATATCAATTCAAGTTCACAACTTAGTGTGAGGCTAGCAGCTCATTTTGTGTGATTTATTCAAAAATATTTGTATATTTATTTATAATTACTGTACTGGGTATAATGTAAGGAGTCTTTAGCCACCATTTACACATTTTTCTTTGGTCCCCACATGCTGTGAATCCATCGACAGCCGTTAGTCACCACTGGGGAGCGACGAATTGGCATATGGCCGTGTGGATCCCGGCAGAGTAGAATAGGACCACTCAAAGGCTTCCCGTGGATGTCGTAGAAGGTGACTTAGGAAAAGCTATACAAAGCTTTCAAAAAAATCGCGAAGAGACCTCTCCAACCCGTCTGGCCAGCGTGGAGATTGGCCAAATCCTGACTGCTCTGGCCAATATATGGCTCTGGTAGTACAGAGAGGGTCATGCTCCTGCAGTGGAGACAAAAAAAATACCTGATGATGATGACTGTAGTAGGTGTAATGTAGGGAGACTGTAGCCACCATTTACACAATTTTCTTTTGTCTCCATAGGCTGTAAATGCAATCGATAACCTTTAGCTACTATTGGGGAGTGATGAATGGTGGCATATGAATTATTTTGATAGCAATGGAGAAACATTCGAAGCGTCCACATGGAGGGAACGGGAAAAAACTGTAGGTCCGAGCGCAATGTTACCGGGAGTTTCCAGCGCGACGCGCGCGCCGTATCTCATGACGCGTGCGGATGTAGGGATACAGCGCCGGCAGCGCGCGCAGAGCAGACAGCATGGCGCCGGCTACTCGCCACTCTCCGAGGACGGTACAAGCTTTTATTTTAGCGATGTCAATAGGAATTTACTGTAGTAACTTCACTATTATTAGTATTACAATGCTTTTTTATTACGCACGAATGACACTTTAAAACAGCTATTAATTTCAAGAATTTCTTTTAAATTGCATTTATTTCGTTCTATAATATGCACTAAATAACATCTTTAAAACTGGAAGGTTTATAAATTCGCAATATAATTTTCTGCACGGGAGAAAACGTCTGAATTGGCGGCGATCGTTGAACTGGCCGAAGTTGCGACACGATAGAGCCGCGATAACAGCGGCCGGTTTACTGCCGACTTACTAACGAAACTTATCAACGCGCGGCAAGGAAACAACTTAATACGGTCTATACGAATATATTTTAGTAATACACTCGTATTACTGTCTTGTCGTATCGCTTGTAACAAACCTTTAGCGAGACAAGTCAATCGTCTGACGAAGATATCTTTATTCAGGATCTTCAAGCTGAAGATCATTGATTCGAAGATTGTTCAAAAGAGTTGTATTATGCAACTTAATATTATGATCCTCAAAAAATTAAGTAATTATCATCGGAAGTACGAGTCGGACTCGCGCATTAAGTTCTTATAAAGCATTAGACTATCAAGCAAAAACGGCAAAAAAATCATGTATATGTTGTATCATCATCATCAGATCTTTGTTAGTCTCCGCTACAGGAGCACGACCCTCTCTGTACTACCGGAGCAATCAGAGGCCATGTTGAATGGGACACCTTAAATATTTTGATTTAATTTTTTCTTTAGGTACGGAACCCAAAAAGTAACATTATTATTACAACTCATAATCCTAATGGATTATGAGTTGTAATAATAATGTTACTTTATTACAACTCATAATCCTAATGGATTATGAGTTGTAATAATAATGTTACTTTTTGGGTTTTAGTACCCAATCATTGGGTACTAAAATCCCCGCTCTTTTCAAACATTGACTTCAACTGTTGCGCATTGCTGTTGTACATCGCAGCAAGCGCGTTAACGAATGACGGATAATTGATCTTGCTGTGGACCAATTATATTCAAATAGTATAGATAAAATGTCATTGTAGAGAAGTTCGGTGCCATAAGGTTGTCGCATTCTTGTGATTCTTTATAGCATTTATCACGGGGAATGCTCCAACGAATTGATCGACCTAATACTGCTGAAAATTTTCACCACCGTACCCCCCGAAAAAAATTGAAGTTTCATCCCTAACACCTGCATAACTGGCAGTCTTCTTCTTCTTCCCCACCTTTCCCCACTTTATGTGGGGTCGGCACAGCATATCAGTTTCTTCCAATTCACTCTATCGCTGGATAACTGGCAGTCAACCTTTAAAAAACTTCCTGCTACGTACGACGAAACGGTGGAATCAACTTCCTGGCGGTAATCCCGAGTCGATACGATATTGGAACCTCCAAAAAACGAGTATGTTTTCATAAAAGGCCGGAACACTCTTGACATACCCCTAGTCTAGTTCTATTCTAGTGTAGTCTGTTGTCCATGAACAGCTGTGATAACTTACCAATATAAGAACCGCTTGCTCGTTGCCGTCTTATATCATAAAAAATGCGCTTCCTTACTTATTATTTATTCATAGCCAGCAGTGGACAAAACGTTGGTAAAGAAAAAGTATTCATGTAGTAGGACATGTACGGTCACCTGCAAAAGTCCATACATAGCCTAAAGGTGAAAATCAATTGCACTGATTAGGAAGACATAAATACTGAGCAATATCATGAACCTTATGCATAATAAATAAGGTTTAAATTGCTTCTACTTTTATATAATCGTACATATGTAGAAATAATATTCCCTCGTGGGACTCACCTCTCTCTGTCTCTCTCGCGCTCTCTCTCCCGCTCCCGCTCGCGAATTTCACGTTCCCTCTCTCGCTCGCGTACCTCCCTGTAACAAAACAGTTTTGTTACCAACACATCACATTCAGATATCATTATAACGTACAACGATTATAATTGATGCATTACAGTGCTCGTCTTTGTAAAGTCTATCGCTAGAGAAGACATTGAAACCGATCTAAGACTATTCGGTAGTCACGCATTGCTATCCTGCTACGTAATGAGCGTGGTCCCTTCAGTTAAGTTGTTGGTCATCATTATACGGTATTGGATCGTGGTGCCTTACTGCTTACTGCTACCGTGGGCTATTTTCCACACTTAGGCCGCCTATTTGGCGCATTGTGTGTGAACAGAAGGTGTCCATTTTTCGGTCTTCTGTTGATAGGAGTACCCAGATCTTCCTTAACGGGTTGCTTTGGTTGTTTTACCCGAGCCACCCAGCTCGTCGAGAAAGCGTAGAAGGTAGATCATGGTGCCTATTGCGAACTCTTTTATACTTTTAGGATTTTCATAAACCTTTTGTTTTGTAAAATTGTCTATCATTGTAATTCGTATCAACAGTCTGAGTAAATATTCGTGAACGCAAAGCATATTTTCATTTATATTTCTTTCTAAAAGAACCTATTAGCGTGAATTAATATCGATTGGTAATAGTGCCTTATGCGAGCTGGAAAAAGAAGACATGACACAACGAGAGTTGAAAGTTTGAGCATTTAGATATTGGCGTACCTCTCCCGCTCCCGCTCGCGCTCCCGCTCCCGCTCGCGGTCCCGCTCCCGCTCCTCCCGCTCCCGCTCCCGCTCCTTGTCGCGCTCCTCCCGCCGGTCCTTGCTCCTATTACAAACGAACATTTACAATTAGTTATAAATAGGCTAGTTTCCTGGGTAATTTAATTAAAAATTAATCCGTCCGTTACATAATAAAAAATATAGGACACTTATTTTTTATATCGTTAATAAACCAATCTATAGTAATATTATAAAGCTGAAGAGTTTGTCTATTAAGTTGAACTCGCTGACCTCAGGAACTACTAGACCGGTTTCAAAAAAATTTTCACCGTTGGATAGATACGTTATTATACGATGATATATATTACGACTATGGCAGGGTTATCCCTGAGTGCCATAGTCTAGGCATTTACCACAGGCGAAGCCAGGGCGGACTACATACTAGTAAATGATAAAAATAAAGCGCGTCATAGTTTTTGAGTGGCATCACTGTTCGCTAAAAAGTGTACCAAACAGAAACATTTGATTGAAAAAACCGGCCAAGTGTGAGTCAAACTCGCGCAATGAGGGTTCCGTACAATATGCTTCGTGAACACACACACAATGTGCAAAAAATGTTTTATTCAATTGACTAGCGCCATCTAGTGGTGTTTTAGTGAACTATATCCCTAGATGAACTTATTATTGTGAGTTTACCACTTAATTTTCAAGTGATAGAATTCTTATTATTTTTCCTGTAATCTTCAAGGAATGAACTATATTTTGCAATTTTTTCAAAATTTTCGGCCCAGTAGTTTCGGAGATCAGGGGGGGGGGGGGGAATGGTCAATTTTTGCCTTCTTTCGTGAATAAAATCAAAAGTATTGATTTTACCCAAACAAAAAAAAATATTTTTGAGATCCTTATAATGAGCCCTTTCATTTGATATATGACACAGTAAGGTTTGCAAAACTTTCTTTTAAAATTTTGTAATTGGGCCCCTCAAAATGACCCTTATTTAAAAAAAATCTTTATTTACTTTGCACATCCGTGTTTGGGTCATAGGATTACACTATCTTACCAAATTTCATCTTATTTGGTTCAGTAGATTCGGAGAAAATCGGCTGTGACAGACGGACGGACGGACAGACAGACGCTCGAGTGATCCTATAAGGGTTCCGTTTTTCAACTTTTGTACGGAACCCTAAAAACAAAATAATACGTGCCAATGTGTTTTTTTAAATCTTCATAACAAACACTTTTTTTTTTAAGCAACCTTGTGCAATGATCGTAATTCAGGGTATTTATTCGTTCAAAAAAAACGAATAAATAAGACCACTGAATTACGACCCCCGAAATACATATGATGAGCCTTAAGGGTACGCTAGTCAGGTGTTTCGCCAAACAAATTCTGTAGGGTGATCACTCCGTTGTTCGGTATCGTCTGTTTAAAGTTTTTACTTTTATCGATTTGTATTGTCGTTATCTATGCTTGTATGGAATCATAATTGTAAAATTAAAAGTACTTTAAAAGTTATGAGTCTCAGAACATTCCGTTTCAACACGTCATTTTAACGCAACTTTGGGCACAATATACCGGAAACAGTATAAAATCTCTAAAACAAAATTCATACAAGCATAGTTTGGTTATTAAAAAAATTAAATAACTTTACTTTTAATTAAGACATTTACCTTTTTTATCACAAGAACACTTCTCCCAAACGCATACTCGGGAATTTGTAGACGACAAAAATTTAGATTTACAACAATATTTGTGTTTGCACACACTAGACTGTAGTTCCGATGTGCTTATACATCAGTGTAAATAGTTTCGCACTGTTCAAAACCGAGTCTATCCCTTTCTCAGCAAAATAGCACGCAAATTAGCCACGTGCGCTGACGAGTTCGAGTTCCCGACTAGCGCATCCTTAAAGTCACACCTATAGTTAATAATCTGAAAAGCCATCGCTTGACATGGTATGGTCATGTGGAGAAGAAGATGTCGATCATCTGGCAAAAAGAATGCCTCATTTGGAAGTAGAGGGACGTAGAGGACGAAGAAAGACGTGGGAGGAATGGGTCAGATCGGATATGAGGGAATAGATACGTATAGATATTGATATGGTAAACGATAGGAAATTATAGAGAGTCGTCATACAGAGCCGACCTCAAATAGGGATAAGGCGAAGAAGAAGAAGGGTTAAAAGCTTCTTTATTAAGTGCATTTACAGTATTGACGTCTATGCTTTGCTCTCCAATGAAATGATGCTCTTTATATTATAACAAATCTTACTTTAAGGTATGCCGTAACCCCTGCTTACTAGTAAGTCAGTCAGTACAGTTTTCTCAAAACCACAACAAAGTATTGTTGTGGTTTTGAGAAATGAGAGTATTCCAGATAATGATATCACAGTTAGTGGGAGTTAAATTATTTCAGATAATAGGATCATTATTTCGAAAATAAAACTTGAGCTCTTGCTATACTTGAACAAACTGATTCAAAGATTCAAAAAGATTCAAAACGTTTATCCAGAAAATAGGCCCTTGCAGGCACTTTTTCACGTCAAATCACATTTAAAATTATCTTATTAAGTATTATGCATTTACTCATTATTGTTCAAAAGCCACAGACTACTAGCATTTCGGAACCGACCACTGCAGAGAAGAAATGCCGAAAGAAACTCTTTTCAACAGTATAGGTCGCCTACTCGCCTGAAGGGCTTTGTATGATTAATGATTAGATTATATATTTTTTTCTTTTCTTTTCATCTGTTTTCATTTTACAATATCATTATACATTCATTATTTTTAGAACATGTTTATGTTTACGATCAAGTGAGCAAATCACAAAAACAACAGAACATGAAGTAGTCTCAAAGAGGCCGACCAGACCAGTCCCCACTGGCAGCACCCGTTCACGAGTTGACGTATGGGTCAGCCATCGTTACTACTGCAAATAAGTATCTGTTCTTCAAGCTACAGAGCTTTTTAATTTTGTTTTTTAGCATTGACATATAACGCAACGAGCAGTACTGACCTGGAAGTGCTCCTCCGCCGGCGGTCCTTGTCGCGGTCGCGCTCCCTCTCCCTGTCGCGCTCGCGATCCCTATCGCGCTCGCGCTCGCGGGAGCTGCCCCTGTCACGCTCGCTGCGCTCGGCGCGCTCGGTGCGCTCGCCCCGCTCAGCCCGCTCGCCGCGCTCACCGCGCTCGGCACGCTCGGCGCGCTCGTCCTTGGGCTTGCGGCGCACGACCACGTCGGCCTCCTCCTGCGTCAAGGATAGTGTCGCGTCAGCCGCGGCCCCGGCGCCGCCGCCGCCAGCGCGCACGCGGCTCGCGCGCCCACGCACATGTCGCCACTACTCCGACAGATTTGGCCCCATTGAACAATTGTTTCTCTTTACAATAAAGAATACCAACGCGATAAACATCTATCGCATCTTAAATACAGTGTATTCAATTTTTTATTGGATGTATACAGTTTGAATACACCGTGTTAAAATGACTTTCATTGAATTAGCGAGTTGAGCTTTATATTTTTAATGGGATATGTGCCATGGGCGCGCGTCTGCCGCGCCATAGCTCCGTGTGATGGGATGTAGTCGATGCCCAGCCTGCCACTCCGCGTTACACGGGCGGGAGCGGGCGGGTAGCTTTTCGTATTTAGGTAACATATTTCAATAGACCATTTTTAGGGTTCCGTATCCAAAGGGTACCCTATCCACGAGGCTTCGATGTCCGTCTGTCTGTCCGTCCAACGCCAGGCTGTATCTCATAAGCTATGATGACAAGACAGTTGATTTTTTTACCAGAGTATGTGTTTCTGTTGCCGCTCTAACAACAAATACTAAAAACATATTTAAGGCGGCTCCCATAAAGCAAACGTGTTTTTTTTTTTAGTTTTTGCTCAATATTAATGACGGCAACAGGTAGACTCTTGAAATATTCATAGAATATTTAGTTGTATATTAAATTGAAATATAAATAATTTTAATCACAATAAAATAAATATTAAATAGGGACTCCCATACGACAACCATGATTCTTTACCGTTTTTTGCTGTTAGTCTGTTGCGGTACGGAACCCTTCATGCGCAAGTATCGCACTTGGTCGATGTTTTTATCTAACAGAGACAGAGTAGTGTTGACTTATTTAGTAAAAATGTTTGATAGCCATACGAATAAATAAAATAATATGGCTTTGAAATTAAACACGGCACAGCAACCTGCCCACTCTCCCGCCTCTAAATATGTTAAAATTATGTATAGGCAACACTCAAGTTTTTCTCTTACCAACGTTAAAACATCTGTAAAAGAAACATCAGTAAAAAAAACAAATGTCAAGAAGCAACGGAGGCTTTGTAGGCAAGGCTGAGAATGCAAAACGGACTCGGGGATACATACAAAATGCTATGTTCACAGCACTGCGTATTGGTAAGCACACAACAGCTTTCTTCGCAGCATTCATTCAATGCGCTCAGCGGCTAACAGACTGTGTTAAAGTAAAAATAAAAAAAAAATAAGTTTCATCAATAAAAAGCGACACTTTATCCAATTTCTCAAAGAAGTGTAAGAGAGTTACAGCGACGTAGACTCACTAGTCGCAAAACAGTGGATTATAATTAACAACATATACTTTACCGGAAGTGGTACTTTTTATATATGCAATCGAAAGTACCTTGTATGTATAAACTTCTATATTTTTTATAATTTTTTTAAAACAAAATTTATTTTTTTATGAATTTTTGGAAATAGGTCGCAAACGTAAGATTTATAAACAAACATCTGTGCCTTATCACCTGTCATTGTCAATCTGACGTATAATAATGACATTGACAGAACTTTGACCGTCTGAGTTGCCAGATTTTGGAAATTTTACGCGGTCGTCTGAAAATTTTCTAAAGGCCTAGCCTCTCCCAATGTGAATGATAAATATCGTATCCGTTTTCATTGCTTTTTTTCAATGTTAATGCCGGCCAGAATGTTTTTCGATGTAATAATGATTTGGATTTGCTTATTTCTTTTAGCTGTCAACTATGTTCCTGATATTTGTACTCGTTTCTTTGACGTTCAGAAAATACGAAAGTCGAAACCACGTCTTTTATTCTTTACAGACTGGACAGAACCTGAAGTCGTATGTTCAAAGCAATAAATAATGGTTCGGCGTCAGTTTTGGGCTTCACTATGGCGCTCAAAACTATTCATTTAAAATTATTGATGAATGTCGATTTTTAAATATTTTAGGGATCTTTTGGGAATGACATCAGTTTTGTAATCATGCCTTGTACATTATAATTTTATGGTATACTTGGACGAACAGACTTTGCCTTACAAGGCAAGGAAAAAAGGTTGCTATGCTAATCAATGTCAAAAATAGTTCGTTGGTTTGTTGTTGTTTGTACATATTATAGCGACCTGATAACATTGGTTTGACTTTTGGACACCGATATCTCCTCGCGTGCTGACTTGGCTTTTCAAGACACTGGACTCCGATTTCTTGATGAAAAGTGATTCAATAAACAGGTAAAATATTAGGAATATGTATAGTTAACAGGTAAACGAAAAAGCAAAACCAAATCATTATTACATCGAAAAAACATTCTGGCCGGCATTTACATTAAAAAAATGTAAAAACGGAATATTTATTATTCACATTTGGAAGAGGCAAGGCCTTTAGTAAATTTCCAGACTCCCGGGTAAAATTTCCTAAATCTGGCAACTCAGACTGTAAAAGTCCTGTCAATGTCATTATTGTCAGTCAGATTGACAATGACAGGGAATAAGGCACAGATATTTGTTTATAAGGCCTACGTTTGTGCTCATTTTTCAAAAATTCATAAAAAAATAAATTCTGGTTTAAACAAATATTAAAAATATGGAGGTATATACATACAAGGAACTTTCTATTTCATATATAAAAAGTACCACTTCCGGTAAAGTATATGTTGTCAATTGTGCGTACTGACGATTCGGAGAGTTCATTTAATAATAACTTTAACAAGTTTCAAAATCTGCTATTTCTAGTGTAGTTACGAATATTTAGTACTATGAGCATAACATTCCTGTTTTCGGATCCCCATGAATGCAGAGCTAGTAGGCGTAGTGTGTTGGAGCGGAGCGTCGCTGGCAAGCCGCGACGGCCGACAAAGCCTCGGAGGCCACGAGCGCGTGTGGGCGAGCGATCGACGAGGGATGCCTGCTACAGGGTTAGTTCGAGCGTGCAAACTCAGTTTGCACGCTCGAATATAGCAGCTTTGATTTGCCACGAGATTAACTTTACCACTCGTTCGTACTGCTGGCAAAACGAACGGAAGGCAATTGAGAGCGCGAACATCAAAACTTTCAAAGAATTCATAATTTTGATTATCAAAAGATACGCCAAAAGTCCGATCGTTGCAGTAAGTGTTTCCCGGTCGAGCCTCGAGACGCCAGGTTTAGCATGAATACGGTTACGGATGGTAGTACGAGTACGTTTGCACGCAAATTACTTGGTCAGTTCGCTCGCCGATCGCCGCGCTACAAGAGTGCAGTCATACTGTGCGCGCCGCCGCCGCCGCCCGCCGCCGGCCGCCCGCGCCGCGACACCTGAAAAGCGCCACCTACTGATACTGACACTCGCCACCATCAACTTCCAGTACTCTGTGCTACTCACGGGGCTCCTCGGCGCGCAGCGCTGTGCCGTCCGGGCCGGGCGAGGCGGGGCCGGGAGCTGCTGGCGGCCCGAGCGCTGGCGCCAGCAAAACTACCGTGCTACTATCATGCGACGCGACCGGCTAGCCCGATCTAGCCCACAAATGTGCGATTTGGCCCAATAAAATCATAAGAGGAATTACAATGTTATAAATTAAGGTACCGGAAACAATATTTTTATAAGCAAATAGAATTACATTATGTTTAAACTATCATTGGCATGGGTCTAGTAAGATTATCATATGTTTGATTAATATTTAGTTTGGACAGACTATTACTTCAAATGGACCGAAGGTAAGAAGTATAAGTAAGGCAACAGTAGTTTTCACTGAAACGTGGCGATAGCGCTGGGGTCGCGGCCGCTCATCCGCAACTTACAAATGCAGAATGGCGGCGCGGCTCTCCGCCGGACACGGCGCACGCTCTCTCGGCTCTCACTCATGCCAACCACCTCTACCTTTGTCAGACTGTACGTAAGTCATAAAAAAACACACTGCTTTGGAAATAATTAAAGATAAAACAGTAAGTAATAAAATAATATTGTAGAGATCGCTGCTGCTGATCACACTTCCATTCTTTCAGTCCCTCGTTCCCTTCAAGCAAACCAGCCGATTTTTCACAAAACTCATATTACTTCTAATAGACGACAGCACAGTAAAGGTAAAAGCACACATATCCGCTGAAGACATAAACAGCTCACTGAATATCGTAAGCACTTAATAGAAATTTACTACTGTCCAATACATTATTCGTTTAAAGGGGGATGTTTGTGCTTTCGCCTTAAAAATGGAAAAGAGCTTAATCATCCGCTGTAACATTTTGCTGCTAAATGATATCTAAGACAATCTCAATGCCACACCGAACTTTTTACAAAGGAATATTTAGTAACAAGGAAATTATCAATAAGAACTATACTGTCGTCTTGAAATCACCAATTTATTTATCGTTAAAATGAATGTACAGAGAGTGTGTAGAGCCGTGTCCGTCGGTCGACGCCGATGTCTTAAACAGTAAATAAAAATGTAAAGATATCACCCGGGCATTAGTCGCGCGGAGAGCGCGGCTATGCAAGCGTTCCATAAGAGCAACGGCAGATGTTCCCCCATACTGACATTGTGTCAGTTTTTATTAATCATTCGATAAACTAATATATAATATTTGGATATGAAAGGCGAATGATACTTGTTGAAGACATGTAAATGTGAAATATAAATTTTGCTTTCAATTTTACTGAAATTTTCTTTGCTTTTTTTGTACAAAACATCGTGTATCTAAATCTTATAACTTTGAATGTATCAGGTCATAGCAAGAAGCGGCTTTCTTTACATTAAAATACCTCGATGAACGGACAACTTCAGCCTGTTCCATGATTCATACCCACTTAGTATAAGATATCCCCGCTACGTATCCTGCGGACACTCCAGTAATGGGAGGGGGGTGTGGGGGAGGGGGAGCGGAGCCAGCTGGCGGAGTCCTACCTTCATGCTCTCTCGGAACTTGCCGATCTCTCTGTGAATGACGTCGCGTTTCTCCTCGGAGATGTCGGCTTCCTCAAGCACGCGAGCCGTCTTGGATATCGCCTCCTCTGCAACAGAATACGTCCCAGTGAGATGCATTCAGGGTGAGGTCGGGTCATGTTCCAGTTAACAAATTCTTGCTATTGTTGTGTGTAAACCAATCAGACTTATGTAGTTTTTGTAATAAGAAGGAATACTTGATCTGTCTTGCTGTGGTCAGTACTACTTAAGACAGGTTATTAGTTAGAGCAACTATGGAGAATGGATTGCTGAACGCTGTACAAATTCCGTAGGAATGAAACATCCCAGCTAGGTGTGAATACTGCTTGTATTTCCTTGCTAGCCTTAATGACATTTTAATTTTGAGATACTTATACTTTAGTAAAAAAACTATGATAGCGCGTTTTAACTTTCAACATCCGCCATCTATTGACAAATAAAATAGGTAACAAACATAACTAAACTTGCCGTTTATACAACGCAGTGATCAATTTATTGTCACATTCAGCAAAGTCAGTATATTTTTATCAATGTATGAAAGTAGATCAATTTGCATTTACTACTTATTTTCATTCTCGGCATTGTTATATCTTAATAAAACTCGCACAAATTCATTAATTGTGATTTTATTATAATTTCCTAATACAGACATTAGCAACAACAAAATGGAAGGCAGACGCGGCGTCCAAGAGTGACCGGGCTCTATGGTCGGCACAGATAATAAACTGTATTCAGCCACTAGGCTGAAACCCGGCTATTTGAGTACACTACACTCACCCACGCTTAAAATGCGCCTTACACAAAAACCCAAAACATATTAAAGAAGACGAGCTGGTGTTATACCCGTCGTTTTTTGAGGGGTATTTCTATAATCCATCAAAAATAAGTTAATAGCATGTGATAAGGAATTACCTGCTTGTTTTATTTTAGTTACAGTATTTTTAAATGTCTGAACAAATCGTTCCGCAGCACCATTAGTAGCTGGATGGTAAGGCGGTGAAAATGTATGTTTAACCTGGGTTAATTTATAAAATTCTTGAAACTCTGAGCTTGCAAATGATGGGCCATTATCGGTTACTAGATGTACTGGAAAACCAAATGTTGTAAACATTTTTTTAAATTTTTCAATAGTACAATTGGAAATAATACTTGACATTTCAAAAACTTCATGCCACTTAGTATAACTATCTACTACGACAAGAAACATCTTATTATAAAATGGTCCCAAAACATCTGCATGTATTCTGTACCAAGCTGTTGGAGCCAAGGATTTTGTGTTTTACTAGGATGTTTACTATTCTGTAAACATATAAAGCATTCCTTTACAATTTTTTCAATATCTTTGTCCAGATTGGGCCACCAAAAGTAGGAACGAGCAATTTCTAGCAATTTCTTTCATTCGTACTACCCCAAAATGACTTTTGTGAAGATCTTTTAATACTATTTCCCTAATTGTTTCAGGTATTATGATACGGTATCCCCAAAACAAACACCCTCTATCCAAAGACAACTCATTAATCCTGGCACTAAATGGCAATACCTCTTTTGGTATACTTATTAGTTTTATTTGGCCAACCATCAGTTACAGATCTCATAACTTTTACTAGGCTCAAGTCCTTTTTGGTTTCCGTTTGTATTAATTTATAATTTACCTGTTCGTTGACTGGAAGATAAGGCCTTTGGCTTGAAGTCCGCCAATACATGTACTTATGTAATGAAGTTCTCAAATAAATAAGTAAATATACTTCTTATTGAGCTTTTCTAATCAAGTGTACTGAAAGCCTCGTTAACATATGCTGGGGTACGATTTTTGAAATTTCGCCGTTTGTAAACGAGCGGCTTTTTCATACAAAAATCGTTCGAAGATGGGTGGTCATACACACGTTTAATAATTTAAGATATTTTTAACAAAAAACAACAACCTACTTCAACCCTATTAATTTGTTTGAATAAGCATAAAAATAAAATGGAAATAAGTGTAAACTGAACGGCATACTTGTAATTTTTTTTTTCGTGTTAGTGTATTTTTGTAAAGTATTAGCTATCGAACAAAAAAAGAATTTCTTAAATCGGTCCAGGCGTCTTCGAGAAATCGAGGAACATACATAAAAAACCAGCCAAGTGCGTGTCGGGCCACGCGCAGTATAGGGTTCCGTAGTTGCGAATGACAACTTTGAGTTCTTGCTTTAAAACCAAATATTTCGGAAAAGGATCCCTAAATCGAAAAATGGTGTTCTCAACCTCACAATATTTTTCAAAGACCTTTTTAACGATACCCCACACGATGGGTAAGTAGAGAAAAAAAAATTACTCCCCCACTTTACTTGTATGGGAGCTACCCAAAAAAAAATTTTTTTCAAGATTTTTTCTACGACTTTTTTGCCATGATTAATATACATACTCATACCAAATTACAGCTTTCTAGTACTTATAGTCTCTGAGTAAAACCGCGGACGGACAGACAGACAGACAGACAGGGTTCCTAGTTTACTACGGAACCCTAAAAACCGGCCAAGTGCGTGTCCGGCCACGCGAAGTGTAGGGTTCACTAGTTGCGAATGACAACTTTGAGTTCACACTGTTCACACTCGCACGCACCCCACAGTTTAACGACCAAAAACATATAACAATGAAAATTGTATGAAATTTTGCATTTACGAGTAGGTACATTTTATAAGTTGGTTACCTATAACTTTTTAGTTTTCCTTTCAACTTCAGTATATATACTACTGCTGCAATTTTTTTTCACGTATCCATATATAACCTAAACAGATAGAGGGGGGGGGGGGGGGGTTACACTTACCTCTAACAAAAATTTGCACTTCAAAACCAAATATTTTGGAAACGGTTCCCTAAATCGAAAAATGGTGTTCTGAACCTCTCAATATTTTTAAAGACCTATTTTGCACTAACCAACACGATGGGCTTGTTTAGAAAAAAAATATTATTTTTTCAAGATTTTTTTCTTCCACATTTTTGGCATGATTAAAATACATACCCGTGTCGAATTACAGCTTTCGAGTACTTATAGTCTCTGAGTAATACTGCGGACGGACAGACGGACAGACAGACAGATAGACAGATATGGCGAAACTATAAGGGTTACTAGTTTACTACGGGACCCTAAAAAAAGGATTCCGACGAATTGAGAAGCTCCTCCTTTTTTTGAAGTCAGTTAAAATTGTATTATTATATTTTTATGGACGTGTATAATGTCGCTAAGATAACTTTTGTGATGAAATTTATATAATGATTATAAAATAAGAGGCGCTCACCCTTCTGCTTGGCCTCGTAGTTGGTGAGGTCGTGCTGGTAGTCCAGCATGACCTGCTGCAGGCGCCGGCCGGCCGCGTCGTCCAGCGCGCGCTGGCGCGCGTCCAGGTAGCCCTCGGCGTCCGCCGCGCCCGCGCCCAGCCGCGACCGCTGCTCCGCTGCGCACAGGCCGTACATGTATGCATCCTACCACTTATAATATGCACCTCAACAAACACTGCTTGTCAATCCAACCTAATATTAGGCATAAAACCTGGTATTGCATAATGTGAAGTGGAAATTTATATTACTATTACTTATAATGTGTATCCATTGAGGCTGTTTAGAATTGATTTTGCTCCCAGGCAGCGGCACTGTATCGAGAAGTCGAGCTGCTAAATCCACCAATCATAAAATTAATGATTAAACATGATTGGTGGATTTTGACAGCAGCTGCCAAAAAAACCGCTCTACACAATGCCGCCACCTACATTTCTAAAAACTCTCAATTAAATACATTATGTAAATATGCACATCCTAAGAACTAATAACAAGTATCCAATTTAAATACAATATGTAAATACACAAGAATTAATTACATGTATCCAATATTTAAATATACACATCCTAAGAATTAATGACACGTATCCAATTTGTATACAATATCTGTGACGCTCAAACATTTATAGCAATTGTGTCATTAACACGTTGAACGCCCAACGGCCCACCGGTGGGCCTACTGACAAAATCCATTCAGGCCAAAGAGAAATAGTGTTTTCCGTAATTTTTCACAATATCGTTTTATTGTACCAAATGATTAGAAATATGTTATTTGGCAATATACTTTCATTTTTTCTTAAATTACTTTGTAAAATATGGAAATATTGAACTAGGCACACCGGTGATCCCCGTGGCCCGAATGAAAGGAATTTCGTAAATCCCTCCCCGCAGGCCACGGGGTCACGCGGCGGCCCACCCCGCGCCCCACTACAAAAAAAACAAATGTTCCCAAAACAAACAAATTTTTCACGTAGACAACTGCTGGCTCCTGCTGAGCTGATGCTTCATGGGAATAAAGATTATGGAAACAGTGAGTCAGAAGATGATCTTCCGCCTTAGCTAGTCGAAACGCAACATCGGACGTTTTTGGCATGAAGTAACCGTCAAGTTACTTCATGCCAAAAGCTTCAAGTCAACTTACATGCCAAATGTTTTATAGCGTTTCATTACTAAAGTTAGTTCCTAAATATGATCCTCCTAAATTTGGCTTAAATTGTTTGTTTGTCAGTATTTTAGATTCATGAATATGTAATTAAAAAATAAATGAATACAGAAAAATGTTGTTTATTCTTTACTCATAGTAAATGTATGGGAAGTGCCCGATGATTCGTTTTCGAAACACTGATTTTATATACAGCTTTTAGGTATTTAAATTCAACCATTTAGTTTCTATAATTACACAAACATATTTAGAAACTATTTAACTTTATCATAGATTACGCAAAACCTCTAAATAAGAGATAATTTGAATAATTTCTTCTTTTTTGTGAAAGTCGCCATGATTTCTGCACGTCATAAACAGGTGACAACTTGCACTGATTCATTATGACAATTTAACGTTTGTCTAGTTGGCATATTCAATTACTACTAGAAGAAGATACCTTAACCTTGACATAGATGGTAGTAGAAACCACTTTCCGAACGAAACGCGAAAGATAATGAACTCTCATGAAAACGTAATTTTTGATTCGTTTTCGAATCACGAGGCAAATAAGGAACCAAAAAAAAATTTAGTTCTGGGCATATATGGGTTAAGTATCCAAATTAATAATTAAAAATACCTTTGCTATGAAAGTTCAGTACAACCCTAATAAGTTGCCAAAAAATTGCAAAAAATTTCAAAGTGTTTACCAGTACACAAGAACCAAGCCGATTCTTATATTCTACAGGGCCAAGCGGCCCACGTTAGTAACGTTTTTGCATAGTATCGTTGCGTTTCGGCCAGTAAATCGCGTTTGAAGTGAAGGCCTCCGATGGCTCAGCGGTGACCACCACGGCCTGAATGGAACAACACCCTTCGGCTCACCGGTGATCCCGGTTATACAGGCAATCTATTTTCTTAACCTTGGTTGTTACAGACTTTTGGGCAGTTTGTTCATGCACATCCCATACAATAGTGCAGGCAGACTCACTCTTGTAGGTGTCGACGAGCGCCTGCATCTTGCCGTCGGTGCGCGCCAGCAGCCGCTTGTCGGCGAGTTGCCAGTCGTGCAGCAAGCGCACGCAGCGCAGCGCCGCCTCGGGCGACGCGAACTCGCAGAAGCCGAAGGTCGACACGCGCTTCCAGCTCAGCACCGGCCCGCACGCGCCAAGCAGCGCGCGGATCATCGGGTCTGGCGCGCGCGACGATATATTTCCTGGCCACGGTATAAAAAAAAAGTCAATGAATTTAATCAAACACAAGCTCCATGGCGAACTGGTCAACACGCCTGCCTTCGACGCAAATGGTCCCGGGTTCGATCCCCGATCAGGTCTTTCAAATTGACCTGGGTCTTGGATGATTATCTTAAGTATCTATAATAAAATATAGTATTGTTGAGTTAGTATCCCATAACACAAGTCTCGAACTTACTTCGGAGCTAGCTCAATCTGTTATTTGTCCGTATATATTTATTTATAAATAACAAAGTCATGTAGGACAGCGTTGCCAATCAATGCCCAATTTCACCCCCATTTTTTTTAGAAAACCCCTTCAAAACCCCTATAACTGAATATATTTGTCTGTATTTCTTTTTTATGCAATGCAAATCCAGTCCATTTTATTTAAAGACATAAAATACGATTTAGAATGCAATTTAAGGTAGGTACTTAGTGTACAAGGCTTTCAACATTGCAAATTATCACAACAACCAATAGAGGTGCATGCAGAAAAGCAATCAAAAAAAAATGTTTTTATGTGTGCACCAAAAAACCCCTGGAAATGTAAAACCCCTAAACCCCCTAAAATAGCCCTTTTTACATTTTCCCCCTAAGTAGCCACCTCTAATGTAGGACGACATTTAATACCTATGAACACTGTAACGGGTGGCCCATCACTGTCCTTAGCACCGTTGTTGCGTGTTGGACCTCGGGCTATGACAGCCTTGTTGGAGGGCGCTGCGGCGGGCGCCGGCAGCAGCGCACCGCGGCCCCCAGCACCATATGCACCCACCATCACCTGCACAAAACCACATAAATAAAACAAATTATTAAAGACTACTGGCTGACAATTTAGCAACAGTCCTTCCAGTGCATAAGGTCCATAGTATCATAGCTTCTACAGTATCATTTTATCTGTAATTCACTGCAGTCAGTTTTGACAATAACTCACCTTGTTAACTAGATGTATGTGTCCAAATACTTTTATTATGGTGTAGCAAAGTTTAGTGGTATTGAGTGAAAAGTTAAGAAAGAAAAAGCTCAATGAATTTCAAACACACAATGTGTAGACAGCTAACAATAGCCAGTGTTATGGAAAGGATATAGGTTCCGGTAAAAATATTAAGTACATATAATTCATTCCTACTGCATGTAAAACTCCTTGGTATGGAATACGCACATTTAGAATGTTGATCAGTAACATAATGAATGAACATCAACTAAACAATAGCACTGTTTAATGAATATTGTATCTTCAAATGATAATCAACTAGCAGATCAAAAAAGGAGTTTAACATAGATGTACTAAGTAGCACAGCTGTAGCCAGGGAAAGGTATTGTGGGTTCAAACCCTAATATTATTATAACAATCTCCTTATGGAGAGGAGAGTGCCATAACTTATTACTGATTATAACACTAATTTGTGTTTTGGATTTGCCCTTTTGAATATTAACAGCCATTGTTGATTATCCGATGAAATCTGATTGCATGGCTTGGTTTTCATTAATATTACAGTGTTTATATGCACTTTTAGTAGTTTTGTCAAAAGTTTAAAGTAAGTGTTAAGATAAGTCAGATAAAGTCTTTTCATATTTTATAAGTAGAGTTTATCACGTCCCAACAAAACAGCTGTACCTACTTAACTTGAAACATAATTATAACATCAAAAATTCTGAGATAGAAAACACTTGAATTAACTTTGTGCTATTCTTACTAGGACTGCAGTATGTGGAGTCATTGCATTGTGACTGTGGGACATGATACTCCAAATTTTGACATACTTTGGTCAGTAAATAAGCTGTTTAAAACACATAATTACAGTTGAAAATGGCAGTAAAATAGTTTGTAACTTCATGTTTATTTTTTGAAATTGCACCTTCCTAAAGGTGTCAAATCAAAACAGATTCATACGATATAACTGAAGATATTATATTACAATTTTACAGATACAAGATACATAATCACTTTTCCCCAACCTAATACTATCTTGAAACCTCCCAGATACTTCAACCTGGCTACACTCGTGTCCAGCAGGATGTTCTACTGGGCCCTTGTCGATAATGTCTACCAGATCAAAATAGGATTTTAATATTTATTTACTGTTTAAAATAGTTTGTAAAAATTTCAGTTCCTTACCAGCAAAGATATATGTGGCAAGCAAGATGAGTGTTCGAGTGAGCTCAGTGGAAGATTTATAATCGACACGGTTGTTAGGCAATCGCGCCGGCGACGGATGAGGTTAGGCAGGAAGCAGCAGGACTTACGTGCGTGGCCATCGGCATCGTCACTACGCTGGGGGCGATCCCGTACGGCACCAGCGGCGGCCGAGGCGGGAACGACATTCTACAAGACGGGAAACCACTCCTATCTCATTCAGCAACCACTTTTGGATCCCAATCACCACAAAATAGCGTCTTGTCACTTGTCGAAAGTCACTCAATTTGAAAAATCCACGTTATGAAAAAATATTATCTGAGTAGATTGTAACTAAAGCTAATTAATCAACAGTGATACTATTCAATGCTATTAACTTTTACAATAAAATTTTTCAACTAAAAATCTGCCATGTTGTTTTACAGCACAGCCATCTTGGTTTTTTTTTTCTTTTATTTTCTTGATTTTCATAGCCTGAGTATTGCCATCAATGGTTGTCTTTTTTTGTAAGTTGGCAAGTATACGTTTCATCAGGAGACGTCATATTTGGCTTTTTAGGGTTCCGTAGTGAACTAGGAACCCTTATAGTTTCGCCATGTCTGTCTATCAGTCTGTCCGTCTGTCTGTCTGTGTGTCTGTCTGTCGGTCTGTCCGTCCGCGGTTTTACTCAGAGACTATAGGTACTAGAAAGCTGTAATTTGGTATGGGTATGTATGTTTATTAATCATGGCAAAAAAGTGGTAGACAAAATTCTTACAAAAAAAAACATTTTTTTAGGGTAGCTCCCATACAAGTAAAAGGGAGTAATATTTTTTTTTTCTATGCAAACCCATCGTGTTGGGTGTTGTTGAATAGGTCTTTGAAAAATATTATGAGGTTGAGAACACCATTTTTCGATTTAGGGATCCGTATCTGAAATATTTGGTTTTAAAGTGCAAATTTTTGTTACAGGTAAGTGCCCCCCCCCCCCCCCCCCCCTCTATCTGCTAAACGGTTATATATGGGTACGTGAAAAAAATTACAGCAGTAGTATAATTATACTAAAGTTGAAAGGAAAACTATCAGAGCTGAGTACTAAGTGCAAACTAAAAAGTTATAGGCAATCAACTTTTAAACTCGAAAATGTAAAATTTCATACAATTTTCATTGTTAGATGTTTTTGATCGTTAAACTGTGAGGTGCGAGTGTAAACAGTGTGAACTCAAAGTTGTCATTCGCAACTACGAAACCCTACACTGCGCGTGGCCCAACACGCACTTGGCCCGTTTTTTAGGGTTCCGTACAAAAATTGAAAAACGGAACCCTTATAGGATCACTCGTGCGTCTCTCTGTCCGTCCGTCCGTCTGTCACAGCCGATTTTCTCCGAATCTACTGAACCAAATTAGGTGAAATTTAGTAAGATGGTGTAATCCTATGACCCAAACACGGATGTGCAAAGTAAATAAAGATTTTTTTGAAATAAGGTTCATTTTCAGGGGACCAACACAAAATTTAAAAAAAAAAAGTTTTGCACGCCTTACTGTGTCATATATCAAACGAAAGGGCTCATTATGAGGATCTCAAAAATATTTTTTTTTTGTTCGGGTAAAACCAATACTTTTGATTTTATTCACGAAAGAAGGCAAAAATTGACCATCCCCCCCCCCCCCTGATCTCCGAAAAATGGGCCGAAAATTGAAAAAATTACACAATGTAGTTCATTCCTTGAAGATTACAGGAAAAATAATAAGAATTCTATCACTTGAAAATAAAGTGGTAAACTCAATATAATAAGTTCATCTAGGGAAACAGTTCACTAAAACACCACTAGATAGCGCTAGTCAATTGAATAAAACATTTTTGCACATTGCGTGTGTATACACGAAGCATATTGTACGGAACCCTCATTGCGCGAGTTTGACTCACACTTGGCCGGTTTTTTCGACTATCGCTTCGCTCGCATTGTGGCTCGTATCGATCGGACACGGAATATACCTACCCAAGGAAGAAAGGTGACGCGGTCGCTCCGCTTGCATGACACATAAGTACCTACCACACATGTACAACGTGGCGTGGCGTGGTACATACATACAATCAAAACAACGTACAAGCACGTAGCTTAATAATGGCATGAAGAAAACAAGAAAACCTAGTAAAAGTGCGGGTTCTAGAGGTGTTACTGATATATCAGAACCGATACCGCGAACATAATATGCGCGCTGCAGAACATAATACAAATATATTAGGTTATGTGATATCCGAAGAACGCGTTCCCGAAGAACCGTCAAGAACAGTTAATATCCAAAGTATCGTATCGGTGAACCGGCTGCGTTACTGCGTTCCGCGCCCGTTCGCGTTCCGCATCCGTTCGCGTCCTAACTACGACGAAAATAATCGCCTAAAAATTCTTATGTTCTTAATGCATTTTATATTGATAGGTAGATGTAAAATGCCCCAAAAAATAATATCGCCTGCAAAATCCCAGCCTGTTCTTCACCGTTCTTGGAGAATGTTTAAAGGAACATAATATCGGTAAACTAATATATTCGATAACATGGTTCTCGATATCTGACCCTAACCTCTAGCGGGTTCCCGCCTCTCGATTCTGTAAGAATATGAATTCTCATAGAAACCGCGTAGTTCTCAGCTATATATTCTTCTCTTTCTTTTTAGAGTATATCAAAAAGAGACAAATATAGGTTTATCAATAAGTGCTAATGATACACTTGAGAAATGTCACTTTTGATATCTTGGCGATTGGAACACAAAATTAAATATTTTGAATTCGAATAAATTATATTTAAATATTATTGTTGTATTATTTAATCCCACATTGTATTATAACAGCAAAGTTTTGTATGTTTGTTACTTAATCTCGTTGAAACTATATGATTGATTTTGATAAAATTTGGCGCATAGAGTTTTTTTACCTGAATTAATACGTTGTATTATTTCTATATCGATTTTTTTTCTTAGCTAGCGTGATATTACCGATATCCAAGCAGGTAGCTGTCAATTTCTTCTGCAAAAGTTCACTTTGTCAAAGGACCGTAACAAGTATTGTATTTGTTAGTAATACTTTATCGAGAATACGTAACTCACAACATGGGGTTTGTGAGTCACGTAATTACGGTGAAATACAAAAGGTAAGCGTACAGCGTGGAGAGTGAAGGCCAAATCCTCTGACTGCTCTTGCTAATATATGGCTCTGGTAGTACAGAGAGAGTCGTGCTTCTGCAGTGGAGACTAAAAAGACCTGATGATGATGATGATAAAAAGTAAAAAAAAATGCGTCTTGAAACTCAAATTTTGTATGAAACCAAGTTAATAAGTGCGCTATTGTAGGATATCACTGTGAGATTAATAAAAACCGCCGTGTGGTTCCCAGCAGAATAGAATAGGTGCACTCCAAGTCTTTCCGTGGATGTAGTAGAAGGCGTCTTAGAAAATACAAGCTAAACAAAGCTTAAGAATCAAAGATACCTTTTCAACCCGTCTGGCCAGTGTGGAGAAAGTAGGATAAATCCTCTGACTGTTCTGGCAATATGAAATATATGGCTCTCATAGTACAGAGAGGGTCGGGCACCTGCAGTGGAGATTAAAAAAGAACTGATGATGGTGATGATACTGTGAGATAACTAAGTATTAACTATTTACTACAGAATATTTAGCAATATTCAACTATTTTCATTTTTCTCCATTTACATTTTGACTGTTCTACGTTTCATGTTACTCCGCGTGCGTAATTATCATGTAGATATTATTTAATTGATTATTTTTGTCAGGCATCATATCATAAGCTGACTGTATTACACCATAGACAAAAAGACCAGAATCGATATCGGCATCTATTACATGACTGTCGCATCCCTAGTAAAAACTCTATTGTCTACGACCGTGTACGTTTTGTTTCTTCGAAGCTCCTTCTATGAGAATACATATTCTTTGTTCTGCAGATCAGATATTATCTGCTTTTTGTTTTTTTTTTTAAGGAATTAATAGGGCCAGGGGTCGCAGCACTAGCAGCGCAGAGTTCATTGTAGATGTCGCTGCATACGTTCTTTCTTTACGAAAATATGAATATCTTTATTTTTCCGACCGACCGACTTCAAAAAAACTGGCCAAGCGCGTGTCGGGCCACGCGCAGTGTAGGATTCTGTAGGTGCGAATGACAACTTTGAGTTCACACTGTTCACACTCGCACCTCACAGTTTAACGACCAAAAACATGTAACAATGAAAATTTTATGAAATTTTACATTTTCCAGTACATTTTATAAGTTGGTTGCCTATAACTTTTTAGTTTGCACTTAGTACTTAGCTCTAATAGTTTTCCTTTCAACTTCAGTATATATACTACTGCTGTAATTTTTTTTAACGTATCCATATATAACCCTTTAGCAGATAGAGGGGGGGGGGGACACTTACCTCTAACTAAAATTTGCACTTTAAAACCAAATATTTCGGAAACGGATCCCTAAATCGGAAAATGGTGTCCTCAACCTCACAATATTTATACAACAAATAATGCTCATCAGGTTGAATAACTTTTGCTAAGGCGTCATTTATATATTTCTTATAGTTTACCTAGACCATTATGGTTCTGCATGAGGTGTTCCAAATCTTACATATTTTTATACCCCAACAAAAATGCTCATCAGGCTTAACAACTTTTGCAAAGGGTAACTTTTATATTTCTTATAGTTCAGCTGGATTATTATGATGCTGCATCAGGTGTACCATTTTTCAAAATCATTTTTACCTTATATGAAATGAAATGAAATGAAATTTTATTCAAATTTGGATATCATGTACCGCTTTTTGAACGTCATATTTTTTTAAAATTTGCAAGATCGAAAATCTACTAGCGTTTCGGAAAGACCACTGCTGAGAAGAATACGCCAAAAGAAACTCAGTCCAGTTTTGGTCCCTACATGCCTGAAGAGCTATGCTTATACACAAGTATTTGTAACTATTTTTAAAATTATATTAATTAATGATGTACATATATTCATAAAAAATAATAATATTACTTCCATGTAGATTTATCTTTAAGGTAGTCATTAATACAATAGTATGCCTTTTTAAGTAATTGATTTTTAATAGCAGTTTTAAACTTAACTAATGGCAGAGCTAATATTTCTGTAGGAATTTTATTATAGAAGCGTATACCGAGGCCCAAAAAAGAATTCATTGTTTTCTGTAATCGCAAAGCTGGCGTAGCTAATTTATTTTTATTTCTCATATTCCTGCTGTGGTTATCACTATTTTTCTTATATAAATGAAGATTGTGACGAACAAACATAATATTTGCAAATATGTATTGCGAGGGGTATGTCAATATATTTATCTCTTTAAACAATTCTCTAAGTGATTCTCTAGCACCTAATTTATATATAGACCTATAGATAGCGCGTTTTTGAAGGACGAAAATGGTATTAACTTCAGCTGTTATATGTTGCCCCATTCATATGTTGCCCCGGCTTAATAGCTATATAGCAAAAAAAGTTTCATTCGAATCCGTCCAATATTTCCGGAGATAAACGTGATCATACATACAGAACAGACAGACAAGAAATAAAAAATTTTTTTTTTGCTTTCTATTATTCTTTTTAAGTGTCCCTCTATCCATTTCAGTAAATGTACAGACAAAATATTTTTACTGTTTTATTATATGGATAGATTGTATAGATGATGTGTATGAATGATGCAATAAAAAAAATCATCAAGTATACATAGTCTCAGTACGTAGTACATAATATATCTCCATGGGATGCTCAGAATAATAACTTAAGCAATGGGATGCAATCAATTTATTTTTCATGTCTGGGGATGCAATAGATTAGCGAAAGCCGATAGGCCAAATAAATGTCCGCAATTATATGTAATTAATTTTTGCATTAATAATTGCGACGTTATTTTAAGTTTTTTCTTTAATCAATTTTACCTTATTTACAAGAAAATGTAAATACATGGTTGCCAGCTCTTAGTCAGCCGCAACGTTGGGGTTGCCTACATATATATATATATATATATATATATATATATATATATATATTATATATATATATATATATATATATATATATATATATATATATATATATATATATATATCAATTATTAGCAAATTAATTAGGTTGACAAAAAGTAATCACTACAGGCAATTGTGGTAATTACACATTAACATAAAATATGGGGTAATATTTTTTTTATAGGCAACCTTTCGCTATTCATTTGCATACTCACTCAAGTTCCACACCACACCTGCATGGCAAAGGACATAGGCTACTTTTTGCCACGCAGACGTAGTCGCGGGCACAGCTAGTTATTTATAAATAAGAGGAGTTGTAAGGTTTTGTCGCTGAAATGAAACCTTGTTTGTTACTTTGCGTGATGCAGTGTTAACGTGATGTTTTATAAGTAAATCTTCGTCAAGTTTTTGTTATTTAATAAATTTAGCTTTTATGTTTCATATTCAGAGGAAAAGACTTGTTGTGCTATAAGTAAAACCAAGAAAATATATGAAAATGTTTCTATTCTATATTCAGCGTGTCATGTATACAATCAATCCTAGTTACCATGTGGATCCACATGGTATGTTCAAACATTGAAATATGCTGCTTTAAGCGCGTACGAAAGTTAAATATCACAGCATAGTGACTATTCATAAATAAAAATATTTATTTACATTACAGTACTCCTATTTTAATATTTACTCATTACCTATATTGACTATGATATTGCAATGCGTTTAAACAAAGGACATTTTTACATTGTATCAAATATTGGAACAGCATGTACATGTTGTAAGAAAAATTGTGCAGTACTTATATGTATAAAATAATTTAATTTTTAACACAATATGTATATGAATATTTTGATATGTACAAAACCATGTAGTGTCTTTTTATCTGTGACGCAACAAAATATATAAATTTTAAGTATAATATTTATAATCATGGCTTTACATATCACCATATTTTTTTGCACAGCAGGGTTTAGGTATATACGCGTAAATTCGATTTATCGCCGCCTATATTCACCCTATCGATCTCACAGCACAGTTCCCATCACTCCACGTAGCACATCAGCAGAGCACGCACGAGCGCGCGGCGCGGGCGTCCCCTGTGGGCGCGGGTCAGTGGTCCTTGAGGCGCTGGTCGCGGTCGAGCTGCCCCCGGCGGCGCCGGCCCAGCAGGCGCGCGCCGAGGTAGCCGAGCGCGGAGCCGGCCAGCGCGGCGGCGGCGCCGGCCTTGGCGCCCAGCAGCGCGCCGGCCGGGCCGCCCAGCAGCGCGCCGCACAGCGCGCCGCCCGCGCCGTACGCGCCCAGGCGCAGCCTCTCCGCCGCCGACAGCTGTGCGCGCGCCACCGCCACGTTCTCCGCCGCCGTCTCCACGTGGCTCTCCACCGACTGCACCTGCAACACAGATCACTATGGATAAGCAATCCTTTGAAATGAAATTATTTATTTACGTGAAACATGGTTAAATAATCACTAAGTCCGACATATCTCGCCATCAAGATGACATGTAAATATCTGTAGTTCATCCTAATAATTCACAGTCGTCATCTTATTAATTTAATTATTTCTAGCTGTTACCCGCGGCTTCGCCCGCGTGAATTATAGTCTATGTCCTTCTCAGTACTCTAACCTATGTGTATGCAAAATTACATGATGATAGTTTAAGTAGATAGGGCGTGAAAGGGTAACAAAGAAACAAACAAACAAACTCACTTTCGCATTTACTCGTATAATATTAGTTAGGATTAGGATTTTATTCTGATTCTAGTGTTTACGGCAAAAGCAAGAAATAGAGAAATTCGGCGCCGGGGCTTGAAGCGCGGTGGCGTAATTGGCAACGCATAGGTCGTACTGAGATCTAGACGCAGGTTCAAGTCCTGCCCGCGTGGAATTTTTTCTCCATTTCTTATTTTCTTTATTTAATAAATAAGGTAAAATAGCATTGTAAATGCAAAATAAAATCCCATATAAAGTAAAAGCAAATAAGTTCATCATCTATGAAAATTTTAAGGGTAAGTAATATAACATATAAACACAAAATATATATGTTTTAAGATCAATACCAACGAAATATATATTTTTGGTCAGTATAATTATCAATCAAGATAAAATTCGGAAGAAATAATTTTGAAAAAAAAAAAATCTTTTGTTATAACAATTATTCAACATAACAAACCTTTCATATACAGTTTTATCGTTATAAAATTTAACAAATCGATTTGTTGTAACGTATAATAAACGTAATATATACTTATTATTAAGCATAATAATCATTGGTAATACAAATAAAGTGATAGAAGATCCTAATCTACGTTTTGTGACTAAGTCGCTTTCTTTAAGTCTATGTGTAACCATAACCTAACCTACCTTCTGTTGCCAAGTCACGTATCCAAACCAGTCGCTTTCGCACTCAGTCGTCGCTCGCTCGCTCATATGGTTGTCTATGTGTAACCATAACCTAACCTACCTTCTGTTTCCAAGTCGCGTATCCAAACCAGTCGCTTTCGCACCCAGTCGTAGCTCGCTCGCTTCGCTCGCTCGCTCATATGGTGATCTATGTGTAACCATAACCTAACCTACCTTCTGTTACCAAGTCGCGTATCCAAACCAGTCGCTTTCGCACCAAGTCGTAGCTCGCTCGCTTCGCTCGCTCGCTCATGTAGTGGTCTATGTGTAACCATAATCTAACCTACCTTCTGTTACCATTCACTTTCCCGCCCAGTCGTTGCTCGCTCGCTCATATGGTGGTCTATGTCTTACCATAACCTAACCTACCTTTTGTTACCAAGTTGCGTATCCAAACCAGTCACTATCGCACCTAAGGTCGTCGCTCACTCGCTTGTCATAATCAATTTGATTGATTTAGATTTTTATTGATATATATTTTAAATAGTATTCGTTTTGATTGTTATATTTTATGGCATGTATACTGAACGAGTTGTATGACAGGTAATGTTTAGTGTTCATAAACGTTATAATAAATGAGTTTATGGTTTTAGAATTAAATATTTTATGAATATTATAGCTTTTAAGAATATAAACAGTAATAATTATATCAAGTAAACATTATATCTTTTGAACTTTATTGAAATGAAAATATATCATTTGTTATTATATCAAACAATACGCACCCAAATTTTAACTGTATAGTAATCACGGTTTATGAGTAGAGGTATTTGAGGAGCCCGATGGTCCAGCGGGTGTGAGCTCTATGAGCGCTTACGTATGATAAGCAACCCCTGGTGCAGTCCCTACTTGGATGGGTGACCGCAAGTGGCATAAAAATATTTCGAACTCCTCCGTGCTTCGGAAGGCACGTTAAGCCGTTGGTAGCGGCTGTCATCATTGATGTCAGTCGTTTAGCTATGTCAGATGCCTTAAGGCAGCTTGAAATATCTGACACCAGTGTTGGCTACTTACACATACGAATAACCAAACAAACAACGGTTTATGTATGATACATCCTGGTGACACACGGACATTGAAATCTCGTAAATAGGACCCGTTTTTACGCTTTGGACATGGAACCCTAAAAACCTTGATATTGAAATATGGATTTCGATTCTCAATTAATATTTGGCATATTCGCTTCAAGTAGCCCACGTCCTTTCTTAGGCTATAGCCTATCTGTGTGCCAAATTTCGTTTTAATCTGTTCAGCCGTTTTAGTTTTGGCCACCCATCCTAATTAGAACCATGGTTAGAGTGAGTGTGTTATTACCGAAGAGAGACGTTCTACATCTTGATACTACCAATTAAGTGAGATCTCTATGTAAATCTGCAGTCTATACCACTGACTCTAGTAAAGAAATTTGTATATGATCTAACCAAAATTCCAACATCGAGGTAACACACAGGTAAAAGTTAAGATATTTTTTTTTTGAATAATGGGCGACAAGAGTGTTTGAGTGCCCCGTGCACGGCGTGTCGTCACCTGCTCCCGCTGCGCCAGCGCCGCCGCCTGCACGCTCTGCCAGGCGTCGTGCAGCGCGCGCACCTGCAAACGAACGAACAAATCTCTGTTCGACAATCAATCATTAGCAATTCTTAGCAAATTAAAAATAAAATTGCCGAAAAGGTAACCAGCTCAGCTTTATGCTGATAGCGGGGTGCTACAGCGCTAATTTGGCAGCTGGTGCCATGAAAACGTAGGTTAGATGGCTTAATTATTATCATATTAATTACATTACTTTTTTATGAGCAATACATATATTATTTTTTTTCTTACATATTCTTTTATGAACTTCGCAGAATACAGACAAGAGAATAAAAAGTAAACAAAACAGCTACAATTTTTTAACACGGAATGGAAAATACTATGACTATTATATGAGTCAACAGAGCAAATAAAACAAAATTTGGGAGAAATTCAAGTTGCCGCTATAAAGTTCCGTGGCGTAAGACGAGCTCCGTGGCGCAGCGGTCAACACGCTGGCCTGTGGCGCGGATGGTCCCGGGTTCGATCCCCGGTCAGGTCAAGATGAAAAATGATCTTTTTCAGATTGACCTGGGTCTTGGATGTTTATCTATATATGTATTTGTTATAAAATATAGTATCGTTGAGTTAGTATCCCATAACACAAGTCTTACTTAAGAACTTACTTTGGAGCTAGCTCAATCTGTGTGATTTGCCCGTACATATATTTATTTATTAAAGTAATATCTTTTATGTGTTTACGAAATGTGACGACAGAGGAGAGATTTCGCATTGGCGGCGGTAAATCAGTCCAAATTTTTGTCGCGCCGTATTTAAAACTTTCTACAAAAAGCTACCAATTTATGGCTATGGACTGCTAGAAGACTAAGGCGAGATCTAATGGACCAGACTAATTTTTCAAATAAATAAACAGGTTTGTGATGTTTTATAATACCAAACAGAGGAGTAGCAAAGTGAACATAACGCTGTGAAGACATGTTAAGTATTTTAGCTAATTTACTCGTATATATATATATATATATATAGGGTGATACATGGCTTCTTGGCGGAATATTGAAACAAAAACGTGCACAAGCATTTGAACTTTTTGGATATTTTTTTTAGTTTTCATTAGTAGTCGTGGCCCGTATACTATATCTGCATAGTTAAATTTTGACAAAATCAGAGATTCCGTAAGATTTATACGTGGATTGGGATTTAGGTAATCTCTTATTTTATATAGTATTTTTAGTCGATAGAAGCAGTTACGTGCAACTTCTACTACATAAGAATGAAAACGAAGTACAGAATCCGTCAGAGTCACCTCGGCCTGCAGCTCGCTCCAGCCGCGCAGCACGGCCTCGCGCTCGCGCAGGGCCAGCTCCTGCAATGACATCGCTCAACTACTAGTTGCTCAACAAATCCAGCCGTTCTTGAAACTGAAAAAGACCTTTTAGTGTATAATGCAATGGTGAAATTAATATTTTTCATTATGTATGAGTGTAATTATACACATACATAATGCAAAAACATCTTTATCCCTTGCGAGATATAAAGAGCCAAATTATCAAAAACCACAAGGCCATGTTCAGCATGTTAGTAGGCGTTAAGGTGGAATCAAAACAGTTATGTATTGCTAGCCGCATCACCTATTAACGTGATTCCTTAGATTTTGGCTCAATCTCTTGGCCGGCTTTTACGATGCGCGTTAAGAAAAGCAACGTTTTTTCTTTTCTCCCTAACTAGCATGAAATACAATTGAATGAAGATCGTCACTGAGACATCGGAGGTATGCGACTCACGCGCTCGTCGACCTGCAGCTGCAGCGGCTCGGCGAGCTCGGCGAGCTCGGCGTCGGCCAGCACGCCCACCGACTCCGTGGACAGCGCGCTGCCCGCCGCGCCCGGCGGCGAGCGACGGTTCGCCGCCAGCGGCGACGTCTCTGCTCGGACAAAACGCTCGCATCAGCCTACTCTAGATCTCGGATAGAAGGAAACAAGTGTTCACACTTGTCTTTCCAGTCTACGAACAAACCTTCAAGTGAACGTTCATGGCTCAAACGAATGTATAAAAGTAAGATTATCAAAATATCAACACTGACAAAACGAACATGCTCAACTACAATGATGTACGATGGACGTAGACATTCTCATTAATAGCTGAAATAATACCCGTTCAACTAAAGATTCAAGGCATATTTGAATCTCGTTTTATGATGTTTAGTGTCTCTTGATCTCGTGTTATATCAACAATAACAAAGCCAATCCAAACAACGCAAGGAATATAAATCCGCCATAGCCACAATGCGTTTCCATAGCTTGTGTGCGTGACGCAGGCCGCATGGAACGAAGACAGCGATCACACTCAACACTGCTCACCAGAGATGCGGCGCGGCGCGCTGCCCAGCGCGACCAGCGATCTACAACTGCTTTCTATGACGCCTATAATACCACAACACGTCACAGTTCAACCATCAAATATTCAAGTATTTACTACTATCAGAACTTTCCGAAACTATAGGTAGTTTTTTTTACACCAATGTTTTTCGAGGCTTCAGCAGCCTTGGTGTGAATATGACAGCTTCATGCGGGGACATCTAGTATAAAAGTTATCTTAGCAACATTATACACCTTCGTAAGAAGTATACTGGTTTTGCCGAATGTGACAATGGGTTGCTCAACACTGCGTTTAGTAATCCATTTTCCGTAAGTAAAAAAACCAGCATGGTGCTATTTAAAATTTTTGACGTTTGCAATTCTGCAAGTATTTTCTTATATGAAATTAATTTTAAATTAATGATGAGGGAGTATGGAATGGGCAGGGTTGGAATGATTAAAACAAGTGATTTTTAAACACATGTTTAAGACAGTGTTTAAAACAATTTCAATTAAAATAGTGTTTTATATTACGTCTTTAAAAACAAGTTTTAAACAATGTATTAAACATTAAGAAAAAAACAAGGTCAAAATTAATTTCATAGTAAATTAAATTAAATAATGATTCAGGATTCTAAAAAGATTATGAAATGTTAGAGAGAAAGGCACTCCTATTTATAAAGAATAAAATTCATAGGTGATTCCCCGCCAGTGAAGTCCCGCTAGGAAAGTCCCCAAGTCGGCCTCGAAAGAAAGTAATCCCCTGTGGGTATTTCCCTAAATACAAAGCGCTTTTGCGGCTATTCCGCTAATATAAAGGGGCTTCCCCCGATTAACAAATTTAAAACATACAGAGCGAAAGTACTGACTGATTAGAGATAGGCACGCATGACTGACAACATAAAATAAACTTTTATCCATTGATAGATTTTTGTATATATTGATTATTACGCATTTGAAAGCATTTAGTCTAGAAATAATTAATTAAAGGCCTAATTGATGATTAAATTAACGGCAAAACCGAAAATAAAAAAAAACATAAAATACAAAGAAAACACTTATTTAAAACAAATTGAACTGTTTGTTTTATAAAATTTAAAAAAAAACTGCTTTTTTTTCAACCCTGGGAATGGGTTAGCGATAGGTGGCTAATAAAATGGCTGCAATTATCTGTAAATATTACTTAATTTTACGTAATTAAAAATAAATGATGAAGAGTATTGAACGTCAGGATTGCCATCACTTTCTTTAAAGTGACGTAAAATTGTTTAAAAAACTATACTTACAATTTAAATCAGCAAATTAGTTATACAAAAATTAATTACAGGTAATTGCAGCCATTTTTAACAGGCAGCCTATCGTTAAACCTCGTTAAACCATTTCATGCTCAACATTCATTTAAAATTATTTTCACAAAAAAAACAGATACTTGCAGACTATTAGATTAATCAGGTCAACCTGTTTCTCAAAGCGCCAAAACTAAAGAAAATATATACTAATTATAAAACCTAAAACTTTTCAACTGTGGTGTTCTATTAGCAAAAAAAAATACTGGTAATGTGCAGCTTACCGAGGTAGTCGACGATGGCGCGCAACGTGAGGTCCCGCGAGCGCTTGGTCAGGGCGTCGAAGCGCACTCGGTCCTCTGGCCGCACCTGCAACAATCCATGTCATGGGTTCTCAAGCAAGCTTGAATAATATTTTAACAACCAAAATAATACATCAAAATAATTTATTAGTCAAATGATTATGAAAGAGAAACGGGTATAAAATGTTTGGCGGCTATACAAGTATAGTCTCGCCAACGAAAGCTGAACCTCGCAAAACGCGGGAAATTTAATAATTCTCGAGCGGGCAATACTGTTTACAGTAGGACAAAATAGTTTTGATACTTATTACATGACGAGCTCCGTGGCGCAGCGGTCAACACGCCGGCCTGTGACACGGATGGTCCCGGGTTCGATCCCCGGTCAGGTCAAGATGAAAAACGATCTTTTTCAGATTGACCTGGGTCTTGGATGTTTATCTATATACGTATTTGTTATAAAATATAGTATCGTTGAGATAGTATCCCATAACACAAGTCTTACTTAAGAACTTAGGTACTTTGGGACTAGCTCAATTTGTGTGGTTTGTCCGTATATATTTATTTATTTATTATTTATTTATTACATGACTGCCCAAAACAGGTAATGTAAAGATTTTGGAATATATGATAATGTAAAAGTATGTAAGTTATTTTGTTCCATACCAACTTCTAAAGGACTCAATTCAATATAATTATGACACTTTTAATATCTGGTGATGCCACTGCGGCCGTCGCCCATGCTAAATATCGTATATCATCCATTGCTGTATCGCGAAATTAAGCAAGGTTTGTTTGTTTAAAATTTAGCAATAAATACTACAAATTATTTATAATTGGAGACAATCTAAAACGTTACATCAAAAATGTGATTTCAAGGGGTACTCTACTCATCAAAACGTACAATTTTTCTACGGAAAGATCAAACATATATAAAAGAATATGCTTTTAAGTCCATTATAAAAAAAACCGGCCAAGTGCGTGTCGGGCCACGCGCAGTGTAGGGTTTCGTAGTTGCGAATGACAACGTTGAGTTCACACTGTTCACACCTGCACCTTACAGTTTAACGACCAAAAACATGTAACAATGAAAATGTATGAAATTTCAAATTTTCGAGTACATTTTATAAGTTGGTTGCCTATAACTTTTTAGTTTGTACTTAGTACTCAGTTCTGATAGTTTTCCTTTCAACTTCAGTATATATACTACTGCTGTATTTTTTTTTCACGTATCCATATATAACCGTTTAGCAGATAGAGGGGGGGACACTTACCTGTAACAAAAATTTGCACTTTAAAACCAAATATTTCGGAAACCGATCCCTAAATCGAAAAACCGGCCAAGTGCGTGTCGGGCCACGCGCAGTGTAGGGTTCCGTAGTTGCGAATGACAACGTTGAGTTCACACTATTCACACTCGCACCTTACAGTTTAACGACCAAAAACATCTAACAATGAAAATAGTATGAAATTTTACAGTTTATAAGTTGGTTGCCTATAACTTTTTAGTTTGTACTTAGTACTCAGCTCTAATAGTTTTCCTTTCAACTTTAGTATATATACTACTGCTGTAATTTTTTTCACGTGTCTATATATAACCGTTTAGCAGATAGAGGGGGGGGACACTTACGTCTAACAAAAATTCGCACTTTAAAACGAAATATTTCGGAAATGGATCCCTAAATCGAAAAATGGTGTTCTCAACCTCACAATATTTTTAAAAGACCTTTTTAACGATACCCCACACGATGGGTAAATAGAGAAAAAAAAAATTACTCCCCCACTTTACTTGTATGGGAGCTACCTTAAAAAAAATTTTTTTTCAGGATTTTATTCTACCACTTTTTTGCCATGATTGATATACATACTCATACCAAATTACAGCTTTCTAGTACTTATAGTCTCTGTGTAAAACCGCGGACGGACAGACAGACAGACAGACAGACAGACAGACAGACAGACAGACATGGCGAAACTATAAGGGTTCCTTGTTTACTACGGAACCCTAAAAATGGTGTTCTCAACCTCACAATATTTCTTTAAAGACCTTTTTAACGTTGAAATAGTAAATAGAGAAAAAAAAAATTACTCCCCCACTTTACTTGTACGGGAACTACCCCAAAAAAAATTTTTTTTCAAGTTTTTTTTTCTACCACTTTTTTGCCATGATTAATATACATACCCATACCAATTACAGCTTTCTAGTACTTATAGTCTCTGAGTAAAACCGCGGACGGACAGACAGACATGGCGAAACTATAAGGGTTCCTAGTTTACTACGGAACCGTAAAAAGACAGTGCCCAGTGTAGGTAAATTTATTTATTTTAGATTCCTCTATTTTTTTCCTTTTTATTTGTTCAAAGCTTTGTTTACGAGTATCAAAAACACATGGGTGAATAAAAAATTCTTTCTGAATATTTTGTGATATTTTTTTTTCCTGGCTGAATAAATAAACAGTAAAAAAGTGTTGCAAATAGGAAGGCCTATGTCCACCAGAGGACGCGTATAGGCTGATGATGATGGTGAAAAAAGGGTTTCACGAAAATCACCCTATATGAACGAAGGTATATGGCCATGTAATTAATTGAATTTTAAATTATCACATGACAATGTAAGCTCACGTCCACATATTAGTTCTAAGTAGGTACTTGTATGTCGTAGATTGTAAGTTGACGTCATTTGGAGAAAATGCGGTGTGCAGTTTGTTGCCGCTTCTTCTGCACTCCGCCTTGGAAGCGGTGTAAACTTAGCTTTAAGTAATTTATTGACGTTAACAATAACATAACATTGTAAACCAATTGTAAATGTAAAGTGACGTTCAACAAATGATATTTAAAATATCTTAAGATGAATAAAATTTTTGACTATTGACTATTGACTATTGACTATTGACATGAAATCATGCACACATTTAGTTGGGTTGGCATTTGACATTGTACAAAATCATATTAAGCATAGTGGAGTGGAGGGGCAAAGACACTGAACATTTGTAAAAAAACACTCATTTGCCAACCTGCCGGCGCAGGGCGTCGAGCTCCCCCAGCAGTGCCCGCAGTTGCGCCGCCACGCGCCGCGCGTTAGTTTGCTCCACGCGCACACGCGCGTACTGCGCGCTCTCCTCATACTGCAATCAAAAGAAACCATTTCATTCCCTAATCTGTACCCTGTATGAAAACATTTGTAATGTCAGCATTTCTATTGTAATCGCCCAGCGCGCACGCTAGTCGTTGCCACTTCGCCCAATAAGCAAGTTGTTGCTTTTAAGAAACCCATGTCCGCAATAGTTATTATATTTGTATGTCTTGAACTATGTGACTATCTGTAATAGTGAAATAAATACATCTCTTGGATCCTTCTGAAAGTTAGTGTATACCTTCTGCTAAGGGCCGCGATACACTGGATTGGCATGGGATGGCATCGGAAGCGACGTGTAGCGGGGCCCTAATAGTACAAGCTTAAGTGCCCTTCTATGCAGTGCTAGAGTGCCAGCAATAGTTACAACCCAGTTATTGCAATCAAAATAGGGTGGATAGATGTAACGTGTAATCAATCACTTTTATTAGAGCAATAACAGATTTGATGGCCTATGTGCCATAGCATTTAATACACTACTAGCTAATTAAGTGTTTATTGGCATTGTCTACCAAGTAAACTACTTTTTCTTCATTGTCACAGGAATTTGCCAGTGGAGTTATTGCTGCTTTGGAGCTACCAATGGAGGTTTAGATGTCAGACAGCTTTAAAGTAAACGCCAGTCATAGACATAAGTAACACACTTGGATGAATAGGGCTTTTGAACAAATGTTGAAATATACTATCAGACATATTGGATGAAAAGGAGTATAGGATAGTAGTAGGACTAAATTCTATATGGAAAACTATTAATTAAGACTTCTACTAAAGTGGCTCTGAAGACCATACTTGTAATATAACTTAGTTATGTACTTTGTTTATTAAAATAAACACTGGAACATTTAGTTCATTCCAAACAAAGAGTTATTATTGGGGGTAAATAATGTGTTCCAAATAAACAGCTAGCACTACCATCAGTGGAAGACTCTTCACTAGAGAAACGATTATTATCACAACAAGTAGGATGCAATCGTGGTTAGTAGGTCATCCCATCCATAATTGGGAGTGAAATGCTAATGACCAATTTGAGTTGGAGGAGAGACGCTCAAGGAAGCTAGAGGTGCAATATTTTTTGTTTATATGTACTCATGTCAATATTAATGGTAGCTGTAATTATCACTAGACTAAGAAGGGATGAAAGGAGACCTTCATTTAGCAGTGGTTATTCTGTCGCTGGTCTGAAATATAGGAATCAGAGCCACTTGGCAGCCTTTGGCAACCCCTTAGTCAATGAATGTATATTGTGGGATTATTAAAATTCATCTATGGCAATGTCATAACTTTAAAACTACAAACAATATTATGGTATTTAAGCAACAGGAGAACTTATTAAAACACTGGGAAAATATTATACTATCTTACGAAGAGCTCCTAGAATAAAGATGTTTACATTTCCCCGTGTTATTCAACAGCTAAGAATAATTTTATTTTTATAAACAATTGGTAATAGTTTGCCGCGCTTACAAAATATTGGCAAACTCGCGCCCACTAGACACGCGCCTTTATAAATAGACCACTCATGTCGTCACAAGGAAATCGAAGGACGTATGCTCTGCGTAATGCAAACATACTTTTGTTCACTTTTCACATGTGGCTACAATTGTCAGAGGCAATAAACGGCACAATAGGATAATATTACGCCGACTTTAAGTTATTCTCTTAAGTAAATCTGAGTCTACCTTAAGAATATTGGCTTTGTGTTGGCGCAGTAAGTCCAAGTGATGTGGAATAGCTACTTCGTTGAACTTCGACAGCGAGAGCTCCACGCGCTTCAGCGGCAACTTGTTGTCTTCTTCCATTATAATTTTAGCTCAGATTTCTAAACCACATACTGGTATTGCGTTTCTGAGATAAATATTATATTTATTTACGAATTTCTTTCATATGTTCGACTTAACACCAATAATGACATTGACGTAAAATGACAGACCAGACTATAATTGACATTGACGTAAGTAAGCGATACCTAGTGGCTCGGAACACCACTTCCGAGAAAAACATGGAATCGGTTCTAAGTTTCGTTCTAAGTTTGCCGGTACAGCAGCAGCCGCGGCAGAAAGCCTCAAGAGGCGCAAATATGTTAGTATTGGGAATAGCTACATATTTGAGCCTTTTGGGGTTGAAACCATGGGTCCGTGGGGTCCATCAGCCCATCGTCTCTTTGACTTTTTGTCAAAGAGGCTTATCGACGTATCACGTGACCAAAGGGCTGGCAACTGGCAATTACTTGGCACAAAGGATAAGCATTGCCATCCAACGAGGCAATGCTGCCAGCCTTTTGGGCACGTTACCGCGAGGTGATGGTTTGCAGGGACTATATAATTTGTTAAATTTAAGTAGTTTTAATTATTATTAATCATTTAGATACATTGTTATTATAAAATAAAAAATCGTTCTAAGTAAGTTGAGCATTAGTAGGCCAATACGAGTTGGTCACAGTGTTGGCCCAACGTGTAGAGGAGGCTTAAGCTTATGTCTATGGAAGTCAAAAAAATCTGTAATCTTTGCTTTGCAGTCAATCAATCAAGATTTCTTTGGTATTCGTTCGTTTACTTTGAGGTTAATAGAAATAATAATCTGAGGAATCAGTGAGTGGTTTAAATATGTTTATTGATTTCGTCGGTGAACGATCTGTTCCTCGCTTTATAACTATTTGATGTATATCTCCCATGTTATATTGAAATTCGTCTAAACGCAATAATGGACGTGGACACAGGTATGTTTGCATCTTTATTTCGAGCTGTCTAACCTCATAGACTTTTCTGGATTGCCTTTTCATCGCTCTGCACTGCACTCTTCTTTGAATGTGCTGCTCATCTGATATGGATATAACAAAAATTAACATTGTAAAAGCTCATTGATAAACTTCTCGTATACCCGTCACTGTTTCGGCTCAATGTTTATTAACGCTATGCACCTGCGTGATCAAGCAGTCTAGGACGTGTACAGGCTATATAAAAGGATATTATATATCTCAATAAATATGTTATGAAATGTTTACTACAAATATGTTATATTTCTTAATCCCAGTCAATGTTAATCTTAACCAATATGTTTGGGCACTGATTTTTATTCAGGTAAGTATATGTGTTTTCATTTATTTCAGTCATTGCTTTATATTTGCAAAACGAGGTTTAAACTTGTGCAAGAAAATCAGATATCAGAATTGGGTGTGTGAAATACCTAAAGTTTGCAGCGGGACTTGTAGATTGTAAGTTGACGTCATTTGGAGAAAATGCGCTGTGCAGTTTTTTGCCGCTTCTTCTGCACTCCGCCTTGGAAGCGGTGTAAACTTAGCTGTAAGTAAATTATTGACGTCAACAATAATATATTTTTGTAAACTAATTGTAATTTTGAAAAAAATTGACGTTCACTAAATGATATTGAAATATCTTATGATGAATAAAATGATTGACTTTGACTTTGGACATGATATGGAGCAGTTACAACCACTTATGTTCAACCGGTTTTGGATTTTACCGATTTAGTTTCTTTTTTTTTTTTGTTTTGGTTATTTTCCTTACCTTTGAAACTACGAATAATAAACATTTATAAGCTGTTAATACAATTGTAAATAAATTTTTGCTTTTTTACTTTTCCGGTTAAAATTATCTATTGTAATTATTCTAATTGTTCTTTGTCAGCCAAACACAGAATTTTATATATCTGCAAAATGCTAATGTGGTTTAAAAGTAAGCAATATGAAAAATAAACAAAACCGGCCAAGTGCGTGTCGGGCCACGCGCAGTGTAGGGTTCCGTAGTTGTGAATGACAACTTTGAGTTCACACTGTTCACACTCGCACATCACAGTTTAACGACCAAAAACATGTCACAATGAAAATGTATGAAATTTTACATTTTCGAGTACATTTTATTAGTTGGTTGCCTATAACTTTTTAGTTTGTACTTAGTACTCAGCTCTGATAGTTTTCCTTTCAACTTCAGTATATATACTACTGCTGCAATTTTTTTCACGTATCCATATATTACCGTTTAGTAAATAGAGGGGGGGGACACTTACCTCTAACAAAAATTTGCACTTTAAAACCAAATATTTCGGAAACGGATCCCTAAATCGAAAAAAACCGGCCAAGTGCGTGTCGGGCCACGCGCAGTGTAGGGTTCCGTAGTTGCGAATGACAACTTTGAGTTCACACTATTCACACTCGCACCTTACAGTTTAACGACCAAAAACATCTAACACTGAAAATAGTATGAAATTTTACAGTTTATAAGTTGGTTGCCTATAACTTTTTAGTTTGTACTTAGTACTCAGCTTTGATAGTTTTCCTTTCAACTTCAGTATATATACTACTGCTGTAATTTTTTTCACTTATCTATATATGACCGTTTAGCAGATAGAGGGGGGGGACACTTACCTCTAACAAAAATTCGCACTTTAAAACCAAATATTTCGGATACGGATCCCTAAATCGAAAAATGGTGTTCTCAACCTCACAATATTTTTGAAAGACCTATTTAACGATACCCCACACGATGGGTAAATAGTGAAAAAAAAAATACTCCCCCACTTGTATGGGAGCTACCCTAAAAAAAAATTTTTTTCAAGATTTTATTCTACCACTTTTTTGCCATGATTAATATACATACTCATACCAAATTACAGCTTTCTAGTACTTATAGTCTCTGCGTAAAACCGCGGACGGACAGACAGACAGACAGACAGACAGACAGACAGACAGACAGACAGACAGACAGACAGACAGACATGGCGAAACTATAAGGGTTCCTTGTTTACTACGGAACCCTAAAAATGGTGTTCTCAACCTCACAATATTTTTTAAAGACCTATCTAACAATACCCAACATGATGGGTTTGTATAGAAAAAAAAAATATCACTCCTTCTTTACTTGTATGGGAGCAACCCTAAAAAAAATTTATTTTCAACATTTTCTTCTACCACTTTTTTGACATGATTAATAAACATACCCATACCAAATTTCAGCTTTCTAGTACTTATAGTCTCTGAGTAAAACCGCGGACGGACAGACAGACAGACATGGCGAAACTATAAGGGTTCCTAGTTTACTACGGAACCCTAAAAAAACGAAACTAAACCAGTAAAATCCAAAACCGGTTTAACTTAAGTGGTTGTAACAGCTCCATATTATGTCCCGCTGCAAACTTTAGGTATTTTCACACACCCAATTCCGATCTCTGGAAATAATGCACTCAAAGTAATTACGGGATACTTACTATGTACTTTAATTCAAATTAAAATAAAAACCTAACAATAAAAAAAAAAATTACCTAGATGTTAATGCTGGATCACAAAGTAATATATTTATTGACCAGTGGTATGTCTCCAAGTGAATTTTATGTTGCAAATGTCCAATCCAGCATTTGGACATTTGCAACCTCAAATTCGGGTGGGCTTAGAATAGCTTAGCATGAACTTAGATATTCTGAGGATTGAAATCAATAGAATTCATTTTCTCCTTATTTCGACACCATTTTTAAAGCGTGGAGCTGCGCCACAATATGGAGTATGCACGTAATATTTTTATTTGCTTAGTATAATCCTTAATAACCACAGTCAAGAAATATGAAAGACTTTTAAAATATCTTAATTAACGACGAGACATAATTTTGTAAAATCATTTTATCTTGTTTGTTTTTCAACCTATTGAATATTTTTGGATAAACTGGTAAGATAACAGATATTTTTTTCATGCATATTCCCTATTCTTCATTCCCATACAAAATGACCATAACAAAACCGAGTTGGTCACAGAAGGAAGGAAGGTGTCCAAAATGCATGAATAGCTCTTTGGGCAACAGCATTATCTACCATCTTGTTTGACATATTTTTTGTTTATTTAACAAACGTTAAATTCTTTAATAGTAATTACAAAGCTAAAAAAAATAAGCACGACACAAAATATTTCCAGATGCCATTCAATAATTTTCACCGAAGACATTAAAATGACAACTAGACGTCTTCTTTTTCCTTTTAGCGTCAATGTGCCCAATATCACCGCTGAGGTTCGATAGGACACGCTACACACTCCCCCTTTTGATCAAGAGGGTAACCCCGAATGATTAAATATCACTAGAACCGCCAACTTTCCGCGGGCGACCCCTATGTCGCTTTGGAGCAACAGGCTCCGGACAGTGACCATCCCTTTCGTGGTACCTAATCAAATCAGAGACATGGTACTTACCGAGAAGTTGTCCAGTCTTACGAGATGATAAAAAGAAAGTTGTTGGACTCACCTTCTTGGAAATCACATACGGTCCATCCTGCTTCGGGATAAATTTAGACGTGATGCCTTTCGACGCATTACTTAAGACATGGGATTTCATCAGAACCAAATCACCTTCCTCGAAAGGTTCCGGATCACGGCGTCGTATATCAGCCTGTACCTTTCGGACATCTTGATGATGTTCGATGCTCTCCTTAGCTCTAGAAAGCGAGTCAACGAGCTTAACAAGGTATGGCGTTATCTGAGGGATATAGTTCTCAGATTCAACAATAGCCCGTAAATCAGCTTGAGCGGATAACGGAGATCGAAGTTCTCGCCCGAATGTCAAAAAAGCAGGGGTATGTTCCGTGGGAGCAGTGAGAGAACTATTAAAAGCAAATCTGACGAATGGTAACACCTCCGGCCATTGTTTATGATTTCCCTGAACAAGAATTGCGAGCTGAGCCTTGAGATCGCGATTCTTTCTCTCTACTGGGTTTGCCTCTGGATGATAGTACGGTATTAGGTTCTGTTTAACTCCTAAAACAAACAAGGCTTTCTGCATGATATCCGCGACAAACTGTACACCGTTGTCAGATATCATACGCCTTGGTAGACCAAACCTCATAAAAACTTCACTCACTAAGGTTTTAGCGCAAGCCTCCGCTGTAGCCTCTACGAGTGCAAAGAGTTCGACCCACTTACTAGCAGTATCCTCCACAATTAAGATCCACCTCTCATCTTGTGGCCCCTTAGGGAGAGGACCAAAAAGATCAACAGCGATGACCTCGAAACGTTGAGCAGGCGCTGGGGTCTGAAGCAATCCTTGGGGTTTCAAGTTAGAAGCTTTATACCGTTGACATTCAGTGCAAGTCTTGAGATATTCGGTAATATAGCGCCTCATACCGGGAAAATAAAACCGTTGAGATATGCGATGAATAGTTCGCTGAATACCTCCGTGAGCAGCAGTTGGTGAGTCATGACACTCGTACATGACCTTACTACGTAAGCTCTCCGGTATAACTAACTGAGGTTCCTCAGAATCCGATTCTTCTACTAACCTGTATAAAACCCCTTGGCTGAGGAGATATCCTCTCTCCGTCCAACGATGAACTGACAATTCATTGTCACTCTCCAAATCATTAAGAATTTTAGCTACTTCTGGATCAGCTAATTGGGCTTCACGGGTAGATGTGGCATCCCAGTGAGGAACATCTACACTAACAGGGCAAACTCCACATTCCACCGGTGGCAAGTCCAAGACAGGGCGACTGAGAGTATCAGCTACCACATTAGCTTTTCCCGGAGTGTATTCAATTTTCAAATCAAAAGACTGTAGTTTGAGAGCCCAACGAGCAAGTCTTCCCGTTGGTGACTTGAGTGAAAAGATCCACTTCAGTGGTTGGTGATCACTCTTTACCCATACCTGATGACCATCGATGTACCCACGAAACTTTTCCACTGCCCAGACAACGGCCAACGCCTCCCTTTCAGTAGTGGAGTAGTTGCGTTCAGCTGGAGTGAGTAGTCGGCTGGCGTACTCGACTGGATGCTCATCTTGAGGTGACTCCCCCTGGAGTAAGGCTGCGCCTAGAGCAAAATCGCTTGCGTTGCAAGGGGGAGTGTTTGGCTCTGACACCTTCGCAAAATCCGGTATAAACTTCCGAAACCAGGAACATGTTTGAAGGAAGGTACGAAGTTGTTGGAGATTTGTTGGTTCCTTCATCTCAAGAATGGCACGTACCTTACAATCGTCCGGAGATATACCATCTTTTGATATAATGTGTCCAAGATACTTAAGTCGCTCACGTGCAAAAGAACATTTTTCTCGATTGGCCCGAAGCTTGAAAACACGAAGCCGGTCGAATACCGCGCGTAAATCGGTAATATGAGCTTCAAAATTGTCTGAAATAACCAATACATCATCAAGGTACGCTAATACAGTCTTATCTGCGAGCGTAGGGCCTGAAGTGAATCGGTCCATTAGCCTTTGAAAAGTCGCCGGCGCGTTTTTCAATCCAAATGGCATAACTTTGAAACGAAAACAACCAAAAGCCGTTACAAAAGAAGTTTTATCGCGATCCGCTTGTCTAATTTGCCAGTAGCCACTGCGAAGGTCAAGGGAACTCATGACACAACCTTTCTTGGTCGACTGCAACAAGTCGTCGATGCGTGGCATGGGGTATGCATCTCCTTTAGTAACCGCATTAAGCTTACGGTAATCTACACAAAACCTATACGTACCGTTAGGCTTAGGAACCAGAACACATGGGGCTGCCCAAGCAGATTCGCATTCCTCAATCACATCTGCTGCTAACATGTTATCCAACTCAGCACGTATGATCTCCTTCTTCGCAGGTGTGACTCGATATGGCGGCACAGCAATAGGTGGGTGCTCGCCGGTATCTATATGATGTTCAGCAAATGGTGTCGGCTCACCGAATTCATTAAAAACATCAGAATACTCACACAATAAATCATCCAACTGGGACCTCTCAGACTGGGACAGCATGGCACCCTCATCTTCACGCAATACGTTCACAGCAGCACACTCGATAGGATCACGTACAGTTTCCAACGAAATAGGGTACACTGTCCGGGGCTGATCAGCGGTATACCAGGTTAAGTTGTCAAAATCAATAATCATCCTAGCCTTTCTGATAAAATCAATACCCAACAAAGTTTCGTTGTTGACTGCATCGGGCAAAACAACAAATTCTACCGGTATGGATAAGGTAGCGACTTGAACGTCAACCACAGTTAATAGTACTCTAGTATTCTTTACAGTACCATCCGCAAGTTTTATCGACATAGACTCGGAGCGAAAAGTCGAACCACTACGTTTTAACAACGGAAAGAGTGTGCAACTAGCGATACTCCTACGCGCGGCTGTGTCCAATAATGCTGTACCATTGTACCCCTGAATCCTCACCGGCAATATTGGGCGACCATGATCACCTTTACAATTAATAGAAGAAAATGTGTTAGAAAGCTTAACACTTTCCTGCTTAACGATACTCGGGCAATTTGAACTAGTATGTCCCTTTACGCCACACCCGTAACAGATTATCTCTGTTGACGACAGTTTCTTACTAAGCCTATCACACGACTCACGAGTGTGTCCACGTATTTTACAATATATACAAAACAACTTTTTATTAGCATCACTACACGGCGGGGGTACGCGAGACCGAGACGGCTGCACAGTGTTAACGGTGTGGGCTGAAGTGAATAGAACGGCAGCTTCGGGACTCCCTCCACAGAGCGGCACCGGTTTCACACTAGGCGGCTGTAACGTCGTAACGGCGTTTCCAGTAGCTGATGTCACTGAATATCCTTCCATAAGAGACTCCTCTATAGATCTACATCTCTCTATGAGAGTTTCTATATCATGTACTTGATCCCTCGGTAGTCTTTTCCTGATCCTCTGATGTAACAAGCCATATATCATGTCTAAACGAGCTTCCTCTGGTAATCCATAGGGCAACTTAGACAGCAATGCTCTTTTCTGTATTATAAATACATCAGCGCGTTCTTCTCCTTGTTCAGATGCAAATATATCTCTGTAGAGTTTATACGCAGGACGAGGTACACCATACATAGCCTTCAAGCGCTTTATAGCGTCCGACCATGACTGAATTTCATTTCGGACCCCTCTCCAAAATATAGCGGCTTCCCCGTACAATAACATTGGGAATCCACGCAACGCCATATCATCGCTTACGCAAGTGCACTCCTTGTAAACCTCTACAGCATCGATAAACGCTTCAACATCTTCAGGATGCTGCGACGAGCCGTCAAATCGAGCGGTGCATTTTGACAAATTCCCTGCTTTTTGGGACGGTGATGATTTGAAAACGGCGGAGCTCCCGCTAGGCGACGATTCTAAAAGCGTTGCGCGTATAGAGGCAACAAGCGCTGAGAATTGCTCTCCGGACATACACACGGGAGCAGTCGCAGGCGTAGCTACTACCGATTCATCACTAAAATACAGCTCCTCTTTGTCGACTTTGTCTTTCTTCGGCGGCATCGCGGATATTTTAAAATCGTGCGACGTGAATTTTTTTCCGGCCAAAACGTTGGGACGCCAATTTAACAAACGTTAAATTCTTTAATAGTAATTACAAAGCTAAAAAAAATAAGCACGACACAAAATATTTCCAGATGCCATTCAATAATTTTCACCGAAGACATTAAAATGACAACTAGACGTCTTCTTTTTCCTTTTAGCGTCAATGTGCCCAATATCACCGCTGAGGTTCGATAGGACACGCTACATTTATTAATAATTATTTTATAAGTATTTACATTCACCATAAAGCTCTGTTCACACATTTCTAAGGCTATCTGAGCTTTGAGCTGTCCATATCAGTTTTCCTGTCAGGGCCAGGCTGTCTGGGAACTGTGTTCATTCAGGGAAATCAGTCATGTAATCTTTGTTTATCAAAACTTGTTAGTAATTGTTGGGCAATTGTAGTGTTGGACATAGCATAGATCTTTCCGCCAATGGTTTTTTGCTCAAAAGTTGCATAATAATATAAGAAATATTATCCTTGAAGGCAAAAATCGGATGGTTCTGAGGGACATGTTGGTGGTTACATGGGACACTGATGGCCTGACTCTGAATTGTGTGACTGAGTTCATACAAATCGTAATTAATTGATTTCATTCAAATAGATTTTTTTACATTTTCTAACAACTCAATGAACAGCACTTGTTCCAGCTATGTTCAAAAATTGAACATAATCACAACTACATACTTGTCTATTTATAGCTGACTATTTGGCAGCCAGAAGAAAGGATGATGTGTTTAAGTTTATATTTTATTTAAAATGCTGCTTATAGCAAAATATGGTTCAAAGGTTTTATTGCCTAATTTACCAGCATTATTTTGGGTTTTCAGATGGACGGAAGTCTCGTTCGCGCAGTAGATCGGTAAGTAATAGTTCGTTTTGTTATAATGTAAATCAAGAATGGCATTCCATTTATTAAAGTGAAGGACGAAAATTTTTTGTTAAGAACAGTCCGAATCAACCTCTATGGCGGCTCGGATGTTGCTGCGAGCTGCGCAGTACGTGCCCCGCCGCCCCGCGCGCGCCCCGATGTACCTAATTTTGTGTTCTGAGCTGCCATAATGTTTGATTTGGACTGTACTTAGTACATACAAATGCTATTTTCTTGTAATGGCAAACCAAATTTAAAACAGGTGGAGTCGGATTCGAAGATGTCGCACGATGGCTCCATACACTCTAGGAAGTCCAAATCCAAGTCACGCAGCGCGTCGCGGTCTCGCTCGCGTTCGCGGTCTAAATCAGGTTCCCGCTCCCGCTCCGGATCGCCAAAGTCTCCCAGATCGAACAGGTCGCGGTCAGGATCTGCCAAATCCGCCCGCTCTAGAAGTAACTCCCGCTCAAGCCGTGGATCTAAGTCCCGGTCTCGCTCGCGTAGCGGCTCGCCCGCGCGTTCTCGGTCGCGCTCCAAGTCCCCTGCAAAGTCTCGCTCTAAGAGTCGGTCGCGCTCTGGCTCGCCCGCGCGCCGCTCACGCAGTGGCTCGAGGAAGTCTCGCTCCCGCAGCGGCTCGAGAAAGTCGCGCTCGCGCAGCGGATCTCGTTCTAAGTCTCGGTCTCGCAGCGGGTCGCCGGCCGCGGCGCGCTCGCGCTCCAGGTCGCGCTCGAAATCACGCTCGAAGTCGCCCGAGAAGATGGACGTAGACGACGACGCGAAGGCTCGCTCACGCAGCGCCTCCGTAGAGAAAGGACCCAAGTCTCCAGCCGGTTAGTTGACATTTTGAAGTTAATACCGCATGATTATCAATCCTAGTAAATGTTTTAACATCACATTTAAACACTGCAAGCCTAAAAACGCTGGTATAAGTAACTCTATAAAATTCATAAGTCAAAAGCTACCTTGAATTAGCAAGTGTGGTTGTATTCCAAACTACTCTACGTGTTATAAAAACTCGAGGATAGTAATGAGCGCGTCTAGAGAGTTTTTTTATTTATTTTGTAAAACCCCAAACTTTATAGACATGAATACAATGACCAATTATTTAAATTTACATGTACTTTACAGGTGATCGTGCCAGCCGCTCACGCTCCCGTTCTGGTTCAAGGAAGAGCAAATCTCGCTCGCGCTCAGGATCACGCAAAAGCCGTTCCCGCTCCCGATCAGTATCCCGAAAAAGCCGCTCAGGATCCCGAAAAAGCCGCTCTCGCTCCCGATCCGGGTCCCGCAAGAGCCGCTCGCGCTCCCGCTCGGGTTCAAGGAAAAGCAAATCGCGTTCTCGCTCACGCTCCGGGTCTCGGCGCTCTCGGTCGGGTTCGAGACGCTCGCGGTCGGGTTCGAGGAAGTCACGTTCGGGTTCGAGAAAATCACGCTCGGGATCGAGGAAGTCACGATCAGGATCTAGAAAGTCTCGCTCGGGATCGAGGAAGTCGCGCTCTGGCTCGAGGAAGTCGCGCTCTGGCTCGAGGAAGTCTCGCTCGGGCTCGAGGAAATCACGTTCTCGTTCGCGCTCTGATTCCAAGAAGTCACGATCACGCTCGCGATCGAGATCCAAGTCTGCAGTTGTCGGTGAGTGTTTACTGCATTTTATTGTAAAGGTTTATCTGTAGCTTGTGTGAGATACTGGAGAAGATTGTAATTGGAAGTCATCAATACAATGTAAATTTATGTCTCCCAGGGTACATTGTCTGTCTTTTTAAGTTACTTCTAGTTTACATGATGCTTTGATTCCAGACAGCTTATTGCCATTAAGGCCGCACCCTAGGCACACTAGCGACGCCAATAATTTAATTTCTAATACTTTACAAATAGAAAGAAATTCAAGAATGTAAATCATATCAGCCTTAGTAAATAACCTGAAGTATTTTTGGAATCATGCTTTAATATTATGAGAATCAGTCATTAAGAGAAATAGTGATTACAACCAAAAACGGCCGTTTTTGGCGGTAATCGGATTATCATGATTCTCACTTACTCTGATAATACTAAACATGATTCCAAAAATACTTCAGGTTACTTACTAAAGCTTATATGATTTATATTCTTGACTTTCTTTCTATTTGTGAAGTATTCGGAATAAAACAATTGGCGTCGCTAGTGTGCCTAGTGTGGGCCCTTATCGCGCAAAATCAGGCTGGCTACAAGTGGGCAATAATGTGAAATTGTCTTTGTTGTATTTGCAGAAGGTAGAAAGAGTCGCTCGCGCTCCGGCTCGCGCAAGTCGTCTCGCTCGCGCTCGCGCTCCAAGTCGCGCTCGAAGTCGCGCTCGCGCTCCAAGTCCAAATCCAGATCGCGCTCCCGATCCGCCAAGTCTAAGTCCAGGTCGGTGATTTATATAATGTGTTAATGAAAAAGTGCAATACCTCACACACTTCAACTCAATTTATATATTTTTATTTGAATCAGGCAACAGAATATAACAATAATACTGGCCCATAGAATATATACCTTGTCCTAACATAATATAAAATAATTTTAAATCTTAAAATACTACGGCACACGTTAATTCTGCGACGTGTTGCGAGTCATCGGTATATCAGGTATCGTCCCGCGAAAACTGCGATACATGACTCCTTTCGGCCGAATTTCTATTCCATGATGATTGCCAGCTCCTCAGTCGGGACCCGCACCACTAACGAAGCGAAGTTCACGTCTTCAAGTTCAATAAAAAAATTATTCAATTTATTAGTTCCGAAGATATGAGTTTTATGTTTTATTGTGTCAGTTGTAATAACTTGCAGGTCACGCTCGCGCTCCAGTTCCCGCTCGGGCTCCGGCTCGCCGTCGCGGAGAGGCAAGAAGCGGCGCGGCGCGCGCCTGCAGTCGGACAACGAGGGCGAGCCGGCGGCCGGGCCGGCGCCGGCGCCGGCGCCCGCCGGCTCGTCGTCGGACGACGAGCCGGCGCCGGCGGACGGCGGGCCGGCCGGCGGGCTGTCGGACTTCGAGCTGATGCTGATGCGCAAGAAGGAGGAGCGGCGCGGCAAGCGGCGGCGACGCGACATCGACATCATCAACGACAACGACGACCTGATCGCGCAGCTGCTGCAGCAGATGCGCGCCGCGGCCGACGAGGACCGGGAGCTCAACCGGCGCAACCAGCCGGCCGTGCGCAAGGTGTCCATGCTCAAGGCCGCCATGTCGCAGCTGATCAAGAAGGACCTGCAGCTGGCCTTCCTGGAGCACAACGCGCTCAACGTGCTGTGCGACTGGCTGGCGCCCATGCCCAACCGGGCCCTGCCCTGCCTGCTCATCCGCGAGTCCATCCTCAAGCTGCTCAATGACGTCAGTACACTCGAATCTATGTCTACTACATTATAAAGGGGAAGGATTTCATTGTTTGCATGGAATAGGCTTTGAAACGACTGGACTGATTTTCGTAGATCTTTCTTAAGTAATGTGCGGTGGGCTATAATTTACGCAGACAAAGTCGCGGGAACATTGCTAGTAAGTCAATAAGTATAATGAAACCGAGGGCAAATTTACGCCCTTGAGGAACCCCCATAAAATCTATGATGAATCCATGTTGCATTGAATGTCAATATAATAAATTTTACTTTTTGAACTTTTTTATCCATAATATGAATAGAGCAATGTAAATTGTCTTCATTTTTGCAGTTTAAAACTTTTGTTTACTGAATGTCAATCAAAGCTGCTTTATCCAATGCTTCATTTTAATCAAAAAGATGTTAGACATTCCGTAGGCACACAATGAGGGTTTTCAGAAATCCAGGTGGCGGTACTATTTCGAGACGTATTTTTGTCAGCTGCTGTCAAAATCCACCATCATTCATCAGGTCATCATCATCCATTATCATCAGGTCTTTTTTTTAATCTCCACTGCAGGAGCATGACCCTCGCTGTACTATCAGAGCCATATATCAGCCAGAGCAGTCAGAGGATTGCACCTACACTATCCACGCTGACCCGTCTGGCCAGCGTGGATAGTGTTGGACAGGTCTTTTGATGATAAGTTTAATTTAGCTTGTGTTTCCTGAGTCGTCTTCTACGACATCCACGGGAAGACTTGGAGTGGTCCTATTCTACTTTGCCGGGACACACACAGTCACAAAATGTTTAATCATCAATTTTATGATTGGTGGATTTTGACAGCTCAACCTCTCGACACAGTGCCGCGACCTGGGGGAAACAATCAATAGGGAATATGCATGAAAAAATATGCATTATCTTACCAGTTTATCCAAAAATATTTAATAGTAAAGTACTGAAATTGAAATCAGAATAAAATTTGGTTGAAAAACGAACGAGATAAAATGATTTTACGAAAATATGTCTATCTCACTCGCGAAAACACTATTTTATGTGGCAAATGTATACATGATATAGACTTACGTCACTACTCCATATCGGACTTCTCTTTCTTATTTATTCAAGTATCACATCTTCGTCGCTAATTAAAATATTTTAAAAGTTCTTTCATATTTTTTTACTGTGGTTATTAGGGATTAACACTAAGAGAGACTTTTGCCCAGCAGTGGGACAATATAGGATAATTAAAAAAAAATTAGGGATTATACTAAGCAAATAAAAAAATGACGTGCATATTCTCTAGTCTGAAAACCCTCCTTTGATATGTCGACGCGGCAGTTCCCGCCGATCGACAAGTCGCTGCTGAAGCAGTCGGGCATCGGCAAGGCGGTGATGTACCTGTACAAGCACCCCAAGGAGACCAAGCAGAACCGCGAGCGCGCCGGCCGGCTCATCTCCGAGTGGGCGCGGCCCATCTTCAACCTCTCCACCGACTTCAAAGGTAACAAACTTCGACTTCTCTTGTCGTGTCCCACTCCAAAACTCTAAACGTTTTTCAGGAAATAGGAGATAATACTGCAATGTTCTCCCGCCAGAGGGCAGCATTAGCAGAGACAGCAAACAAATGTTTGACATTGACAAGTATGTCAAAGTCGCAATAAATTGCCTTTATTTTACATCCAAATACGCAGCATAGTGCGTTTTTATATTTGATTACTCATAGGAGTATTTTAAAATTGTGACTTTGACATTGACAAGTACATACTTGTCTGAGTTAAACCTTTTTTACTGTATGTGCTAGTGGTGCACTCTGGCGGCACAGCTTCAGTAATATGTCCTATTGGCCCTTGCAATTTTTCGCATCAGTTCAGTCTCATTAAGGAAATAGACTACCTGTTAATTTTCATACATAGCGATAACGCTTCCCATCCCTTAAACATAGTCCAATTTCAATATATTTTTTACACACTATTGATAAATTGGAGAAGTAGTAGTTGTACGTTTTGATATTTAAGATATATTGCTTACAACAAAAGTTATGAGCATCTAAGTAAATATCCAAATTTTTATTTATTTAAATTAATTTAAACCGAATCAATAAAAGGGAAAAACAGTTAGTCCTAGATTGAGGTGTGCTAAATCAAATGACATCAAAATTTCCTCATTTCATAAAGGTTTAGGGGGATTATCGCTTATTGTATGAAAATTTACAGGTAGTCGATCCTCTTAAGTCTTGTTTATTTAATTAATTATTGTTCAAAAGCTACAGACTACTAGCGTTTCGGAACCGACCACTGCAGAGAAGAAACGCCGAAAGAAACTTTTTTCAGCAGTATTAATCGCCTACTCGCCTGAAGGGCCCCATTTGATTATATTTATATTTCTTTCTGTACTTTTTTTGTTTTTTCTATCTGTAGTCATGTTATATATGTGTTAATATTCATTATTTTTGAAACACGTTTATGTTTTACGATTGATTGGACAATTATAAAAACAGAATAACATAAAGTAGCCAGAAAGAAGCCCAGATCAGTCCCCACGTGCAGCCCCCGTTCACGAGTTGACGTATGGATCAGCCGTCATTAAGCTCAACCATCTTAAAGGGAACTCAATTATCCAATCTTTGAGTACACTTTTACAAGATGTTAATTTATAAAGTCTACTGCACGTTCCACAGCAAGAGACGCATAAAACATAGAACTTATGTGGCAATGTCCTTCGTCAAAATATTTAGTGGCCCTGTGAGGCCCTTAGTGCCTTGCTTAAAATTTTTTACAACTTTTTTTTGTGAGTGCAACTATGTTTAGTTGTAATTGGAAGGAATAGCTACATATTTAGTAGCAAGTCGGTATAGTGATTGCTGAAGCGTAGTATATCCACGAGAGAGGGGTTTGTGTCGCCAGCCATGACGCGCGAGGAGCGGCAGGCGCGCGACGAGGCCATGGCGGGCGCCCGGCCCGCGCCCCGGGCGCCCAGGGGCCCGGAGCCGCAGGACGACCAGCGGTCAGTATAAACAAATTCAAATACGTTTATGGTCGGTTTCTACATAATATTAGGTCCTTACCTATGAATGACGTTTTCTATAGAGAATTTCGGGAAAAGTGAATTTTTCATACTAACGTTTTTAGTATTATTTCGGGTTTGATAAATTCAACAAAAGTAACATTTTGCATGCAGTTACGAACAACAGTAAGCCTAATTTAAACATTATAATATTTACAAAAAAATTGAAAAATAATAGTAAAATGGCTACATTTTTTTTAAAACGGACAAATCTGAAACAAGTTTTCCATGAGCAATTTTCCAAAAATTAAATTCACAAAAAAAAATTATGCACGCAGAATGTTAATAATATAGGCCACTTTCAAGTTTAAATAAGAAAAATATGTTTACCTGAAAATTATTGCCATTACGAACATGTTACAAACGGTATTAAAACGCCAATTTCATAGGTAGGGACCCAATATGTACATATACAGTAATAGTACCTAAGACTAGCTTACTAATTCGCACTACCATATAGTTTTGAACAGACCAAAGTTCATCCGTTATATTCAGCTGCCCACCGAACTAGGAATAAACCTGCATCTCGATATCGGTCAGTACTGTGTCTCTTCACCCGGGGCAGCACTGAGCCGGCGGGGCCGTTGCTACAGTTGTCGCTGCTTGTTGTGACGAGCTCCGTGGCGCAGCGGTCAACACGCCGGCCTGTGACACGGACGGTCCCGGGTTCGATCCCCGGTCAGGTCAAGATGAAAAACGATCTTTTTCAGATTGATCTGGATCTTTGTCCGTATATATTATATTTATTTATTTATTTACTTGTAAACATTATCCAATGACAGCGGCTCATCTGACCCTGTAACTCAGTGCTGCCATCTGGTGGAAAGCATTTCATTCCTGTAGCCAAAAGGCTAACAGCAAAAAAATTATAAAACATGAGAAGTGCTGGCTTCTTTTATTACGATTTATTGGCGGAGTTTCTTAACTCATGTGCTGAGAAGAATAACTCGTAGAAAGACGTCCTTAAGTACGCGAAATCCTCTGAGAGGGTGGTGCGAAATAATTTACCACGAATGATACAAATACGCAGCTTTTTAAGCTGTTGACGAGCTTATCATCTTCAGCAGCCTATACGAGTCCCACCTCTGATCCCCTAACTTGGTTTAACATGGGAACATCAGCATTTTGTCTGAATATTTCAATTGGAGTCGTCGTTTCTTGTATATAGTCACCGGTTGTCTTATATAAATACATTTAGAGGCTTACATCAGCGAAGCTAGCTACACCCGTCGTAAGTGGTCGCAGTAGTGTAGTGGTGCTAACTTGTGGCGTGTTGTAGCTCGGTGCGTCCGGGCGAGCCGGGCTGGGTGGCGCGCGCACGCGTGCCCGTGCCCTCCAACAAGGACTATGTGTTCCGGCCCAAGTCCACCTGCGACGTCGACATGTCCCGGGTGAGTTGCCCCCCCCACACACACACCTCATGTCTTTCATAACTAAACTCCCCGTCATAAGAAGCTATAAATTATGTAAACAAATGTTCAGGGGTTCGCAACATTTGGATGAAATAAAAAATAATTATAAATCTCAAAAATGCGGACCAAATCTTTACATTCACGGAGTCGGACTCGTTCCTGTACCAAAAATCATTGAGCGACAGCGTTTTGTGTCGTTAAAATATAACCCGACTAATTGGAATTGGTCTATAATTTCGTATTACCCGTATAGTAATTTAAGTCAATTGTATTCGGTTCACTCATAATATTGTCGCTAGGTAACTCCAACTCAATAGAAGTTTATTGATGTACTTAATTTATAGCTTCTCGTGGCGGGGACTTTAGTTATGAAAATTTGGTATATGAACGTAGATAAAGGGGGTCTTTTTCTGGGTAATGCAAAAGTCATTGGAATGAGATCCTTAACAATATTAATTACGATATTTGTAGTAGTTGTAGTGTCTTACATTATTATCCATACTATAAAATCTTATAAAGAGGAAAGTTTTGCCTGTATGTTTGATTGCATATTGAGTAGGCTCCGAAACTACGGGACCGATTTTCAAAATACTTTTACCTTTAGCAAGTTAAATTACATTTTACTCGGAAGTCACGGGAAAATTGCCAGTTGCTAATCTATATACAATTATACATATAATAAAACAGTAAAAATATTTTGTCTGTACTTTGTGTATTTTTGACTGAAATAGATAGACACTAAAAAAGAAAACTAGTAAACAAAAAATTTTTTTTTCAAATTTCTTGTCTGTCTGTCTGTCTGTCTGTCTGTCTGTCTGTATATATGATCTAGTTTATCTACGGAAATATTGGACGGATTCGAATAAAACTTTTTTTTTATTATATAGCAACTAAGCCTGGGTAACATATAAGGTAGAAATGATTTCGAGTAATTGAACACCTGATGCAGCATCATAATGGTCCAGCTGAACTATAAGAAATACAAAAGTGGAACCTTAGCAAAAGTTGTTGAGCATTTTTGTTGAGGTATAAAAAATCTAAGATTTGGAACCATAATGGTCCAGGTAAACTATAAGGAATATATAAATGACGCCTTAGCAAAAGTTATTCAACCTGATGAGCATTTTTTGTTGAGGTATTTAAATTGAAGATTTAAAACATCTGCTGCAGAACCATGTCAAATTTTATATCGGAAAATTTACAGAGTCACTCTCTCCACTGGGTCAAAGTGCGTAGAATACGATTTGCTCATGTTACTGGTGACCGTCCAGCGGTCCCGGGTCACTCGCAACCAGAATATGCCTTTTTGGCAACGTAGCTTTCAGCCCATGCGGCAAATAATGAGAGTTTGCTTTCTCTCCAAGCCTTGCACACGCAGGCAACACCCAAAGCAGAGGTCCATTTCTCCCGCAGGCCCTTTGGGTATGTGCGCTTTATAGGTTGAGTAGCATGACAGCTGGTCAAATTCACAGATTACGCTTATGTATCGACTTTAGTTCGTATTAAGGTATATTAATACGCAAAAGTCATAAAGTCCACGCGAACGAAGTCGCGGGCATCAGCTAGTAATATATAAACAAGCTTTTTCCTACAACTTCGTTCGCGTATTAAAGTTCAATGGTCTAATAGCATGAGTTATAAACAAATGATCCCAATTCAAACCTGGCAGAGCCCGACCTGTACCTCTAAGTTAGTAGATACATTTTATGTTATCATCGACCATTACCTCACAACAGTAAATTAAACATAGTAAGGGTCACCTGTACATTAGTCACTAATTCACTAAATGTGTGAGATGGAAAATGCAATGGCAAACCGTTCATTTATTTCTTGCCAGAAATGGTTATTGTGAATGAGTTTGGCGAGACAAACATTCGCCGGATTTTTTCTAATGTTTTCGCGATTGGTACACACACATTTGACATTTGTCTAGTATTTACATTTCTCAACTTAGTCTACCTGCGACTACGAACACTGTTAAGTGCTCGAAACGTTAGGTGGAAAAATAATGTAATAAACGCGATAAAATCCGTATAGAATTAATTTTATTTCGCCGGATTTGATCCGTCCTTACAAAGTTGCCTTGTATAATGGAGGTTGTGTGTGTCGCTTGCAGATCAGTAAGAAGAAGATGACGCGCTACGAGAAGCAGATGAAGCGGTTCATCGACCAGAAGCGGCTGCGCAGCGGCAGCCGGCGCGCCGTCGACATCTCCATCGAGGGCCGCAAGATGGCGCTGTGAGCGCGCCGCGCTGGCCGCGATAGCCGGCGCGCCGTCGACATCTCCATCGAGGGCCGCAAGATGGCGCTGTGAGCGCGCCGCGCTGGCCGCGATAGCCGGCGCGCCGTCGACATCTCCATCGAGGGCCGCAAGATGGCGCTGTGAGCGCGCCGCGCTGGCCGCGATAGCCGGCGCGCCGTCGACATCTCCATCGAGGGCCGCAAGATGGCGCTGTGAGCGCGCCGCGCTGGCCGCGATAGCCGGCGCGCCGTCGACATCTCCATCGAGGGCCGCAAGATGGCGCTGTGAGCGCGCCGCGCTGGCCGCGATAGCCGGCGCGCCGTCGACATCTCCATCGAGGGCCGCAAGATGGCGCTGTGAGCGCGCCGCGCCGGCCGCGATAGCCGACCGGTGCTCTCGACGGCGCAGACGGACGCGACACGTCGGGTCGGGTCGGGCAGGACCAGGGTCGCCAGATGGGTTACCGACATTTTTGGACAAAAGTATAAAAAAGCTAGAGTGGGATTATAGTCAGAGTAAATTAATTTACTTTCATTAATTTACAACTTTTTGGCAAATTGTAAGATTACAGATGAAACTGAGATTGACAAAAAATTCTAACTAATATTATAAATGCGAAAGTGAGTTTGTTTGTTTATTTGGTTATTACGCTTTCACGTTCTACGTGCTACTGAACCGATCATCATGAAATTTTGCAAACTCATAGGTTAGGGTACTGAGAAGGACATAGGACATATATCACGCGGGCGGAGCCGCGGATAACAGCTAGTAACTAATAAATACTTATTTTCTACTTGCTTGCCACAAGTATAGAGTTCACTTCCCTTTGGAGAATAAAATAATGTTGTTTATTATCAGAACAATTAGATTTGTGCTAGGACTCTGGATATAATATAAATGTCGGGATAGTCTATCTGGCACCCTTGACGAAGATCCCGTAGCGCACCCCGGGATAGTTGTGAACTAACAAAATCACCGGGGATGCGTTGTCGCTGCGAGGTTCAAGAGGTGGGATGTAGCTGGTGTATATATTGTGATGATGCTTAGAACTATAAGTTGATTGTCCTGAGACGCGTAGTGCGATCGCATTAAGTTAGAAAGCTGTGAAGCACACTTAGCACGTTATGAACTGAAATTAAGATAACGTTAAACGACGGCGGACGAATTATTAATGACATCATTATCTCAGCCGCTAGAAGTCCATTGTAGACACGGGTATCCCCCAAGAATTTCCACCATTAGGGGGTTTTGCCAAACTCACCTCGCTTGGCAAACTGGTTGGTGAGCGCAGTTTGTTTGGCTTATATCGGTTCCGACGCTGCTGCCCATCGAAACCGTTTTTAGGGTTCCGTAGTAAACTAGGAACCCTTATAGTTTCGTATAAAGTCGTAGAAAAAAACCTTGTAAAAATATTTTTTTTTGGGTAGCTCCCATACAAGTAAAGTGGGGGAGTAATTTTTTTTTTCCTTTTTACCCATCGTGTGGGGTATCGTTAAAAAGGTCTTTCAAAAATATTGTGAGGTTAAGAACACCATTTTTCGATTTAGGGATCCGTTTCCGAAATATTTGGTTTTAAAGTGCAAAATTTTGTTAGAGGTACGTGTCCCCCCCCTTTATCTGCTAAATGGTTATATATGGATACGTGAAAAAAATTACAGCAATAGTATATATACTGAAGTTGTGCAAACTAAAAAGTTATAAGCAACCAACTTATAAAATGTACTGGAAAATGTAAAATTTCATACAATCTTCATTGTTAGATGTTTTTGGTCGTTATACTGTGAGGTGTGAGTGTAAACAGTGTGAACTCAAAGTTGTCATTCGCAACTACGGAACCCTACACTGCGCGTGGCCCGACACGCACTTGGCCGGTTTTTTAAGCGAGTGAAGGGTAAGCGTTTGTTTGACTGTGGGAAAGGTATTTGGTATGTTACTTACTGGGATGGACTGGGGATGAGTTCGTAGCAGCTCGGCAGGCCGGCGCGCTCCCGGCGCCGGCCTGCGACCGGACAGGCAGTCGAGGGACACCCCTGACCATTTATTGCTGTAAAGCTTCTTAAATACTCTTTTATACGATTGAGAAGAAATCTCCTTGAATTTTAAATTAATTTCAAACATTTTAGAATTCATCCATTTTCAAATGTATGTTGTATTTATTTTAAAATTGTTCTTTTTACCCAATTTATATCTTATACTTGTCTGGAGATTGACGTTTTGTTGAAGTGTAAAAATAAATAAATTCAAAATATTTTGTAATATTGGTAGGCTACTTAGGCTATAAATGTTTCGTGTACAAATGTGACGCCATGTATGTCGACGTATGCTGCGGCGCTCGCCTCTTACGTCATTTCGTCAGGAAACCTAATGTATACTTAATTAAAAAGTCGTAAGAGCCAGTCGTTAAGAATTAATAAAACTGCGTTGAGTGGCAGGATTGTTTTATTTGCATATCCAATGTGATGGTAATATTGAATAATGTTTGCAGCGTCAAGCCCAGGCGCTGTGATGCAATGCTGTGTCGCTAGCTTAAGGAATTAAGTTAATAAAGCATAAAATATGATACAATTGTTTGATTTTTATAATCTTACATCCGACTGAAACGCGTCTCGTTTCATCCCGGTGGTCGCAGCCTGCTTGCCCTTGCCGCTGGCAACACCACTGGTTATTAGTAGTTACCCCGATGGCAGGGTTACCATCGGGGTATTAACAATCAATTTTCTAGGAAGGAATGTTGATCTGAATCTTTTTTACTCCAGCCTTGCAGCGATAAGGCGGCAATTAACCAGGCAGTTCTTTATTGATTGAGTTTAAGATGTCACGGTACCACTGTTATGCGGATTATGCTATTTAGGCGTATGGTTTGTGTTTTTAGTGCTCTGAAATTGTTTTCATAGCTTTTTTGTTACTATTGACGGGAACCTCTCATTGGCTTCCCATTTCTAAATGTCTAAATACTATTGTGTTATTTAAAAGCTGTTGGTTCTCCTGAATAAAAAAGAAAACCTTCCGGCTACAACGTGTGATATGCCGGGGAGACTCGTATCAGGAAGCCCCGTGATGAACGTCGGCTGCTTTAAGTCATGCTGATACCATTTCTCCTCCCGCGACCTCCGTGGCATAGTGGTTAACATGCCAGCCTGTGTTAAGAGTGGTCCCCGGTCAGGTCATGATGGAAATACGATCTTTTTCAGATTGTCCTGGCCTGGGTCTCGGCTGTTTATTTATATAAGTACTTATTATAAAACATAGTATCGTTGAGTTAGTATTCTACGACACAAGTTCACAACGTACTGTAATGTAAGGCTAGCTCGGTTTGTGTGATGTGGTGCCCTATATATTTATTACTAGCTAGGTACATATTGTTGCTTTACTTTTGGTCTCGTACTATTATGTATTTTGTGGTTTGGTACTTCTCTGCTATACAGCAAAAGCTATATCTACCTATGCAAAGTTTCTGCTATTTGCAAAGTTGGGAAGTGAATGCCTTTTAACCGTGTCGAAGCCAGAATAAATAATACATATTTTGCAATGTACTACGTTGTTTTTTCCTTTCATACTTTTCTAATCGTTATTCGCCTTCCTTTTCTTTTCATTATAATTTGTATTTTTTTCATTTATCTCTAGTAGGTAGATTAGTACTTTTATCTACTTGGGGTCTTCCCATCCGAAACATCGGAATCGGACATAGTGAGTAAAGCACAACAATCCGCAACAAAACTAGTGCACTTTCGAACGAACAAAACGATACCTAAAATGGTTAAGGAAACATCCAGTACCTTCGCCAAACAACTTACTCATACCTACAACATAAACATCTGGTTTTTAGGGAATTTCCCTCATCGGTACACAAGAGGTACACCCACCAAACAAAAATGAACCTTATTTTAAAGTGCGGTATTGAAAGGCCGCGCGAGAAGTTATGGGGAATCCCTTAGCATTGTTTTAGGTTAATTTTGGTGTTGTCGGGTAAGAATTGTGTGTCAATTCTTAAACTACAAATTAAATACCTAGGTATATAAAATATACTTTCTCCAGGAAGACGCTATTTTTTTTTTCGTTTGGATAAGTAAACAAATAAGTTACTATTAATGTCTTACTAGCTGTTGCCGGCGGCTTTGCTCAGGTCCTATGTCCTTCTCAGTACCCTCACCTATGTGTATGCGAAATTCCATGATGATCGGTTCAGTAGATATCGGCGTGAAGGCGTAATAAAAATATCTTCACATTACATATATAATCACTAGCTGTTACCCACGGCTTCGCCCGCGTAATATATAGCCTATGTCCTTCTCGGTACCCTAACCTATGTGTATGCAAAATTTCATGATGATCGGTTTATTAGATACGGCGTGAAAGCGTAACAAACAAACAAACTAACTCACTTTCGCATTTAAAATATTAGTTAGGATTAGGATATCATAAAGTTTGTCTTATTTATGTAGTGGCAGCATTTATTTTTCCCAATTCTTTCAGTACTCAATTGGTCAAAATTCCTAGCAATTTTATAATAATTCAAAGCAAGAAAAATATTAGTCACATTAAAAGTTATTATGGGTGCTATTATTAAACCTTTGTATTCTGAATTTACAGTAAACTTATTTTAGTTTGACGAAACTTACTTACATCATTTGAAATTCCTTTCAGTGCGCACGAGCAACACTGAATGTTATTGTAGGGGATTCACCGTTTTGTACGTTTCTCACAGCAGAACAAACAATCAAACAATGCGACCAACTTGCCTATTCGTTCGATGGCGTCGCTAGCTGAGTATTTCATAAACTACTTAGTCAGTTTATTTAGAAGTGAGAATTAAAATTCCTCCGTCTCACTAATTATATTGTTTATATGACTTTTAAAGATAAACTGTACTAAAAAATATGTTTATTTATCAATTGAATTTCGTTAATCAATTATTTTTGTATTCGTTTCAATTTTTCACCGCCGGCACAGTGAAGTTGGTAAAGATATCACAGCTAAAAATAGAATGGAGTGGAATTAAAGCTTCGTACACACTGAGGCGAATTCCGCGCGGGACGCGGGACGCGATTCGCTCGCGCCGATTGCGTCATATAACTAATATGGACGTGTCCACACTGACGCGAATAGTCGCACGCGCTGCAGCGAATTATATGCGGGATCTTCGCGGGATAGTCCCTGATTATTTGAAATGCCGTTAAACCTTGAATTATTTTTACGAAAAGTAAAAGAATACAAGATTTTATTCGACCTCAGCCACGAAGATTATAAAAATAATAGGAAAAAAACCGGTCAAGTGCGTGTCGGGCCACGCGCAGTGTAGGGTTTCGTAGTTGCGAATGACAACTTTGAGTTCACACTGTTCACACTCGCTTTTCACACACAACCAAAAACATAATGAAAATTGTATGAAATTTTACATTTTCGAGTACATTTTATAAGTTGGTTGCCTATAACTTTTTAGTTTGTACTTAGTACTCAGCTCTGATAGTTTTCCTTTCAATTTCAGTTATACTACGGCTGTAATTTTTTTCACGTATCCATATATAACCGTTTAGCAGATACATAGACGGGGGGACACTTACTTCTAACAAAAATTTGCACCTTAAAACCAAATATTTCGGAAACGGATCCCTAAAGCGAAAAATGGTGTTCTCAATTTCACAATATTTTTTAAAGACCTATTTAACAATACCCAACACGACGGGTTTGTAGAGAAAAAAATATTACTCCCTCTTTACTTGTATGGGAGACGGGAGCTACCCTAAAAAAATTTTTTTTCAAGACTTTTTCCCACATCTTTTTTGGCATGGTTAATATACATACCCATACCAAATAACAGCTTCTTTCTAGTACTTATAGTCTCTGAGTAAAACCGCGGACGGACAGACAGACAGACATGGCGAAACTATAGGGGTTCCTAGTTTACTACGGAACCCTAAAAAAGACAAGGTCTTTTCGTAATGTTGGTATCAAAGTGTGTGAATCTCTCCAAATTCCAAACGTTAAGTACTCAGCTCAATTTTTTTATTTTCTTTAAATCTTGAGATTGTTCTTCAGATAATGCTAATAACAATAAAACCTCAGCTTTGATATCAAATGACATGTTTTCCTACTCAGAAACTAAAAATAATGTCGCGCGATATTCGCCTCAGTTTGGGAGGCTAAGCGAGCGAACGAAACGCGCGTTTTCGCGTCCCGCGTCCCGCGCGGAATTCGCCTCAGTGTGAACGGAGCTTAATACCTACTTGTCGGAGGAATACATATGGCGAATCGACGCAAGCGCAACACGACCATTTCAACCAGACACCTCTTATGAGAAGCGCGCGAATTAAATATTTACTAGACTGCCTGTTTGGGTTGTTACATTGTTCTTTTTAAATCTTAATTGATTGCTCAGCCAGCCGCCTCATTTCCTGCAGACGTGTAAGTACACATTGTTTTGTTTAAAAAACATTGCCTTTGCAAAATGAACTGACTAGGTTCATATTCTGTAGATTTCGAACTTAATTTCAGTGTGAAGTGTTGCAGACTTATAGATATCTATATTTGTATTATAATAAAATGCGGACCAATCTCGGATACAAGTGCCTACAATACGTTTAAAAGTGATTAGGTTTTTGGTTTTTGATGTTGGGAAGTATGAATGGGATAGTGCAAGAATTAAATATTTTTGAAAAATATTAATGAATTCACAAATTTAATTAAGCTTTATAAAATAACACTTTCATTCTGTTAAAAGACGTCCAATGTGTGGTAGAAAAAAAAATATTGAGACTTTAAAACAGTTTCACACAGACAGTATTTATTGTCATATTTTGATAAAGTTTACTTAAGTAGGTATGTTCTTTATTTTTTCATTACTAAAACGCACAGAAATATCTTTTCTTTCTTTATCTTAGGGATTTATTGATACAAGATATTTTTTTGATTGTTTACTATAGGGCATTTAATGGTTCGTATTTAAATTTAAAACATTTATCACATTACATTTAACTTAGGGCTATGGGTTTGGTAATTTGAAAATTGTATATAATTTGTTTTTGTTAAATTAACTTTTAATGCATTATCTTCTAAGTAGTCATATATTATTTTAACAGTTTTATTCATTTCATTTTCATATAATAAGTCGTCAATATCATTTGATTGTTTCATGTCTCTGGGTATTATCACGGATAGATCGTCAGCAAATAAAACACATTTATAGTCAGTTATTTTTGGCAAGTCATTTATATACAGTAGAAATAGTAAGGGGCCTAAAATACTACCCTGGGGGACGCCTGTCGTATTTTTTAAAAATTAGGATCTGACATTAAACATTTCTTTTCTTTTCTCTATACCAGATATTGCCACACTTTGAGATCTATCAGTCAAATAACTAGTCAACCAGTTAAGTGCATTTCCTCTGATTCCATATTTTTCGCATTTGCTCAATAAAATATTATGATTAACCATGTCAAAGGCTTTAGACATGTCGAAAAATATGACTGTCACTGGTTTACCTTTGTCAATATTCTCAGTTACAATTCTCATCAATGAAAATGCTGCAAGTGAAGTAGATTTATTTTTTTGAAACCCGTTTTGTTCTCTACAAATAATATTGTGTTTATTCAAAAAACTGTAAACGTGTGTTTTTATATTCCGTGGCGAGTACACTGAACCCTCGACATTCCGATGAAGGAGATAAGATTATTTTTTTATTGTTGTAGGTACTTACTAGATATTAACATAGGTACTTTAAAAAGTTAAGCAAAATATCGTGTGCTGTGTGCGGCATCTCCTGTCTTAGAAGACATCGCCAATATTTTACAATTTTTACATCACTTTTTGCTATTTAATTCCCGTAGGTGTTTATGACATCTAATAATTTCTCGCCACCAATTTTTTTTCCGTCATAGTGTTTGTATGAATGAAAAAGCTATTTCAAACTTATAACACCTCCTTTTCTGCGTCGGGGGTTAAAAAGGATTTCTATCACACAAACAAAAAATACCTATTCTTCAAGTTGGTAAGTTGCTGTCTAAACATGAAATATAAGCCGTTTTGTGTATTATTTATCGCAGATTATTTCATATTTGTTGTTAAGCCGCCTTTAAGCAAATAATTAGTCCGTCTTATAGATTAGGTATCGAAAAGATCATAAAGATAAAGCGCATCAAGTGCAGGAGTGGGGCTCATGTGAAGTGTATTGGTCAGTGACGTCGCGTGGAACTTTAACGGACTATATCTTTGTCTCTTTTTGTTTGACTCACAAAAGAAAAAAAAAATCATTTCCAACATTTTTCAATTCTATCAGACAGACTAATTGTTTTAATAAGAATATATTTAGGAAACAAGCCTATTCCGGGGTATGGGGTCGCGCCGTCACGGTCAAGTGTTTGCAGCCAGCTGTTATCGGCACTGCGTCGCGCGCGATATCTAACCGCAAGGCCACGAAAACGCGCGTTGCGCGGCGGCGACGGGCTTCGGAGGCAGGCGCATGCGGCGGAGGCAGGCGCACGCGGCAAGGTGTTCACGAGAACGGGCGGTGCGCTCGGGCGGCAGAGCACAGTAGACGTATTTAGGTCACAGAATAATAACTACATTCTTATTTTGCAATGACATTGTATTAATGTCATTGTTATTTTGGGTTGTATTAAAAATATTAATCTATGCATTTTTGTGGTACACATTACTGAGAAACTTTCACACCTTTAGACTTGGGGTTTTACATTTTAATTTATGTCAAGATGTATTATCTACCAGTGCCCGCGACTTCGTCCGCGTGGGTTTCGGTTTTTTAATTAAACTTTGCAAGCCCTTAGGGTTCCGTATGCAAAAGATAATAACGAGACCCTACTAGCTATCGTCATCGTCATATCGTCATATCGTCATATCGTCATCGTGATCGTCATATCGTCATCGTCATCGTCATCGTCATCGTCATCGTCATCGTCATCGTCATCGTCATCGTCATCGTCATCGTCATCGTCATCGTCATCGTCATCGTCATCGTCATCGTCATCGTCATCGTCATCGTCATCGTCATCGTCATCGTCATCGTCATCGTCATCGTCATCGTCATCGTCATCGTCATCGTCATCGTCATCGTCATCGTCATCGTCATCGTCATCGTCATCGTCATCGTCATCGTCATCGTCATCGTCATCGTCATCGTCATCGTCATCGTCATCGTCATCGTCATCGTCATCACTGGGCGCCACCGGAAACAACCGGGTACGACCAGGCACCACCAGGTACCAATAAACACGATCGGATACCATCGGGCATGTAAAGTAGACTATCGAATGCAATCTTGTTACATTAGTTCCCAACTTCCCATTGAATTCCATTGAGCTACCATCTACTTCCATGTTTCTACTACCGAAAAATACTCCTACTTAACATCCAAACAAAAGAAGTAAACCAAACAAATGGTGACAAACTTACAGACGAATTGAAGACCCAGTCCTTTTTAAAGTCGGTTACGAAATAACAAGAATATAAAAAGTATCAAAAATCAAATTTCAATGATGTACAATATTATACAATAAATATTATTTTTATTTCTATAGTACAAACAAATCAACTTACAGTTCAATTTAGAACCTCTTTCTTTTTCAGTCGGTTGAAAATTACTAAGAATGTATAATAAAATGAGTACATTGGAAATCATCTATAAATTTTATTATAATTTAAAATTATTCTCCCAATACATCCACCTTATAACTCCCGCACTCGTTCTAACACAAGGTCGGGCACATCGTGCCATCTCTTTCTACTTTGGCGCAAGGCTGCCGCGCTGTGTTTGCGCGCATCCGTGCCGCTCAAGTTTTTTGTTCGTGAACACCCTCTAAGATTTGTATGACTTTAGTCAGAAACGCAGGCGCCTGCCTCTGCCGCGTGCGCCTGACGCGCGTACTCGTGAACGAGCCGTAAGGTACGCGCGTATTATGACGGGTCGCATCGCAAAAATCCGCATGCGTTTCAATCTGCTTAACCGCTCGTGTGTATTTTCATACAAAATACACACGAGCGATTAAGCGGATCGAAGCGCATAATGTGCGCGTACCGTAATCGGTCATCCTGAACAGTTGACCTGCCGCCCTAGAAAGGAACGCGACAATTTATTTTATTTGCTTTCGTGGTAACCTACCTTAGTTAGAGTGCGCGTGTAAGAGATTGGGTCCAACTAAGTAAATATCAAAAATGGTAGGTACCTACCTAACTCGAAATATCTTTCTAATATCCATAGCCAGTTCGATTTTACCATTGTATCTTTGTATGAAATTGAAAAACTCAATTTGCAATCGTTTGACCAGGGGTCGGCAGGGGTGAGCTGCTAGTCAAAAATAAATTGTTACTATTGAGCAAAAATAGATGTACCTATGTGATATCGCATAAAGTAAAAAAAAAACACGAATTGGTTGAAAAATATTGGAAAAGAACGAATGAAATTTCTAGTATTTGTATTGCGTGATGGATCATGAAGTTGTTTTTCGATTATTTTAAGCACCTATGTGTCCTTTGTTATGTTTTATTTTATTTTATTTTCAGCATCACCCAGAAAAAATGTTGAGCCACGACGAGAATACAGAAAACATCGATTATACAATTAGAAACATATCAATAGACGAACAACAGACAGTGATTTCATTTAAATCCAACAGCTCATGCAATGAGGAGCAGAACCTTTCAAATTATAAGGAGATAGTTGGCAATATACTTCGTGGACGTGATGTGATCGTAGTAACTAAACAAGAGCAATTAAAGGACGTCCTTTCAGACGCTGTTGACACGTCTGATCAGAGTTCTGTAGCTAACAATGCAACTGTATTGGTGTCGTTCACACCGCATCCGGAATCAAGTGTAAAACACCATGCTACATTGTTGAAAGAGATGCCAATAAGTGTAGCCGAAGATCTCGCGACGAGCACTGAATTCGTCTATGGAAATCTATGGTTTCTAGTACACCCCAACGAATTGTACACTAACCGGTGTATAGAAGAGGTGATCGATGACGTTCGTAAGCTGACGCCGTCTGCTTTCAGTGCTGCGCCAGTGTTGCACCACGAGGCCGTCGCGTCCCCGGCCATGTACGACGGTCTCCAAATCTTGTGGTTCAAAGCTGACGAACACATCCTTTCCGAAAAATTTGCGTATAAAATGTGATCTTATTATTTATATTTCTGTATGACTTTCCAATAAGCTCAAAATCGAAAATGAATTGCTTAAATTTTGGTCTTCTATGAATTTGATTATTTGTGGTGAAATTTAACAGACTGATTTAATTGTTTCGTTTCTGTCCTTATCTAAGTACTATACTTATTCAAACAAACAAGTCAAATGTTAGTTTTGATAATTAATAAATCCAAACGTCTAGAATCTTTACGCTTTTCTTTATTATGTTTTATTTCTATTCTTGTGCAAAAATGTAAAATAAATTCTATTTAAACAATAATTGTATATTTATTTATTACAACCATAGTAATAATTACAACATACATACTTACTGGCATGTCTTTTTCCCTTGTAGGGTAGACAGAGCCCAGGTCTATGAAATTTAAATGCCAAATAATAATGAAGTCGGTTAATAACCTTTAAATAATATTCGTCTCCTATAAAGACGCATTTCAAGAGCTCAAAATATTATAAACAAATGAATATTATTTTCATAAAATATGTAGGTAATATTTTAATTTACATTACAGAAGTGAGCTCTAAGATATCAAAATGCCCAAAATCCCTGAAAAAGACGATGGCACAGATACGGCTGGAAGGATTTTGGGGGGAGGTCGCGCCGGCGAATTCATGCAGACCAGGTTTACCAGAATTCCCGACGCACACCTTAACAGAGAAACTGTGGCCGGCATTCGAGATATGAAGTTGGGCAAAGTGAAAAATGGACAACCTGTTGGTAGGTGATGTACTAGGGGTGTTCAATAGAAATAAGTGATGATGACTATGACGCAGATATGCTTTATTGAATTTTATTTTATAACTTAATTATTTAAATTTTTATTTTATACCCTTATAATATGGCCTGCGTAGGTAATAAGGAGGCCCCGTAATGTGGCTCCATGATTAAGGTATTCGATTATTTGTGATTGCCACAACACCACTAGATAGCGCTAGTCAATTGAATAAAACATATGACTTTGGCATTGTACAGAACCCTCTTCACGCGAGTTCAACTCGAACTTGGCTGTTTTTTTTATTATTGTTATTTCTAATGTCTAGGCGATGCCTGTCAGTATTTATTAGTTATTTTCTTCCCAAGGAGAATGTATCGCATTATCATTATTTATTGAACACCCCTCGTATATAATATTGGCACTTATAACTACGAAATATAGCTCATGACAAGCATAGCATCATAAACATGTATTTACATCGTAATCAAATCTTTACAGGCGCTCCAACAATACGTTTCGACACTGGACATAATTCGGGAGCTAATCCTCATATCAATATTGACCCTAAAGGGCGTCCCAAAGCCACTAATCCTCACATCGAAGTTCCTGCAGGAGTAGTCAAATCAGCCGAAGTAATCAATAAGACCATTAAATATGCAGGCATTACTTTAACAGTAGCCGCCGTAGTGATCGATACTTGGCGTATTGGGTCCGCTTTTAAAGATGATCTTTACATTAGGGACAACGCAAACAAGATAATTGACGAGTTAGAGGATGCCATTCGTGAATTGAGAAAATCACTTAAAGCTGAAACTAGATCATCAAGAAGAAGTGAAATTAGATCAACGATAGAACATCTTGAGAATATTTTAAGGGATGTGAGACGTACTAAGAAAGTTCCAGTTAAAACTATCAAGACTGCTTCATCGGTTGGTGGTGGTTGGGGCGGCGGAGCGTTAGGAGGAGCTGCCGGTGCGTGGGGTGGAGCGAAGGCAGGGGCTCTGGTCGGCACTACGTTCGGACCCGTGGGCACGGTAGTCGGCGCTCCAATAGGTGCGGTTGTAGGCGCTATTGGAGGAGGCATTCTTGCTGGGATGGGTGGAAGTGCTGTTGGTGAAGCGATTGCTGACGAAGCTTTAAAACTTGCAGACTAGATAAACATATTCTACTTTATATTTTTATTACCAGTTATTTATGTAATATAAATAAATATTTTCATCTATCTATCTCTCTACATTGTATTATTGCAAAGGTCCGAAATAGGCAATTTGCAGGGTGAGTATTTATTTATTTTTTATTTATTTTATTTATTTATAATTCAATATCTTACTCTATTATTACAGCATTCCCAATTCAATAGAGTAATTAATTATATAACACTTTAACTAATCCTGTTATTGTAACATAGCTCAAACATCATTGCCTTTGTGAACTCATTCAAAGTACATATAAAAATATCTATATTGTTAGCAACCCCATTTAAAGCTTTTAGCGCTCTAATGATTGCCGCCTGGCTTAACAAATTCGTCCGCGCTTGCGGTATCGCAAAAAAGGGAGGCTGTCGACGCCGCCACACGTAGCGGTCCGGCACGTTCAGCGCCAGCCACTGTAGTACTGCTTGGTTGAAGATTTTCCCCCGGAACAGTTCGAACAGATACTTCGCTAATCTCATACTCCTCCGTACCTCTAGTGTATTGTATCCTACCATCCCGAGAACAAATAATGTTGGGTACATAAGTGGATAGAACGGATAAACGCCGTACATTTTACGGTACAAGAATCTTGTATATTTATTTTGTATCCGTTCTATCATTAACTTATATTTTGTCTCATGCGGTGCCCAAATATTAGCATTACCTTCCAAGTGGCTCCTCACCAACGCTTCGTATAGTGCTCTTATCGCATTGAGGTTTGTGAACTCTCGCGTCTGACGCAACACAAACCCCAAATTCCGGAATGCTTTCTTGCAAATCTTTATTACATGATCTCGGAAATTAATATCTGCTGTGAAGTGAACTCCCAAATCCTTAGTCTCCGTTACTCTCTGCATTGGGACGTCATCGATGCTATATGGATATATTATGGGTTGTCGCGATCTCGTGAAAGACATTACTGAGCATTTCGATACATTGAAATATAATCGGTTCTCTTTACTCCATTTTACCACCCTATTTATATCTCTCTGCATCTTCTGACAGTCCGATTGGTTTCTTACTTCTACTACTAATTTTAAGTCGTCTGCAAACAAAAGACATGTCGTTTCCTCTATGGCGCCTGGTAAATCATTGATCATTAAGTTGAATTCTAATGGGCCTAAGTTACTACCTTGGTTTACCCCAGATCTGGTGAAATACGGCTCTGACTGTTGCCCAGCATAGTCTACGTACTGTCTTCTATTTTGCAAATGATTGGCAAAAAACGTCAGCGTTTTCGGAGTGAATCCCGCCTCGGCCAGCTTTCCTAGAAGAACGTCATTATTCACAGTATCGAATGCCTTCTGAAAGTCAAAATACGCTACATCGACTTGTGCCCCTGCATCCACTGATGGCAGCACCTGAGTCATCAACTGAAGCAAATTACTCTCCGTGCTTCGTTTCGGACGAAAGCCGTGCTGCGCATCCGATAGCTGAGCACTTATCTGAGAGCTAACTGACTGGTCTATTGCCGATTCGAAGATCTTAGCTGGCGTATTTAGTATAGCTGCAGGCCTATAGTCGCTTGCCTTACTGCCTCCTGGACATTTAGGTATTGGCACCACCCTAGTCAGTTTCCATCGCTCAGGGAATGTCCCGTTTTCCAGGCAAACATTAAATATGTGTCTTAACGGTGATGCTAATACTTCCCGACAATCTTTGAACAAGAAGGGCGGTATACCGTCCGGTCCCACGGAATGCTTAGGCTTGAGTTTCATCAAGGCCAGTTTGACTTCTTCTGGCTGCAGCTCATGAACCTGCACCCTCGCCGCAGAGGCCTGTGCCTTTGCACTCGCCGCCTCTACGTCCAGTTTTGCTGGTTCCTGACTATATACAGAGCAGAAAAAGTTAGCAAATTCCTGAGCACATTCTTTGTCTGTAAGCTCGCATTCGTTTTTCACGATTGTTTTCTTAATGACGTTTCTTCTTTTATTACGTATAAAGGTCCAAAAAGATTTAGGATCAGAAGCTAGGTTATTTTGCAGGCAATTTATGTGGCGATTATGTGCAAGTTCAACCTCATATTTTACTTCTGCTCTGTAGCGCGAAAACTCTGCGTAATCCTCCGGTGACTTCGTCTTTTTGTAACGTTTATGCAGTGCGTGTTTTTTCCGTATTAACAAGATTATTTCTCTCGTATACCACTCCGGGTATTCATATTTCGGTTTGTCTTTTACCGTTCTTTTGACAGGAGTATACTCTTGTATAATATTATTTATTGTATTATAAAAATACTCTACAGCTTCTTCGGGATTTCTTATGTCATATAGTGTTGTCCAATCCAATTTTGCCATATGGGTGTACAAGAGGTCCAATCTTGCCTTTCTGAAGTTCCATTGCGTCCCATTTGTCACATTACGTTCCTGCGTTGTATTTTCTTTACGTATCGGGAACTTATATTCAAACTCGATAGTGATGGTAAGTGGCGGATGATGAGGATCTATAGGCTGCAGCCCCTCTGCTTCACTAACTGTTAATATGCCTGGCACTCCATTCCCGTTTAAAACCAAATCTAACTGCCTACTATTACAATTCGGTACTTTATTTTTTTGAATGAACTCACAAAAGGACAACAGATATTCATAATAATTACTAACTTCAATACTCGCGGAATGCAAGTTGAAGTCCCCTACGACGATTACGTTGTTTTTGTACTGTATACATATTTTTTCAATTAATTCAAACATAACTATATATTCATCACTACTACTACTCGGTGGTATGTATATTACGCATAAAACAAATAAGAATCTGCCTCTCATGTACACTGTAGCAGACACCATTTCAAAACAATGTTCATCTATGTTTATATTCTCTGGTGTAGGTATTCGCCGTAGTTCATACTGAGGAGTTACCACTATACACGTTCCGCCCTGTTTTCTGCCATCTGCGCGGTCGCATCGCATTATTTGGAAACCAGACGGAACTAGTTCGGCATCATGGATTGATGCGTCGCATCCGGTTTCTGTTATGGCAATAACATCCGATTCCACTCCTTGTATGAAGGACATGAACTTTGTGATTTTTGTGCGTAGGCCTCTCACATTCTGGTAGAGTATTTCAATGACCTTTTTTATGGTACTTCTTTGTATTTTCTGATTTCCGCTGTCAGATTCACTCGTTATAGAATCACTGTTAATTTTGTAAACTTGTCTCTCTGGTACTGCTTTTTCGAAAGTTCTGCCTCCATGGCTTTATACAAATATCAGCCGCCCAATTTTCTGGTTCCATTATTGCCGGTGCCAGCCGAGATGGTGTTCCAATTTTGAAAGAAGCATATTTGCCCCGCGACTTGAGTTCCTCCACCGTGCAAACCTCTTCCAAAGTTATCGCCTTCAAATGATTAAGTACCTGTTCAGCCTTAGTACCCTGCTTCACATAAAACAAATGTATGTATTTCCATTTTTCGGAAGCTTCCAGTAACGTCGCTCCTGGCGTAGCTGTACCCCGCAATACTAAAGAAGATGGCAGTTTTTGGCGTTTCCTCTTTACTTCAGTCCATTCATTTGGTTCAATGTGGCCTTGAATCAAGTGGTCATCCTCAACCTGGTTCATATGAAGAATACTTATTTTCTTATTGTTCCCGCTATGTACGTCTGCTCTAGACACTGATGTACTTTTCCTGGGATCCTTCTGGGATCCGGGTGCTGTTGCCTTTTTCGTTTCTTTTTGACTTTGCTTAGTCTCTGTAGGTGTGGTTACTTGCACTACGCTAGGACCTTGTTGTTCGGTTACCTTTTGATTGCTACTGACATCTGAGCCCTTCTTACTACGCATCATAGCATCCACTTTATTTTCTATTTCCACCATCTTCTTGTACAACTGGTCGCTACAATTATTGCAACCTCTGTTGTGTATTTCAGATTTTATCTCCATTAGTTGCTTATGAATTATATCGCTCAATCTCTCCGTTACTCTGGCTTCATATTCCGCGTGTAAATTCTTTATTTCCTGCATCATAGTGGCGCGCATCCTATTCAATGCCTTCTCCATTAGGTCGCTCTGCAATGTTGGAGCCGTAAAGCGCCCCCCAGCGCGTACTGTTACATTGTCGGTATCATATATTGACATATCCGGACATTCGCTCGCAATGCTTATATCATGCTCCAAGTAAGTTTGTCGCACTGGAGTGTGTGAGTTGTCACTCCGCGGCATTTTACTGCGGCACTCAATGCACACCCAGGTGTTTTTATACTCGTTTGACAGTTTAGAAAAGGTTTCCATGTTAAAATTAGCGCAAAAAATATGAGTTTGTATGTAAGTAAGGACATAAAAATGCCTTACTTCTACACGCGGGGCTCTATCTATAGAGAGATGACTAATCTTCATGTCGTGGAAACACAACAGAAATCAAAATTTAAAATATTTCTTAAAATTTCGCCCTAATTTTAATAGGTCTCGAGACCAAGTGTCAGCGCTGAAAGAAGTGGGGTAGGTAGGAGAATTAGAGCCAACGAAAAACCGAATTGTACTTGTTGGTCCTCGTTAACCATCATTGCCTTTTTACTACACCGAGTAACTCAGAGCCAAGCCCAATTTCTTCCTCGACGCAGTCTTCTAAATAACTAGGTAATACTAAACAAAGGGATGTTGGCAAAGATTGAGTATCTACTTGAGTACCCACTTCCATTATATGTAAAAGTACGCATATTGAATGTATTAATTTCTGTCGACCATTTCTTTCACGTACTGGGTATACGTGAAAGAAATGGGCGACAGAAATTAATACATTCAATATGCGTACTTTTATTACTTCCTAATCTTGTCTCTCCCAAATGTAAAAAACTGATCTCAAAAATAATTAAAAAATATATTTTTTAATGAAGTGAACATTAAATAAACGAAAGATTCCATGATATGGATTGTTGCCATGGTGTGTGTATATCTATGTATGTACCTATGTCTGTTCCATTGTTGCTCCCTGAAACCCTAACCGCAAGGCCACGAAAACGCGCGTTGCGCGGCGACGACGGGCTTCGGAGGCAGGCGCACGCGGCAAGGTGTTCACGAGAACGGGCGGTGCGCTCGGGCGGCAGAGCACAGTAGACGTATTTAGGTCACAGAATAATAACTACATTCTTATTTTGCAATGACATTGTTTGGGTTGTATTAAAAATATTAATCTATGCATTTTTGTAGTACACATTACTGAGAAACTTTCACACCTTTAGGCTTGGGGTTGAACATTTTGATTTATGTCAGATGTATTATCTACCAGTGGCCGCGACTTCATCCGCGTGGGTTTCGGTTTTTTGATTAAACTTTGCAAGCCCTTAGGGTTCCGTATGCAAAAGATAATAACGAGACTCGACTACCTACCCTCCGCTATCGTCATCGTCATATCGTCATCGTCATATCATCATATCGTCATATCGTCATATCGTCATCGTCATATCGTCATCGTCATCGTCATATCGTCATCGTCATATCGTCATCGTCATATCGTCATCGTCATATCGTCATCGTCATCTCAGGTGCACAGCCTATTAGAAAAAAAGACGGCGACTGAGACAGCAACAGCTCTGCGAGCCGACTTATTTGCGTCATCAATTGACATCACGCAAGTACGTGTACCGCTGCGCCTGATTGGTTGCTTGCCGTAACTCATAAGCGTAAGCGTGGCGATTTAGAATTGAGAGGCTTGATCCAACTTTCCTATCATTGTCTTTCTTTCGCACACTTAACCCTTACTTACTTACTTTCGCAAATAACTGCTTTAGCTATTGCTGTTTATTTTAACTATTGTGCCCAAATAAAATGCCTAAAGTTACACGCTCTCCACCATTAAACAAGTCTCTTAGTATGTCGGAATCGGATGTAGCACATTATTCAGCTTCCTTAGAAGATGCTCATATTGCACAAAGGGACAGTAAGAGGCGCCGAGTGGCGGATGACGCAGCGGTTTCGGATGCGGCAAACCTTCGTTCAATAATTAGAGAGGAATTGCGAGAAATAATTACTGCTGTACAGTCGCAACAGAATGATCGGTTGGATGTACTGGAGAAGCACATGTCAGAAATTAAGTGCCAAAATGAAACTACACATATAGAAAACTTGGAGATTGTGAAATCCATCGACTTAGTTACTGCCAAAGTTCAAGACCTGCAAATGACAATAAACAATATGGAGGAAGACCGCAATCAACTTGTTTCGCAAATAACAACCCTTGATGCGAAATGCGATATGCTGGAGAGACTATCTCGCAAGACTAGCATCCAAATTAGAAATGTCCCCAAACAAAAGGGTGAAACAAAGGAATTACTCTTTGATATGGTAAAAAGCCTGTCTTCTACTCTTGGTATCAACTTGGGGTCTAATGAAGTTCGTGATGTATACAGGATGCCTTCCAAACCGGACCAAACGAATACAGCCATCATTGCGGAGTTCTCTTCAACATTAATTAAAGGTAACTTTCTGACTGCTGCAAAAAGTCATAAGTCTAACTGTATCAGATATAAAACTGAACAGCTTAACTCGTCTCACTTGGGTCTAGTTGGCCCTAAATCTGAGATATATTTGTCAGAGCACCTGACTCCCATTGCCTCTAGACTGTATTTTCTGGCACGTGAGTTCCGTAAAACAATGGGGTACGACTATTGCTGGACCTCAAATGGGCTTGTCTATCTACGCAAAAGACAGGGTGAACCTTATATCCTAGTCAAAACTGAAGATCAACTTCAGCAGCTAAGAAACAAATGACTAGTTGCCTACTCCCCAGTATTTATTTTAGACTGGATCATTTACTATTGTTTTATAAACATATTATGTAATAAATTTATAAATACACTACACAAAATACAAGAATATCATTATATCATCACACTCACCACATATATACACGGAAAAGATAAGATAGTTTTCAAATTTTATGTTACGATTAAACCAGCCATACTAACATTCAAACTCCAATCAGCCTGCATGCCAACACCATTCCCATTAAATAGTATATATTTTATTTCTGTTTTTGAGAATCATCATTCTATAGTTATCATTCTCACTATTGTCGTTGAATATGGATAGTCGAGTTTTGTTCGATGATATAGAAAAATCATGCTCCACCTCTTGCAAGCTTATTAGCGATCCCAAACATCTTGAATTAGATCTTATAAACCACACCAGTAATAATAAAAGCAAATTTAATATAATTTCGATGAATATAAGAAGTGTAAACAAAAATCTTGATAATCTATTGATATACATCACTAGACTTAATAACACAAACATACACATGATAGTACTCACAGAGTGCTGGTGTAATGAAGATTCTGTTCCGCCAATTATTGATGGGTTTTCTCTTTACTTCACCAAAAAAAGCTATAACCAGAACGATGGTGTTATTATGTATATTAATAATTCTGTTAAAGCTACCGTACAAGAAATTGAACTTAAAGAGGCGAATTGCTTAGCAGCGAAAATTGGTAACATGACTGTTCTAGGCATCTACCGTCCCGATTGTTTCAAAAACAAATCCCCTTTCCTCGATTCTTTAGATACCCTTTTGACTACTACTAGATCCAGGAACATAGTACTTACAGGTGATATAAATATCGACACACTGGATACAAATAATAGCAATGTACGAGATTACTTGGAGATCGTAGGTTCCCATGGACTTCAGAAAACTATTGATGTGCCCACTCACGGAAAAACCTGTTTGGACCATTTTATGTGTAAATTAGTAGCTTCTTTTCAGAGCTATGTCTTACTTACAGATATCACAGACCATTCTGCACTATTCTTATCTATTGCCTCCTCGTTAGCTGGACATACTGACAACATAACTTCATTGACAAGAACTAAAATAAATTATGAATCAATAGAAGAATCTATAAAAAATAAAGATTGGAGTGCATTTTTGAAAATAAAAGATCCAAATATCGCAGCAGATACATTAATTAAGACTTTACAAGATTTCATAGCAATCAACACTAAGACACTCACTTTCACCAAAAGGAAAAGACCGCTTAAACCATGGATTACCATAGGTATTATAAAATGTTTTCAGAAACGAGATCGAATGCATCTCCTTGTTAAGAAAAATCCTGATGATAATGAAATGAAAAATACATATATAAAGTATCGTAACATCTGCAATCAAACAGCTAAGGCCCTAAAAATTGATTATTATAAAGATAAATTTACACAAAATTATAAAAATAACAAAGGGACATGGGAAATAGTAAAGGAAGTATGCAATATGAAAAAAAATAGTTCCCAAGCTGACTCACTGCTAAATTTATTACCAACGTCGAGAGAATCCCTCAATCTTGTAAACAATTTTTTCACATCAGTTGGTGGAGATCTTGCATTAGATATACTAAAAAAATTAAAAACTACAGAGTACCAGTTGGCAGCAGGAACCAAAACTTCTCACAACGTCCATTCAATGTATTGGATCCTACCGATTATATTGAAATAGACAAAATCATTCGTAACCTAAGAACTAGTAGTGCCCCAGGTATTGACGCAATCCCTACCATTGTAATCAAAAACTCCCATAAAATTTTATGTACAATTATAGCCCACCTGTGCAACTTGAGTCTTGCTTTGGGAGTATTTCCTACAATATTTAAGAATGCTGTTGTTGTCCCTGTCTACAAGGGTGGTGGCGAGGAATCGGTGTCAAACTACCGGCCTATTTCCTTGCTCAGTATAGTGAGTAAAATCATGGAGAAGGTAGTTAATATTCGACTAACGACGTTCCTGGAAAGCCAGCTTCTGTTAGCAGACAATCAGTATGGTTTCCGATCTGGAAAAAATACTGAAGATGCTGTTGAGGCGCTCTCTCATATTGTTACGGAATCCCTAGACAAGGGAGAAAGATGTCTTGGCATTTTTCTGGATCTAAAAAAGGCGTTTGACACCGTGTCTATTCCGCTTCTCCTAATTAAACTAGAAGAACTTGGAGTACGGGGCACTGCCCTTGACTGGTTTAAAGATTACCTAACGAATCGAAGCCAGGTTGTTAAAGTCGCCAACACCTTTAGCACCAATATGCCTATTAAATATGGAATACCACAAGGTAGTACGCTTGGACCGACACTCTTTCTGATATATGTCAACAGTCTATGCAAATTAAAAGTTGACAATGGCAGTATCCTTGCATTTGCTGACGACACGGCGTTGATCTTTAAGGGAAAATCATGGGCTGAAGTACAAAAATATGCCGAACATGGGTTGCAAAAGGTTATATCATGGCTTGACCACAATCTGCTAACTATCAATGTCCCCAAAACTAAATATATCTGTTTTAGAACTTGCGGCGCTACAAGGCCACCAAATAACTTTTCCATAAAAATCCACTCAGAAGGATGTATTCATAACATTAACCCGAGTTCCGAGTGTGACTGTCCAAAATTAGTTGAAACAGATACACATAAATACCTTGGTATTATTATAGACAAGGATTTAAACTGGCGTCCTCACATAACAGCACTTAGTAAAAGAGTACGTAAATTATTGCACATTTTTAAAAATCTTAGGGAATCAGCTGATACGAAACTTCTAACAAAAATATACTTTGCACTTTGCCAATCTCTCTTGACTTATTGTATACCTATATGGGGCGGGGCTGCAACTACTCATCTTCTGGAATTAGAAAGAGCCCAAAGAGCTGTCATCAAGGTTATGATGAAAAGGCCTAGGAAATATCCGACTTCAAAATTATATAAAGAATCCGGTCTTCTAACAGTTAGACAACTATTTATTTTTAACAGTATCCTTCGCCACCACAAAAAAATTTATCCCTCTCTCCTTACTAAAAATAAAAGACGTATGCGTACTTGCATTCCAAAATTTAACATCTGCCTAACATGCCGCCAAACTTATTATACTGGACCATTCCTCTATAGGCGTTTCAATGACTTATATCAAATTTATAAAATGAACAGGATAACATTAAAGTCTACTCTAAAGAATACGCTAAAGACATTAACCTACGACGAAACTGAAGCCATCCTTAGGCGTATTACATGAATAATTCCCACACTACGTGACTCATATATAGTATACTAGCTGTTACCCGCGGCTTCACCCGCGTGATATGTGACCTGTGTCCTTCTCGGTGCCCTGGCCTGTGTGTGTGCCTTTCATGATGATCGGTTCTGTGGATGTGGCGTGAAGGCGTAACAAACAAACAACAAACTCACTTTCGCATAGTTAGGACTAGCTGTTGCCCGCAGCTTCGCCCGCGTGATATGTATCCTATGTCCTTCTCAGTGCCCTAACCTATGAGGGTGCAAAATTACATGATGATTGGTGCAGTGGTTGGAGCGTGAAGGTATAACAAACAAACAAACAGACTCACTTTTGCACTTATAATATTATTACTTAGCAAGATAAGATTCCTGGCTGTACACTCCCTAATTATGAAACTAAAACAACAAATATAATACTTATATATATACTTATACTATTATTTAGAAACATATACATACATACACACACCTACATACATAGACACTTTCATGCATGCATTGTCCCAGACAAATGACGCAGTTTGATGATTCATACCTACATTAATATGAAATTGTAAAACACACACGTCCCTGTAAATTATTAATACATGTTAATATAATTAGTAATAAAACAGTACCTTATACAAAGAATTTTATATCTACATTGTTACGCTAGCTTATTCTCCATGCGCTTACATCTTAGGCCATACACCACCTGTCTGACGTGTAGTGCACACATTGACACATCACAACACAACTTACTGTGTATCGAAGATGTAGATTTAAATATGAGTTCTGCGCACGTAGCCGGCACGGCTTATTGTGTATCTACCCACTTTAATTTATTGTTCGCGGTCTCATAATTGATGTCAAACAGTAGTTAAGTATACTCGCTCGTACTAACATATTTTTGTGAAATGTTCTGGCCTAATGTATTGCTATTAGTTGTAAACTTGTTTAATCTTATACGCACAAGGCCATCTTTTGGGGTGGAGGGTTGATTACCTGAGATACAGGACTTGTCCTAGTTCAGATATCAATCCACCATAATCATTAAGTTTTATGTTTTAGGTAATTATTTTATTAGCATTATAAAAGAAAAATGTTTTTTTGACACATACCCTAAAATTAAGTTTTTTTCTATATGTTATTCTAACTTAACTGTAATTGATTATGGTGAGCAATAAACGTTTATTATTATTATTATTATCGTCATATCGTCATCGTCATATCGTCATCGTCATATCGTCATCGTCATATCGTCATCGTCATATCGTCAACCTCATATCGTCATCGTCATATCGTCATCGTCATATCGTCATCGTCATATCGTCATCGTCATATCGTCATCGTCATATCGTCATCGTCATATCGTCATCGTCATATCGTCATCGTCATATCGTCATCGTCATATCGTAATCGTCATATCGTCATATCGTCATCGTCATCGTCATATCGTCATCGTCATCGTCATATCGTCATCGTCATATCGTCATATCGTCATCGTCATATCGTCATCGTCATCGTCATATCGTCATCGTCATATCGTCATCGTCATATCGTCATCGTCATATCGTCATCGTCATATCGTCATCGTCATATCGTCATCGTCATATCGTCATCGTCATATCGTCATCGTCATATCGTCATCGTCATATCGTCATCGTCATATCGTCATCGTCATCGTCATATCGTCATCGTCATATCGTCATCGTCATCGTCATCGTCATCGTCATCGTCATCGTCATCGTCATCGTCATCGTCATCGTCATCGTCATCGTCATCGTCATCGTCATCGTTATCGTCATCGTCATCGTCATCGTCATCGTCATCGTCATCGTCATCGTCATATCGTCATATCGTCATATCGTCATCGTCATCATCATATCGTCATCGTCATATCGCCATCGTCATCGTCATCGTCATCGTTGTCATTACCACTGGGCGCCACCGGAAACAACCGGGTACGACCAGGCACCACCATGTACCAATAAACACGATCGTATACCATCGCGCACGTAAAGTAGACCATCGACTTCGACTACAATCTTGTTACATCAGTCCCCAATTGAATTCCACTGGGCTACCATCTACTTCCATGTTTCTACTACCGAGTAATACTCCTACTTAACATTCAAACAAAAGTAGTAAACCAAACAAATGGTAACAAACATACAGACCAATTGAAGACCCAGTCCTTTTTAAAGTCGGTTACAAAATAACAAGAAACAAAAGAACAAAAATAAAAGGTATAAAAATCAAATTTCAATTATGTACATTACAAAATAAATATTACCTATTTTTATTTATAAAGTACAAACAAACAAACTTACAGTTCAATTTAGAACCTCTTTCTTTTTAAGTCGGTTGAAAATTACTAAGAATCTATAATAAAATGAGTACATTAGAAAACATTTATAAATTTTATTATAATTTAAAATTATTCTCCCAATGCGGGAGTGATTAGGTGGATGACCTAATCACTCCAGCACTCGTTCTAACACAAGATCGGGCACATCGTGCCATCTCTTTCTACTTTGGCGCAAGGCTGCCGCGCTGTGTTTGCGCGCATCCGTGCCGCTCAAGTTTTTTGTTCGTGAACACCCTCTAAGATTTGTATGACTTTAGTCAGAAACGCAGGCGCCTGCCTCTGCCGCGTGCGCCTGACGCGCGTACTCGTGAACGAGCCGTAACGGCAAGATAGTTCTGGAGTTCGCGGTTTGTTTTCTTCCCCGGAGTGGCTGTGTGACGACAGAAAAAGGAAACGTGTGACGTGTTAACTGTGAAAACTGTTAAAAACGGCAGACGGATTTTTAATTTTTTTACCCCACTTACCCACCCAGAAGGAGGGTTATGTTTTTCATGCGTATGTATAATATCTTGCGATCTCCATTTATTTGTCGTCCATGTTACCTAACGACCTGTCAGACTCTATCTCGTAATGTGAACTTAATATTAGGATGAGAATTAAGACAAATTACGTATTGTTTCACTTCTTGTGTACTAACCTTTGACGATGCAGAAAACAAGTATTATCCACATATCTTTTCCAACAATGAATGACTTGTGTAATATGCTCCATCCAACTATTGGCTACCACTGGTGACACTGGACTCCTCATTGCCACGTCATCAATTTGGAAGTAGAATTGTTTTGAAACGAAAGGAAAGGTATCTGGTGTTTAAACAATGCTCCAGTGAAACAATTTATTTATCAGAGATGACCGTGAAACAATATTTATAGGAACGTCGGTTAAGAGAAACTCGAAATCAAAACTCACCATGATATCGTCCGGTTCCAATCTTAGATGATGATGGAAACCAAATGGTGTTTCACGTACGACGTTGTCATGCCTACAACTGGCTGATGAAGTATAGACGCAACGTGTTTGGCTGAGTCATAATCATCATCATTTCTTTACTTTACTCCATCTTTTTTAATCCTGCTACCCCTTTTTACCTTAAAGAACGCTTTTCCTTTTTGCGTGTGTCGGGTGATCCTTGTTCTCGTGATTCAGTTTCCCAACGCCTTAGATATCCTTCTCATTCCAGATCCTTTTATTCTAATTCTTTCACTGTGCAGGCTATTAAACTCTGGAATGCTTTGCCGTAAGACATCCGGAAGGCACAGACTATCTCGAAATTTAAAAATCTAGTTGAGTCACATTACTTTTCCTCTCTTTGACTTCTACATAATTGTATTTTCTTTTCCTTACTATTGTATTATAATATGTCTCCTTTAATTAAATGTATGTATGTATATATGTATTTATTATTGTCATATGGTTTTTTTTCTCTTTCAATAAATACTGCGCTAACCCTGCCTCTATTTGGATTATCTTCTACCCAAAGGTTGGCTGGAAGAGATTGCGTCATGCGATAAGCCCGCCTTTTGTACCGATAATTTCCTTATTTGTCTGTATCTAATTCATGTATTGTTTTGTTTTAAGTGTTGGTGCAATAAAGCATTCATTCATTCATTCATTCATCATCAACAGGTCTTTGTTAGTCTCCACTGCAGGAGCACGACCCTCTCTGTACTACCAGAGCCATATATTAGCAAGGGCAGTCAAAGGATTTGGCCTACACTCTCCACGCTGGCAAGACGGGTTGGAGAGGTCTCTTTGATGTTTATAGCTTTGTTTAGCTTGTGTTTCCTTAATCGACTTCTACGACATCCACGGGGAGACTTGGAGGGGTCCTATACTACTCTGCCGGGAACCACATGCATGACTGAATCATAACATAAGTCATAAATAAATCTGGTTGACTATAGGTCGTAGCGGTCAAATTAGTTTATTCAGCGATAGATTTACAAGAAATTCTGTTGCACGTCAATTAATTTTTCTTACCAGCACATCGACGTGATTGGCCTGCTGAGAAGAAGTGCCGCTACCCTATGCAATAGCTTATAAAAATAAGAATATGTGCAAGTGCGCATTACTTGCATTGACGAAGCATTATTATCTTTCATATAAACTCCTACATATAAAAAATAGCACTTCTTCATTTGATAAGATTTTACAAAGGTTTCCATAGATAGGTACATAAGTTAATAATATTATCTTGAGGCAACTAATTATACTTCATGTCTCTCCCGAAGATGATTACATTTACATGCAGCAGTATGCGAGATGATACCGTCCTTACCACACTTTTAAAGCTATCAAAAAAAAAATCTAAACTAAAACATGTATTGACTTATTTCCGGCGGCTATGCAACCCCGCCATTTCATTCGCCCGTTACTTTCATTATACGTTTTGGTGTCGTCCGAACCACACGTGTTTTTTTCTGGAATACCCTCAGTACAAATACATTTCGGTAAAATGGGGAAAAGGAAAAGATCGGAGAAGGATGATAGTGAGATTATTGGATCATTATTTAAAAAAGTAAAAAAACTCGTGCGCAAGCGAAGAAAAATCTCGTCGTCATCATCAGAAGGTGAAGATGAAATGCTACCTCCGATACACTCGCCGGTACAATTCGACCGAGCGAGCGATCTAGAACCATCAGGTACGTTGTTATTAGTTATGAATATCAAAAGTTTGGTCACTTTTTTGATAATTACGTATCCTGACGTATATCGTGTATGGATACCGAATTACTCGACACGAAAATTCGTGTGTGTAATATCCCGACGTATATCGTGTGTGGATAGCCTTGTCCCGGCTTATGCGTGTGGACACTCATACTGTTTAAATTAATTTTTTTCCGTCTTTACAGACGAGATCCCGACGGTTGACGCGGAAGTACAATTGGTAGAAACGGAGGATGCGTTGGATGATCAGGGTTTAGATCCAGATATCTTAGAATTACTAGGTGCCGATCCTACCATAAATACAAGTTACGGCGACAATCTACATAAAGATTTGGCCGTTAGGTGGAAGCATATTTTAATAAACGGTTTACCCAAAGATGATAAAGTGGACATAATGAAGAGGTATCTACCCGCGGAAAACTGTACTTTTATGAAACCACCCAAACTCAACCCTGAGTTAAAATCCGCTCTTGGCGAATCCACTTGCAAAAGAGATTCATATAGTGAACAGAAACAGAATCAAATGGCTACTTGTATTTCGGCCGTTGGCAAGGTATTAAACTTAGCCCTATCCCAAACGGGAAATATTTCCCAAGATATAGTCAAAGCTTTAAGCGACGCCGGTCGATTATTATGCGATACCCACTACAGAGAATCTCTCTCAAGAAGATTTATTATAATAAATTCTATAAGCAAGCAGAAGCGGGACATAATAAAAAATTCCAAAATGGACGAGATGTTATTTGGGTCTGATTTGTCTGAGCACCTTAAAACATCTAAGGCTATAGCAAAGTCCGCTTCAGAGCTGAGGTTTACTAAGCCTCCGCCTCCGGCTCAGGCGCAGGCAAGCACGTCAGGGTATCGCCGTCCCGATACTTTAAATGCGAGGGGGGCACCGCGAGGACCAGCCGCCGAGCAGCGAGTGAACCCCGGCCCAGCCGCTCGGCGCCAAATGCCGTCGCAGACATCGCGGGATCGTCGTCGCGAGCCGACCAATGCGAGGTCGAGTTACAACCGCCAACAACACCGGAGACGATAGCTGATTCAGAGGAGGTAGGAAATATTGCTGGCAGACTTAAAAAATATTATCACGAATGGGTTCATATAACAAGTGATAAAACTATTTTGTCATGGATTTTAGGTTATAAAATCCCATTTATTTGTGAACCGTGGCAAGATACTTTACCTAAAAATAAGTCGTATACATCTGATCAAAAGATCATAATTGACAATTGTGTTACTGATTTATTGAAATCAGGATTCATATCACCCTGTTCACCTAGTGAAAAACAATTCATTTCACCTATTTTCACAGTGCCGAAAGCTAACGGTAAACATCGCTTTATTCTGAATTAGTAGGTGAGAATTGATGTCTCTGGATCTGGATCATATCAGATCCAGCTCCAGAGACATCAATCCTCACTAAGTATTCATCTATTCAATAACTCATATAAGTAACATAGATTGTTTCAATTTATAAATGTGACACTATAACTTAATCGCAATAGTAGGTAATATTAGAACAGAATATCATTCGACGTAATGATAATTTGAGAACGCACTGGGTAATATCGCCACGAATAAGCTAGTATCTCAACAACCTCTTATACACCGACGTGTGACGTATGCATTCTTACGCATGTACCTACTTAATTTATTCATAAATAGATATTACTCACGACTTGACTTAAATAAAACACATAGTAAGTTAAGCGTACTGGTGTTTATTTCTATATAATTATAGGTTCATTACAGTAAATGTTTGTTCTAAAGACATTTGAATACATACACAATAGTTAAATTATGAGACAACGTTACATTTTAGGATATTATAGTACCTACTCAGTGCATGCATATTACATATTTGCAGTGGTACATAAGGGTACAGGCGTTTATTTCTAAATACATTCGAAATTGAATACATAGGTAATTAGGTACATAATAATGAAATTATAAGTAAACCTTAAATTTTTTCAATATTATCAATACTATTTTGGATCTTTGTCATTAAGTTTTTAGCGGTATTATAAATGTCATCAAAAAATATATTTTCACCGTCTACTACATGTTGCATACATATATTTGCATCACATTTACAAAACATTGAATTTTGAGAGTTTTCAAACTTATCGGTATCGTAGATCTCAATCCGTATTATTTTTGTACCACTCTTGGGTATTTTTACGTAGGAATATGTATCATTCTCTTTTTTCTTCTTAGGATCACTCACTCCTTCTGCACTCTCATTGTTTAGTTGTTCTTGCTGTTGTTTTTGCAAATAATTACTCACTTTTGCACGAATGGACTGGTTTCTCATTTGGTTTGGTTGAAAAGGCGGTTGAAAAGGGAACAATATATCGCCGGAGTCCTGAAAAGTAACAAAATATCTATTTAATTAATCAAGGAATAAAACTAACTTTACATTAATATAACACAAATAACTAATACTTATTCAATATAAAAGACACAAAAGAATTGTACTTATTCAATATAAAAGAAAATATGACAGAACATATATATTTACAATAAGGGTGAATAACTTACCGACATCGTAGAATATTTTTTTTATTAAATTACTTGTTTGACCACGGAATAATAAAAAAGGTTTTGTGTATTTAACAGGTGCTCCGTCTCCTCAGATGAACTTGATTGTGATTTTTGTTATATTTTTTGATTTAATTTATAGTAACTGTAAAGCGTCAATAAAGTTCAAATCACTGTTATTTTTAACCGACTTCAAAAAGGAGGGTATCATTTTGACCTGTATGTATGTAATATTTCCAGAACTGCCCAGTTTTAGCACATATCGGTCTATATCAGATTCCGAAACAGTGTGCCAAATTTCAGAAGTGTATGTATGTATGTTTGCCTGTTTGTCCTTGCATATCTCCGAAACTATAAGACCGATTTAAATAATTATTTATTTTATTGAACGAGGTATTGTTCAACTTAGGGAATTTCATCATCAAAATTTCATCATAATCGGTTCAGTAGTTTTTGAGATATTGAAGTCGGTTTGATTTTTTTAAATATATTTGTTCATTCCTCTAGTCAATAATGGTGGTACTATAAATATTACAAGTAGGTGGCATTTTACCATCTCTAAAACTGTAGATAGGCTACTTCTTCCAGTAGGTACCATACAAAAAAGGTAAGATGAAATAGGAATCCCGCGACAAGTCGGCGCCCGTGTTGCTTTGTTTACTTTGTATCTACATGTGCTAAGAATATTCCCGTGTCCGTTTGTGTATTGAACATTTGGATAGTTATGTGATATGATGATCGATGTAGGATTATCGATGTTCTGGCGAAATCAAAGCCGGGGGATAAGTCTAGTTTGTAAACTAAATGAAGTATTCTAGACTTAATAACTTGTTGACTAAGGTTGAAATTGTTTTTGTCTTTCAACTTTAGTAACCATTTTCGTGATTAGAGCTAGCTCAGCATTTAGGTCACGAGTGCATTTTACATTTATGGTAAGGTGACGTCGAATTCGGGGGTGTTTAAAACTAGTTGCGATGGGCTGCAGCATCACACGCTTTCCCGAAGCACATCAGTGATCATCATTGAGCACCGGACAAGAGAGCATTCTTCGAGCTGTTCATCTCATTCAAAATGTAAGTGTTGAATGTATTCATTACTACGTAGTATTCTTTACCATGTTTTCAAATATTTATTACATTCTCATCGAAGTTACTTCAATCAGAGTGTACTAAATATTTTATTTAATTATCTGTTCAATTGTTAAGTTATTCATTCCGTATATTCAGATTGATTTACTTTCTAAATAACAATGCATAATGATTGATGATTAGTAGAGTGGTTAGCATTTATATAAATTATTTATTTATTCAGAAATACTGGGTTCGAGTCCCGGTTCTGGTAGTGAGCCTAATCATACAAACTTACCTAGTCTTTTTACCTGACTGCACAAGAAAAAGAACTATGTTTTACGAGTGTATGTGTGTATATATTTGACAGGGTTTGTTCGTTTTTTTTTCAATGAATTGAGTGCTTAAAGTTTTTGTTTGTATCAAATGAAGGCTGTATCTGAATGGACTTTAGTACTTTACTTTTGTAGCGAGTAAATGAATGAATTAATGTATTTTAAAGTCTGGATTCTCATTAGGACGAGTTTTTGTGATATTTGAATTGAGTTAAAAACCTAAGTATAATGTTATAAGCTTAACGTGTCTGTGTATCTGTGTATCTGTCTGTGTCACCGTAGCTCCCAAACGGATGAACCGATTTTCGTTCTGTTTTTGTGCTTGATAGATAGTTTTATCCCGAGTGTTCTTAGCTATGTTTCTTGAAAATAGGTTTAGCTTATAGTTTAAATAGGGGTTGCTTAAAATTTTTAATTTTGTCTTGTATTAATCGAATAAAAGTATAAATAAAAAACGTCCCCCAAATAGTATTCTTATTTATATTTACAAAGAATGTTTTTTCTTATTTCAGGTCTCGCACACAAGCAAATGCTGAGCAACTATTCCCATCTGATGATGAGGCGCCCCGTGCCCGGCACTCTGAAAAGAAGCAGAAGAGGAAACACTCGCCAGAGCCGAGTACATCGCGAGCAGTGAGCCCGACTTCAAGACGTGCGGCGTCTTCACCCGTGCCCAAGAAGAAACACGTGATTAAGCCGGTCAATATGAAGAAACCGACTGCCCACGACCTGTTCGGGAGTGACACCGACGATGAAGCGAACCCAACTCCGATGGCGGGTAAAAAACTTACACCGCTCCTATCTTACATCACACGGAGACTTGCGAACGGGCATTCACGTCAAGTATTTGATGACAAGCCTGGGACACACTTTATAGATTTGCGGATCTATAGAGCGGATGAAATTGAGAACGTTCAGCCAGTGAACCGGTGGCGACACGCTATAGTCTGTGTTAAGAACCGGACGGATGAGAATACGGATGCGTGGCAGCATCTCGCCAACTTCATTACTGCCACTCGGAAGGAGTACCGCACTTGTCCACCCTCATTCATCAGTAATTATTATTAGACTACGATACGAATAATGTATCTCACATTAAATATATATTTATGTTTTGTATGAAAATAAATAAATAAATAAAATATTATCTAAAATAATCACGGGACATCCCGATCTATATACTTATAATGTAACCTCAAATAAGTTTAGGTAATTATTTTATTATATTAATAAGTAGGTAGGTACTTGTATTAAAAATATATACATAATTATTAAATCTTTTTAATGTGTTTTATTTTCAGTGGAAACACGAAGCTCCCGACCAAGAACCAATAATATGAATTTAATGAAATGTGAGAAATGTCAAATTGAAATACCTGAATACAAATACCGATACCACTTGAGAACAAATATACATAAAGTTAATTCACTTGAAAATTCAGAGTTTGATAATATATCTGTTATTGCTACAGCATTTAAAAAAAGAATAATATCTTATCGACTGAGTCCAACTCAGGAATACCTCACTCCGAAAGAATTCCTTATTGACAATCAGAAATCTATCATTGATTTATTATGTATCTGTCTTAAGAAGCATAATTGTCTCAAATTGAACTTCGAACTGTTTGCTTACTTTGTACAGCCCAAGTCAGGTGAGCAACAGTTAAAGTCTTTCATTTCAAAATATAAAATCATATACGATTGTACTGATATAGAAGAACTATTCCTAAATGTAATAGATACATTCGAGAATAAAATATTTGAACTTGAACACTGTGAGTCTGGTTGGTCTTATCTCTCGATCAGTCACTTAGAGATCAATATTAACAAATATTGCCCATTGAGAGGAGGCACATATGTTGAATTGCCACATTTTATAAAAAATTCAAAAAGCTGTATAAATATAAAAAATAACGATGATAAATGTTTTTTATGGAGTGTTGTAGCGGGTTTATTCCCAGCAAAGAATAATGTATGTCGAACTAATTCATATCCACATTATAGCAAAGTATTAAATATAGAAGGTTTGAATTTTCCGCTCTCATATAATGGTATTAAATTATTTGAAAAGATTAACCCGAATGTGAGTGTCAATGTATATGGATTAGATAAGAGAAATATTGTAACCGGTCCTCTATATGTTACTATTAAGAGAAAAAGCAATCATATAAATTTGTTGTATATCGAAAAAAATGGTAATGGTCATTATTGTCTGATAAAAAATATTTTACGTTTAGTGAAACGTCAAGTAACTAATCATAAAGGTAAAATGTATATGTGTGAGACATGCTTACAATTTTTTACAAATGAAAGTAAAATGAGCACACATTCGTGCAATAAAATGTTAACAGAATTACCTCAGAAAAATACAATTTTACAGTTTAAGAATTATGAAAGGCAGCAAAAAATTAACTTTATTGTTTACGCTGATTTTGAGAGTCTTCTTGTAAACAGCAGTGAATACCAAACTGAAAATACACGGGTGTACAAAATTCATAAACCTGCGTGTTTCGGTTACTACATATGTTGTTCACACGATCCCTGTTTAAATAAGTATGTAACCTATAGAGGATCGGATTGTGTAGAAAGATTCATTGAATATTTGTTAAAAGATATAGAACAGATATATCACATATTGTCCAATAAAAAGCCTATGACACCTTTAACCCCGGAGCAAGAAGCTAACTTTAATAGTACTACAAAATGTCATATCTGTAATCATTTGCTCTTTGATGACAAAGTAAAAGATCATGATCATATGACATCACAATACCGAGGTGCTGCGCACTCTCATTGTAATTTAATATATAGAGTGTGTCCATTTGTTCCTGTTGTATTCCATAACTTAACGGGCTATGATGCCTATCTTTTTATTTGTGAATTAGCAAAATATGAGGGCTATTTTAAAATAATACCAAAATCAAAAGAAAAATACATGTCTATCACAAAAATTATTGAAAGCAAAAATACATCAATTCCTATGCAAATAAAATTTATTGATTCATTTCAATTTCTCAGCTCTAGTTTGAATGAGTTGTCTAAAAATCTTAAAGAAACCGATTTCAAAAATTTATCAGTTGCTTTTAACGATACAGAACAGATTAAATTATTACGTCGTAAGGGTATATACCCATATGACTATATGGATTCTGAACAAAAATATGAACAGAAATCTCTCCCATCTAAAGAATGTTTTTATAATAGCCTAAATTCAGAACATATAACCGATGAAGAATATAACCATGCGATAGACATATGGAAACAGTTCAATATTCAGTCTATGGGAGAATATACAGATTTATATTTAAAGGTTGATGTACTGCTCCTTTGCGATGTCTTTGAAAATTTCAGGGATACTTGTTTACGATATTACAAACTTGATCCGGCATATTATGTTACCGCGCCAAGTCTTAGTTGGGATGCGATGTTATTATACACAGGAGTCCAACTAGAACTTATACATGAATTAGAAATATATGAAATGCTTGAACGTGGCATACGGGGAGGTCTTGCTCAGTGTTCTCTTCGTCATGCTCAAGCAAATAATAAATATTTACATAGTTTTGATCAGTCTCAACCATCGACATACCTTATTTACCTTGATTGCAATAACTTATATGGATACGCGATGAAAAAGAAACTACCGATCTCTGATTTCCGATTCTTAAAATCTGAAGAAATTGATTCTTTAGTAATAGAGAACATACCGGATGATTCTACTTACGGTTATATTTTAGAAGTCGATTTGATATATCCAGATTATTTACATGACGCACACCGAGATTTGCCTTTTGCAGCAGAAAAATTTACCCCACCTGGAGGCAAAACACCTAAATTAATAGCTAACTTATATGACAAATACAAATACGTCATTCATTATGTTCACTTAAAAGAATGTCTTAAAAATGGTCTGATTTTGAGGAGAATTCATAGAGTAATAACATTTAGACAAGATCATTATTTACAGAAATATATAGACTTAAATACCCGATTAAGACAAGCATCAAATTCGTCTTTTGAAAAAGACTTTTTCAAACTATTGAATAATGCTATTTTCGGTAAAACCATAGAAAATAGACGTAAACAAGTCAATATCAAATTGGTTACAATGTGGAATGACAACAACAATAAGACAAATAAAAAAGTCGGAGCAGAGAAATTAATAGCAAAACCAAATTTGAAGAGTGTGACAATTTTTACAAAAAATTTTGTAGCCGTTCATTTGAGCCCTGAAAAGATTGTTCTTGATAGACCCATATATATTGGATTTTCTGTATTAGAATATGCGAAACAACATTTGTATAAATTTAATTATAGCGTAATAAAGAAAAACTATCAAAACAATGCAAGACTATGTTACACAGATACGGACAGCCTTTTATATTTTGTAAAAACTGAAGACTTTTACAAAGATATGAAAAATGACTTATCGAAGTATGATACAAGTAATTTTGAATTACAGAATTGTTATAATATGCCTAGAGTTAATACAAAAATTCCGGGTGTTTTCAAAGATGAATTAGGAGGTGACGTTATCTCAGAGTTTACTGGTTTAAGAGCTAAGTTGTATTGCATAAATAGTTATAAAGGATTAGTGAAAAAAGCTAAAGGTGTAACTAAATCTATTAAAAAGCGATTGAACATGCATAATTACAGTAAAGCATTATTGAGTAATAAAAGTTATAAATGTAAAATGAATTTAATTAAATCTATAAAACATGTTTTGTATTCCCAAGAAGTAGATAAAATAGTAATTAACAGGAATGATGATAAAGTACAGGTTCTTCCTAATCAAATCGAAACTTTACCTTGGGGTCACTACAGAACTATATTTTAAACGGTATTAGAAATGTATAAAGTGTAAGTGTATTAGTGTATAGTATAGTGTTAAGAGATGTTTAACCAAAATATATAATATGTTTTTATTCACAACTTGTTTTATTGATATCCTTTTATGAAACACCTTTATCCCATATTGAAATGTATTTCAAAATATCATGAATCGAAATAATCATATAAATGTATATATAGAGGGTACACGTTTTTAAGACCTCAGATTTCAAGATGAAGTTCGTGAAGCATCCCGACACTTTGGAAGTGAGCAATATAAATATAGAAAATCATCGCCATGCTATTAAACACAGTGCATTGTTACCCAACACGATCAGATGTTTAATATGTGGCCCCTCCAACTGTGGGAAAACTAACTTGATGCTCAATTTATTGTTACATAAAAATGGAGTGAAGTTTAAACATATTTATTTGTACTCTAAAACAACTTTCCAGCCCAAATATATATTTCTGAGTCAAGTAATGGCAAAAATTCCTGGCGCAAATTTCTTTATTTTTAATGAGAGTAAAGAAGTTCTTCACCCAAATGATGCGTTACCTGATTCGGTGATGATATTTGATGATGTTGCATGTGAAAATCAATCAAACATCCGCAATTACTTCGCTATGGGGCGACATAGACAAATTGATTGTTTTTATTTATCACAAACCTATTCTAAAATACCCAAGCAACTTTTACGAGATAATGCTAATTTACTAATTGTTTTCAAACAAGATGATTGTAATTTAAAACATATTTATAAGGAGCATGTTAATACAGATTTAGACTGGGTTGCATTTAAAAACTTATGCTCTACCATATGGCGAGATCGATTCAGTTTTTTATTAATAAACAAAGATTGTGAATTAAATGAAGGTAGATACAGACAAGGTTTCGATACATTTATTCTTTTTTAAAAATTCAATATAAAAATGATTATAAATTAAAATACGTCACTTCAAATTGATTGCTGATGTAATACAGTTGGTTTTACAGAAAAATACGTTAAATTTTAGATTTAAAATGGACGCAGATATAAAAGAGCAACTTGTACAATCTATTGATAATATAAAAAATAAAATAAGAATGATAAAAAATGAAGAAGATGCAGCTACGATAAAATTTAAAAAGGTATTTAAACCTATTACAGACCCTCTTTCCACACTGATTAAAGTAAATGAAAAAGATAGCCCTGTAGAAATAAATAAATGTAGTAGTGATTATAGTAATAATATAGTAGATGAACTAAATTCTTCAATGGAATATGAAGATTTTAAGAATTTGGTACAAGTTCAGCAACAGTGTTCAAGTGCTAATAGCTCGGAATATTATGATTACACGGATGAAAATAATAGTACACCAAAAATAAATAACGAATCATTAATATCACTACAGAAAGAAGATTTGATAAGCATTTATGATAAAGTAAATATTCCATTCGGAATAAGGAACGAAAACAGAAAATTGATGATGGGAAATGCAGAAGTGTTTCTTTACAAAACAAACAAAGCTTCAGATAAAAAATATGTAATGACCATTCATAACAAGCGTTATGATTTAACACCGGGTTTAAGAGAACTTCTACTTAACAGGAAACCTAATCTAAAATTAATTACTGTAAAAGATAAAATAATATTTAAGGATATGCTTAATGAAACTAATGCTCACAAACGAGATTTTAATCCTAACGCTCAAATAAAAGGTGACAAAGGTCTAAAGTATAGAATAATTAAGTCTTTATTTAAAGAAAAAGCCGATGATGTCCAATTACCTTCAGAAAAAACAATAACCCATAAAATAGGTGGATCGCTCCCAATGTTAAAAAAATATAAAAGTAATACTGATTACGTTTATTGGGATGATCCAAATGAATTAATAGAGCGATTGAAACTATTGATTGCTTCAAAAAGTGCTGGAAACAGTAATCACGATAACGAAATAATATCAATTATTGAAGAGTTAAAAGAAGCAGGTATAGTAAAATAATAAAATAAATAAATATATTGTACGTAAATAATTTATCGTTAGTGATCAAAAGCATTTATAATGAGTAACACCCACTGTAGTGATATTTCAGAAGAGTCTATACAAAAAGATATTCACAATATAAAAACACAAAAAATTACACAAACTATAAGAGAAACTAAACATGAGCAAATTATAAAAGAATCCAAATACTACGATAACATATTAAAAGAAAATCTTCAACAAATCACGAGTAATACTTCAGATAAATTAAAAAATCTCGAAAAACAAATAGATACATTAAAGGATAGAATAAAAAAAATAGAAAAAGATATTGAAATTAAGGACATTTCAGAGAGATTACGTAAGCATTATGAGCAAAACTTGCGTCGTAAATGAAATACACAAAAATGCCCGAGTAAATTTTCCACGAAGAAATGTAGTATTGAAAGATATAGACGACTTATGGCAAGCAGATTTAATAGATATGCAATCAATATCAAATGTGAATGCTGGTTATAAATACATACTTGTAATAATAGACTGTTTTTCAAAATTTTCTTGGGCATTTAAACTCAAACAAAAAAATAAGGAAGCAGTCTCGCAAACATTTGAAATCCTACTAAAAAAAGGACGAATACCAAAAAATTTACAGACAGATTTGGGTAAAGAATTTTATAATGATAAGTTTAAAAAAGTTATGAATAAGTATAATATTAATCATTATTCTACGTTTTCTACAAAAAAAGCATCCATTGTAGAAAGATTAATAAGAACCTTAAAAAGTAAACTGTACAAGGAGTTTAGCTTGAAAGGAAATTATAAGTGGATAGACGGTACACTCGATCGCAAACTTCATGAATACAATCATACGTTTCACAGAACAATTGAGCAAACACCAGCGTCGGTTAATCATGCTAACAAAGACATAGTATTACAAAAAATAATAGCTAATACCCAATCTAAAAATAATCCTCCGTGTAATAAATTCACGACTGGAGATTATGTGAGAATAAGTAAATATAAAGGATGTTTTGAAAAAGGATTCACTCCGAATTGGTCGACAGAAATATTTAAGATTACTACTGTACAGCATACTAATCCAACAACATACTTATTGGAAGATTACAAAGGTCAACCCATCTTAGGAGCATTTTACGGCCATGAAATTAAGAAAACCCAGCATCCGGACGTATATCTGATTGAAAAAGTTCTAAAGAAAAAAGGAAACACAATATATGTCAAGTGGTTAGGATTACCTACAAGCGAAAATAGCTGGATACATAAGAAAAATATTTTGAAGTGAACATTTATAAAGACGTTCAATTACAATAGTATTTAAATAAATGTTTTTGAATCATGTATCATTTGTAGCCGATTCCTGATACTATAAGGATTACTGTTACTCAGTTATTGAATATTAATAACTTTCTTAATCATAATAAAATGTCAAAAAAGAAAACTCCCCGTCAAAGTAAAGAAAATCATATTCGAACAAAAAATTGGCAAAAAGTAGTGTCAGGTATGGCAGGGTTGAAGAATACATTTAATGGTATTGTTTCACATACTAAAAAACGGATTCGTCGATTAAAACCAAAGTGTAAGAATATGTTAATGACTCTTGCATATGAAGCAGCACAAGAATTGACACCTGATTTACCTATCAAAATGCCCCGAGTTATACCAGTCCCGAAAACAGGCGGATTTCTTCCACTAATACCTATATTTGCTGGATTATCTGCAACTGGCAGCTTAGCAGGTGGAGTAGCTGGAATAACAAAGGCTATTAATGATTATAAAGCTGCCAAGAAGCGATTAGCGGAACTGAAGAGACATAATAAAGAAATAGAGGCACATTGTATTGGAAAAGGACTTCATCTTAAACCGTATAAAGACGGTTTGGGTATTTATATTTCAAAGGAAAAAAACTAGGTGCTCGGCTACCCAAAAGACCTTTAACCGATATAGATATTCTGCTATACTCAAGAAGTATACCTCATTTTCGAGGCGTATTTATGAGAGATCAATTACCAAAAAGACCTTTATTAAAAGAGTGCGGTGTTATCAATTTAGATGCCTCTGACAATGCCGGAACTCATTGGGTAGCCTATGCCAAAAACAACGATTACATTGAATACTTTGATAGTTATGGTAACTTAAAACCACCTAAAGAATTTATTAAATATGTAGGAAAAAACATAAGATACAATTATAATAATTTACAAGGTCAACATTTGTATAATTGTGGACATTTATGTTTAAAATATCTTACCTCATTTTGGAAGAAAACATTAAAATATTCGGATTATTCCTAGACTCGTGTAAAAAGTAATGAGCTTAATTTTTTATAATGTATAAATGAATGTAGTAAGGTTTTTCACTTCAATTATTATCTAGATTTCAAACAAGATATACGTTTCTATGCAGGTGTTTTAAATGAAAAGTACTTATCATGATACTGTTCCATTCTGTTCATGTTAATAAAAACCATAAACCACGACAATCTTCCAGCATTCCCACTTTTAAAACAAAAGAAAACAGACGTATACGTTCCACACGGAAAATAACAAAAAAGAATAAGGAATTTCTTCGGGCTCTTGGACTCAAAGTATAGATAAAGAGAAAATGCTTCAAATAACAGAATCACCTCATCATGATAACTCAATCGAAAGTTACGAAATCCACAGTTATAATCCGTATAATAATAGTTTTAAAGAGAATGATGAAATCAGGATACCTATTCATCAGCAAGACGTGTATGTTCTACCGTCTGCTAGTTCCATTTATATCGAAGGGCATGTAAGTGTAACCGAAAAAGATGCAACAGGCAAACTGATTCAAAAAGATATTAATTTTATAAATAATCCCATTGCATTTTTATTCCAAGATATAAGATACGAACTAAATGGTGTTGAGATAGATCGCATTAAAAATCCTGGAATAACTTCATCCATAAAATCTTACATATCAATGAACCATGGAGAAAGCAGAGCTGCTGCATTATGGGGATGGAACTTAAGTGGTACTCAACAAAAAAATTGTAATTTTAATGTTATATTCCCTCTGAACAAATTACTAGGATTCGCAGAAGATTATAATAAAATCATTATAAACTGTAGACATGAACTTATATTACACAGAACGAATTCTGTATTTAACAGTGTAGTGTGCGATAAAAATGATAATGTTAAAATAGATATTCAAAAAATTCAATGGCGTGTGCCTCATATTAAAGTATCAGATCGCAATCGATTAATACTACTAAAACATTTGGAAAAAGATCGTCCAATACAATTAGCATTCAGAAACTGGGATTTATATGAGTATCCTTTATTACCTAGAACAACAAAACACTCATGGGCTGTTAAAACAACCTCTCAATTAGAAAAACCAAGGTATGTTATTTTCGCCCTGCAAACTGATAGAAAAATAAATAAGACTAAAAGTGCTTCGTTGTTTGATCATTGTAAAATAAATAACGTAAAATTATTTTTGAATTCCCAATACTTTCCTTACGATTCTCTTAACCTGAAATTTGAGGAAGGGAAATATAATATATTATATGAAATGTATGCTAATTTTCGTCAGTCTTACTACAACTTAGGTATTGAACCATTGCTTGATTTGCGCACCTTTAAAGATAAAGCCCCGTTATTTGTAATTGATTGTTCACGACAAAACGAGTCAATTAAAACTGGACCCGTCGATGTCCGCTTAGAAATTGAATGTTCCGAAGAAATACCCGACAATACTTCTGCTTACTGCTTAATCATAAACGATCGACTATTCGAGTATAAGCCTTTGAGCAATATAGTAAGAAAAATATCATGAATGTCATCGTAGATGTTCAAGGCTTCAAAGATGAACAAAACAAGTTTATCCCTAAGGAAATAGCAATAATTTGTGACGAGCGTGTTCTTGTACTGTTAATAAAACCGCCCTATCCATTTTATAATTTAACAAGAAAAGAACGTTCACAAGTTGGTTGGATAGAAAGGAATAAATAAATAAATATATAGGGACATATCACACAAATTGAGCAAGCCCCACAGTAAGTTGTGAACTTGTGTCGTGGGATACTAACTCAACGAGATACTATATTTTATAATATATACTTATAAAGATATACACCCAAGACCCAGGTCAATCTGAAAAAGATCATTTTCCATCTTGACCTGACCGGGGATCGAACCCGGGACCTCCGTGTCGCAGGCTGGCGTGTTGACCACTGCGCCACGGAGCTCGACATATAGAATAGAGGAATACTCTGGAATGAAGGCTTTGTACCATACCGTGATTATAAGAGTACAATAATTGATTTTTTTACTAATAAACATATCATAACGAAAGGTTGTGAAAAGGTATTATGGTTGAAAGACATACTGGAGACCGATGCTGTACATAACTTAGAAGATTTGAACTGTCCCAGTTTTGAAAATCTTCATAATCAATATTTAGGTTTTCCAAATATTCATACTTGTATTTATCATAATGGCGTTTGTGCTTTAAGAAATGCTTCTTATTTAAGAATGTGGTGTATAGATAATAAGGTTTTTTAATTCAAATAAATCTGTGTAAACAATACTATACTTATTTCATTTTTACCCTTAACTAAGATAAAATAAGTGATGTAAAAGACTATGCTAAACCCTATACGCCGCACCGATACTAAAATTCCTTTATGTCCACTACGAGATAAGTTATTCAGTTACATTTTCCATCAGTTATCGTGAAGATTGAAAAAGTCGTTACAATATTCTATACCTGCTCACTCATTATACTGACAGGTCTTTCTTCTTCTGACCGTGTCGACTCAGCGATTGGGTTTTTATTGGACCAATACTCAGCCACTGATATAACATTATCTATAATGTCTTTGAATTTTGGAGATTTTGTGGATATAATTATTACTTCTAAAAGGCTATGCGGGCTTCATTTAGTGAAAATTATAAATTATGAACAATACGATGCTATTCTTATACCTTTACAAAAAAAGACTATTACACGGTCTAAAATTCGATTGGAAGGTCAGCAGCTTTTAGCAAGAGTCATCCGCATAGATAATAAATTTGTGGACCTTACTGAAGTGAAAGACTAGTGTATGTAACTTTATACATAACAAATTCATAGACACAAATAAAATTAACATGTCAAATGTTGGAATTATTTGTTTGGAATAAAATATTACTCTTTTTATCATTTGAAAATTAAGTTGTTCATAGATGAATAGTGAGGATTGATGTCTCTGGAGCTGGATCTGATATGATCCAGATCCAGAGACATCAATTCTCACCTACTTGAATTTAAAGGAATTAAACAAATTCATCCAAGTCGACCATTTTAAAATGGAAGACTACCGCACAGCCATTAAATTATTACACGATCACGATTTTATGGCAACTTTAGACTTAAAAGATGCTTATTTTTTATTACCAATTCATGAGAGCGATAGGGTTTGGCTCCGTTTAACTTGGGAATCTCCTTCCTTCATCAATCAATTGTTACAATTCAATGTTTTGCCTTTCGGCCTTTGTACTGCCCCATATGTTTACACTAAATTATTAAACCTGTATCACACTATCTGAGTTTATTAGGCCATTTATCTGTTATCTATTTGGACGATTTTTTATGCATATGGAGCTCGTATAATGACTGTTTAACTAACGTCACTGTAACTAAAGAAATACTAATTAAATTAGGATTTATTATCAACGAAGACAAAAGCCAACTTTGCCCTACTCAAAAGTGTACATTCTTAGGGTTTACATTTGATACAAAAAATATGCAGTTGTCGTTACCTTTCGCGAAGAAAATCCGCATAAAATCTTTTGCTACTAAGCTTTTGAAAACAAAATATATTACTGTTCGAGAGTTAGCTAGATTTTTAGGGTTATTGACCTCGGCGTGCCCAGTACGGATGGGTTTATACGAAATTATTAGAGAGAGAAAAATTTTTGGCTCTTAATTATTCGATTAATTACAATAAAAGGATGATCTTACGACATTTTCTAAAAAAAAGACCTCATATGTGTGGTGGAGATGGTGGAGGGATAAAATTAGCTCAGCGTTTTGTCCTTTTCAACAAAACGATTATTATCTTGTCATATTCACAGACTCATCTACTACTGGTTGGGGCGCGGTTTGTGATAACGAAACTGCTAACGGAAATTGGAACCAAACGCAACTTTCATACTGTAACCACCGCTGTTAAGAAGTTAAGATCCCACTCTTCTCCTGGCCCTGATGGTATACCAGCTTTCATTATTAAGGACTGCCTTGAAGTTATCAGGACTCCACTTCTGTATATTTACAATCTCGCTCTACAATCCTGTACATACCCGAGCGCCTGGAAGACGAGTAATGTAACACCCATTCATAAAGCAGGCTCTATTAATGAAATCACAAACTTCCGCCCAATAGCCGTTATGTCCATATGTAATAAAATCTTTGAAAGCATAATTGACACTCGCCTACGACAACAGATTGATTCTTGGTTGGACGATGCTCAACATGGATTTCGAGGAGGCAGGTCGACAACTACCAATCTAATCAATTTGGTTGACTATGTTATCGATGAAATAAGTAATGGTAGGCAAGTCGATACTTCTTACTTTGACTACCAAAAGGCATTTGATTTGGTAGATAATGACGTACTCTTACGGCAGTGTTCAGTGTTTGGATTTACCCCCAAACTTCTTAAATTCTTCGCCAGCTATCTGTCCAATAGGTCCCAAAGAGTTAAACTAGGTAGCTATACATCTGAAACCTACTACACGAGATCAGGAGTCAGCCAAGGGAGTACGTTGGGTCCTACATTGTTTCTCATAATGGTCAATGATCTTCCGAAAGTTGTTTCATCTGCGAGGTGTCTGCTATTTGCGGATGACCTAAAGCTGTTCCTTGGTGTGAGCTGCGATGCAGACACGGCTAATTTACAGAGGGATATTGATGCAGTTGTTGAATGGAGTAGTTCACATAATCTTTACTTCAACGTAGATAAGTGTAAAGCAATCACATTTAGTCGTTCCCGATCACCAATAAGCGCTACCTATCATATCAATAGCAATGCCATTCAGCGAGTTTCTGAAATTTGTGATCTAGGTGTTACTCTTAATAGTAAGTTAGATTTTCACGACCACATATTTAATATTTGTAAAGCGGCATCTAAAGCTCTGGGGTTTATATTAAGGGTAGCGTCGCAGTTTGAGGACACAAAAGTAGCGATTACACTGTACAACGCCTATGTGCGAAGTAAGTTAGAGTATGGCGCAATCATCTGGGATCCATATGAAAGTACATATGCCCTTATGATCGAAAAAATACAAAGAAAATTTGCCCGCTGGTTGTACCGGAGGACTTACGGATATTATCCATATCTTTTTCCTTCTATGTATGTAGTGGGTGCAGTGGGCCTCAACACTCTGATTTTTCGAAGAAAAATGCTGCTGTTAATCCACTACTACTTCCTGTTGAATAGCAGCCGTAAGGTTATGAATGCAACAGCATTAGAGCAGTTTGGGCTGCGTGTCCCCGTGCGCTGGCGCCGCGGCGGGTCGGCTGTACCGCCGCGCAGAACGCCGCGTTTGTTCGCCGCACCGGTAGTTCGCACCAACTACGCGAAAAACGCTCCGACGACAAGAGCACTGCAATTGCTCGGTGACATGCTCGTTCAACAAATTGATATTGACATTTTCAATGATTCTATTAACAATTTTATAAATAAGTTAAATTTATACCTAAATTCTATAAATTTTATTATTTGACTTTTAATTATGACATTTTTTTTATTCTTATTAACCTAATTTTGATTCTGTATTTATAACTTTTGATTCAAATTTAATTTTAATTAATCATGATTTACTATTGTACTTTTTAATTTAATTTATTTTTATTTTTAATTTATAATTTCTATCAAAAATGTAATTTAACATGCAGGTGTTTTGGTTTCATTACTGTTAATCTGTATGTAATTTTTAATATATAAATATACCATATAAATACCCTTGAATTGTTAGCCACCTTCTATGGACTAAAGATATTTGCGTCGCACCTTCAGGATTGCAATGTATTATTAAGGGTAGACAATACCACAGCTATTGCATATATTAATAAAATGGGCGGATTACAACATTCTCATTTAAATAGTATAGCGCGTGAGCTTTGGAACTGGTTTGAAAAACGCAATATCTATGTTTTTGCTTCATACATTAAATCTAAGGAAAACGTTGTTGCGGACTTTGAATCTCGTCAAACTAATATCGATACCGAATGGGAGTTATCAGATTACGCTTTTGAACAAATTACGTCTTTTTTTGGTTTCCCGGAATTTGATCTATTCGCCAGTATCCAAAACCATAAATGCCCAAGATATGCATCTTGGAAACTAGACCCCAATTCCGAAATTATCGATGCATTTACATTTAATTGGGGAAACCTAAAATTTTATGCTTTCCCACCATTTAGTTTAATTTCCAAAGTTTTAAATAAAATAAGGAATGACCAGGCTGAGGGCATCGTTGTAGTGCCATGCTGGCCCACGCAGCCATGGTACCCTCTGTGGTCTAAGTTACTTGTCTCTGAAGTAGTTTATTTTGAACCCAACAGTGACCTTTTATTTTCGCCTTTTAGGGCCAAACATCCACTCCACGGGAACCTCTCCCTGATGGCAGGGAAATTATCAGGCTGTCGCTGTTGAAAAATGGTGTTCCCGCCGCTTCGCTCGAAATTGTAATGTCTTCCTTTGCAACGAACACACTTAAACAATATAATTCATATATTAAATCTTGGTGGCAATACTGTAATGACAAGAATATTGACTTTTTAAATGCAGATATAACGCAATTAATGAACTATTTAACTGAAAAATTTAATGCTGGTGCTAGCTATAGCACGCTTAATAGTCATCGCTCGGCATTGTCTGCATTATTACGTCAGGATATAACCAACAATGATTATATAAAACGTTTCTTTAAGGGCATATATCGCCTTAGGCCACCAACTCCTAAGTATGACAATACTTGGGATCCTAACTTAGTATTAAACCATATGTCTAGTTATTTTCCAAATGACTTAATTACATTAAAAAAGCTTTCTGTGAAATCCATAAGCCTTCTTGCCCTAGCATCCGCGCAACGAATGCAAACATTGAGTCTGATTCGTGTTAAAAATATTTCATTTTATCCAGATAAGATCCAAATTAGAATCGAAGACCTAATCAAGACTTCCAGGCCCGGTTCGTACCAACCTTTAATCACTTTACCATATATAATTGAAAACCCTAAAATATGCCCCGCATTAACTTTGAAATCTTATTATCTTGAAATCTTATTATCTTATCTTAGGACTAGTGATTTACGAAAAGAAGAATATCTTTTTATAAGTTATCAAAAACCTCATAAAAAGGTAACTAGTCAAACCTTATCTCACTGGGTTAAATATGGTTTGGAGAAAAGTGGCATAGATATCAAAACATACAGTGCACATAGCACTCGACACGCTTCAACCTCTGGAGCTCACAGGTTAGGCGTAAATCTTGAAGTAATACGGAAGGCTGCGGGTTGGACCGAGTCATCTCAGGTATTTTTAAAATACTATAAAAAAGAAATCTGCAATGCCACGGATAGCGCGTTCGCTGATTCTTTGTTTACAAACTTTAGTGAAAAGTAATTGTCTTTGCTTACTCTATTTTTTCCCTTCAATCATTTATTGTAAAATGATATATCAATAAATATTTTTTTGTTATAATTAGTAACAGAATAAATGATTTTCTTCTAGATACCTTGGTATTTTTTTTTCTATGCTCTGAACATCTGCATGTAAATGTAATCATCTTCGGGAGAGACATGAAGTATAATTAAGAATCAAACGAACTTACCTTGTGAAGTTTGATGTCTAATTATACGAGTGTCTTGACCGAAGATGATTACAGTCCCACCTCACCCTAAATACTTACCCAAAAAATTTGAAAAAAAAAAACGCTCTAAATAATGAAAGTAACGGGCGAATGAAATGGCGGGGTTGCATAGCCGCCGGAAATAAGTCAATACATGTTTAAGTTTTGTTTTTTTTTTGATAGCTTTAAAAGTGTGGTAAGGACGGTATCATCTCGCATACTGCTGCATGTAAATGTAATCATCTTCGGTCAAGACACTCGTATAATTAGACATCAAACTTCACAAGGTAAGTTCGTTTGATTCTTAATTATACATATTAATCCTCGCCAGCAAAATAATTATGAAGCCTGTAATTTGTAACGCTCAGCATTCTAATTATTTTTGAAGTGAAAATTTCTTTAGTGGCGCTATGCACAATTTTTAACTCGCGGCAGGTTATGTGACCGACAGATTGAAAATTCGTAAGAAGGCGCAGAGCGCTTGCAGGAATGTGCTTGTGTGTTGTGTTACAGCGTGCTACGCACATCCATGGATGGTGACTGTGTTAGAAAAAGTAATAGTATTTAAGTTTTCACTTCTGCCGGCACTCCCGGAGTGTAACCCGTGTTTATTTTATGTTGAAATCGATCCAGTATTTCCTGATATTAGCGCGTAAAACCAAACAAACAAACTCTTCTTCAGCTTTATAATGAACTGTCTGTTACCCGCGGCTTCGCCCGCGTAATATAAAGCCTATGTCCTTCTCGGTACCATAACCTATGTGTATGCAAAATTTCATGGTGATCGGTTCAATAGATACGGCGTAAAAGCGTAACAAACAAACAAAGAAATAAACAAACTCACTTTCGCATTTATAATATTAATTAGGAAGTTAGGATTAGGAAGGATGGTGGAACTACAGTTTGGGATAGTTTTTTGGTATTTATGGCCCCTGTTTTTAGGTTGCCCCTAATTGAATAGACAGTATTTTGTATAGAAAAATTGATAAGATAACCCATATTAAAAGTTAGTCCCATAGTAAAAGTTGCTCATTTGGCAGGCAGGAATATACAGTATTTTGTATAGAAAAAAGGGATCTGTAATTATTTGGACTAATTCTTCTGCACCTAAAAATGCGTAAACAGTCTTCAGAAAGAAAATGCAAAAAACGTGACAAACAAATTTCGTAAAAAAGAACTTTAACCTGATTTCTTCTAGCTAGTGAGTGCTCCAAGTGAGCTTGCGCTACTTCACCGAACTTGAGGTATGGGCAGAGTGATCTCAACCTATAAAGCACACATCTCCAAAGGGCATTTGGGAGGGACGGACCTCGGCTTTGGGTGGTGTCTGTAAGTGCAAGGCTTGAAGAGATAGCAAACTGTCACGTTTTGCCGTATGGGATAAAAACTACGTTGCCAAAAGGGCATATAACCGGTCACCAGTAATATGAGCTAATCCTACTCTGTCACTCTATTCCAATGCAGAGTGTGACTCTATAAAATGGTCGCTATAAAATTGTGTATCCGATGTATAAATTCGATAATATAAATAATCCGATTATAAATCTTCGACTTTTATAAGGGTTGGTTGGTTGGTTGGTTGGTTGGTTGGTTGGTTGGTTGGTTGGTTGGTTGGTTGGTTGGTTGGTTGGTTGGTTGGTTGGTTGGTTGGTTGGTTGGTTGGTTGGTTGGTTGGTTGGTTGGTTGGTTGGTTGGTTGGTTGGTTGGTTGGTTGGTTGGTTGGTTGGTTGGTTGGTTGGTTGGTTGGTTGGTTGGTTGGTTGGTTGGTTGGTTGGTTGGTTGGTTGGTTGGTTGGTTGGTTGGTTGGTTGGTTGGTTGGTTGGTTGGTTGGTTGGTTGGTTGGTTGGTTGGTTGGTTGGTTGGTTGGTTGGTTGGTTGGTTGGTTGGTTGGTTGGTTGGTTGGTTGGTTGGTTGGTTGGTTGGTTGGTTGGTTGGTTGGTTGGTTGGTTGGTTGGTTGGTTGGTTGGTTGGTTGGTTGGTTGGTTGGTTGGTTGGTTGGTTGGTTGGTTGGTTGGTTGGTTGGTTGGTTGGTTGGTTGGTTGGTTGGTTGGTTGGTTGGTTGGTTGGTTGGTTGGTTGGTTGGTTGGTTGGTTGGTTGGTTGGTTGGTTGGTTGGTTGGTTGGTTGGTTGGTTGGTTGGTTGGTTGGTTGGTTGGTTGGTTGGTTGGTTGGTTGGTTGGTTGGTTGGTTGGTTGGTTGGTTGGTTGGTTGGTTGGTTGGTTGGTTGGTTGGTTGGTTGGTTGGTTGGTTGGTTGGTTGGTTGGTTGGTTGGTTGGTTGGTTGGTTGGTTGGTTGGTTGGTTGGTTGGTTGGTTGGTTGGTTGGTTGGTTGGTTGGTTGGTTGGTTGGTTGGTTGGTTGGTTGGTTGGTTGGTTGGTTGGTTGGTTGGTTGGTTGGTTGGTTGGTTGGTTGGTTGGTTGGTTGGTTGGTTGGTTGGTTGGTTGGTTGGTTGGTTGGTTGGTTGGTTGGTTGGTTGGTTGGTTGGTTGGTTGGTTGGTTGGTTGGTTGGTTGGTTGGTTGGTTGGTTGGTTGGTTGGTTGGTTGGTTGGTTGGTTGGTTGGTTGGTTGGTTGGTTGGTTGGTTGGTTGGTTGGTTGGTTGGTTGGTTGGTTGGTTGGTTGGTTGGTTGGTTGGTTGGTTGGTTGGTTGGTTGGTTGGTTGGTTGGTTGGTTGGTTGGTTGGTTGGTTGGTTGGTTGGTTGGTTGGTTGGTTGGTTGGTTGGTTGGTTGGTTGGTTGGTTGGTTGGTTGGTTGGTTGGTTGGTTGGTTGGTTGGTTGGTTGGTTGGTTGGTTGGTTGGTTGGTTGGTTGGTTGGTTGGTTGGTTGGTTGGTTGGTTGGTTGGTTGGTTGGTTGGTTGGTTGGTTGGTTGGTTGGTTGGTTGGTTGGTTGGTTGGTTGGTTGGTTGGTTGGTTGGTTGGTTGGTTGGTTGGTTGGTTGGTTGGTTGGTTGGTTGGTTGGTTGGTTGGTTGGTTGGTTGGTTGGTTGGTTGGTTGGTTGGTTGGTTGGTTGGTTGGTTGGTTGGTTGGTTGGTTGGTTGGT